>CM056197.1:15843657-16508657 GCA_029692085.1 Gymnothorax javanicus
CGATATTTATTGCGAAACAAAGCAAAGGGTAGGCAAAGTCAGACTCGGCTCATACATACTAACATTCAGTACAAATAGGAAGTATTGATGGTATAGAGAAACAACGTAACTCACATTGATCTCTGTGATTGGTCCGTAGTTATTTTTATATGACCGGAAATGGAATGACTGGGGATTGCTGAGTGGTATAAAAGATCGCAAATTCTGCCGCATTAAGGGTAACTTCGCATTATTTTGATAAACTTGGGAAAATGGACAAAGCTACTGAGAGTGGGTATTGCATTTTCAACGACAGAGAACCTAGCAAACAAAATAACGTCTCCAGGACGACCTCTAAAGGTCCCCTCCGAACGTCCTTGTGCATCCCCGAAACTCACAGTCATGACTCACCGTGCGTCCTGTTTGATGTTCGTGCGTATTTCACCCGAGGTCTCGGGTAATCGCGAGCCCTGTACCTCCATCTGTGAGAATCATTTATAAATACAAATTATCTTGGAGCCATTAGTCTATATTTATGAAGCCAAGTTTTCTGGCTTTATCAGCTTCATCACCCTTCCATTGTATGCTGGAACAAGTGACATAGGTTTCCAATACCAATGTTTCACAGAAGGCGAAGGATTAAAACTCATTCACGCAAACTTATTCAGAAGACTGCGAGTGTAAGTTATGCCTTTCAGAGACCCAATAGTGTAAGGGTTTCCTTGCAGTCCCTCCCCCTCTGGCTGTCTTCGCCTCCACTTCAACGAGCCACACCTGTTGCTCATTGAAGTGGAGGTGAAGTTAGAGTATTTAAGAGCTGCAAGTTGGCAATTGCAGCTGCATTCTGGGTTTTAGCCTTGCAATGTGGTGCTGCTGCTCCCCTGTCATGTTTGTTGTGAGCATTATTATTAAATGTTTTCTCTTTTTATATCAGCCTGTGTGTTTGGGTCCTGCTTTTTGTTTTAGGCCCATCGTCCTAGCTCCCACTGGATTGCTATATTCATCCGGCGGGAGCAAATCCATGACAATAAGGTAATAAAGCAGTGTAGAATCTGGAAATATAAGTGACAAATGGCTGATAAGCTCGGTCCAGAGCCAGGCCAAATAGCAATAGAACTTTTATGGCCTTCCCCCTAGGATGTTCCTGCAGCCTGCATGTGAAAGGTGTTGGTGATCTTTCTGTTACTTTGTACGGGGGGTAGTTGCAAAGCCCTGGCTGAGACAATGCCCCTGTACTACTGTCCTCCATCTTAAGTCCAGTTATATTAATCTGTTTAAGATAATCTAAATCTCTGGGAATTTCATAATATGTTTATATGTTCAATATCCTGTTAAGAAATCACTTATATACTTATAACCCAATTTACCTATATAATAATTCATCTTAAGACTTCTTCATGACAACTGCATCATATTAGTACATATTCATATCATGTTTGGTCTTGTTATTCTCGGGGGAATCTAAGGGGTTGAATGGAGTATGTTTCATTCCCATTGAAATTATGGTTCATTCCCTTTGTGAAACTCCTGAGGATGTGGTCAGAATACACTCTGGTAATCACCCTATTCTCCTCTCTTTGCTGAAGTGTTTTATTACATCCTCCAAATGGTGGAAACCCAAAAACCGGATTCGACCCCCTTCCAGGTGTTTATGGCCATGCCGCCTGGATCAAAGATGTGGTTTGGCTTAAAGCAAAGAGAAACAATCCATTCTGGGAAGATCGTATCCGATCTCTCCCCGCGTACGTAAGTGCGTGAGTAGTCCTTTTCAATTATGTAATATCGTAATTCGAACTTCCCACGCACATTAGTGCGTGTATCCTTTTCCTCCAGGTATGACTTTATTCTCCTTTTCTAAATTGTGTGTAACTTGTAATTGGCTTAGTGTTGATTTGTTTGATTTAAGCTTTAGCCTACCTGGTGAATAAATTATTGTTATTCTTGTTAAGCTTGCGTGGTCTCCGTGACTCTTAATTAGTGATGGTCAAACGAGGCTTTATGAAGCTTCGGACCCTTTTGGACCTTTGTATTGAAAATGGGTTCACTACTCGAAGCTTCATTCATTGAGCACGTGGGTGACATCTGCTGGCACAGAGACTGTTGTACAGCCTTGCAAACGTGACGCTGACGCACCTTGTGTGTGCACTTCGAGGATGTTGTATTGTGAAAAATACTTAAAGCTGAAATCTAACTTTGTCTTACACGTGTCTGTTGTTTTTCTTCCTTACCTTAATAATTCATATTATAATAACATTAATTACATCCACAGCCTCATTGAATCCGGTAAATATTTACTCTGTCCAAAAAACATATTGTATTATGTTTTTTGATTGTGCTAGGTGTATACTAGGTGTGCTTGAGCGACTTTGTCATAATTATTTTTGAATAAAAATGTATAACAGAGCGCTGTTTCATCCATCTTAAATACATTTGAATACCGGCAATGTTTCAAAGCTCCGCCTGTCGAACCAAACCGGTAAGCTGATTCAGTCTGAATGAAGCAGTAAAGTGGGTCGAACGTCATCAGTCACGTGGTTTTTCCCGATGTGAAGCAAGCTCCGGCACAGTGCTTCAGAAAAATACCCTGTCGAGTTTGAAGCGGGCTTCGGAGCCTCGGTATCAGCGGTAACATCACTACTCTTAATCCTTTTATTCTTTCTAGCCACGTTACGACCGGTACTTAGGGGGCGAGTCCTTATCATTCCAGACTAGCTAGCTGATGTTTTAAAGGTAGTGATGGGTTTTAAGTTGGATTGCAAGTTACGGTCTACTTATATAAAGGGTTTATGTAGTATCGGTCCTGGGGATTTGGCCTTCAGGGCACCCTTGGGCTTATAAGCCGGTGCCTGGCCGATCCCCTTAAGGGGCCCTGTGGTGCACATAAATCTGGGTTCATGATATGTTTATGCCAAAGTTGCTACTATCATGGTAATTTCTTCCATCCTCAAGAAATCTCACCGAACTAAGATCCGGCAACTGCGCTATTACCCAGGGGCGTCGGTTGAGTAACTGGTTTTCACGGAAGAGTCTGGCGGCGTAGCTGCCCCGAGATTCACGCATGTGTCCCTAAACTATAAATTCTAATTCTAAGTTGGAGTCAGATATTTAACGAGGATATAACTAAATTCATCATTATAAATTTATTATGGAGTCAGATTAATTGTAACCGTTGTGCTTTTGTGCCCCGTTGTTCGAACGGAGAAAATATACCCATTTTATTGTGATTCGCACCAGCCAGGACGTCGCGCGTGCTAATACCAGGAATCCTCACGCATTAACCTTCAACCCTGGCTCTTCCGTCTTTGGCCGAGCTGTGTAGGTCTTACAGCTGGTGACTGCCCTCCATGATCGCTTTCGGGTATTATACCGTAATATGTCGGTTTGGGAACCTTTGCATTTTGCGGCGTGACGGCTTGCGTACCATACTGGCGATGCCTATAATCGGGAGTGCGTGATTCTGTTTCCCGACGCGTTCCGAAATGTTTCCGCATTGTGCTGGCTGAAGTGTGAATCCCCACACCCGATGTGATCCTGGTTTCTTACGTGATCTGGTCAGCTCCATCAGTCGTCATCCACATGTGGTAAGTAATGCGGTGTTTTCTACTTTGTAGGATTCAAGTCAAGTTAGAATTCACTGCATAGAGACCGCTGCTAAGGGATCGACATATCCCCAAATAGGCCTGGGACCGTAGAAACCAGGCACAAGTTTCAATTCTATCTTTTTCGGGATCAGAGAATGGAGTGCAAGTTGTAGGAATGTTTGCATGAGCCTACTTTGTATTTCTGATCTCTTCAGACTGTTCTGTTTTCAGATTAATCCGGGTCATTTGATATTTTCATGCTTTTGTGTAGAAGGTTTAATGGCAAGTTGGAGGAGATTGGGTTTCTGTCTGCAGTCGGGGGTTTTCGGCATTTTTAAGCGGATGCGAACATCTGTTGTTGTTGCTTGGCACATTGGGCTGGCTCTTCTTCGACCGTAGGTTGTTTGTGCTTTTTGCACCTAGGCTGTGCGGGTGGGAGAGCGTGGATCCGGTGGTAATGCCATAGCGGGGATAAAGCTTGCCGCTGAAAAGGTTGAATACTCCTGGCCTGTGCTTGAAACCAGAAAAGATTGTGTATATTGCGTTCGAAGGTTTGCGTATGTGTACAGAAAGTAATCAGCAATTGTGTGTATTTGATGGATTTGGTGCAAGGTCCTGCTTTAACTGTGCAGACAATCTTGCCCAAATACGGGAAGAAATGGGGCATTGGTGAAATGCCAGTGTGATTTGAAGGAGTCTTGTACGTAGGGGAGTGAGGTGATTTAGCTTCGAAATATCATTGGACTTACGGATTTTATCGTTGTAACAATCGCACATGGGTTGCAAGTATGTTCTTTAGTGCTCTGACCCGCATCATTGGTTCAGTTTGAGTTGACAAATATTTCCATCCTCTAGTCTTGTTAAACTTTGTGTAAAGGTAATAGCTTACGGTTTCACTGCCCAGTGTGTGCGCTCTTTTGATCAGCGCCCTGGGAGAGCTGCAATACGGCATTCGGAAAATTGTAATAATTTGGACTCAAAAGTTTAAGTAGGGTGCATTCTGCACCTTTGGGTTTTCGAAGTTGGACAAATTCGGCAGAAGTTTTCGTGCCGGCAGTCTTTTGGGACACGGACAGTGATTAAATTGATTCTTGATTGGGTTTGCGATGCGGTTTTTCGCAAGCAGAATGTTCAGGGATTTCGGTATGGGCTGAAGTTTGCTGTTGCGGGACACGTGGGCTTCTCGGACTGCAGGTTGTTTTTGCTTCAGGCGACTAGACTGTGCGGGTTGTGGGAGAATATGTGTCCTGGCCATGGCAACGAGAAAGCTTATCACTGGAAGTGTTGAGTATTTTTGCATTGCGCGTGAAATTGGGAAATTGCCATTATAACCGCTCTAAAAATCTGCTTACATTTAAACTTACCCCAAGTGCGTATTGAAGCTGCCATATTACTTTTGCACAAAGGATTAACAAGTTGAACGGCCCGCCATTTTTGGCTTGTTTTGTTGGGGAATATAACGTGGTTTCATCTGAGGGCAGCCATTGGTTGAGTTTGCATGTGGGTAGGTGCTTCCTCCAGAGGGTGGAAAGTCTTAGCCGACCCATTGGGTCACGTGACTATTCGCCGGGGAGTTGGTTGGCTGATACAGCCCCGAGTCAATCCGTGTAATATGGTGACGTAGCCCGTTGTCGGTGAGCTGGTTGGCTGACCCGGCCCTCATCATAAATGCGAGTCAAATGGCGCTCTTCAAATCGGCCAATCACTGCCACTCTTGATGCTGGTTTCCGGTCTTCCTTCCGAGGAGGAGAAGGCGGAACCAACACTAAGTCGCATGCTGTGACCACCATCTTGAGTGTGGCCATTCGCGAACAACTTACTTGCCTTTTAACCGCTATATTTGAAGCAAACTGTCTAGTCTAATTACGTTTTGTGTGGATTTTACTAACCACCAAATACGTTTATTGGAATTAATGTTTGGTTAACAATTTTTTGTATTCTGTCATTGCCACTGGGTATCAAGTAACATCTGAGCTCTAAATGCCTAATGGGACATTTGGTCTGTGTTGTCTGCCCCAGCGGGGGGGACAGTTTATGGCCTCATGGAAGTAGGTAATTAGATTTGGAATGCCCACATGAGCTACCTTTAGGGAGGAAAATTCCTCCCCTACATTTATATTTTCCTAAAATTCATTTCTATTAAATTTGCGTTCGTCCTTAGGTATTGGAGCCAGATGGGCTTGGTCACTTTTGGCAAAGATTACTGTATTTCTACTCATACTTGTCTTGTTTCTCACAGCCTGCCATTCCTCTGCTTGTGCCCCCTCTCTCTGATCCTATTCACCCCTTTGTCAGTTAGGACTAGGTTCCTCAAAACATGGATCACTTCAATCTATAGGCCTGTACTCTTTATAGAGTGCATGAATTAATCAGGGTTACAAGTACATCAGTAACTCAACGATGGTTGCCTGCATTCCTACTGGATTGCATGGTTCAGCCTATTTTTAATGTCTGTTTGTCATCGTTTGTCTTTTCAGTGTCTGAAGCTATGCAGACATTCACCCTGCATGGTTTATTCTTTTACAGTCTTCACACCTGAGAGCCTTAGTTTTACAGCAGATGTCTAAGGTGATGACATCCTCTCAGGGGGTGGGGGAAGTTGCGGGGCCATAAAACACCCGCTTGTGGTAACAGGCCCCATCCGAGCCACTTTACAACCCTCATTCACACACCCGCACACACGCACGCACGCACGCACACACACACCACTTTCATTTCTTCATGTTTGTCTGTGCTTATCCTGATCCGAGGGGAAAGCCATAAAGCATTGTTCCATTTAAAACTTTGGTACTAACTGCATCTGTTCGTTCTTTCTGAAAACAGGGGTGATGGAATCTTCAACAGTGCCATTCACTCATCCTCAGTCACTGTCCTCTTTGAGGTGTCGAATGGTTACCCAGACGGCGGGGACATGTGAATTGTAGGGTAATTGCATGCACTGCATTAACTTTTTCATCCATTGTTTTCCACAGGACAGTTTGCTGGCAGGAATACCCCCAACTAAATGTTTCCAATTAACTTTCACTCTTTCTGATCCCTGCAGGTTGAGTTATAACAAAATTACCTTGGTCATGTCTTGTCTTAGTCTCCCTTGTTGTTGTCAATTTGGCAGGGTGCTGTTTCAGAAATTTTTATACAGGCATCAAGGATTCGAGGACCTGACTTTGCCATTTACACCTGAGGAACAGAAGCTCCATTTATATGCTTTTGGCTGATTTGGATATCGGGATTTCATCACAAACATGGTAGTGAAGCAAGGGTGAGACACAGCAGGGCACAATCCCTGTCTACCCTTCTGGCTCTTGGGAGCCATTTCTTCCACTATTCAACTTATTATGGACACACATTCAAATTCCAACGATATGTGCACCAACGCGGGCGGCCGCTGGACCTCAAACATCTCTACAGCTACCGGATTCATACAGGACAAAGGACATTTTCATATGGACAAACTGCAGTTATGTTTGTGATTGTGATTTGTGAATTACATGTAAAGAGTGCGGGTTGATACAAAAATAGGTTGAGAGGAATCAATTAAAATTCTATTTTATAATGTGGCATTTAATGGACTGGAGCATAGAGGTTTCTTACACTGAAGGCCAAAGGTAGTGTGCCTTAAAAGTTCATAAAGTGAGGTAAAACTACATATGCATTGATCCAAATAAGTCCCATTTACCTTTAATATTTTTCAGAATTAAATTGAGAATTCCTACAAAAGTGCTTCTGACCAGCCTATTATGTGTATCAGCCCCACTCTCTCAATTAATCTCCAAATCATATCATGTGACGTAAATTGCTGAATGTCTGGACATATGAATTTCACGATTTCCAATATTTCACCATATCACTTCACAATATACCACATGTAAATATTCTATTGTTTTCATTTGTAACTGTGTGTTTTTAATTGCACTTTTAACTGAATGTCTAAATGATTTGATATTGTGACCTCCATTGGATTTTTTCCCTCTGGGGTTTTTTCCAATTGGTTGGTTACTTAGTTAGTGGCACAAATAATCTTTTTGCTTTCCCTAGTCAAGTGTGGGAAAGTTTTTGGTTTATGTGCTGGTTTGTTCTGCGATTTCTATTTTTACTGATGTTAGAAAAAAATTACTTTTCGAACCATCATTCCATTGGCTATAATAACATTCGTCCAATTGGTACACTAACTTCAGATATTAGACTCATAGAACAAACCTAGATAACATACTTTAAATTTTATTTTATTTTTTGTTTTCCTTTTAATTTCTTCACGTTTCATGTTAATAAAACGGTTGTCTCTCTTTCTTTTAACTTCCCAAATCACACTTCTCTAAATTCTCAATTATATTGCAGTGAGAGGAAACAATCCATTTTTTCCATTTTATCATGTGATGCAACTGTCATGAAAAACTCAACTACTCTTAAATCTGTAATTTCTCATCAATATTTCTTCTATAGTCTTAGCAAGCATTCCCTGATACTCGCAACATCAGCCATACAATCACCTAGGTAATCTTTTATGACCCCGTGTGTGGACCTTTGTTGTACGGGGTCAGGGGGTGGATTTGTAGAATCTGGAAATATAAGTGACAAATGGCTGATAAGCTCGGTCCAGAGCCAGGCTAAATAGCAATAGAACTTTTATGGCCTTCCCCCTAGGATGTTCCTGCAGCCTGCATGTGAAAGGTGTCGGTGATCTTTCTGTTACTTTGTACGGGGGGGTAGTTGCAAAGCCCTGGCTGAGACAATGCCCCTGTACTACTGTCCTCCATCTTAAGTCCAGTTATATTAATCTGTTTAAGATAATCTAAATCTCTGGGAATTTCATAATATGTTTATATGTTCAATATCCTGTTAAGAAATCACTTATATACTTATAACCCAATTTACCTATATAATAATTCATCTTAAGACTTCTTCATGACAACTGCATCATATTAGTACATATTCATATCATGTTTGGTCTTGTTATTCTCGCGGGAATCTAGGGGGTTGAATGGGGTATGTTTCATTCCCATTGAAATTATGGTTCATTCCCTTTGTGAAACTCCAAATTATTGAATAAATTATTGTTATTCTTGTTAAGCTTGCGTGGTCTCCGTGACTCTTAATCCTTTTATTCTTTCTAGCCACGTTCCGACCGGTACTTAGGGGGCGAGTCCTTATCATTCCAGACTAGCTAGCTGATGTTTTAAAGGTAGTGATGGGTTTTAAGTTGGATTGCAAGTTATGATCTACTTATATAAAGGGTTTATGTAGTATCGGTCCTGGGGATTTGGCCTTAAGGGCACCCTTGGGCTTATAAGCCGGTGCCTGGCCGATCCCCTTAAGGGGCCCTGTTGTGCACATAAATCTGGGTTCATGATATGTTTATGCCAAAGTTGCTACTATCATGGTAATTTCTTCCATCCTCTAGAACTCTCACCGAACTAAGATCCGCAACTGCGCTTATTACCCGGGCGTCGGTTGAGTAACTGGTTTTCACGGAAGAGTCTGGCGGTGTAGCTGCCCCGAGATTCACGCATGTGTCCCTAAACTATAAATTCTAATTCTAAGTTGGAGTCAGATATTTAACGAGGATATAACTAAATTCATCATTATAAATTTATTATGGAGTCAGATTAATTGTAACTGTTGTGCTTTTGTGCCCCGTTGTTCGAACGGAGAAAATATATCCAGTTTATTGTGATTCGCACCAGCCAGGATGTCGCGCGTGCTAATACCAGGAATCCTCACGCATTAACCTTCAACCCTGGCTCTTCCGTCTTTGGTCGAGCTGTGTGGGTCTTACAGCAGGCAAGAAGAACTGCCAAAAAGAGAAAAAAAAAAAGTGAGACAGAAGGCAGTTTGAGGTGGGAAATTTGTTATTGAGTTTGGAAATTTGATGCATTTTCTGAGTTCTATGAGCTCACTCAAACTTCCTGACCGCTCAAAACTGTTTCCCACAGACAATGAAACTATTTTGGGTCATGTTACAGTCATGACTAAAGAACACCAGTGAGACTGAGCAATCCCAGAGTTAAAAAAAGAGTGCCATTTCTTTAGAAACCCTAGGTTCCCATTCCTGGAAACAGCTTAGAGTCATGTCATGCACTGTACAATGACCCCAATGGAGCCACAGTAAGTGGAGGGTTATGTCCAAATATCCAAAAAGGTGTCCTCAAATCACTGTTCATATGGGAGAGAGGACAAGAAAAAATTTTTTTTTTAATTCTTCCAAGGACATGATCTGAGCCTCCTTTATAAACCAAAACAGTTTTTTTGCCAGCATTTTTTTTTTTGTGTAACAGTTATTTAACCAGGGAAAGTTCTGTTGAAAATGTGAACTCTTTTTAAAATATACAGTACATTGGGAAATATGCTAAACAGCTGCAAGTAAGGGGATAGAAAGGAACAAGGGTAAGACCCCTGGAACAATTCTTGGGGGAAAGGCCTTGCTCAAGCGCCCAATGGCAGCATTTTTTCCAACTTCATCTCTTTCCCGATCAAGTTGAGTCCCAAGCATAGAATGTATAAAAAGATGGTGGCAGCGCCCGGGTCTGAAAACTGAGGCCAATGCGGAAATCTGCAAATTTGCATTCTATTTAATAGCCAGCAGATGGCGACGTCGGTGGTTGCAGAAAGAAGTTCAACGGTACAGAAGTCTATGGGGAAATGACCCTACTTACCACCTGATTTATTATTTCAATAATGATTTTCCACATTACTTTATGGTATCTATCGCAAGTTTCAAGTCTCCTTTGATACATCATGACGTTCACTTTGGTAAATTATGGTCCCAAATAGACTATAAAAAAGGATAAAGCCAGAATATGCTTTAGGAGCGTGGCTATTCTCTGGTCCTCGTCAGATACGGTCAGATCCACCCGTAGATCCAACTCTCCCTCCTCCCTGGACCTTCAATTCACGCTCTCATCCAATAGGAATCACATCCGGTTTCAAAATGACAAAATGGCGCTATTCAAATTGCCAAAATCGAGGCTTCCTAAATGGTATGCTGAAACCAATGGGTGACGTCACGGTAGCTTCGTCCATCTTTTTATACAGTCTATGGTCCCAAACCTCTCAGAGACTGAGCAAGCAACTTTTTGTTTGCTATTCAACAACTGACCACTTGGTTAACCTGCCACTTTCCACAGAATGAAAGCAGTAGAGTACTTCCTGTATTGCTCCTGCTGATGACATTAGACCTCCCCATTCAAGCATTTTGATTTATCATTTGCCATACACTTGTTTTTTTATTTTGTCTCCAAATACTTTTGATTAGGTTTCTGAATACGACTTAACAACTTTAAATGTTTCAAACATTTCTTATGAAATGTAACAATACTGCACAATTGATAAAACTTGTAAAAATTTATAAGTAACAAAATTACATGATATTATGTTGTTGTATCAGCGACTGTTACAATCATGACACAGTAGTTTATTAGCTAGCTTGATATCTCACTACGTAGTGATCTAACTAACTTTACAGTCTGATGCCAGTCAAACAATTAAGGGGACTTATAGTTAAGCAAACATTTTTCCAAGATATTCACTTTTTAAACTAAGAATTATTATCAAAATAATTCTATTATAAATTGCGACTTAAAACACTGAGTTCCTGTAGCATCACATCAGTGGTTGCCATGGAAACAGCTGTTTTAATGAATATATAGATACTCAGAGAAACACGGTTATTGAGATAACTAAACAGTGTTTGGTTATAATTTCAGCTGTAATGTGAAGGAAAAAACATTCCTAATGTCACTACAGAGCTTTTTTTTTCCAGGCTTCTATGTTCTAGTATTGATTTTGACCCCCCTAAATCATTTCGGCGGGAAACAGCTAATTAAATATGCACATTTTGATTTACCCATATTCAGAGTTACATATTGCAAAAAGAGCTCTGTACAGACATAGATCATCACAAAATGAAAACTGCCAAATATGAAGTTAATTGGATGTACAGTTGCTGAGAAATCTGTATTTTCTTGTTGAAAATCTGTATTTTTAGAAAAACGTGATTTTAGTTCGGCAGTAATAATGTGATCGAAGTTTTACAGTAATGTTCTCAGGAGGAATACATTTAGTATTTTGTTTTTAGGACTTTTTTTACCTCCTTAAAAGGCACCAGCCTCATGAGTAACTCCCTCTTCTTCAGTCTGTTTCTTCCCTAGTTTTACGTGCTTGTCGAGCATCTATTCATTTCTTTTTTCAAGTTCTAGTGCGCGTTTTTCACTCTGTTTCACGCGTTTTCTGTCCATTTCGTGATAGCCTTTTTTGAGTGTGCCCCTGCCTTTATGCAAAGTTTCATAAGAATGGAGGCAATTCCTCGTTGGCCATCATTGAAAGTCACAAACACTCATAGCTGTTCCAGCCTTGAAGACAGTGTTCGTGATGAATGCTTCGGAACATGACTCCATATTACAGATTATTTGAAGGGTCACTTAATGTTCTTACCTCAAAACTAAAATTTTGAACCAAAATTGGCATTTTGCTTAGCTATAGGTCCCCTTAATGGCTGTGCACATCAGACTTGGAAATGCCTCGCTCAGTTTCTATGAAGCCAAACATCCCGCCAAGTTCCCACATAAGTTAGACAAGAGTTAACGCTAAGAATTTTTGAAGAACTGTTTTCTGACCCCTCTCAAATTTATTGCACAGCAAAACTTGATTTTTTTAATTATTAGACATAATTGTAAATGTAAAATATCCAAGTCAGCGTCCACCATATCCTCAAACGAAAACTGGGAGCTAGCTAGGTACTCAAATCCAGTTTCAGACTGTCTTGCCTCAGCAAAATGGTTGAGTTTGAAACAATAAATCAGGGGCAAGTAGCCCAAAAAAAGTAATCGTGCTGCACATCGCAGGTTAAAAAAAAAAATTGTCCTCAACTTTTGGCAGTTTTACCCTTGCCTCAACTTCCTCTCTACTTTTTCTACCGTGTGTGCGTTTTCTTTGGCAGCATTTTTCTCTGGCCCGACATATTATCTTGATTATTTGACATTGACAGATTATCATATAAAGACTATTACGTCCCATGACTGATATTTGTTTGGCTTTACTGTCGTTTATATACCAAAAAAAACTTACCTAAATACGATGCAAAGTACAGCGCTAAGGTAATTACTTTACGCTGACTCGATTCTATTAGTTCCTCTTTCTTTAGACACCCGCACCAATCATTTCGCCCGAGCTTCTGATGCAATTTCACAACGAATACTTTGCACCCTCAGTGTTTCTACCACTAGTGGGCAAGTTTTTCAGTATCAACATATGTTTTCGTGTTGGACCTTTTTCTGGTCGACCTATTATGTCACTGAGTAAACAATTGAAGAAGTTAGCTGGCGGCTAACTGGTAGCATGTCGAGAGGTGAGAACATGGGCAACCTTACTGCTGTGTACATTTTGTATGTGCTGTACACTGTGTTTCTCGTACAGTAAAGATGCACGCTATTCCTGAAGCTTATGATATTCATCGAAGGGGAAAAAATTCTGCATGCAACCTCCACTTTTTCAGCTTTTTATTTGCCAGAACGATTTTAAAAGGAGGCGCAAATATATTTCAGAGAGTTTTATCAGTGAGAAGGGGGTTTAGAATATTAATATTGTGAATACATATGCTGCGCGTGCCCTAGCAACCCAGTGTGTGTCATCAGTAACATGGCTGCTGCTGTTATATGCTATTACTACTTATAGCAACACAAGAAATTAAAAAAATTTTCTTAACTGGGTGTACAGTGCTGTGCAAAAGACTTAGGCACATTTTTAAAGCAATTTCAGAGGGCAAATATGCTTGCAAAAATAATGAAATTCAAACTTTCCAGTAACTGAGAGATGTACTATACAGAGTTGTACACTGTTAAAAACTAAATTGTAACGATACAGTCCAGGAACCAGATGCAAGCAGTAGTGAAAATCGAAATCCTTTATTTAGTCCGAGGTCAAGCCAGAGATCAGAAAAGCACTGTTGCACAAAACACAATCCAAAAATCAGGGTCTTGGGACAGGCAGGGTTCAGCAACAAAGGATCAGATAGGCATGAACGATGACAAAAATCAGAGTGGATGAGACAAGCCAAAATCCGAAAAGCCAGGGCAGCAAAACCAAGAATCGAAGTCAGACAGGCGGGGTCAAACCCAGAACAATAAACAGATAATCCAAAAGGCACAGGCTGAAAACGGAAGTCAGGCAAAGGGTGTCTCAAATCTCTCAAGTAAACTGGCGTGCAGGTCTCCCGGCACAGAATAAATGATCAACGTTCTGACACTGAACGAACAGAAATGCAGGGCTTAAATGCACCAAATGAAAGTCACATACTATGGGAAAACAGGTGGTGGGAGTAACAGATAACGAGCAATGAAGGTAAGCACATACGGAAGTCCGAACACAATAATTGGCGAAAGCCAAGACGCGGACTGGAAACACATAGACAACCTATGACAGATAAACGGCTCCGGTCAAGGAGTTCTACGTGCACAGATCAAGGAGTGCAGCATAGCAGTTAAGCACGTGCAAAAGATTTCACGGAAGCACAGGGAGATACAGGGAAAGCAAAGAAAGGGGCGGAGACTAGAACAGGGCGAGCTGAGATTGCGTTAGTAGTAATTAGAAGCGGTGCAACTTTACAAATTAACCCAAGTGCTCACTAGTAAGTTAGTGGTATGAACATGGGTTAGTTAGGTTAGTAAGTATAATACAAAATATAAATGTAATTATTATTAGTAATCAAGGAAAGCACAGCAAAGGAAGTAAATGAGAATTGAAGTAATAATGTGAAACACCAGAAACCACTTAAATCACCCGAAGCATGTGGGCACGCAGACAGGGGAGACAGAACATACCACACTGATCACAAGACAGGGGTAGACACTGGTGCACCGAACAGAAAAATAAACAAATGGCAAAAACAGAAACTGGGATGTAGACTAATGATGAAAAATATGCGATGCTGAAAAATAACAAAAACAGGTAACAGACACGGATAGAATCATAACATAAAATAAAATTAACATAAGGTGCTACTTTGCTTTACCTAAAAATTTGGGACAGTGTCCTGTTGTACGATAGTTTTATGAAGTGATTGGTTTTTTGGTTGTTCCAAGCATAGTGAAAAACTTGCCACTGTTCTTCTGCAGACTGACTGTCTCACTTGTGTCTGTCCCTCCAAGTAACTGCAGACAGCCATGATGATGTTGATATCAGGGCTCCGTTGAGAGTATATTATCTGTATCAACTGTTTTTAATGAAACACCAACATTTATTTATAAAACTGTTTTCTGAATTTGAATTTAGAATTCTAACATATTTTCAATCTTCAGCAACACTAATGAGGAAAATGAAACATAAAAATTTTAAGCCAGATGTAAATTTTTAAAAGTCTAGGGTGCCTAAAACTTTTGCACAGTACTGTTCGCTTGATGTTTACATTCACCTGAATGTTTCTCTGGGTACCCAAACATCAAGGTAAGCAAAAAAAGTACTGATTTCATTCGATATTGGTGGAGGTTGAACACGGAATCTTTTCAGTCAAAGGCAGGCAGCAACGCCACATGCTCCTGGACTGCTCCTAGTGTGACCTCTGCAATGCTCCAATTTGTGCCCTCTCTACTACCCCGGGGTGCATTTCCCAAAAGTGTAGTTGCTCACTAAGTTAGCTACTTATATAGTTCGTCCACTCTCAGTCGGTGATTCCAACTATGTACTGTAAGTTAGCATCTGTGCTCTCGGTAAACGCACCTCTGGATTCTTGTGCATGTTGGACGCGGGTCAAGAGTAAAGAATAGTGGGAGAGAGTCGTTTTGGGTTTTTCGATGGCGAGTGAAGGGAAAATTTTAGGATGACGTGCAAGTCATTCGATAAATTATGCAGGTTAATGGAAGAAGTTATCAGTCCCCAAGGCGTGACTGTTCAAGCACCAATACCCTTGCAGATGAGGATTGCTACTGTTCTGTAACTTGCTAGTTGGGCAGAGCACAGAGTTGCTGCTTCTCAGTTTGATGTTGATAAACCCACAAGACTTCCGAGTCAAAGCCCTGTGCAATGAATTGTGAAGCATACGTAGAGCGCATAGGCCAGTTCGGTTAAATTCAAGCATACATCAAGGAATAACGTGACTAGTAACCGCATTATCTAGGTGTGTTAGTCTGACTATGAGAAATTTGATTTAGTACGATTCCAGTCGGAATAACATGTTTACATGGATTTTAAAGGTCCGGTTTTTGTCAGACTAGCACAATAAATCGATTTGCTCTAATGTCAGGTAAACACATTCAAAGCAAAGGAGTTTTGGAAGAAGCTTTGCCATGTATATACAGTCATCAGTGCAGGGAATCGGAAGGGTATATAATTTATGTCATGGTTTATGGAGGCTGGCGAGCTTTCTTTGTTTCTCTTGTCCGGGGCGATATTGTTTTGCCCACAATAGGATTCTTTGGCCAGCTGGCAATAATTGTGGGTGGCGCCCGGACTCTATTTAAACCCAAGTTCTGCCTCGCCCCCTTTGCTAGAGTGTCAGTGTTACTATGCACTATAGCCGGTAAGGTCTCTAGCTAGAGAATTGTTTTGGGAATTATCTGCAAAGAGGAAAGTGCTAGTTAGCAAGGGAATCTTTCTCTCTTTTCTTCCTCTTTCTGGGCACCGTCTGGCGCTAAATCGTTTTATCTCGGTTCCCGAGATTTTTCCCTTTTATTTTGTTCTGTCGAGCTCGCTTTGCTTCCTTCTGTACCCGGACTAGATCTTTGTCCGTTGGAAGCGCGAGTCTCTCTCTCTCCTTTTGTTGGTTTGTCTCTCTTATTTTGCTGGACTTCCTTTCGTTTCGGCCGCTGCTTCTGGCGTCTCGAAACACCAGCCATCGATATATATATATATATATATATACACACATATATATATACACACACACACACGAGTGAAAATTTAGCAACAAATTGGGGAGCAGACAACCAAAATTGTTAATTGAAACATGCAGGAACATAACCAAGAAAAATATCTGTATTCATTTTTGGTTAGAGAATCATAATATTTGAACCTGCTGTTGTTTTGGAGGCTGGCTGTGGCTGTATTATTTTTCTAGGCTGATGAGGCTTGGTCACAGCACCATAGGGGCAGAAGAATTCAAAATCTTTTTTTCTGTCAGACAAAAACTTACATTTTCAGTGTTGCTACTCAATTTGGTAATATAAGCAAGTCTGACTATCTGAGAGTAATCTACCGAGTGTCACCTTTCAAACGAGACCATGTAGTCAAAGTGATTCAAGAACAGCAACCATTTTAGTTTGGGAGGATAGTTGTAAAAAAAATTAAATATATAAATAAAAGGACTGCCCTTTAAAGGTCCCGTATTATGCTGATCCTTATTTTAATACATATAACTAATGTTATAATGTTGGATGTCCATACTCAACCTCTGAAAAGTTTCTACACATAAGATACAGGGGTTTTGCCGTAATCCAAGAACGTGATTTCCTGAGCATGATTTTCTCTCTGAACAGCTCATCCCGAGATCTTTACGAGATCTGAGCAAAACCTGACATCAGGTCGTTGCGTCCAATCAGGACAGACCTGGCCAGAGCCAATCACGGCGCTGGACCTGCCCACCCCGGAATTTATTTAATCAGACACAAACGAGCCCAAATTATTTAATGTGTAGATTTATCAGTATGTCTCCCAAAGCTGTTTGTACGTGTTTTTTTGGATGCGAAAAAAAGCACAATTACTTTCTCTTCCAAAAGACGATGCCACCAGAAATCAGTCGGTAGCTTTTTTGTTTGCAGGCGGCAAACACCCACACTCAAAGGGAACGTTAGCCATTTGTGCCCGGCATTTTACCGAAGACAGCATTGCCAATAAAGGCTAATTTGACGGTGGATATGCATCTCAGCTGCTTCTCAAACCTGGAGCAGCCACAAGCTGTAAGTAACAATATAACTACAAGTAATGTAAGTGAAGCTAACGTGTTCCGGATGGGTGGCAGGACCGCTAATGATAGTTAGCACTGACAACTAGCCTGAAACTCAGGCTTTGTAAAATATCTGAAGATAGACCCTGGATTGGTACCAACTGACCGTGACTCACAGACGCGGAAGCAGTAAGTTTTACCATTTTGTGTTGCTTTACTGCATAAGCCTACCTAACGCGGTAGCCTGATGAATGTGGGTGTAACACTGCGGCTAACGTAGCTAAGTTACTGTTGCTAATGTTTTGTCCTAAATATGCAAGAGTAAATAATTTCAAAGAGTTATTCAACAGAAAGTGTGAACATAAACCTCATTTGAAGCTAACTTTTTATACTTGTTTGTCATTTGGATGCTTGGTACAACTGATCATGATAACAGAACTGTCTGTAAAACCTTTATTGCAGGGTAACGTCTGTCTCGGTCATTGTTATGACCGCTCGGTTACTACCGCATGTTAGTTTGCGTTCCGTGCTACTTAAAAAATGCTCCTGGTTAACTTGTATGCAGTAATTCTGATTGGTATGGTTGTGTTACTTTTGTCAGGATCAAGGTGGTAGTTTCATCATAACGTTACCTGACCGCAGCCGCGACAGTTGAAGCTAACAGGAGAGGTGTTGTGTGTGTCTGCAAAGTTGGGCTGATAAGGCTGCAGTTAGACCAGACGTAGGTTTTGCGGAGCTTAGGTACGTGTTTGGGTTTGTTTAGTGCTGCTGTAAAATGACCATTTTACTTATGTATGACCGGGGTCAGCTGGGTACTGTGCCGTGGTGTGGGCTAGCTCTCTGATCCTACCGCGGTGAAAGCAATCACAAAACGCACTGTAATGTGCCTGGTATAAAAAGCGATTTCTCTGCGGAATTTCATCCACCTTTGAAAATTTTTCTGGCTTATAAAAAGCCGAAAAAAAGTGGAGGTCAGATACGGATTTCCAGTAGAAGTTATCGACTCGCTAGCTCCACATAAGCAACGCTTACACTGTTTGTGTGTTTTTGCTATGAATTAATTCAGTAGCTTGGTCTCGGAATTGTTTAGTTTTGGTAGAAATGGTTAACAGGAGCTTTTGGCTAAGTTTCCTCCGGATAGCTAAGTGGGTATATAACATGACTATATAACAGTAAAGCAACAATCACATGCATGCAAGGCGAGACAGTACGAGCAAAACACAAAAATTTCAACTTGCCACTCATTGAAATCCTGCCGTAAACATTGCTGCAATACTTCAATTGCTTCCTCCTACCGTTCGGGGTCAGATTCGGGATCAAACAAGTACAGTCTTACAGCAATAGATGCCGCAGAGAGCTGTCCTGAAATACCTGCCATCTTGGTGTCCTGATTTTTCGGGTCTGCACTCTCCCTCGGAATTGAAGCGGCCAGGCAGCCAATCAGAGCAGCGCCTCATTAGCATAGCCTCCCCGCCCACTCCAAACAGCTTTTGTTTCAGGCCGGCACAGACGGGATGAGAGAAGAGGTCTCACTAGGCCTGGATGTGCGTGGTTTTTTTTGTAACGGATTCTGTGACTTCTTGCGGCGATGGCCTACAGTATCTGTATGTGCGTGATCGACAGCAGTGGAGAAGAGCACTTATCTTTGATAGCATATGCAGCGTAACAGATGAAGCTTCTGATCCCAGCGCTACGAGAGACGGTGTGCAAAAGAACCGGTAGAGGAACAGATCGTTGAGGAAGAAAAAACGGGAGATGGCCAAGAGCTGTATATATATCGGCACCACTTTTGGAAGGTTGAGAAAACAAGGAATCTAAGGGTCTAAAAATTGATGTGCAACTAGCCGTGCGGCTACTGGACAGGTAAGCTATGTTTTACTCTTGAGTAGTCAATGCAGTTTTATTCATCACGCGTAGTCCTGTTGGTGGTTTTTAATCCTGCTAATGTTAGTTTATAAATGTACAGTCGTCGTTTGTGACCGACTACAGCTTGATTAGCTGTGTAGCAGCAAAACTTGGTTGCTATCGGTATTTGTTCTGACAAAGGGCGGCTATTGTACAACTGGGCAATGGCATGTATCTATATGAGAAAAAAATAAAGCATGCTTTAAAAGGGCTAGCAGAAAAGTGTGATTTTTTTCAATAACAACGATCTCCTCACCATATTTAGGGATGCCATCGTGCCATTACCTATTGGTGTGGCTATAAGACACTAGCTAGCTTAGCTAATACCTTCAAAAAGTAATTCGTACCCAAGTTTCTGTATGGATGTAATGTGTCGTTGGTCTACGTTTTCAGTGTGGCTTTCACACGAAAATCACTGAGAGTGTTTGTTTATATTATACTTATGTTGTAACTGAGTCACTGCTCTAAATCTCAGCCTCTGTCAAAAACCGATGTACGTTCCTGAGCGGCTTGGCAATGGGGGGCGGGGACTGCTTACTTCAGTGATGGGCAGGAGGCCAGCTAAAATGACTAAATCAACTACAGCAGCTTTAAGACCAGATATCAGATATGCTCAAAGTTTTGTTCAGTTCTGACATTACCATAGCATTTAATGGTTTGAAATATTAGAAATTAATTGTTGCTTTACATTTCGGCACAAGTTGGATGCATGTATGTACAGCAAAATGTAGCAGATTTTACATATCAAGAGCAAATATTCAGGGATACTTGACTGATTTGAATATGAATCTTTGCTGAAAACCTTAATTAGTAGAATTAGGTGTGTAACATGCTTAGTTGCAATGAAAGCCTGCACCCACACCAGCCCTTTCTGGATAAGACTGAAGACCCCAACAATATCAAAAAACACAAACGAAGGAGTCAGTTAGCATAATGCAAAAATCTTCTTATACAGACACAAAAGGGTTAAATTGTTAAGAATCATGCAATCCTTGATGTAAATGTGGCTATAATGTCCACTCAATGAGAGTGGAAGAGGTGAACTCACTGACTCTGTTTTAGCACATACTAGCACCGCCGTAGCCATCTATGAGGTCCCTGAGGTCTGGACCTCGGTAATTTTTTCGCCTCTCAGGTTGATGTTTGCATTATGTGTGTGCGTGTTTGTGTAAGAGCAAGAACGTGAGTTTCGGAGCAAAAATGTTTTGACCGACTCCCCGTACTGTCAACAAATTTGGACAAATCTCTGTAGATCTCTAATCAATCTGCCAAAAAAGACCTGTTTTCCGCCAACTTACTCGTCAATGAAAAGCCAGCGTGTTACTTGGCTGCCGCCATTATATCCATTACCACATGTAGCAGCACTAGAAATTAAACTCTAAATTTTCTTGACTGGATTCACGCTTGTTTTTTACACACGCGAATGTTTCTCTGGGTACCCCAACATTAAGGTAATCCGAAAAAGTACTGATTTCATTCTATTTTGTTGGAAGTTGAATGCAGAATTCTTTCCTATCCTGCAACAATTACGTTGAACTGGTCTGTGATCATCTGTCCGCTACCCAACGAGCTATGTTAACTTGAGGCGCTACATTACGATTTCAATATGCAAGTCTGGCCCCCACCTTAAGATGGGCATCCTTGACAGCAAGGTGTATTTCTCTATTTACAAATTTTTCTGGAAATGCCTGACCACTGTGTTTCTGTCAATAGCAGTGACAGGAGAGGGAAAGGGCAACATAACTTTTCACAAGTTAGTTATATTTAGCTTGAACAACGGAGATTAGTGGCTTTAAATCATCAAACTTATAGGGTGTGAAGCCAGTCTTGACCCAAGCTCTTACTTTGTTGTTGTCAGCAGGTTAGTCCACAGGCACTTGTATTTTGATAAGGCATACACATAGGCCGATATACATATGAATGTGATTAGTAGGGTTGGTGTGTGGCTCCGCGATAAAATGTATGTGTGAAATGAAAAGGGATGCTCCCGAGCGTGTCTGAGAGATACCATGTGTGACAGAGGGATTGAGTTTAGCTACCGGTCGATTTAGCTTGCCGTGCGGCTCCCCGGCTCTCTCCCTCCCGCTCATAAGCCACACTTAAGGCGGCTCAGCACATCTAAATTACCGCAAATATAATACGCCATCCCCTCCCCTTTACTGCTCCCCTCAGCTGACCTGCAATGCATTCAAACGGCAGGAAAGAACACCACCACGCTCAATGATCGGTTGCTTGCGATCTCATAATGGAGTAACGGGAAGAGACAGACGTCTTATTGGGATTTACTGTTTAATTGCCTGTTCAGACTGTCAAATGTCTGAAACACATGCCAGCTCACCACAGAGAATTATCAAACTCTACGATGACTGAAGCACGCTAGTGATCACTGATCTATATGGGTGTTAATAGACAGAAATGGCGCTTCAAGCTAACCTTCTCCTGTTATCGATCAGAAATAGGCTGGATATCAAAAGCCCGATGATTTTTATTATTTGCCGAAATATTAACCAAAGCACAGTTCGGGACCTTAGAATTACAGGGTTCTAACTAACGTTTTGGTCAAAATTCAGTTGCATATAATTGGTAATAAATAGTTCTCTATTAAATAATTATGTATGGGTTTTCAGTTCATTTGTTAAATTGGGTTCAGATCAGAATTACAAAGTTCCAATTCCCTACACTGAGCGGCGAAACTTTGCAAGCAAATTCCTCAAAACTGCATAAATATGACCTGTCACGTGAAAAGGATGCTATTCTCCAGGAAGTAGTTTGAGATATTCGCTTCAATAGAAAAGCAAAGTTCAAAGGTCAGATTCAAATTCATTTCAGATCGAAAGAAGCAGTTGTTGGTGAAATTAGCTCTCTTCTGCACTTCAGTATCACTGATTGCTAGTCAATTAAAGTAAAAATCTCAAAATCCATTGACTAGCAATTAGCTCTCTTCTGCACTTCAGTATCACTGATTGCTAGTCAATTTCAGTATAAATCTCAAAATCCATGTTTTGGTTGGATAGTACCCTTTTTGCATGACAGGTCACAAATGTCAGTTAGAACCCTGTAATTCTAAGGTCCCAAGTTGTTTACATGGGTTCCAGTGAGAGGTACACCCGTCCTAAGATAGAGGCCAGATCAACATACATTGGGCGATCTTGAATGAATAGTATAGTGCCTCTAGTTTATATAGCCCGTTGCCTGTACCTGTGGGGCAACAGTGCTCCCAAATGACGTTTTAGGCTTGCTAGCAATTAATTCCGAAGGCATATAGCTTACTGAGTGATTTTCAGTCTTGGAATTAATTTCACTACACGTGGCTACTTCTCTATTACGTTGAAATAGTAAGCTAGGGCTAATAACATTAATGTTAGACTATGGACAACTGCAGAGGATAGCAAACTCCTTGTTCGAATGTCACCCAACCCTGATCGCCACAATGACAACATGGATTGAAACCTAAAATGAGGTGATATTGCCAAGATGAGATCTCAATTAGTTAGCCTAACTACTTAAACCTGCTAGACGATCTGAAAAAATTGCGCATTATCTTCAGTCCAATAAATAAGTCAAAACACATAAAATAAGCTACTTATCACCACACACACACACACTCACCACAGTGAGGTGAGGGATAATCACTGCTTGTCAAATCAAATTTGTCCATTATAAAATCAATTTGAAACATGATGAAAATATCAGTCCTTGTTATTTTTCGATCTCGCCTGATAAAATCCTTTTTTTTGTAGTTAGTTTCCACACCTGTGAACAGTTTTTCATATCTAAAGTAATCCAATAATTGTTGTGGTTTGAGCCAACTCTATTGACATGCATGCGGTAACCGAGAGTGCCTTCTATTGTACAACCCGTGTGACTCCAGTTTATGTTTTAGCGCATGCGTATTACAATATGCAATCAAACTCTTGAGTGTAAGAAGCCGGGTCAAGATGGCCACTGACAATAAAACAAATTTCACTTTATTTTTTGTATTTGATGTTTCCGACACAACTTCACACAGCATTCCTACACATTCAGTGCAGTGACAAACTTTAAATAGCGAACAAATATAATCTACGATTAGCCTTGACGTTCTTATTTTCCGACAGAAAAGGTTTTATCCTACCTTGACATGTTTCGACGGAATACTCCCGTCTTCTTCAGAAGAGTCACTGATGTTACAAGTGACGTGTCTTATCAGCTGATGTTAGCGAGGCGTGGCCGCCCTGTCAGATTTGACAGGGCGGCCACGCCTCCTGCTATCCGGCCGCTCCTCCAAGATGGCACTCCAGGTGTGGGAAAGCATGAATGCCCCTTCGTCCCGGTTCATAGTCCTGTGGGCACGCTTCCTGATTTCAATTGCCCCCATGATCCAGCGTTCATGTCGGTTGTTCTGAGTGCGGATAATTTTGGCCTTGTCCCAGTCCATAATATGATTTTCCCTCTTGCAATGGTCTGTGATTGCTGATTTAAGGTTTACCTGTAGTGCTTGTTCTTTAACTGAGCGTGTCTGTCTTACTGTTGTCTCTTTCTCACATTCTTTTTTGGTGTTCTTTTTACGTGTGTGAAAAGGTCTACCTGTTTCCCCAATGTATGTTTTATGGCAAGACTGGCAAGGGATTTCATATATGACGTCACATTTGTTACAGTTGTCAATTTGGTCTTTCGGGTGTACCAGTAGTTGTCGTAATTTTATGTATGGTTTTACCGGGGTGTTGATGTGGAATTTTCTCATGGCCTGTTGAATCCGCTATGTGACGCCTCTTATTTATGGTAACGTGACGACTCCTTTGGTTTCGGTTTCATTTTTTCGTTTCTTTCTGAATGTGCCGGTATTTTGCTTCTGCTGTACCTGTAGTTTTCCTGTGTTTATGGCCCATAGTGGGTACTGGCATTTCTTTAGTGCGTTAGTTATATGTTCTTCTCGCAACAGAATTGGCATGCGAAAAAATACCAGACCCCGGTCAAAAAGCAGCTCTACGCACTGACATAGCAGGTATCCTCAAATCAACTGAACTCCCACCGAGTAACATTACAAAATCAGAAGCACAAGCCATTAACACTCTGTCTAAAAACAAAGAAATCACTATTCTCCCAGCAGACAAAGGTAGAACCACGGTCATTCTGGACAGAAAATTACGAAAAACAAATGATGAAAATGCTGGAAGATACAGACACATACGAAGTGTTAAAAAAGGATCCAACGGAGGAGAAGAAAAATAAACTCAGGACCATCATGAAACGATTATTAAGCGAAAACAAAATAGACAAACAAACGTACAATCATCTCATACCCACAGCAAGTGTAACCCCCCGAATATACGGCACACCAAAGATCCACAAGCAGGGAGCTCCGTTGCGACCCATAGTAGACAGCATAGGATCAGTAACATACAACCTGTCCAAATCTCTCGCGGAAATCTTACAACCCCTTCTGGGACAAACAAACAAGCACTGCAAGAACTCAAAACAGTTAGCCCAAGAACTCAAGAACACCAAAGTAGAGGCAGATGAAATTTTCATATCGCACGACGTGGTTTCTTTATTTACTCGCACGCCTGTAGACGCCACTTTAAACATAGTGGAAAACAGATTGGGAACTGACAGATCACTGAAAAAACGCACAAATCTCTCAGTTCACGACATATCAGAGCTGCTAAGGTTCGTTGCCACATCCACTTATTTCAAATTCCGCAATATAATATTTAGGCAAAAAGAAGGATTCCCCATGGGTGACCCACTGTCTGCCATCATGTGTGGTTTTTTCATGGAGGACCTAGAAACGAGGGCCATAGCATCGGCACCGAAAAGTAATCGTCCCACGCTCTGGAAAAGATACGTGGACGACATCTTAGAAAAAATAAAATCAGGACATACGCAACAACTCACAGATCATTTAAACAGTATGGACCGCACTGGGAAAATACAATTCACGCATGAAGAAGAGACAGATAAAACCATAGCCTTTCTGGACATAAATATACATCACACTAATGAAGGAGACATTAAAATTAAAATATACAGAAAGCCCACTCACACTGATCAATACCTGCTTTGGTCATCTGAACACCCCATAAATCACAAACTTTCCGTGGTAAGAACCCTGTTTGATCGTGCATCCATCATCACAGAAGACACAGACAAGAAAAAGGAAGAAGAACATATAACTAACGCACTAAAGAAATGCCAGTACCTACTATGGGCCATAAACACAGGAAAACTACAGGTACAGCAGAAGCAAAATACCGGCACATTCAGAAAGAAACGAAAAAATGAAACCGAAACCAAAGGAGTTGTCACGTTACCATACATAAGAGGCGTCACAGAGCGGATTCAACGGGCCATGAGAAAATTCCACATCAACACCCCGGTAAAACCATACACAAAATTACGACAACTACTGGTACACCCGAAAGACCAAATTGACAACTGTAACAAATGTGACGTCATATATGAAATCCCTTGCCGGTCTTGCCATAAAACATACATTGGGGAAAACAGGTAGACCTTTTTCACACACGTAAAAAAAGAACACCAAAAAGAATGTGAGAAAGAGACAACAGTAAGACAGACACGCCAGTTAAAGAACAAGCACTACAGGTAAACCTTAAATCAGCAATCACAGACCATTGCAAGAGGGAAAATCATATTATGGACTGGGACAAGGCCAAAATTATCCGCACTCAGAGCAACCGACATGAACGCTGGATCATGGAGGCAATTGAAATCAGGAAGCGCACCCACAGGACTATGAACCGGGACGAGGGGGCATACATGCTTTCCCACACCTGGAGTGCCATCTTGGAGGAGCGGCGGACAGCAGGGTCGTGGCCGCCCTGTCAAATCTGACAGGGCGGCCACGCCGCTAACATCAGCTGATAAGACACGCCACTCGTAACATCAGTGACTCTTCTGAAGAAGACGGGAGTATTCCGTCGAAACATGTCAAGGTAGGATAAAACCTTTTCTGTCGGAAAATAAGAACGTCAAGGCTAATTAGTTACTACAGACAGTATGAACCTTTTTGGACTATAATCTACGATACTGTAAAATTAATTTGCCATCAATTGCTTATGATTTCTTACCATTTGAACATGTACACTGAACAAAAATATAAACGCATGAAGTAACTTTTTTAAAATTATTTTTTATCAATTGGGAAATATTTCAACAAAACAATTATTATTTTATTCTTGCCTTAATATTCAAGCAATAGAAACATGACTAACAATTTTCTGTACACAATTCATGAGTTATCACAGCCTGAACCCAACAGGGGTCAGCGGGCTGAGTTCACAGCACTCAGTAACGAGTGTGTCCACCATTGGCATCACGTAAAGCGGTACACCTCCGGCACATGGAGTTCACGAGGTTGTCAATCGTGGCCCGTGGAATGTTTGCCCCATTCCTCCTGCAGCGCAGCTCAGAGCTGGCACACGTTTTCTGGGACCGGAACACGTTGTCTGACCCGCCAATCCAGAACATCCCAAAGGTGTTCAATTGGCAACATATTGGGTGAATATGCTGTCCAATTGAGAACAGGGATATCCTCCTCATCAAACTCTGAGCAGATCCGGGCAGTGTGTGGCTGGGTATTATCGTGCTGGAATGTCACGTGATGGAGTCGCACAAACTGTACGACTATGGGCCTCAGGATCTCATCGCGGTACCGCTGCCTGTTCAAGATACCCTCAACGAAATGCAGACGGGTATGCTGTTCATGGCATATGCCTGCCCATACCATTACACTTGTACCACCACGTGCCACCCGACGCACGACACTGGCGTCAGCGTAACGCTCGCCCACACATCGCCATAGGCGTTGTCTGCCATCAGCATGTTATAGTTGGAATCGCAATTCATCGCTGAATAACACCGTCCTCCACCGTGCAAGCGTCTAGCGAAGGTGACTGTTGGCCCAGTCGAGTCTGTACCGGCAACGGGCAGCAGTCAGGTCGAGACCTCGGTGCGGTCGGCTAGCTCGGAGGTCTGCCTCCCTCAGGCGGTTTCGGACAGTCTGAGCTGATATCCGCCTGTTGTGCAGTCCGACGGTCTCGTCAGCTGTCCTGGTGGCTGGTCGGAGGCGATCACGGAGGTGCTGGAGCCGCATGTACCGATCCTGTGCGGGCGTGGTCACATCTGGTCGTCGGGCATGTGGACGATTCACAGTGCTGCCAGTCTCTCTGAATCGACTTCTCAACCGGCTGATGGTGGCATGACGCACATTCAAATGTGTTGACACTGCTGTCACAGATATCCCAGCTTTCAGCATGCCAACGGCACGCTCCCTCATGACTTGTGACATCTGTGGCATTGTGACTTGTGTTATGGCCCCAATTTGTTATGGCGTCGATTTGTTATGGCGTCACGGACAGCAAGGGATGACAGACAAAATCCTTTAAGTTCAACAGATTTAATTAAACAAACAGAACCAATCTACTCTCTACCCTACTGACCAAGATTGAAATAAAATTAAAAAAAAATAAGATATTTACAGTTCCCTGTAATGGAGATGGGCTGCTCTGTTGTGATGTCCTGGGACAGGAAAATGCTCCAACACAGGCAAAAAATCCACAAAAAAGCTTAAAAGGTCTTGAAAAGAGTGACAGGTCTGGTCAAATGTATCCTTCTTGCAATTTCTCCTACTCCTCTACTCTCTCAATTTTTCTCCTTATATACTCTTGTCCAGCCCCTCCCATTCTGGGATTCTTTCCCTCTGGGCATGCCCTGGACATGCCCAACCTAGCTTCAGACTGGGCTTCACAAAAAAAAAAAGTCAATACTGCCATCTAGTGGCTATTTACCACATTACACCTCCATTCCAAAAGGAAAAATTTTGACTTATAAAGGCAAAATTTTTTTCTTTTCAATACACAAATGGTTAAGTAGACACTTGTATATATATATACATATAATACACTATGCTAATAAACACGTGATATATATACACATACTCAACCACGGATAAGCAATCAGCAATTACATTGTCAGTACCCTTTACATGCTTGATTTCCAAGTCAAACTCCTGTAAAATCAAACTCCAATTCAACAATCTCCGATTCTTGTTTTTCATCTTACTCAAAAACATTAACGGATTGTGGTCAGTATATACAGTCATTGGCTTTTGCCCTGTACAAACATAAACCTCAAAGTGTTGTAAGGATAGAACCAGAGCCAACAGCTCCTTCTCAATTGTGGAATAGTTCTTTTGGTGGCGATTGAACTTCCTGGAGAAGTATGCCACGGGATGCTCAATGTCATCAGAGTCACTTCTCTGTAGGAGCACAGATCCACAAGCTTGGTCGCTAGCATCGACCGCCATGGAGAACGGTTTGTTGAAGTCAGGAGATTTGAGCACGGGGAAGTGACACAGCAGAGACTTCAGGCGATCGAAGGCTCTTTTTGGCATGCTTCATCCCAAGTGAACTTCACGCCTTTCTTCAGTTGGTTGGTGAGACTGAGAGCAATCTCAGCAAAGTTCTTGCAGAACTTGCGGTAGTACCCGATCATTCCAAGGAAGCGGCGCAAAGCTTTTTTGTTGTCAGGAACTGGAAAGTCCATGATGGCTTGGACTTTAGCATTTATGGGTGGCACACACCAATAACCCTTCAATAAATCAATCTTGGTCAGAAACTTTGCTTGCCCTACTCTATCGATACAATCATCAATCCTAGGTATTGGAAACACATCAGTTCTAGTTACAGCATTGACTTTGCGATAATCTGTACAGAATCTAGTGCTTCCATCAGGTTTTGGAACTAGAACACAGGGTGAACTCCAATCTGAGTTAGAGGGTCTGATAATATCATGTTCTAACATGTACTCAACCTCTTTCTCAGCAATCTTTCTCTTTTCAGGATTCATCCGGTATGGATGCTGTTTTATTGGTTTGGCATCACCAACATCTACATCATGAGAGGCTATAGAAACTCTCTTTGGAACATCAGGAAATAGATCTTTATATTTCTTGATCAACCTCTCAAACTGATCTTTCTGTGAGGGTTCTAAGTGCTGGAGTTTTACATCAAGATTTTGCAACACTTCAGAATTTGACAATTTACATGAAAGAACTTCAGCTTTAATTCTAGGTTCATCATCTTGAAACTCCCCTCATCTTCACAAGTCTCGGCCATAGGAGGATCTGAAGTGACAGCTGCAACCCTAGCATTCCTATCATGATAAGGCTTCAGCATGTTAATGTGACACAACTGTTTTGGCTTTCTCCTGTCTGGAGTCTTCACAATGTAATTGAGATCATTGAGTTTTGTCAGAATTTCATAAGGACCATGAAATCTAGCCTGCAATGGATTGGACTGCAAGGAAACAACACAAGGACCTTGTCTCCTGGTTTAAACTCACGGCTTCTAGCCTTATGATCATACCAAGTTTTCATTTTTCCCTGACTTGATTTCAAGTTATCTTTGGCTAGGTCACAAGCTGCACGCAGTCTTTCCTTGAACTTGCTAACATAGTCTAACAGACTGATATGTGGTCTCTCTCTTGCCATTGTTCACTCAACAATAGCAAAGGTCCTCTCACTTCATGGCCAAACACTAGCTCAAATGGACTGAATCCAGTAGACTCCTGCACTGCTTCTCTAGCTGCAAACAACAGCAAATGAACCCCTTCATCCCAGTCTTTCTCATGGTCATAACAATAAGTCCTCATCATTGTCTTGAGAGTGGAATGAAACCGCTCTAAGGCACCCTGACTCTCTGGATGATAGGCACTGGAAAGAATCTGCTTCGCACCTAGTTCATACACAACCTGCTGAAACAATCCAGAAGTGAAATTGCTACCTTGATCTGACTGAATTTCCCTGGGAAGGCCAAATAACGTGAAGAACTTTATCAAAGCCTTCAAAATTGCAGTTGCCTTGATGTTGCGTAGAGGTATGGCTTCAGGGAATCTGGTAGATGCACACATGATTGTCAACAAGTACTGATTTCCAGATCTAGTCTTGGGTAATGGACCAACACAATCAACAATGACCTTGGAGAAGGGCTCCCCAAATGCTGGGATAGGCTGCAATGGAGCTACAGGTGGGTCTAACTGGTGTTTTCCCACTACCTGACAAGTGTGACAGGTTTTGCAAAAGTTGGAAACATCTTTCCGAAGTCCAGGCCAGAAGAAGTGTTTCATGATCTTGTCAACAGTCTTGTTAACACCAAGATGACCTCCTAAAGGCAAACTATGAGCTATTGTTAAGATCTCATTCCTGTAGACCTTCGAACAACAATTTGCTTGACCACTGCCCAATCTGCATTGGCAGGGATATCAGGAGGGCGCCACTTCGCATCAACACTCCATCCTTGAGATAATACCCAACTGGAACTGCGTCTATTTCTTCATCAGGAAGGGCTCTTTTTTAGTACACAAATTTCAGGATCATTAGTTTGCTCCTGAATCAACCGCTTTCTGGACAGAGACAAGTCTCCAGACACATCAGAATCACCAGACCCATCTGGCTGGCTGAATAGAGAACTGATAAAAGTGTCTGATAAGTCCTCAAACGGAGAAACCATAGTAGGCTGAACAGAGTCATGAGGCGAACCACCTGAGTCATGACTATTCAAGGTGCTGGACGGCACCACATCGCCTTCTTCTTGAGCCTTCTTGGCCATAGCACGAGTCACTGCACAGGAAGGATACAGAGATGGGTCTTCATCGCCATCTTCAGTGCTCGGCTGCGAAGTAAGATGAACAAGGGGAACTACATTGCCCCCAGCCAGGTCATTGCCTAGCAACAGAGAAACACCCTTGATAGGTAGACTTGACATAAGTCCCACCTTTACCTGTCCTGTAACTAAATCTGACTTCAAGAATACAGAGCGAGGGGGTACAGATACAGTCCTCCCTTCAATACCTTGTACAAGTATGAAATCCCCAGAAGCGGTCTCATCACGTAACTCCAAGGAGTCCATCAACAAAAGTGACTGAGAAGCTCCGGTATCCCTTAGGATATATATGGGGACAGGAGGAGAATGCTCATTCAGAGCCACAAATCCCTCTGACACAAATGGAAGGAATTCCTCCCTCACAAAGTCAGCAGTATCAGGCTTCTAGCCTCACAAGGAGCAGGCAATTTAGCAGATCGGCCATCTACTACAGGGGTTTCTAACCTTGTCTTCACAAAGGCATTGGGTTTGGTATCCTTTTCTTGTTCTTTTTTAGCTTTAAGGAACCAACAGTTAGTTGTAACATGACCAGATTTCTTGCAATAATTGCAAACTAGACCACTTTTGTCACTGTCAGCTTTCACACATTGTTCAGACCTTTTACTGGATTTCTGAGCACCATCACCAGATTTGTCTTTGTCTTTGGGTGAGGAATCTTGGGTATCACCATTACCTTTCTTCTGAAATTGGGACCATCTATTGTTACTGCTAGACTGAAATTTGGACTTATGTGTTAGAACATATTCGCCTGCAAACTTGGCAGCTGATTGCAAATTCAGTGCTTGCTTCTCATTAAGGTAGGTCTTAATATCATCCTTGACACAGTTCTTGAATTCTTCAACTAACACCATCTCTTTTAGTGAGTTGAAATCATCCTTGACCTCCATAGAAGTACACCAGCGCTCAAAGCAAACCTTCTTCTCGTTAGCAAATTCAACATAAGTCTGATTGTCAGATTTCTTCAGACCTCTGAATTTCTGTCGGTAAGCCTCTGAACCAACTCATAAGCTGTCAAAATAACCTTTTTGACAACCTCATAATCAGAGGAATCATCTGCAGACAAAGCCGAATAGGCTTGTTGAGCTTTTACCCTTGAGGACAGTTTGCAACATCAGAGGCCAGTGTTCCTTTGGCCACTGACAACTCTTAGCTACCTTCTCAAAGCACTGGAAATATTTATCAACCTCCTTCTCTGAAAATGGAGGCACCAGCTTTACCTCCTGGCTGGCGTGAAATTTATTTTCAGCCTGAATTTTTATTTTTAGTAGCTCCATTTGGAGCCTTTCTTCCCTGTCTAATTTTTTCTAAATCGAAATCTCTCTGTCTTTGTCTCTCTCTTTCTGCTCTTTCCTCTTTTTTCTTCTCTTGCTAATTTTTCTAACTCAAACTGCCTTTGTTTTTTTTTTTTTCAATTTCTAGCATTTTTAATTTAAGTTCCAATTCTACATTTGGATTTTCCACCGAAACTGTTCCAGATCTCCTGGTGCAAACACATTTTCATCAATGTAATATTCAACAATCTCTCTAGCCAGTCTTGCTTTTTGATGGCTGGTTTTACATCTGTCAGCTCTAACTGTCTGCATATTTCTAGCAGTTCTGTCTTTTTAAAAGACTTTAAAACCTCTACGGTTGGTGATGCCAAGAAATCATCCATTGCTGTTGATCTGCCAATATATATCTAGGAAAATTCAAAAAACAATTTCACTATTTGAAATTTTAGATTTTCAATAAATGACTCGCACAATGGTCTATCCCGACCAGCCCCCAATTTGTTATGGCCCCAATTTGTTATGGCGCCGATTTGTTATGGCGTCACGGACAGCAAGGGATGACAGACAAAAATCCTTTAAGTTCAACAGATTTAATTAAACAAACAGAACCAATCTACTCTCTACCCTACTGACCAAGATTGAAATAAAATTAAAAAAAATAAGATATTTACAGTTCCCTGTAATGGAGATGGGCTGCTCTGTTGTGATGTCCTGGGACAGGAAAATGCTCCAACACAGGCAAAAATCCACAAAAAGCTTAAAAGGTCTTGAAAAGAGTGACAGGTCTGGTCAAATGTATCCTTCTTGCAATTTCTCCTACTCCTCTACTCTCTCAATTTTTCTCCTTATATACTCTTGTCCAGCCCCCTCCCATTCTGGGACTTTCCCTCTGGGCATGCCCTGGACATGCCCAACCTAGCTTCAGACTGGGCTTCACAAAAAAAAAGTCAATACTGCCATCTAGTGGCTATTTACCACATTACACTTGCAACAAAAGTACACATTTTGGGGTGGCCTTTTATTGATCCTGGTGCAAGGAGTGCCTGTGTACTGGTCACGCTGACTGACCAACCCAATGTTATGCTCTATGCAGCTCAGAGGTGGAATAACTCAATGAGTGAGTAATCTCACAGGGAGTGGTCAATGAGAAGTGGGTCACCAGAATTGAGCAAAACAAATCAGTCAGTACACCAATAAACACTATTTGTGGGCATATTTCATTATAGGTCAATTTAACTCAGCATTTTTGGTTCGTGCATTTATATTTTTGTTCAGTGTATTTTAACCAAAACAAACAGACAAAATTACCCACAGGTTCTTGCTGTTCCTGCCAGCTTGTTCCACTCGGCTCGCAACGGCCCTGCCTAAAGTGGAGAGCGCAGAGGTCGAGTCACAGCGTGACCCAAGTCCAAAGTTTTGGCTGTTCGATTGATCAACCCAAACGACCTGGGTTAAATCAAACACACCCCGAGGTATCATAGCAACCGCTGATTACTATTAGGAGGTCAGACTGCCTAACCTCAGATCATCAGAGCGCCCTAAAAGCAGTATGGGTAATGGAGTTGATATTTCTCCCCTAATGGGAGAACTCAAAAACTTGATGGAATTCGGAAAAAAGAAAAGAGAAAAAGAAATAAAAAAGTGGCACATACAACAAAATATGTGGAGGATTTAGTGTAATCTGTGTACGGAAAATTAAGTGGAAATCCCAAAGAAATGTGAAAATGAGTTTTCATTAACTAAATCCACTAAGGTTTCACTAACTGGAAATCCAGAAATCTTTAGTTTGCGTAAAAAAAATTTAAAATTGGTTAATCAATTGTGTTTTACCTCCGTTTCATCACAATGAAAATGAGTAGGCTACAATTAGACAATTGTCTTGTCTCACACTGGCCCTCATTTATCAAACGTGCGTACACCAAAAAAATGGGTGTACGCCAAATCTCCCGCAAGAATCGGAATTTATCAATCTGAATGTGAGCGAACGGTCCACAAAAATCTCACGCCAGGTCAGACCAGGTGTACGCAGATTTGAAACCAGCGAACAACATGCAGGAACGAATACAGCTGTCAAAATGAGTAATAAACCATATGCAGCGATGCGGACGTCATGCTGTTGTTGCTCTTATTAGTAAAATGAATAAATAGGCTAAATAAATAAATTAGACACCTGTGTTGAGAAATTAATTAAACTTATATTTTGAGACAACCTGCTTGTCAGGCCAGACGGCTGACAATTACAATCAATTTAATTAAGCGCAATGCGTGGCTTGGCAGATATGCAGCGTGGTATGTCAGATGCTCATCCAGTCAGATATCTAATGAACAACAAAAGAAACACAAGTTAATTAAAGGACCAGTGTGTAATATTTGGCATGGTTTATTGGCAAAATCTGAAAATACTACCCATTAATATGTTTATATAAGTGTATAATCGCTATAAAATAAAATTTGTTTGGTTTTCGTAGCCTTATAATTATGCGTTGATATATACATGTAGCAAGGGCCTTGCTTTAGGGACGTCGCCATCTTGCACCGCCATGTTGGTTCTGCAGCCTGAACCATAGATATAACGGACAATCCAGTCAGCTAGAGAACGCATTTCGCGTGTACAAATCCCAGTCGAGGAAGACGCCATTTCCGCAAAAGTGTTTTGGTCCTCGGAGGGCACCGTCTTTTTTCCGACGGGAGGGGTGAGCGTGAGTGAGTGAGTGAGCGCTGCAGTCTAGAATCTGAACGCTGGATGTCACTGTTTCCCCCCCATTTTACACACTGGTCCTTTAAAGGCAGACTGGAAAATAAGTTTGCGCGTAATTATTTTAGAAAATCAAATTTATTACTAGCGCGTGCACGTTTACACTCGTTTCATCAAACTTTTCTTTATTTTGCGGTCACTTTGACTGAGTAACCGTAAGAGTACATTAACTAACTAGCTAACTTGCGTTTCTTTTGTTGCTCAGTATATATAGGTCTACGGACACTTTCACTGTGATCACATTTTGACAATGGCACATCTTCTATTGTTAGAGGAATAAGCTTCTGTCCGACGTGAGAGGAACTTTCGGCACAGAGAAGCTCTCCTTCGGGAAAGTGACGAGTAGCTGCTCGTTCTGTGTGGCACCCAATAAAATGTCGCGGAGTAATACTAATAAAAGTACAATGAAGAGTGATCTCTGCAGACTGTATTTTAACAATTACCCTCATGCAGCTCCGATCGAGGTGGTGGGGACTCATCCGTGTCCCCACCGCCTCGTATTCCCACGATGGAGGGGGAGCCCTGCTGCCGCGCGCTCCTCGAACGGTGAAAGCTGGAGTTTTGAGTCTGGTTGGCCTCCATCGGTCCTTGCGCTGCTGTGCCTGAGCGCAGCAACCAATTTTTTGGTGGCGATCTTAAATCGGACCACTTTTTTTTTTACCTACATGTAGAGCATTTGGATTGTGTAATTATGTAGGCTATATAACATGAAATATCATGGATCTATAAATTGAATTTATTAAGGCGGATGTTATTTGCACTTACACGTGTGGCCAATGCTGAATTTTTTTCTTGGCCACACTTATAAGTGCGCCAGTTGATCACCATTCCAGTGCCGCTTAGAAGGTACCGTTTAAAATAAGTTTGGAAAAGAAATTTTTTTTTGCTTTGGACACACTAAAAATAAGTGCGGGCAATGGAGAAATGCATCTTGGCCACACTTATTAGTGCGTCTAACGTGAAGTTCGATCAATTTTTATGCTTGGACGCACTTAAATAAGTGCGAATACTCACTTCGATTTATCAATGAATTAAATCAAACGTCTGCTGCACTCTGGTTTTCCACCCCAACAGGGTTTACCGCAGCCGCAATAGTTTTCCAAACTGCAGCCTTCTGGGCTCCCTTTATGCCACTCTTATAGCTTCCAAATCAAATTATTTTGTTTTTCTCCACCTCGGATGTGATAATTTATATTTCCTCCTTAGTGAAGTTCTTTCTTCTTTGCCATCTTTCAAGAGTCCATGTCGTAAAGTGGGCAGGACTATGCCTCCCGGAGCATGAATTTATAGGGGCGTGTCATGTAAATTACAATGGTTCAGCCGCCAGATTTATCAACGCCACGCCAGTTCTACACCGAAATCAGCGCCGTACACACTTTTAGTAAGTCAGACATGACACCTGGCGAACGCTGATATTTACACCAGAATCTACACCAGATCCTATGCAAGTTTGATAAATGAGGGCCACTGTGCTAAAACATAAACTAGATAACTCGGTCGCCACAGGGACCGAGTCGTCTATCTCCCTAATCCCCAAATTTCGGACAAAATGGCCGCCGGCAGCCATATTGGACGGCCAAAATTGCTGAAAATTGGTCTTGAGCATTGTCAAATACACATCTTTGCATGTGCAAAATTAGAAAAAATTAGAGAAAATCTCTGCGGGCGCGGCGGCGGCGGCCCAGGAACTAAACCGACTATCGTCATCGGGGAGATACAATAATAGATGTGTGCATTAATAAGAGTTGAAGCAAAATATAAAGATAATGCCAAAGGTATTTTTCTCAGTAACTAATTATGGTCTCTACAGTAATTTGTAAGGTAATTCAATTACTTTTAAGATAAGTAACAAGTAATTGCTGTGAAATACTTATTTACAGTAACAGTTTTACAGGTATATGTATTATTGATTTGATCTTCATTTTTATTGAGATAGGGAGTCAGAAAATGTCAGAGAGGTACAGCCGGAGCAAAATCACCATTTATTTTTTTTGTGAATGTTATTCTTCTTCTTCTTCCAAACATCACCAGAATTTTTTAAAAGTACAAATGTCCTGTCATTAAAAAAAAAGTCCTGTACTTCTGAACCTCTGTTGAAATTTTGTCCAGGCTACGGCCCTGCGCACTTGGCTATGTTGTTCATCAGCAGCTCTTACGTCCCCAAACCACATGATTACACCACTTCCTGTTCCTGCCTACAAGTGGATGACTTTCAAGTCATCACATGTCAATGCAAACTCTTACTACATAGGAATACAATGAAAATAAATAGACACTGAACAGACAAAAGCATGTGGACACCTGCTGATCCAAGATCTTATCAGAAAGTTCAGGTCGTTAATATGGAGTTGGTTTCCTTTTTTTTTTGGGACGGCCTTCCACTAGACATTAGAACATTGCTGCAGGGATTAGCTTCCATTCCAGCCAAGAAGCTGAGGTCAGTCGAGATGTTTGGTGAAGAGGGCAGGCTCAAAGTCGCCCATCCAGTTGATTGCAATGGTATATTACGAGGATGCTCTGTGTGGGCCAGTCAGGTTCTTCTGCAGAAGTTTTGATAAGCCGTTCCCAGAGGCAGGGTTTTTCTGAGTCATTCTCCATGTTTATTTCCTCTACAGTCTTCTGTCTTACAACGCATACAAGACCAAGCATGAAACAAAAGTTCACGAGCTTCGTGTTGATCCCCAGCTTTGTTTTCTTCCATTGTGGTGAGTCGTGGCTTTTACATTTGTTTAAATATATTTTTTCTCAGTATTTGTGATGAAAAATGCTTGGAGAGTTTTCATATCATCTGTTATGATAAAAAACAGTCATGTATGTTGTACAGATGTTCGGCCATTTCAAACACGGGAGGGAAACTAGGCGATAAAAATAAGACAGGTGACTAAAATGTGGCACATTCAAGGGTGGCTGGTTGCAGGTATATAATACTCTTTAGGTATAGTTTTATGCTAAAAGGTAATGTAGACAAACTTTTCTGGCATAAAGGCCTTACTGTCAACAGAGGATGTGTGGCTGCATTTCACGTGGGGAAATTCAGTCACAGGTTTAGTTTACAAAAATAAAGGAGCCGTCGAATGAGGTCAGGAGGCAACATAATCTGGGCATCACGAGAGGAAGGAAATTTATTTACCAAACAGTTTTCCCGCTTCTGCTGTGGGTCTGTCATGTATAAAACTGAAGGTGGGGAGGGAGAAAAACAACAACAAACCCCCCCCCCCTCTTTTTTTGGCTTTCACTTGCATTGTCAGACAATGGATTATATCTAAGCTGTGAAATTATATTCAGAAATACCTCACTCTGTATTGTGAACTGTTAAAAATAAATATGTCATGATTAATATGATTATTGTTGTGGTGATGATGATGATGCTTATTATCATTATCCACCCAGTGAAGTTCTGGCATGAACATTTTTTTTGTGTAGCTTTCGGTTCCCCGTATTTTCAGTTTTTTAGTGACCATAAATGGTTATTTCAACAGAACAAAGTATCCAGTGTTAGTTCAACTCAAACTGACAACACATGAGTCATGCAAGTCATAAAAAAAAGTAAGGTTAACATGGATAAAATCTTTAAATTCTTTCAACTCAGCTCATTTTGATTTTACTCAAGGGAAGCAGCACAAGGCAGTTGAAGTTAAGATCATAACTGAAAAGGATTTTTCTGTCGTGCAATATATATTATTCACCACCTTCTGACACTTCTGCTTATCATATTTTGGCAAAATAGGAGTAATAAATACAAACCCCAATTCCAATGAAGTTGGGATGTTGTGTAAACCGTGAATAAAAACAGAATACAATGATCTGCAAATCCTGTTCAACCTATATTCAATTCAGTACATTACAAAGATAAGTTATTTTGAAAAACTTTAATGTTTTTTTGGAAATATTCACTCATTTTGAATTTGATACCTGCAAAAAAGCTGGGACAGGGGCAACAAAAGCTTGGGGAACGTTGAGGAATGCTCAAAAAACACTTGTTTGGAACATTCCACAGGTGAACAGGTTAATTGGAAACATTTGAGTGTCATGATTAGGTATAAAAGGAGCATCGATGAAATTCTCAGTCCTTCACAAGCAAGGATGGGGTGAGGTTTACTACTTTGTGGTAACAACTGCGTGAGCAAATAGTCCAACAGTTTAAGAACAACGTTTCTCAACGTGCAATTGCAAGGAATTTAGGGATTCTGTCATCTACAGTCCATAATATCATCAAAAGATTCAGAGAATCCGAAGAAATCTCTGTACATAAGCGGCAAGGCCAAAAACCAACATAGAATGCCCGTGACCATCGGTCCCTCAGGCGGCACTGCATTAAAAACCGACATCATTCAGTAAAGGATATTACCATGTTGGTTCAGGAACACTTCAGAAAACCATTATCAGTAAACACAGTTCGTCGCTATATCTACAAGTGCAAGTTAAAACTCTGCCATGCAAAGCGAAAGCCATATATCGACAACACCCAGAAACGCCACCAGCTTCTCTGGGCCTGAGCTCATCTGAGATGGACTGACACAAAGTGGAAAAGTGTGCCTGTGGTCTGACGAGTCCACATTTCAAATCGTTTTTGGAAATCACGGACGTCGTGTCGTCCAGGCTAAAGAGGGAAAGGACCATCCAGATTGTTATCAGTGTAAAGTTCAAAAGCCAGCATTTTTGATGGTATGGGGATGTGTTAGTGCCCATGGCATGGGTAACTTGCACCTCTGTGAAGGTTCCATTAATGCTGAAAGGTACATACAGGTTTTGGAGCAACTTGTGCTGCCATCCAAGCAACGTTTTTTCCGGGATGTCCCTGCTTATTTCAGCAAGGCAATGCCAAGCCACATTCTGCATGTGTTACAACAGGGTGGCTTCGTAGTAAAAGAGAGCGGGTAATAGACTGGCCTACCTGTAGTCCAAACCTGTCTCCCATTGAAAATGTGTGGCGCATTATGAAGCGCAAAATACGACAACGGAGACCCCAGACTGTTAAGCAACTGAAGTCGTACATCAAGCAAGAATGGGAAAGAATTCCACCTACAAAGCTTCTACAATTAGTGTCCTCAGTTCCCAAACGCTTATTGAGTGTTGATAAACGAAAAGGCGACGTAACACAGTGGTAAACATACGCCTGTCCCAGCTTTTTTGGAACGTGTTGCAGGCTTCAAATTCAAAATGAGTGAATATTTCTGAAAAACAAGAAAGTTTATCAGTTTGAACATTAAATCTCTTTTGTTTGTAGAGTACTCAATTGAATATAGGTCAAAAAGGATTCGCAGATCATTGTATTCTGTTTTTATCCACCTTTTTACACAACATTTAAACTTCATTGGATTTGGGGTTTGTATATTCTAAATGTTTTTGGATATATCTGTTGGCCTGTTTGTTTATAGCTACATGACAGAGATGCGTAAATGTATGTGTGTGTTTCTTAGGGTTTGGGGAAGTCCTAATCACTGTCAATGGAATCTTTAATGAGTCAGTCACTTTGCCCACCGGATCTCCTTACACCAGTCCATCTGAAGTCATTTGGACCATTAATAAGAGAGTCACAGCCTGGTATTTTGCGCCTGATACAGTGGAAATGGACACAGAGAGGTTTGGGCATAGGATACACTTGAACAAAGGGAACGGGTATCTTCTGATCCGCTCGGCGAAGATGGAAGATGCGGACATATATACCGTGGAGGTGACGTACAGCGGAGGCACACACCTTGCTCACGTCAAACTCATAATCTACGGTGAGCTACAGCCTGTGGTGTACCTCAATTTAAAACTATACTTGTGCTTAACCCCTCAAAACCTACTGACCCATACAAGGGTCTGTCAAATGCAGCTGCTGTATTCAAACCAGTGGAACTTCAGGCCTGTTTTATATTCTCATGGAGATTCCAAGGTTTCCAACAATCCCAGATATGTCATGCTGAATTACAGAAGATGGGTATAAAATGATTTACAAAATCTTGATACTATCCATTTGATATAATGCTGAGACCATGTTGTGGCGTCCTGAGTTTGAATACTTCTTTCAGGATAAGTGTGATGAAGCTTAGTGAAGCGTTGCAACCAGCAGGTACAGGATATGTTTGTGATGCTGTCCTACAATATGAAACACACACACACACACACACACACACACACAATACAAGCAAGACAACTGCACCCTGACTTACATTTGCCATTTCCTCACCTGCACAGAGAAAGTGGACATGCCCATACTGGAGGTTCTGTCTAACATCTCTGGGCCTCGGTTCTGTAACGTGTCAGTCCGGTGTGCTAGCCACCATGGCCAATGGGTGGAGTCCCTCTGTGAGGTCACAGAGAGCAAGATCATGTGCCAGGTGACAGACAGGAACGACTCTGCCCACTCAACGGTGCTGCGAATCACGGAAACCAAAGATGCCATCAACTGCAGCAGCAGCAACCCAGCCAGCACAAGCTCCGCCCCCCTGCTCCCTGTGACACGCGTCTGCAACGCCCATGCACCCGGTGAGCAATGAATATGCCTCAACCAATCAGAGTAAGAAGCTGCAATGAGGTCAATTAGCATCCAGTCAACAGTGCATTTTTGCTAGGCTGTAATTTCTGCAAAGTTAACTCTGTACGAATGTGTTTCCTTAAAGAAATTTCGGCCCTTAATCCCTTTGCGCAGAAGCCAAATATGGCTATTTATGCGTTTCCCAATTTAAGGCTTTTTATTTCAAGATCTGAGCTTACAGAGAGGGTGGAAATGGCTGAAATGATTCAAGATACTTGTAGCATTTGGAATTCCATCCTATTTCACTTTCTTTTCATAATTGTAATTCGGAGTGAGGGCCACAAATACAAAAATCTTCATGAAAATTTAGCAATGAAATTATTTAAAAAAAATACTGAGAATTGAAAATGGCTGGGAGTAAAAACAATACATTTCTGGGACCATAAATTCCATGACTACCAGTCTACTTCATGTGACAAGTGCTTTTCAAAATGATCTGCTCTCTACGAGCGAAATAAGACCACTATCCAAGTGGCTCTCCGTGCTGTCAGAGCCCTAAAATTGCGCACTTTCAAATCATAAAATAATCATATGATCAACATAAATCAGCTTTCTACTCATGAAGTCCAATATGAATTAATGATTTTCAAGCGGAATTTATCATGAGTATATCAACACAGGCATGGGAAGACGTCAACAGTCACCAGTAACCTCTACAAAGCAAAAACATCCCTTTACCCTATGATGGAGTTTTGTCCATTTTTCGACAAAGCCGCATCAGCAAGCACACGTGCTCATTAAAGGAACTGCTTATTTTACTCTCAGAACGTACACTCTGAGACTGAAAGCTTGCTGTTTAAAATTCCAATCGTTCAAGCGAAATCCAAGTTTGTATAAACGGTTTTCACACCCTATAAGGTGCAAGTATAACTCACTAACACAGTAATATCTGAAATATACCTTATTTTAACAAAACGGACGTTTCACCATCAGGAAAAAGCCGGCGATGTTCTAGCCTAGACTGAACAGAGTCGTTGGTGTTATGAACGAAGCAGAGGATTTACCAAAGTCTTTGAGCTGTTCGCATTTTACAGGAGTGAAAGTCTAAGGCATTCTATTTCGTTGAATGCAGTATAAATTCTAAAACAGATCACCACATTACACAAAGTGCCAGCACATGCAGTAGCCTATTATTTATTTTTTTAAATTTTATTTTTATTTATTTATACTGGGAGTCCGATTGAGAGCAAGCTCTCTTTTGCAACGGAGCCCAGTAGCAAAAAACAGAAAAACCAAGTACAATAAATAAAAACAATGACTACATTACACATGTACATTCCTGCTTTGTGGCAGCCAATAAAAGACATTTAAAACAATCAATTGAAATAAGACTTTCCAACTTTAAAAACTGTTGAATCCTATTCCACTTCTGTGGAGCATAATACATAAAAGCAGTTTTACCCAGTTCAGTACGCACCCTTGGGACATCTAAAGCCAAAAAGTCAAGAGTGCGCACACCGTATTCCCCCTTCCTCACGTTAAGCAAACTGGTCAGATATCCAGGCAGTTTACCCACCAATGCCTTGTATATAAAAGGCAACAATGTTGCTCCCTTCTCATGGCCAGCGAAGACCAACCAGCGTTAAAATAAAGTGAACAGTGATGTGTTCGGAAGCCATCTCCATATTAGCAAGGGCTATCAGCTACTCTTGTTAACCAATGTGGCAAACTAGCTGTGATCACGGTTGATAAACCGAAAATAAGAAATAGCTGGTTATTTAACTAGCTGGCTAGAGGTAAGATATTAAGACTCCATACAAAGTCAGTTCAACTCACATTGCAAGAGGATAAACTCTCCATCATTGACTTTCTTCTCCAAAGAATGAATGCTGTGAGTCCTCCTGTCTGTTCCATTCAGAATAACTGCCATTTTCCATCTCCGAATCACATTTCCATCCCGCAAATATATAAATTCCATCCGCACTCCAGGCTTGGTTCTGAAAGTCTTTCTTTCCATGCCATCACGTCATTCTCAGCTGCGCAAAGTTGAGAGAATACAACCTACTGCTATTACTCAAGTGTTTAAATACTTTTCTTTCGATTGCTGAGGAAAGCTCATACTGTCAGGAATTGGATAAAAAAGTGTCAATCAACAGGTAAATACTGCAAGAGTTTCATGTGGCCGTGAACTACAACTCTGCGTTACGCAGATAAGCCTGAGGAAGCATCAGAGACAGTGGATTGAAGGATTGTATGAGGTTGTAAGGAACTGCTGAATTCGTCGCGAGAAGCGTAATTCAGTGGTAGGGAATCGTACGTTTCTAATATCTGATGACTATAATTGATCGTAGAATCATATAGTATCAATACCATGTTGAATTTTTGCTTCAGAAAACAGATTTTTTTTGCTATTCAGTTGATATACCTTTGACCTATTATTGCTGAACTGGTTGCTGCAAAGGTCAACGATTTTTCTGTCACAAGAGATCATTTTTATTAACTGCTGGATAGATACTATGGGCAAGTATATTATGCAGTTTGCAGACTTTGCACATCAGGCTTGGCTGAGGAGTTTAATTAATACAATTCCTGGGAATCAGGGATGGGACTTAACTGGTCTCATATACTGAACCGTATTCGAGCTCGGCTTGCTAATGAATATTCAGTAACTAATCTGGATGTGCTATCTAGTGATAGAAGTAGTGTAACTGCATGCATAAATGGAGGAGCTCCATGTCCGCTGGCGTCTACATCTGCACAGAGGGGTTACAAATTGTATCACTCTCAAACTACTCACAGACTTCACTATTCCCTTAGTTCGAAACCATAGATTTCCTTACTAAAGAACATGCATTAAAATTTGTTGTATCCTAATTTGGTTTGGTCTTGCAGTTATGAGAAGTTTGGGCTGTGTTTAATTTGTGAAAAAAATAACATCCTATCATCTAATTTCTAACCATTTTAATTCAACCTCAATGGAAGTGAAGGAAACAGCTTAGGAAAAGACAACTGTGTAACTAAGACAATCTGAATGTACTTATTACATGAGGTGCTCATTGATAGCCTACCTGTCATGTTTATTTGTTTTCCTAATTGGCCATATGGATGATCATCGCCTTAAATATTGTGGGACAGCATTATCTCCTTCCTTTTCATGAAGGATGGGTCAGTGTATCCTATGCTATACCTCCTTTCTTTAACATTTAGAGTATTCGAGCATACTTATGGCTGCTGTGAAAATATTTCTGGCCCATTATCCAGGAGTAAAAAAATTTCTTAAGCAAAAGTGACCATTTGAACACAGCCCTGGTTTGGCTCATGTAGCTTATATGCAGACTGGCTCGGCTACCGATGCGATAATGCACACAAGACATGTTTCTGAATTTTGGGTGATGAATCGTAGCGTTTCAGACTGATTTAATTTCTTTGTTTGTTTTTGCAGATCCTGCCAGAAAAACTGGTCCTACCAATCGTTCTCGAACATGGCTGCTTGTTCTGTTGCTTGTATCATTTTTTGCTTTGTTGCTGATCTTTGTGTATATTAAAGTTCACGGAGGAGATAAATATGCTTTTTGGGGAGAACCAAAAGAACCCAGTGCAGGTATTAATGATGGCCCACTAACAGAGCCCAAACCAGACCTTAATGATCACCAACCAGGAAACCCCAAAATAGATCAAATTGATCTCCAGCCAAGGTAACCCAAAATGGATACAATTGATTTTCTACAAAATGTACCAAACACAGATCCTAATGATTTTCAGAAGAGGGAGCCTCAAATGGATCTAGGTGATCTCCAACAAGGAGCACCCAACACAGATTCAAACGATCTCCAACCAACAGAACCCAAAGTGAATCCAAGTGATCTCCGACAAAAAGAATCTGATACAGATCCTAATGATTTTCAGATGAGAGAGCCCCAAATAGATCTTATTGATCTCCGACGAGGAGAACCTAACAGAGATTCTAACGACCTATAACCAAGACAACTTCAAGCGGATTTGAAGGATCTTCAGAGGAACAGTCACAGAACAGATGGGACTTGTGTTCAGGAAAAATCACCTTCAGTTTTTAATTTGGTTGATCATAGGGTTACTGTCTGTGAAAAAATTGATGACCATCCAGAACTGTAAATATTTTCTGTCTTATTGACCTTGTCAAACGGATAATTCCCAATTTCCTTGCGCTGCTTCTGAATGTTCAGTCTGATGATGGTTTTTGTTCTGAATATATTAATGATTTGCCTTCCGTTTGTACTGGTTCTGAAATTCAAATGTACGCAGACGATACTGTAATTTATGTACATGGTAAGAATAAAGCAGAGGTAGCAAAAAAACTTTCAACAACTATGGTGCAGGTATCTAAATGGCTCCACGATTCCTGTCTTCACCTTAATGAAAAAAAAACTGTGTGTATGTTTTTCTCAAAGAAAACGTCAAATACATCTGATCCAAATGTGTATGTTGCAGGTGAGAGGCTTCAAGTGGTGCCAGAATTCAAGTATCTTGGAATTATTCTAGACTCAAATCTTACATTCAAAAAACAGGTGAAGAAAGTCACGCAAACAATTAAGCACAACTTGGTAAACTTCAGATATATAAGAAATTGCTTAAACTCTGAAGCTGCAAAATTATACTTTAATGCAATGATAATGCCCCATTTAATATACTGTCTTACCAGCTGGACCCAGGCCGGTAGAACAACATTAAAACCAATTCATTCTGTTTATAAGCAAGCCCTAAAAGTCTTAGACAAGAAATCTTTCCGATATCATCACTGCAGTATCCTGAACAAGCATGTTCTTTTAAGCTGGGATAATATTGTAAAATTTCATGATGCAAATTTAGTCTTTAAAATTCTCCATGGTTTGGCCCCATCACCACTTGCTGATTTTTTTACACTGGGCAGCAGACTTACTAGATCGGTTACCACAGGTAATCTTATCGTACCACTGAGAAAAAGTTCCTTCAGTCAGTCAGCCTTCTCAGTGCGAGCGGCCCAGTTTTGGAACACTATACCACCACACATCCGTAGAATTGAAACACACAGAGCATTCAAACTTACTTTAAAAACATGGTTAAAAGATAATCAGGCCTGTGATCACGATCAGTAGTCTTGGATTTCATCCATCTCAATCGAATTCTGTCTATATGCTTGCTTGCCTCCTCGCCTCGATGTTGCCTGCTTATATACCTGTCTGCTTGTCTGTCTTGCTTGCCTACTTGTGGCTAAGTGTACATTCGTGTAGAATATTTTGTTTTATATTTTATGTTGTTTTGCCGATATGTTGTATGGCTACTATGTCTGTGTGTCTGGCCCTCATGCAGCTTGCTTACTAGCAAGTCTCTTTTCTTATTTTAGTGTGCTAATTTTGCGACTTATTTCCTCTTAAATGTGATGTATGTCCTTACTGTGATGATGCACTCCATATTTGTATGTTTTTTATCTGGCAATCAACACCTTGCCCGGGGACTACAGTTGAAAATTAGCTATTTAGCTAAAACTGGCTCATTTACATTTACGTAAATGTTGTTAATGTGCGCTGTCCCTGTACAAATAAACCAAATAAATAAAATAAATAAAAATAATTAACTTAGTTTCATTTTCCTTGACAGGTCTTTAACCCTTTTACTCCCAGTAGTGCCATATGGCACTCTTGCATGACTGGCATTTTTTCCCAATAGAGCCATATGGCACTCTTGTTGTTCTGTTTCTTTTAATAATCAGGAATAAGAACAGGCAGCCAGAAATTTATTTAGAATGTCAACAAAGGCCATGGGGAGAAATAGCAGTGAGAACTGGGCACTGGTGGGGGTGAAAGGGTTAACCAGCGCTAATAGGGTTTTTGAACCGAATACCAACTTAAGTGTATACTTGTGATCTGAACCTGTTGCTGATGCATGTAGCTAATTAAACAATTATGATGTCACATGGCAATAAAAACAAAAACAAAAAAAAAATAAAAAAAGCTGAAATGGATTGGGAACTCACTGAACACCAGCAAGTCTATGTATCAAAACTCAAGGCCGGAAGTTTGAATATCTACAGCAAAGGATTTAAGTGAAGATCTAAAACCCAAAACCTAGCAGACCAGGGTCTTCATGTGTTCTGCACTTGAGTTATTGATAGGCAGGAGAATATGAGGTACATATGCTTTTGTGGGCATAATTTTATGTTGCAGGAGAATAATTTTATAAACAATACCAGTCTCACAGTGGGCATCATATTTTATAAACAATGTTGCAAAAATCACAGATTTACTTGCATAGTTGGGCCCTTGACTGTGAATGGACATGATTTATACCCCCATCACAAACTAGTTCTTACCAGGTTCTTGAAAATATTTTTGTTGACTGTGTGAAAAAAGCAAGATGTTTGCAACTTTTACCAGTCTTTTTCACATGGACCAAGCCAAACTCATTTGACATTTTTGGCCAAAAAGACACGTTCTACCCACACCACATCCTCAGGATTATTTTAGAACAACAGGACGTTTGAGAATAATACTTTGGTGTGACAGTAGCATTAGCAACTTCCAAAACGCGGACCTGCCTGTTTAATGTGCCACAGAAGAATTTATTAGAAAAGAACTAAAACTTAATTAGATGATTGAATCTCATTACCTGACTACAGATATCTGGGCCTTTTTTTCACAAACAGACACTCTAGACAAAGGTGCTAGAGTCAGAGGGTCTGAGGCCTTTTTTCAATGTTCCAGACCAAAGGGTGTGATTTAAAATGGAATGGACAGAGTCCAGAATTTGAACCACAAAGTGAGTCTGAAACATTTCACAAACATCCAGAACTGAGACAACAAGGTTTTGCATCAAATATTGAAAAGAGCGAAAGTGTGGAACTCTGGGGATGTGTTCACACCAAGGCCAGGGTGATCGTTTGCACATGACCAAATGGACTAATCGCTCAAAAAGGCAAGAATTTGAACCAATAGGATTTAATTTCTTCCAGGCTAGATATTTATCTGAAGGTTTTGAGCACATTTCCCAAAAGCTGAATGGCCGTAGAATACGGAGGCCAAGGCATCAAATATAACTGAAAGAGAGTAGTATGGACACAGTACCAAACCCAGAGAATAATACAGACCAAACGAAAGTTCGATGTTCCAAAGGATGTTGGATGCCATCTGGAAAGCGAGATAGAAAAAGGAGAAGTTTTGCATACAACACCAAATCTTTATGCACTCTAGGGTGTTGGAGTCCGGGATGCGCCGGTTCCAGTTCAATCAGCCAGCTGGGTAAAGAATGAACCACCTCAGGGCTCTTCCTGCTAATTTGAAAAGTCCGAATCATGACAAACATCCAGAACTATAATGGCCAGGTAGAAGAAAACAAAAAACAACAATGCTCCAGACATTCCAGAAAGAAAGAGAAAGTAGCATGGACACAAGCCCTCAGATAGTACCTCCAACATGGTTGTAAAAAAAATAGGGGTTTCTAAAACATTTTATCTGAAGAAACAGCTGGCCCAACCAAAATAATCAGCCGGGCTCCAATATCCTTGCACAACACCAAAGCGAGATAGAAAAAGGGAGAAGCCACCAATCCTGCAATAAACACAAAATACACTACAGATATCTTGGACACTCTAGCAAAGAGGCGGACAAAGCACCGCATTCATTTAAACCCTCTGGCTATATGATCCGGGGATGCGCCGCCAGTTCAATCAGCCAGCTGGGTAAAAATCCGACAAATGGAATCACGATATCCAGGGTCGGGCCGACAAGGCCTTTGATTCAGTATCCCAAACATGGGACCATAATCCAGAACCACGACATAACCGGCCAGAAATGGGATCACGGCCCCAGACATTCCCAAAGAACCCGATGACAACTCCAGGCTTGATGTTTTTCATCTTAACACTGACTGATGAAACATGAAACCGGGAGAACAAACGCCAAAAAAAAATAAGATTCCTGTGATTCCAAACCACTTTATCTCCAAAAATGCTGGCCCAAAAATGAACAGAGCTGGCCAGGGCACCAACTGGCTGCTGGAACCGGGACAACGGCTGGCAAAACGTTTTCCCAGAACACCAAACTCTTCTTATAGGGTGTTGCCTGAGGTGCCTCCACCAAAATCCTGCAATTAAACACGAAATACACACAAAGCTAAGTCCTCCTCCTCTAAAAGCAGCATAAATATATGGGGGACTACAGGTGGGACCCAAGATATCCTTAGAAAGGGACCCAACCGCACTTGCAGACCCTTAGCAAAGCCCAAAAAATGATTGAACCTCCTTAAACATTCTGAGGGGCAGGCCCCCATTTATGCCACCTGTCAGGAATAGTTTGATCTCACGATTGTAATCAGAACCAGGGGGGCAAAGACGAAAAATCCCACTGCATGGGAGCCATAAACATCATCATCTAATAACGTTGGGAGGTAAACCAAGGTTCAGCGACACCAATCTTGTTCAAACCCACGACAAAGGCCCAGGCTTGAAAACTGGGCGCTGGGGCCAGAATCTCAAGTTTGAGACCAATGAAAAGAGCCCCACTGGACAATTTTTTTTGACACTGCCCCAAAAACCACAAGATGTTCAGCCCTCCAACCAATGACCTAAAACCACAGGAAAACTAACAGATAAGAAAAAACATTCTGTTCAACAGACCACCAAAAGAGATAAACATAGTCAAAAATCAGAGACCTCGGTTATAAGCCCATCTCCCAACGGGTTTTTTGCTCCATCCAAAGGAGGCGATCGAGTGCTAATGTGAGAGAGGGCGGATGGGAATGGAATGTTTTCTAGCCCAAATGACAAATTCGCGGATTCATAAAACAATCAACAGCCCCTGAATCCAAAAAAGGCTTTTGACCCATATTCTCTTTTTTTCCCATAGTCAACTTTACTGAAATAAGAGTTTGAGCGGAGATTGGGTCTGTCCCTCCAGCGCCCCCTACCGCCAGAAGGGCTTCTTGTTCAGCCTCCCCCCATTTTGAAGCTCAGGGCAACTTGGACGGATATGTCCCAGGTTTGCTAAAAAAGCAACGATGACAAATTATTTGTCTGTGAAATGAAGCTTAGATCGAAAAGTTCAGTCAGGAAGACTCTCTTTAAAACAATCAACAGCCCTGAATCCAACCCTGTCTATTTATTCATGCATGTTCACGCCCCCTACGTGATTCTCCACAGTCAATATCCGGGCTGTCACATTGAGCTGTCAGCTGGCATAGCAGCTGATTCTGCATGTTCTATCCAACAATATCCGGGGCACACCTCAGTCAGCTGGCATAGCAGCTGACTAGCCAATCTTTCTGCTGCTCTTTTTTTGTCTTTTTTAAAAATGTCATTTTCTCCGCCCTAGTTCACCCATGCTGCCGCTCGCTGACCCTCCTTCGCCCCAACGCCACCCTACTCATCGGACCTCCCGTTCTGCCACTCCAACTCCACCAGTCGTCAGCCACCACCGCCACCAGTGTCTGGACTCTTCGGGGGATTTCCTGCTTCTGCTCTGAGCAGTGCTCCTGCTCTACGAGTCTTCCCGAAGAGTCCAAGCGCCAAAGAATTGTTTTGATTCTAAGCATGCTACCCCTTTATGCTCAAAGCATAATAAATATTTTCTTGATTGCACTCGAGTCTCTCCTGATTGAACAGGCTTTTGAGCCCGTTTCTCATATGAGCCATCAACCTGCATGGGCTCACTAGAACTGGGCATTTCAGCGGGTGGAGTTGGGGCTGTATGCATGTTGTAAGGAACATTAACCCCGTTGCTATCAAGAGCCAATGCAATACGTTTCTCCTTGTTTCGTTCGCGGATGCGATTATCAACTCGCACCGCAGTACGAACCAACGAATCTAAAGAAACACAAGGCTCTAGTGTAGCCAGAGCGTCCTTAACCTCCTCAGCCAAAGCATGAACAAAAACTGTCAAAAGAGGTGCTTCTGGCCACCCTGTCTCTGTGGCTAAGCAGCGAAAAGAGATAGAAAAATCAGTGACGCTCTCAGAGTCCTGCTTCAAATGCATTAGACGCGTAGCTGCGTCCTGACCATAAACGTCCTGATCAAAAAAAACATTAATCATTTCTCTCGAGAGTTTCCACTGAATTTACTACTGCGATCTAGCTTGAATAAGTGGCCCCACCCAAGTGAGAGCTGTGCCGGTCAACAGTGATAAAATAAATGAAACCACTGATTCTTCATCCGAGCACTGAGAGGGTTGCGCTTTAAAAAATATTTCACATTGAGCAATGAAATCCTGCGTCGCCTCCATATTTTGGGGGTAACTGGAGTTTAGGCTTTGGGGGAAGGTGTACTGATTGTGCTTATGAAACACTTTGTGTAATCTGAGCAGACAATGCTCTAATACTCTCGGAGAGACTTATGAAAAGGCTTTCCTGTCTCTCGATAGCATTCCCCTGAAGGCGAATTCTCGCAGTCAGCTCTGCCTGCCGGCTGTCCAAGCTAGAAAGACCCTGACCATACGCAGTAAGGACAGACTTCTGATCAGCAACAATGCTCTCTAGCGTAGCCGCTGCTGGTGACTCCATGTCTGGCTAGAGTGTTTTGTAATGGCCGGTAGAATATGGAGGCCAGGTGCAACCACCAGAGAGAAAGAGAGTAGCACGGACACAGTACAAACACAGAGAATAATACAGACCAAACGAAAGTACTCGCGCTTCCAAAGGACGTATAATAGTCCGAACCACGGAAGCAAAGAGAGATAGAAAGAGGGAGAAGAAACTCCAATAATTAGAAGATAGAAAGTCATAAAAAACCTGACTACAGATCAGAGTTGGGTCTAAGGGCCCTATCTTGCGCCAGAGTCCCTAAACCCGTTATTTGGGGATTTAGCATTGCGTAAGAGGCGTTCCCCCGCAAAAGTTGCTATCTTGCACACCTGCCTATACCCCTAAAACACCTGTGCTACCCGTTATATTATGCATAGGCGTGGTTTGGGCTTTACGCCAGTTAAACCAATCAGTATGCCATGTGCCACTGCCTTTAGGAGCAGGCTGCGCTATCCCAAATCCTCAAACCGAAATCCGTGATGGAGAGAGGAAGGTCGCCACGTTTCTCCGAAGACGGTTAAATTGCTCGTGCATGAGGTCAAATCCAGACAGGGGAGGATCTGTTTTTGTTAAGTTAATCATGAATTGTATTATTTTATTACTATTATTATTATTTGACATTGACATATTGTTTAATGTTTGGTATGTAATAAAAAAAAAAAACATCAAGTCTACCCCTTTTGTGATGGAAACTTCAAAAAAGAAAAAAAATGCGTTTCACCATGATTGGGTCATGCCTCCAATTGAGCTGAGTGGGTGTTGGAATGACCCACTAGCATAGAAAAATAGCGCCACAGTAACCCTAACGGCAACGGGCAAGGCATACGGACAGCTGGCAGCGGTGTATACATCATCTGCAACCAGGTGACATAATTCCGTCACTGCCTGATGGGAGAGGTGCAGTTTTGTCACGCGATCTCGTTCTGTGGGAAATAATACTCAGGGCCGGCGCTAGACCTGAAAATTTGGGAGAAAATATCCTTCCCTTTATTGACTACAATTAGTCCTGGCTAATTCTAGATGGTTTTCCCTTATTAACACGTTTTCCAATTCAAGAATATTCAAGTGGCAATTGAAGACACGGCTTCTCTCCCCCATGCGATCTAACAGCGACAAAATAATGGGCTACATTCAGTACAGAAAAATAATTTAATTATAAATAGGTCTATGCACTGGCACTCAGTAACGGTAATTTTTTTTTCCAGCGAGAGCGGCATTTCAGAACTCTTTTGCAAATGAAGGTAATTTCGGCGACAAGTATGTACACCTGTTTTTGCAGCACGGTCACGCAACTTGCTGTAAAAAAATTGAGAGCTGTCCGATTGGAAAATGTAAACGGAGGAAACCACGTACTTGCCACCAGAATTACCTTCATTCGCTGAAGAGTCCTGAAATGCCGCTCTCGCTGGAAAAAAAGTTACGTCGCTGAGTGCCATTGCATAGACCTAATAATAATTAATTATTTTTCTGAACTGAATGTAGCCCATTTGTCGCTGTTAGATCGCATAGGGGGAGAGAAGCCGTGTCTTCAATTGCCAAATGGGTAGTGGGTGGTTTGAGGACCCGCTATACGCTTTCCCTAACCTGTGTGGTCAAGATAGCAATTTTAGGGAAAGCGCATAAACACGCCCACGGGCACACCTCCAGTCGCAAATAAAGGATTCGGCATAATGTATAGCGGGTAGTGTGGCCGCAAGATACCGTTTAGGGATAGTGGAAGCTGCTAAATGCGTAATTCACGGGTAGCGGGTAGTGGCAACGGGTAGGGCAGTGTGAAAGATAGAGCCCTAAGTACTTTCAAGTACTTCTGAGAATTGTATGCAAGCACTTTTTTTTTTTTTTTTTTTTTACAAACCATAGAGCTTGTATTTGTATCTGAGTACTACCTAATAATGCCTAATATTAGGCATTAGGCCTAATAATATTATTATGCCTAATGCCTAATAATACCTAATAATAAGTACATGTACTTGTATCCAAGTACTTTTCAAAGCACTTGACCAATCTCTGTCAGCACGTAGGAGACAGATTGGTCAAGAACTTTGAAAAGTACTTGAATACAAGTTCAAGTACTTTAGGCATTAATAGGAAGTACTCCGATTCGAGTGCAAGCACTTTGATATTTAAAAAAAAAATACTTGCATCCAATTCTTGAAAGTACTTGAACCCAACTCTGCTACAGATATCTTCGGCTATAGTGCTTAGCTACAAACAGACACTCTAGCAAAGAGGCGTGGCGAACATCCGGCTTATATAGAGTCTGGGGAAGCGCCGCCCCAGTTCAATAAGCCAGCTGGGTAAAGAATCCGATTGAAAAGGAATACGATATCGTCCCGGGACAAGAGCCACAAAGAAAAGTCCGAAACACACGCACAAACATCCAGAACCATGACACTTTAGGAAAATCATGAACAGTATTGGGAGTGAATGGCTTGTCCTCACCAGTCATTAATTTGGCGTTAAATAGGCACTTGACCAGTGGTTCTGATGGCTGGTCCTAAGGCTCCTCTGAGTATATTGGCTTTTGTTCCAACCACAATTATAATTGCAATCACAACAATTTAACCTTATGTAAATTTTTTCTTAAATACCTTATCCTTAATTAAACTCATTTAGAGCAGTGTCTTACCCTTTTATGTCACATGCATGCCATGATGAATAAAAATTCCAGATCAGCATTGAGAAATATTGGCAACGATGTAACTGATCAAATTACAGAAGTGGTAGGTTCCTAACTGGTGAAACTGTGGACAGATAGTAAGAAAAATGAACAACAGGCTAGCAAAGTTTTATGGTCAGGAACCTACCATGGAGCTTTGTCATTTTCTCAGCGTCTAATTTTGCTGATGAGGTGTTCAATTTCTGCGGTCAAGAGCAACCGACTGCCGAAGGGTCTGTCAGACTCTATATTCGTCGACATTTTCAAAAAAAAAAAAAAGGTAAGAAATCTCCCACTTTCTTAGTGCTGTTTTTACTTCATGCGTTCATTTTAAGCATTTTAAATTACTATCTGAAATTACTTCATTACTTAATGTGTTAATGTAGAAACATAAACAATATGTACAGGGGACTTTAATATTTGGACATTTCATTCAGAATGTGACTTGAGAGGGAAATGACTGCTCTAAACATAAAATTGCGCCTATGTAAGTCAAATTATCACCTTGTTAAAATCCTGGGTTTGTACAACGTAATTGTGGATGGAACAAAAACCAGCGTGCAGAGGGGGGCCCCAGTGCCGAAGCTGAGAACTGCTGCACTTGACAGTGGAGCACAACTCATTTCCTGTCAGGCACTTTTAGTTTACACGGGAAACCATTCTCAGGAAGCTTGCAATTGTGCAAGACCGCTGATACTGGCCCCTGACAGCGCTAAGAGTGATAGGGTGTTTGTTTCTGTGGTCATGTGTAACGGACTAACGAAGGGTCTATGAGACTCTAACCGTGGACATTTAAAAAAAATATATATATATATAATGATTCTCTTACGGTCTATGCTGTTTTTACAAACCCCAATACCAAAGAAGTTGGGATGTTGTGTAAAATGTAAATAAAAACAGAATGCAATGACTTGCAAATCTCATAAACCCACATTTTATTCACAATAGAACATAGACAACGAACCTGATGTTGAAAGTGAGATATTTTACCATTTCATGAAAAACATTAGCTCATTTAGAATTTGATGGCAGCAACACATCTCAAAAAAGTTGGGACAGGGGCAACAAAAGGCTGGAAAAGTAAAAGGTACTAATAAAAAACAGCTGGAGGAGCATTTTACAGCTAATTAGGTTAATTGGCAACAGGTCAGTAACATGACTGGGTATAAAAAGAGCATTTTAGAGAGGCAGAGTCTCTCAGAAGTAGAGATGGGCCGAGGCTCAACAATCTCGAAAAACTGAGTCTAAAAATTGTGGAACAATTTCAGAAAAATGTTCCTCATTGTAAAATTGCGAAGATTTTGAATAGCCCACCATCTACGGTACATAATTTCATCAAACAATTCAGAGAATCTGGAGAAATCTCTGTGCGCAAGGGACAAGGTCGAAGGTCAATACTGGATGCTCGTGATCTTTGGGCCCTCAGGAGGCACTGCATTAAAAACGGGCATAATTCTGCACTGGAATTCACTGCAAGGGCTCAGGAACACTTCCAGAAATCATTGTCTGTGAACACAGTTTGCCATGCAATCCACAAATGCAAGTTAAAGCTGTATCATTGCAAAGAAGAAGCCACATGTGAACATGATCCAGAAATGCCATCGTCTCCTCTTAGCCAAAGCTCATTTAAAATGAACTGAGGCAAAATGGAAAATTTTTCTGTGGTCAGATGAATCAAAATTTAAAATTGTTTTTGGAAACCACGGATGCCATGTTGTGCGGACTAAAGAGGAGAGGGACCATCCAGCTTGTTATTAGCGCTCAGTTCAAAAGCCTGCACCTCTGATGGTATGGGGTTGCATGAGTGGCTATGGCATGGGCAGCTTACACATCTGGAAAGGCACTGTCAGCGCTGAGAAGTATATAGAGGTTTTACAACAACGTCTCTTTCAGGGAAGGCCTTGCATATTTCAGCAAGACACTGCTAACCCACATACTGCATCCATCACAACAGCATGGCTTCACTGTAGAAGAGTCCGGGTGCAGAAATAGTCTGCCTGCAGTCCAGACCTTTCACCAAAAGAAAACATTTGGCGCATCATAAAATGAAAAATCTAGCTCAGAAGACCCAGGACTGTTAAGCAGCTAGAATCCTTCAGACAAGAGTGGGACAACATCCCTTTTCCAAAACTCCAGCAATTGGTCTCCTCACTTCCCAGACATTTACAGACTGTTGTTAAAAGAAGAGGGGACGCTACGCAATGGTAAACATGTCCCAACTTTTTTGAGATGTGTTGCTGCCATCAAATTCAAAATGAGCTAACATTTTTCATGAAATGGTACAATTTCTTAGTTTCAACATCTGATATGTTGTCTGATTTCTATTGTGAATGTGGGTTTATGAGATTTGGAGATCATTGTATTCTGTTTTAATTCATGTTTTACACAACGTCCCAATTTCATTGGAATTGGGGTTTGTACTTGAAAGTCCCCTGTTATTTCACCAGGTGCACTGCCAATTAGTTATTACAAGCCATTTGAAAATCTTTCCCCTCATGACATCACATGGGGAAGTAACCAACCAGAGGGAAGAAGAACTTCAGCCAAGCAGTCAATCAGATTCCATTATTCTGGGTGGTCACTCCCCCTTGTGATGTAAGGAGGGGGAGATTTTGAACTGGTTCATAATGACTAATTAGCTGTGCGCCTGGTGGCATAATACGGAACCTTCAATGCATTCTTATTCATTGTAGGCATTTCAATAACCTTAAATTACTTTGTTTCTCTGACTTCGATTAATCCTTACAACCTCTGAACCCAATTTCACAGAAACCCTTGATCTACGTTATTTGGGGTTTTATGTGCATAATGGTAAACATACTAAAATATATATATATATATTAGAAATTATGTCCAATTCAAATCCGAGATTTTGTAATTTAATTTTTAGCACCTATCCTCTTACTGCGGTTCAACTGGGCGTGGTTTTCTAAGTGGGTTATTATGTAATAAGCCAAACCAATGAAAAAAATTACTCTGTCATTTGTCCCACCCATAACTGAATTTATAAAAGCTCTCCGCTCCGCCCAGGTTAGCTTCTTTTGAGCCCGAGAAAAATTGTCTCGAAGTAGCCTGTCTTGCGATTGATTACCCAACTACATTTGGTTCCATTTATCTATCTGTCCATCCGTCTGTCCGCGTAATTGTCTGTCCTCGCTATTTCCCCAATCATGTATGTTTGTATTGGCTCCATTCAAAACGCACCAGTAAATGATTTCTGAACGGGACGTGTGCTCGCATGCGTTTCTCACTTAGAGTGGAATGGTACTTCCGCTCTGGCTCGAACGTCTTATGCTGCGTTCAAACTAGCTTGTAAAAATGGTGTTTCTCAGAACACAAGCGGTAACTTGCGTTTAAATCACCTTACAACCTGTGATCACAAGCAGTGAACTGGTGATTAATTCAGTGGATCAATCTTCACCACTCATGAGCAAAATGAGGCCAGACCAACACATTATGAGCTAAACAGAAAAGTAGGTTTATTTTCATGTTTGTCTATCAAATATTAAAAGGGGCAACTTATTATTAACCTTTATGTCCCAGAGTTTGTCGTATTTCCATATCACAATGTTTCTGTCGTTTTGTCATTGGAAAGTTAACTTAATACTTTGATTATCTTTATTATCGCCCATGATGTCGCCCGTGACAGACTGGCAGCAAAAGTTCGTCATGACTGAAGTGCTCGGCGCGTTCACGGTTTCTATAATCCTACTCGTATCTCACTGGACAAAGCAATAAAAATTGATTCTTCAATTTGCAGTAAGTACAGTACATGTCTCACCGGTGCGTTTTTTATGGAGCTAAGTATACAGTGGACTAATGCTACACACCGGTGTAAGCGCCTGACAGCATACAGTATCTCACAAAAGTGAGTACACCCCTCACATTTCAACAATTAATTAATTATATCTTTTCAAGGGGATGACGTTACAGAAATGAAACGAATATATTCTAGAGTATTCATTGTACAATATGTGTAGAATGTAGATTTACTGCACTGTCCAAATAACTGTACAAACAGTCATTATTTCCAAAATGGGTGGCAACAAAAGTGAGTACACACTCCAATTGGTAATGGTCAACCAAGCAATGAAACGTGTTTTACTCATCATGTTCATGCTTTTGTCTGTTCGACTGGGCCATATGAGGTTGTGTAACGTGTTGAAGGTTTAAATTGTAGTGCTTTGGGTGCAATGCTCTCATTCTGGTCACTGGATGGTCAACATGGCACCTCGTGGGAAAGAACTCTCTGAGGATCTGAAAAAGAGAATTGTTACTGTCCACAAAGAGGATCTGTGAAACCATTAACTGAGCTACAGCACGGTGGCCAATGTTATTCAGTGGTTTTCCAAGATGGGTTCTACTCGGAACAGGCCTCGTCAGGGTCGACCGAAGAGGTTGAGTCCTCGTGCTCTGCGTCAGATGCACATGTTGGCTTCAGAAAACAGATGCAGGAGTGCTGGCAGCATTGCTAACAAGGTTGCAGCAGTGGGGGAACAGCCTGTCAGTGCTCAGACCATACGCTGTGCACTGCACCAAGTCGGTCTGAATGGCCGTCGGCTAAGATGGAAGCCTATTCTGAAGCTAGCCCACAAGAAGCCCAAAAACAGTTTGCTGAAGACAACCAGTCCTAGAAGATGAACCACTGGAACCATGTTCTGTGGTCCGATGAGACCAAGATAAGCTTGTTCAGCTCAGATGGTGTCCAGCATGTGCGGCGGCGCCCTGGTGAGGAGTACCAAGACAAGTGTGTACTGCCTACAGTCATACATGGTGGTGACAGCATCATGGTCTGGGGCTGCATGAGTGCTTCTGGTCCTGGGGAGCTGTGCTTCATTGATGGAATAATGGATTCCAACATGTACTGTGACATTCTGAAGCAGAACATGATGCCCTCCCTTCAGAAACAGCAGTTTTCCAACATGATAATGACCCGAAACACACCTCCAAGATGACAACTGCCTTCCTGAAGAAGCTGAAGGTGAAAGTGGTGCCGTTGCCAAGTATGTCTCCAGACCTGAATGCCATTGAGCACCAGTGGGGCATCCTCAAGAGGAAGGTGGAGGAGCAGCAGGTGTCCAACATCCACCAGCTCCGTGATGTTGTCATGGAGGAGTGGAGGAGGATCCCAGCAACAACCTGTGCAGCTCTGGTGAATTCAATGCCTAGGAGAATCAAGGCAGTGCTGGACAACAATGGTGATCACACTAAATATTGACAATATGGACACAATTTGGCATGTTAACGGTAAGGTGTACTCACTTTTGTTGCCACCCATTTTGGAAATAATGACTGTTTGTTCAGTTATTTGGACAGCGCAGTAAATCTACACTGCTACACATATTGTACAATGACTACTGTAGAATATATTCAGGTTCCATTTCTGTAACGTTGTCCCTTGAAAAGATATAATAAATTAATTGTCGAAATGAGAGGGGTGTACTCACTTTTGTGAGATACTGAATATTTTCTGCCATTGATGGCATCATCTGGCATTCTCCACAGGAACACCTGTAAGCACAATGTTGTTCCATTGATCAGTGAGTGTTGATTTCACAACATGCACACTAAGGGTAAAACATTACTGAATGGAAATTATTTTCACTGAGAGGAACCGGTTGACTGGCGAGCTAATTACGATGCAATAATATTGCACAGTACTAGCTAACGTTACAGTAACGTTACTAACGTTACAGTACCATCAGGCTGCCGTTGGGTGCATCCCTGCTAATGTTGAGTTTTAGCGGAGATGCGCTAACTTGGTAATAATAAAAACCGCAAAGGATTTTACAAAATACCATTCCGTAACTGGCTGGACAGTGTTTCGAGACGCCAGAGGAGCTGCTTCGTCTGATTCTGAAGCTGCTTGCACACTGGACGTGAAACAAATTTTTTGCACGACAGATTACGTTCAAAGTCAAAGCGAAGATGCGAATACACGCATGTATTCAAGCCTTCGCATTGACTTTGAATGTAATCTGTTGTGCGAAAAATTTGTTTCGCGTCCACTGTGCAAGCGGCTTGAGTCAGAAGGCTCAAACATATAGGGCTGGACTGATCCTTGCGCCATTGCTGTGACTAACGCTCACGGAGACAGTGAGATGTCACTCAAATCGAGGAAGTGGCCAGTCACACCACGGTGCGCCACGCCCACACTGTCTTGAGAAATGGACTGAATACCAAAATGAGCCGTTTTTGAACAAGGTTTTCTAATAGTTATAAATGTTAATTTTCACTCAGTTTTTTGTAGATGCTTTATGAGACACCCAACTTTGATATTATTCGTAAATTCTCACAATGTCAAGACAAGTTTCCAGAGGCTTTAAAGGCTGTATCAGCGACATGACGTCACTATTGTTGACAGTTGAAACACAACAGAGCTGCTCGCCCCTCCCCTTCGGAAGCTTGGAACATGAACGCGCTTTTCTTAAAGAGAAACTTCTGAGTATTCGCGTCTTTGCATTGACTTTGAAAGTAATCTGTCGCGCGAAAAATTTGTTTTGCGTCCGGTGTGAAAGCAGCTTAAGAATGGCTCACTCAGCTGGGTAAATGGCGGTGTACAGCTCGTTGTGATATACGCCCGGTAGCAACAATGACGACCATTGCCAGACGATAAATTTACGCCATTAGTGCTACAACAAGGTATCTGACAAGTATCTTAGCTCGACATGACAAAATGTGTATTAACAACGTCACATAAATCACCACTTTTAGCTAAACTTATCATGGGTTATACATTCATCAACGAATTTCAACTCTGAGTACTAACCAGAGAAAAAATGTTATTACACGAACACAAACTCTGGTTTGATCAGACAGAATTAGCAAATTCACTAGCTTGCCAACCGAGAGTTAGCAAAGGTTGCTAACTCGCTCCAAAGAGGAAATATCGATCTCTCTACTGTTTGATTCATTCTGACCAGCATGATCTATGCAAGATAGCCTTACAAAAACAATACACGAGCTTCCCTCAGTTTTGCTTGGGATGACAATTTACAATTCACATCCAACCGAGTTAGCACCAGCTCTACTCACCTCAAGTAGAAACAAGGCGACCTGGGCGTCAGAATTAAAACCATTCAACTCCCGGAATTCTCTCCAACGTTGGTATGCTTTCCCTATGTTTATTCAGGACTTTGCATAGCTGCGATCGCGTTCCTTTTTCCTCGACGTGCGCTCGTTCGAGCGTCTCTTTTTCGGTTTAGCTTCTACCCTGCTTCACTCTGCCGCCTCGTTAGTGCCTTTCGTTGCTCAGTCCCACCCACTTGTCGTGCATGAGCATGGAACTGGCACAGAAGACCCACCCCTGCCCTCCGATTCGTTGGAACACTTTTGTTGATGTTTTCCCGACGAGTTTGTGTATCTTTCTCAGTGTCTACCTGGCTGTAGGTGACCTACAGAGACCGGAGTTTTTTACCGCCCACTCATGAGAGGAGCTGCTAACAGTTCGTGAGAAAAATCTCCTGTACGTGACAAATTATGTTTTGGCTCAGAATCGCTGATACAACCTTTAAGATTAATGCTCCCTCTGCTCACTCACTAGCTAGTGGATGTGCTGTGTCTGTAGTTGGTTGTCATTGTTCTCAAACTAAAAAAGAAACAGTCATAATGACACTGCATAGGTTTTTTTTTTTTTTTTGTCCTCAGTGGTTTATTTGAATGAGAATTTATGTTTCCTGGACGGTGGAGTTTGATGTGTAGGGTGGTGGTTAGAGAAGTCATGTGAAAATAAGTGTACTTTTCTACCATTGAGTATGGGAGAAATAAGTACATACTCCGGGGCAAAAAATTGATCATTTTTTCCATAAATGTACTTTTTGTGAATGCATAATGAGTCATTTTTGGACTCACTGCATGTTGAAACACCAATACTGCATGTCCTGGAGAACCTCTTTATCATCAATTGCAAGTGAAGTTCATTAGAGTTAATTTAAAAAAAGGCAGAAACAGGGAAATTCACTTGCAATATCTTTATGTATGCAAGAGTAAAATCGCAATAATGATAAACATTTATTTTAAATCCAGACTCAATTCAAAACATGTATGGCGCACAAACATTTCTGAAAATAAGATTCCTCATGTAAAAATCTTTCTATATTGATCAACCACACCTGATGTAGCTCATCAATGGCTTGACAATAAGTTTATTTTTGAGAGGATCGCCTTGTCAAAAAAAAAAAAAAAAAAAAAAGGTTATTGAAAGGCATATGAGCATACATTGAGTCTGGTGACTGCTCTGTTCTGGGAGAATTCTGCCCGAAGGCAAGGAGCAGCAACTACCCCCCTCAGAGAACAGAGCCTACAGCAACAATGGCACTAAAGAGGAGAGAGACATTGTCATAGATTGGTGTGACTGAATCACAAGTAATTAATGTTATATTAGACGGGTGGAGCTGGTAGACGGTTTGTGACATGAGTTTGCATGAATCCTCTCTTTCAGATAGTAAGCTTAAACAAGACGACAGATTGACCATCAAACTGTGGTCTGACAGGGCGAAGTGTGGTGATAGTCAAGTGTTCACAAGTGATTCTCTTGCCGGCTGGAATAGTGGTACAGATAGCTTGATGTCGTGGCCTGTCAGAACCTGCTCGAAGCTTCATAAATGGAACCATGACTAATAGGACAGAGAGAGAACCCACAACATGCAGGGGTCCGAGTCCTGAAAAGAAGGACCGAGAGAAACTGCTCCAAAAAAGACAAAATATGACGCAGGCGTCACTGTCAAGCATGATAAATTGGATTTCCGTTAGTCCATGAGGTGGAAGAAGGCACTCTTCTCCTTCCCCTTACCCATCATTCTGTCTTTACCTGGCTATTCAACCAATCCAGTCCCATTGTTATCTTTCGAATGTCCCCCCAACCCCCCTCTGTTGATCATTCATTGGTTTTCTCTGCCATTTGTTCTTTTGTATCCAATCAGTTCGATCTTTACTGTAAAGAACAGCCCACCTTGTTTCAGCATAAATCTCTGGGCCTCCATCTTTAGGGCCTCTTGCCCCGCTGGTACCAGACAGAGCCACAGATTTCAGCAGTTGGGTTTCATTTGTATTATTCAACCACTTGTTCAAAATCAATCAGTACAATACATTTGATGAAAGACTTTTGGCTTCAATTACTCGGCTTCTACGACATCCACCTATAGCTAGTAAGAGAGAATAGGTAGCCATTTTGAAACAACTAGTGCAGTGTTTCCCAACCCTGTCCCTGGAGTAGATGTCTCCCTGATCTACTGACACACCCAGTTCAGCACATCAAGTGCTCCATTAAAGAGCTGAATCAGGTGTGTTAAATCAGAGAGATATATAAAGAGTGCTGGGCAGATGTACTCCAGGACCAAGGTTGGGAAACACCAAACACCTAACATAGCTTGAAGCAAAGGATCAAGAAGGCCTACAACCACCTTGCGCAGAGATGGGAATTTCGATTTTCTGATATTCATGGTCCAGTTAAACAAAAAAGGCTTGTGAAAAATGTAAGAAGAATTCAGGGCGTTTAACAGCTAGACTCTTTCCAGCGGCACAATTAGTAGAAATTTGTCTCCTGCTGGTTTTGTATCAAGAGGATACATTGTAAGACCTCTGTTGTCCAAGGGAAATGTAATCCCTCGCTAATTTACCTCATCGATTTGATTAATTTTTGCCAATTGGCCAACTATTGATGTCTTGTTAAAAGGGATGGAAAACTAAATTTCTCATAAATTTCGACATGGGAGGTTTTTTTTATGTTCCCTTACCACGGAAGAGGAAAAACCCAAGACATTCTTGTTCCTTGGGGTTTTGCTGGGTGCGTTGTATTTTGGTGCAAAATTTTCAGGGGTTAAATCACATGTCCCTGAGATGGAAAGACAGAGCAATCTCTGGGCTCCATGCATCAGCGAAGAAAAGGGATCCTTTTCATTAGAAGGGAGGCACATCTCACGACACTCCCGCAGTACCATTGAGTATTTTCGCGATTGCCCATTGCAATCTAAAGACCTGAAGCAGTGGGCAGTGTGATTGGCACGCAGTACATATTTTGAAGACGCAGACGTTAGGCCACTACTGCAATAAATACACTGCAAAAAAGCACTTAACAGCATGTCAGCTTTTATTAACAACACATTTACATACACAATTAAAAATTCCCCATACAGTAACTTTTGTTTTGCATTTCAAGTGCTCTTTGTGCATCTTTATTTACTCTTTTTCAGAACGCAGAAAAAGAAAAGTGAAACAAAATTTATTTTTGAAGAAATTTAATGCCCACTTCCAAACAAGGGAACTCGATTGATTTTTTTTTGCACTGAACTTTCAACCGTTTTCTTTGAGGTCATGTCTTTCCTGTTTTTGTACTCGTATTAAAGCATTGTACAGAATTCACAACATTCAATTACGCGCTGTATTCAGAGTCTTCAATTAGCCTGACATATTTATTTGAACTGTGGGAGGAAACCCACGTGTACATGGGAAGAACATGCAAACTCTGCACAGATGGGTGCCAGGCAGGATTCAAACCTACAACTTTCTTGCTTTGAGTCAGCAGTGAAGCCCAGTGTGTCACCATGCCACCCAAAAAGGAAATAGAAGTCTGGTGTGAGAGCGAGCAGCGCCTTATATACAGCGCTCCTGTCTGTATACGCACTCAATTCAGGCCTAGCTGAGAATGTCAGAATATGCTCAATGTGACAGAACCTACTCAGAATTCCAAATAAATGCTCTTAGGAAATGCACCGTCAGACATGGCTGCTGATCGAGCATAAATTAACAGTTTTTTTTTCCCTCGTTGTGTCTTTGTTCAGGCAGCTGAACCTGTCAGCAAGAACAAAGTTGATTTTAACCCCTGCGTAAGAGTGCAGGCCGACAGCGAGGTTTGCGCCGACCCTCGCCTCGTTTCCGCTCTGGATCAGAGCACCTGCTGGTACTGCGTGGGAGTCACTCTTTCCAGCTTCACCGTGTCGTACACTGTGGAAGGTGCCGCGGGGGCTTCCTGTTTCACACAAAAACAAAACTGGTCAGAGGCAGAGACGCATACCACACCACAACTGTCAGGCAAATGCGTCTGTTCACATCGCTATCTCGGTCAAAGCATGTTCAGAGCTGAGGCGGAGGAACCCCGAGCACACATATATTCAGAGAGCAACCCTGAGGCGCCCACAAGACCAGTATGAGGCGCTTAAGCATCGGTCGATCATAACCCAAACCGACTGCATCGCCCCCAAATCCCTGAGCAGCACAACGCTTTTAATAATGTGCTGCTCTCAAGCTGCTGTTGGCCAAAATTGGCATGGAGGTGATTCTATCAAAAAACCGAGGTGTTCATTCTCGAGACAAAAGATTTTTACCCCTTGAACTGCGTTCTTGCAATGTTTTTTCTTTTTTCAGAAATTCTAAATTTGTGCAACTCATTTGGTTACATAAGCATGTGCAGTGAGCGCCATTATTAATTGTACAGTGACACTTTTTTTGTCATTTTGGTTTGTTAGTCAAGTCAGTTACAGGATCTGTATCCAACAAAAGATGAATTTTACCTTTTAAAGACGAGACTGACAAAAAGTCCCTGAAACAAGCAGGAACTGACGATGGCTGCAGTACAGGCCTGGCAGAGAATCACCATGGAAGTTACCCAGCGACTGGCAATGTCTGTGTTGTCATAGCATGTAAAGTACATGCAACCAAATACGTTGAATATTTATAAATCTGCCTATAAAATGAGGGGATCATACACAAATTGATGCTTGTGTTGTTGAAGCAGTTTTGCTTGATGTTTTGTTTAATCCAAAGAAAACTGTCTGCATGCTTTTTCAGTCTAGACGTTGTCATACTACTTGTTCAAATAATGACACTCTACCCCTTATTAAGTTGGAGGATAACGTTCCCCGGTTTGCTGACAGTTTCAAGTATCTAGGTAATGTATTTGTGCTCAATTTGGCTGACACGCTTGATGTTGACCGAGTTCACAAGAATGTAAACAAGGCAACACCATTCTTCACAAATTCGGTAACACCACTGGTGCCGTCAAAACGACCCTGTTTAAGTCTTACTGTTTGAGTTTGTATGGCTGCGAATTATGGTATTTGTTGTCAGGCATTGGCAGTATTCATACATTAGCTGTTTTGTACCATGATATTGTTAAAAGATGTGTTGACATTCCACGGTATTTGCATAACAGTTTATTGTGTCATGATTTCAATTTTCTCACTTTTGTTTACCTTTTGCTTTGCAGAAAAATCCATTTCCATTTGAGATTGTGCTTGATCAGCAACTTTTTGCTTAGCAACTTGTTTGTTTTTAGCACTTTGAAATGTCTATCCGATCTTGTCACCGCCTTGCATAGGAAAGGTCTTGCTAACTTTGATATAAGTTTGGCTATGCGAGGCAACATGTTCGATATGTTATTCTCCGAACAAACCCAGATTGCTCTCAGGCAGTGGGAGGAAATTCTCTCGCTACCCGATATGTAATTTATTATTTTTTCTCTATTATTTTTTTTGTGGTAATTTTCTTGTAATGTATCTACTTGTTTGTTTCTCCATATGTGCTTAATAGTGTTACGTGCTGGGAAATTTCAAGCACTTGCTTATCATCCAGCTACTGCGTCTACACCTGGAACCTGACCCTCCAGCTTAACGAGCAGCTGATTGCCTCGTTGACTCCACCTGGCTGCACCTACAAAAGGATCTGAAGTTTAGAAGCAGAGGTGGCTGCAAGAGACTGGTTTGAGTTTGTTTGATATTTTCTTTGATTCCTTTTGGCATTTGGACAGCTTTTATTTGGTTTTTGTGCATGTTTTTAGTTTAGGTTTAGGCCAGAGTAGGAAGCTCAGAAGGCTTACCCTAATTTTGTTTTTGGTTGGGAGACAGATTGGGGCTGATGTACTCACAAGTTAGCGCCTGTTTTAAACGTAATTTCTTTGCAATGTGCGCATAAAATCATTGCTGCCTGGTATTTATGGAAACACACCATATGCAAGACTGAAAGGTTCGCGCAATCTGCCTTCTTGTGAAGCGCCCAGAATGGCAAGATCTCTGGTTTTCTAACTCATGCATATGCATTCGTGGGAGGGTCGAGGTTGAAGTGGGAGGTTCAAATAAAAAAAAACTGGGAGGAGAATGCGGATTTAACAACTAATTATGTATTCCCTGGTGTGTGGGTTAAAATGCTGGTGAGAATCGGCGACACCTGTTTTGTGGCGGAAATTCTACACCCCTGTTTTGTGGCGGAAAAGCAGGTGTAATCCAGGAAACGCGTTTGGTTTGGTTGTGCAGGGCAGACTTCCAGTAAGAATGGCAATAGTTATCCGGGAGACGAAGACACCGGATAGTGAGACGTGCTGAGAGGATTTTTGCCACAAGAATCACCCTTTTTCAATTGAGTGAACAGGAAATCATCAAGCGTTACAGATTAAGCAGTCATGCAATAATAATGCAATTATTGGAAGAAATCAGAGATGACATCGAACCGCAGACTCAGCGTTCACACTCCATACCAGCAGTTGTCAAACTCCTGTCCACGTTGCAATTCCTGCGCTTTTATTGCGGTCGCAGATTACGTTTATGGGCAGTAACATGCGCTGATTACGCAAGTGGCCGCTGTCTTGATACATACCATGCAAAATGAAAAGGCACAGCGCGCGCATTACGCGGACAGTGTAAGTCGCAGATAATGCTGCGGTTGCAAACGTACGTACATCAGGCCCTTTGACTTTTTAAGATCAACGGTGTAGTCTTCAGGGGCCCTGCTTTGGCCAGTCCAGCACCACTTGACTTTTGTGTGTATTTTTGTTGTGATTTATTAAATCTTATTTTGGAGATCTGTTTTTGTATTATATTTTTGGGGGCCTTAGGGACTTCTTGTGTTACGTCTCCTTAGTCCGGCCCTGCAAATATAATGGGCGGAACTTGAGTCGTAACAATAGCATGAAATAAAGTCTATTTATTTATTTACTTATTTAAAAGGGGCTTTCATTTCATTTCCAAATGCGATCAAATTTGGATGGAAACATGCTCAAAATAACACTGACATTCTGCACTTCAAGCTTATTGTTATTCTATCCTTTCAAACTCAAAGTGTGAGGGTACAGAATGAAAATGTGACACTGCCCTGTGAATTATGGTGCTCACTGTACGTAAGTAGACTGTTCTTTCACGAAGTTTCTGTTCATGCATTTGCAAGATGACTATACTTAAAAATCATGCCACAAAGTAAAAATTTCAGGAAAATCACAGCAACAAGTAAACTGCATATTTGAATTTTGCACATCACAGGAAAAACACTGGATTTCTATAATTGTCACATAACTGTTACAGGAATGAGTTCGCATCGTGCTTGGTCACTTACGGTGCGCTTTACGACATCATAAAAGGTGTCCGCATGTGTATGGTCAGGAGCTTGGCTAGATCCCTGCAAAACCAGAGGTCAAAGTTCATACAGGTCATCTCCATAATGCGAATGCTTTACATCAATTGCCTTGTCATACTAATAATAATAATAATCCTGATTGGCAAAATGAATGAAAATTAATTAAAAGCAAGGCAGTTTTTTCTAATGTTTAACTACATTGATGCTAGATGGGTGTTAATATAAAACATGATTAATCAGTCATTTTAAAAAAGAAAACAGGTCTGTTATAGTATGTTACTGAACAGAATGCACTATTCTGCCAAAAATTAATCAAAGGTTCATTTACAAAAATTACACTTTGTAAATAAAAGTGATTATATCACCTTTGGTGAAAGTGTAGCCTCTCCAATCTCAGCATAGATGGTGATTTCCTCCAGTGCTTCACCTAACGTAACACAAACCAAAGAACAAGCAGTCATTTCAGAGCCACACAAAGATTTTTAAAATCTTTATTTATTTATTTAAACTTTAATTAACCAGGGTAGTCCAGTTGAGTTTGAAATCTCTTCTTCAAGGGAGCCCTGGGGGGTTGAGGTGGGGAAGGAGAGGACAATTTGCACAGCCAATTAGATCAGGAAATGATTAGGTGGCAGGTCGAAAGAGCCAGATTGGGAATTTAGCCATGACACCGGGGAACCCCCTACTCTCATTGATGAGTGTCATCGGATCTTTAATGACCACAGTGAGTCAGGACCTCAGTTGAATGTCTCATCCGAAAGATGGTGTCTCTTTCAGTACAGTGTCCCCATCACTGCACTGGGGCACTGGGAATTATTCCACCAGAGGTAGGATCGCAACCTACTGGCCCACCAACACCTCTTCCAGCAGCAATTTGGTTTTCCTAGGGGGTCCCCCATCCAAGTACCACCCGAGCCCACACCTGTTTAGCTTCAGCCATGCGGCTGGAGCAGATAGAGTAATGGTATGGCTGCTGGCAAAAAGATAAACCATTAATCAGAGCCACAAAAAATAATGCATTCATTTCAGGGCCACACAAAGATAAAGCATTCATTTCAGAGCCACACAAAGATAAAGAATTCATTTCAGAGCCACACAAAAATAAAGCATTCATTTCAGTGCCACACAAAGATAAAGAATTCATTTCAGAGCCACACAAAAATAAAGCATTCATTTCAGTGCCACACAAAGATAAAGAATTCATTTCAGGGCCACACAAAAATGAAGCATTCATTTCAGAGTCACACAAAAATAATGCATTCATGTCAAAGCCACACAAAGATAAAAAATTCATTTCTGAGCCACACAATGACAATGCATTCATTTCAGAGCCGCACAAAAATAAAGCATTCATTTCAGAGCCACACAAAAATAAAGAATTAATTTCAGCCACACAAAAATAAAGCATTCATTTCAGAGCCACACAAAAATTAAGCATTAATTTCAGAGTCACACAAAGATAAAGCATTCATTTCAGAGCCAGACAAAAGTAAAGCATTCATTTCAGAGTCACACAAAGATAAAGAATTCATTTCAGAGCCACACAAAAATAAATAATTGATTCAGAGCCACACAATAACAACGCATTCATTTCAGAGCCACACGAAAATAAAGCATTCATTTCAAAGCCACACAAAGATAAAGAATTCATTTCAGAGCCACAAAAAATAAAACGTTCATTTCAGAGACACACAATGATAAAGCCTTCATTTCAGAGCCACATAAAGATAAAGAATTCATTTCAGGGCCACACAAAAATGAAGCATTCATTTCAGAATCATACAAGGATAAAACATTCATTTCAGAGCCACACAAAGATAAAGAATTCATTTCCAAGCCACACAAAAATAAAGAATTCATTTCAGGGCCACACGAAAATGAAGCATTCATTTCAGAGTCACACGAAAATAAAGCATTAATTTCAGAGCCACACAATGATAAAGAATTCATTTCAGGGCCTCACAAAAATAAGGCATTCATTTCAGAGCGACACAAAAGTAAAGCATTCATTTCAGAGCCACACAAAAATAAAGCATTCATTTCAGAGCCACACAAAAATTAAGCATTAATTTCAGAGTCACACAAAGATAAAGCATTCATTTCAGAGCCAGACAAAAGTAAAGCATTCATTTCAGAGTCACACAAAGATAAAGAATTCATTTCAGAGCCAAAAAAATAAATAATTGATTCAAGCCACACAATAACAACATTCATTTCAGAGCCACATGAAAATAAAGCATTCATTTCAAAAAAAAGATAAAATTCATTTCAGAGCCACAAAAAATAAAACGTTCATTTCAGAGACACACAATGATAAAGCCTTCATTTCAGAGCCACATAAAAAAAATGAAGCATTCATTTCAGAATCATACAAGGATAAAACATTCATTTCAGAGCCACACAAAGATAAAGAATTCATTTCCAAGCCACACAAAAATAAAGAATTCATTTCAGGGCCACACGAAAATGAAGCATTCATTTCAGAGTCACACGAAAATAAAGCATTAATTTCAGAGCCACACAATGATAAAGAATTCATTTCAGGGCCTCACAAAAATAAAGCATTCATTTCAGAGCGACACAAAAGTAAAGCATTCATTTCAGAGCCACACAAAGATAAACAATTCATTTTCGAGCCACACAATAACAACGCATTCATTTCTGAGCCACAAAAAAATAAAACATTCATTTCAGAGTCACACAAAGATACAGCATTCATTTCAAAGCCACACAAAAATAAAGAATTCATTTCAGGGCCTCACAAAAATAAAGCATTAATTTCAGAGCCACAAAATGATAAAGAATTCATTTCAGGGCCTCACAAAAATAAAGCATTCATTTCAGAGTCACAGAAAGATAAAGCACTCATTTCAGAACCACACAAAAATAAAGCATTCATTTCAGAGACACACAAAGATAAAGCACTCATTTCAGAACCACACAAAAATAAAGCATTCATTTCAGAGAGACACAATGATAAAGCATTCATTTCAGAGCCACACAAAAATAATTCATTTCAGAGCCACACAAAAATAAAGTGTTCAGTTCAGAGCCACACAAAGATAAAAGCATTCATTTCAGAGCCACACAAAGATACAGCATTCATTTCAGAGCCACGCAAAGATACAGCATTCATTTCAGAGCCACACAAAGATACAGCATTCATTTCAGTGCCACACAAAAACAAAGCATTCATTTCAGAACCATACTAATAGTGAATTCATTTCAGTGCCACACAAAATTAAAGCATTAATTTCTGAGCCACACAAAAATAAAGAGTTCATTTCAGCACTACACAAAGATAAAGACTTCATTTCAGCGCTACACAATAAGGGAGCACGGCAGGCTCACAGCTGTATAGTGAGAAACTCCCCACAGTTTCAAAGCTCCACTAAAACCAACCACCCACAGGGTGACGCAGGAGTGGGAAACAACACGTTTCTGACCGCAAAAAAATTTCCCGAACCCCCCCGCCTGATTACACCCCATTGTAGAGTGAGAAATCACACTCAAAGTCACAGTTCTACTGGCAGACAGAGTTCGCTGTGAGACTGGACCAACTCCAGGGGTTTGGGTTTTGAGCCCTTCCAAGCTAAACCCTTCCCTGATTGGGTAATCTAATTTTTATGATTCTTCTACAATATAAATCCTTGCAGATTGGGCAAAAGATTTCAATTTCCCACTCTGATTGGACGCATCAACATCATTTCCTTCCCTGATTGGATATTTACCTCTCCTGCATCTCCTCAGAATGCACACAAGTGTGAGCACCACCAACAGCAGGACACTCCCTCCCCCCACAGCTACGTACAGGTACAGGCTGCCTGGTTTTGCTAAATAAACACACAAACACACGCACACAGAGAAACAAACACACATACAAACATAAAACAGATCAAAAATGAGAGAAATGACGTTTTGCAGCAGCAGAGACTGCAGGGACGAGATTCACTTCAGATGAAGCCAAGTGTTTCAGTCAAAGAGGCTATGAATTTGAATCGCAGGTGTTCCATTTCCTCCACACGACCTCTCCTCGCTGGCCCCGATGAAGGAAAAGACGCAAGGATGAGATGAACATGAGTTATCAGATGTGTCAGGTACATCCTCTGGCTGCTTGTTGAAAAGCCAGGAAAAGACCAAATAAGAGTCTATACTTGTATATCAGCACGAAAGCTTCCTTCAGGAATCTACCGGCACACTTCAGGTGACAGGTAGGACGCTAGGACCTTGTTAATTCCCTTAGGTGCTCTGCCGCAGGGTTATAGGTCAGTGCGTCAGCTGTCGCACAAGATTAAGAATACCCCTGTGAGTTTCTCTTCCCCTTGTTTGGTCTGCGTCCTGGTCAGTGTGAGAACGGGAATATGTTGTGCTGTGCAGTCCACGCGGCTTTTCTGGTGTGGAGAGTATGAGATTCACCCTGTAAAAAGGACTGTTGCAACTACAGCATGAGGCCACTGTTTTTCCCTCCGGTGTTTTGTCATAGGCCTTTCTTTGATGCACTGCTGATTGTATCGGGTGTGCGCATAGTTTAGGCTCATTGAACTCAAGGATAGTTTCTTTAAATTGTTACCTGGTGCTAATGCTGCTTGCTGGACTTGAGCGGTACTGAACCATTCTAGTCTCTTTAAATTCCGCGACTACCGCTGCTTGCTTGAACTCGAGCAGTACTGATAACAACTCTAGTCTGTTTAAATTCCTCTGTAGTGCTCATGCTGCTAGCTTGGACTTAAGCAGTAGAGATAAATATTGTAGTTTATTTAAATTTTCTTACTGGGTTAACATGGTTCATCCTACATGTACTAACCAGTGTTGGCTGTTTTAGTTTCTTCCAATTATTCTGTGGTGTCAATGTTGTTCAAAACCAGTATTTGCCTGGTGTAACAAGTTCATGTGCTGACTTTGTGAAGCCTTGTGAAACTAATCCTGTGTTGTTTGGTATATGAGTACTATCAGTACTATTGTGAATTTTATATTATCTGCATCCTGAGAGAGGTGGAGTAGGCTAGTCCATATCCACAGTAAATACCCTTGGTGTATTATCTGGCTCGGGGACTTCTGTAGAGTGCTTGTTATTTTGGGGTTGTTTGTTTATATATATATTTTTTTTAATTTAATTTTGTTTTTTTTCCTTCCTGGACTGGCTGTCAGCCTACTTGGTGCGGTATTTAGTTGGGTAGGCTGTAGTCTGCCTTGTCTTATTGGCCTGTTATGGTGTGGTGATTAGGTTTATCTTTTTAAGCAATGTTTGTGTTGCCGTAGTTGTAGTACTATGTCATTGGCAATCCAAGTTAGTCGTGGTATTAGCCAATTGTGATGTGTAGCAGTACCTGGTTGAATCACACGTGCTGTGTAATGTTTGGAGTGTCTTGAATGTTTGGAGTGTCTTGAATCTATTTGTGCCCTGCAGCCATTTGGTAGATCCACTTTGTCATCAATTTGGGTTTTCTTATTGCCCCTGTTTTGTCACACGGTGGGGTACTGCAGCCATTTTTAGATCATCAGTGCTGCCATCTGATGCATTAAAGTGGAACTGACACTAACACTATTCCAGGAATCCACACGGGTTCATCACTAAAAGTAAAACAGGTTTGAAAAATAATCGTTGATTTTCTTTCAATTTTTAGCAATAAGGGTTGTTGTCATTTATCTTTTTGTTATTAGCCCCTCCCAGGACATATTAACAGAATACATAGATTTTTCTTTCAACTTTTATAAATTTTTTGTTTTTTTTTTTTCTTCAATCTTTTTGTTTTTTGGTTTTTTTTTTCTTTGTTCATATTGGAATCTGGATGTGTCCCCGTTAGCGGTAATTCACTGTGGGTATGTGTAAGTCAACTACTGTTAAATGAATCTGATATTATTCCAGACTGTCATTGGTGAGCCTATCAAACAAGCGTGTGTTATTGTACAACGGCCATGTTATTTTATTCCGACTATTGAATCTTTAATAAAGATTTTATCCTTTGCAATTAATGATTGTGCATAATAAAATTGGAATTCTTTGCACTTAAAACCTGTTTGTTCATTCATTTGAACACCCTGTTTTTGGGGAATCTCGTCATTATTATTAATTGGGTCTCCCACCCTTATAATTGGGAGTGGCATAGTCGGGCTTGAATCTTTTGGTGGCAATTTCGCCTCCTACTGGCTACACAAAAATGGGAGTATATATTTTCAACATTATATTCTTAAATCAATCATGCTAAAGTATACTAAAAAGATTAATAAGAATAACAACTACAAAAAATGCTGTAACAACAACAACAACGACAACAAAACAACAACAATAATAATAATAATAATAATAATAATCATCAACATTTCCATCATCCGTAGCAGCGATATGGCCACATGATGGCACATCAAGGCTGTAATAAAATGAAGGTTTAAAATCTACTGGTTAATTCTGCTGATTGTGCTCTAACCACAGACTGTGCTCATTAGCGAGTATATCCAGACTGACCATGTGGCCTGCAGGATCTATTTGTCACTGTGTAGCTTTGGGCGCCGATGGGGTTAGTGGCCGTGCAGGTGTAAATTTCCTCTGCTTGAGTGGGGGACACAGTCAGGATGCTTTTGTTCTCTGCTCCGGCGATGATTTGTCCGTTCCTAGTCCAGGACAGCACCACCTTGCTGCCTCCGATTGCACTGCACCCCAGGGTCACATTACAACTTCTACCATCTGTGCCATTATTCACCCAGGATGTTACCTGCACTGACACAATTCTCTCTGCCAAGAGACAGAGGAACCATCAACATCATTAAATATAACAAGAGACAGACAGAAACACACAGCATCAGGTAACACAGTTCAGAGATCTACACACATAAACAGTGTAACACACCGCTTCATTACTTTCAAAAAGGTTAGAAATAAACCCTGAGGCTCTCACCATATATCTGCAGTTGTATTGTTATGCCTTTGAGGGATTTGCTTGACACTATACCATTAAAGTCATAGTTCCCAGAATCCTCCTCTCTCAGAGAACTGATGTTAAGAGTCCCAGTTCCATTGCTCATGATCAGCCGCCCATCAAAGTTCAGGTTTGTCTCAAAGATTTTCAATGTTGAATCATTCCCTGGGCGCCTTTGTTTGATGATATTAATGCCATCCTTTTTCCACTGCATGAATCCTCGTCCTTTAATTGGTCCTCTCTCCTCTGTGAGCAGCAGAATTGACCCCCCCACGACTCCGTTCCTGAAGCTGACAACTGAAGCTCCATAGACATTAACCGCCTGCAGCACTGAGAACACACCAGCAAAACTAGTGTTAAAACAACAGCTGCAAATACAGTTCTTACTGCAAAACACAGTCATCACACAATTACAAGCCCATATCCAACTAAAAGTTGGGAATGAAAATGGTACCATTGGTACAAAGACAACATGTCAAATATTGAAGCTAAGAAATTTTATTGTTAAAATTATTCACTTATTTTGAATTTGATGCCAGTGAGCACACTTCAAAAAAGCTGGGATGGGGGCAACAGCAAAAGAATAGAAAAGTTGTATGATGCTAAAAAAACACACACACACCTGGGGGAACTTCTCTCAGCTACATAGGTTAATGGCAACAGGTCAGTAACATGATCGAGGATAAAAAGTCTTTCAAAGGTAAAGATGGTGAGGTCTTCGCCACGCTGTGAAAGACTGCAAAGGCAAGCGTACTGAACAAAAATATAAACATACAAACCAAAAATGCTGAGTTAAATTAACCTTTAATGAAATATGCCCACAAATAGTGTTTATTGGTGTAGTGAACAATTTGTTTTGCTCAATTCTGGTGACCCATTTCTCATTAACCACTCCCTGTGAGATTACTCACTCATTGAGTTATTCTGCCCCTGAGCTGCATAGAGCATAACATTGGGTTGGTCAGTCAGCGTGACCAATACACAGGCACTCCTTGCACCAGGGTCAATAAAAGGCCACTGCAAAATGTGCACTTTTGTCAAAAGTCACAATGCCACAGATGTCACAAGTCAAGAGGGAGCGTGCCATTGGCATGCTGAATGCTGGGATATCTGTGACAGCAGTGTCAACACATTTGAATGTGCGTCATTCCACCATCAGCTGGTTGAGAAGTCGATTCAGAGAGACTGGCAGCACTGTGAATCGTCCACATGCCCCATGACCAGATGTGACCACGCCTGCACAGGATTGGCATATGCGGCACCAGCACCTCCGCGATCGCCTCCGACCAGCCGCCAGGACAGCTGACGAGACCGTCGGACTGCACAACAGGCGGATATCAGCTCAGACTGTCCGAAACCACCTGAGGGAGGCAGACCTCCGAGCCTGCCGATCACACCGAGGTCTCGACTTGACCGCCGCCCGTCATCGGTCCAGACTCAACTGGGTCAACCATTACCTTCGCTGGACACTTGCACGGTGGAGGACGGTGTTATTCAGTGATGAATCGCGATTCCAACTGTACCACGCTGATGGCAGACAACGCGTATGGCGACGTGTGGGCGAGCGTTACGCTGATCCCAGCTCCGAGTTGCACTGCAGGAAGAATGTGACAACATTCCACAGGCCACCATTGACAACCTCATGAACTCCGTGCACCGGACGTGTACCTGCTTTTTACGTGATGCCGATGGTGGACACACTTGTTACTGAGTGCTGTGAACTCTGCCCGATGACCCCTGGTGGGTTCAGGTTATGATAACTCATGAATTGTGTCCAGTAAATTGTTACCCCGCCCCACCCGAAGGGTGAGGGCAAGGGGTATTGTTTTTGGTTTGGTTTGTTTCTGTGTTTGTGTGTTTGTTTCTGTGTTTGTTTGATTTGTTTGTTAACACTCTAGCGGCAAAACTAATGGACACACTCACCCCAAATTCGGTTTAGGGATTGCCATTGACCCAGAAAAGATCCCTATTAAATTTCGTACAAGTAGGTGAAAGTATGTGCGAGGGGCAGGGTTTGTTGTGCCTGGCACCACTTGTTAGTCATGTTGCTGTTGCTTGAATATTAAGGCAAGAATAAAATAATAATTGTTTTGTTGAAAAATATCCCGATTGATAAAAAATAATTCGAAAAAAATCATTTTGTGTGTTTATATTGTAGTTCAACAATTTAAGGACATTTCTCAATGTGAAATGTGCAAAGAATTTGGGCATTTTATCCTCTTCCGTAAATAATATCATGAAAAGATTTGGAGAATGCTGCTTTTAAATCCTGCTGTAAAAATCGACAGAATTCTGTGGTGGAAAGCACTGCATCGACTCAGGAACACTTCTGAAAATACCTCTCAGTGAACACAGTTTATTGCTGCATCTGCAAATGAAAGTTAAGACTCTGCCATGTAAAGATTAAACCCTATATAAACATGATCCAGGGCAATTCCACGTGAGAGTTGCTAAAACAGCAATTTTTAAAAAGGGTTTTATATTAGAAATATATAGGTTTTCATGTAGATGACTCATTACCAAATCAGACAAAAAAAAAAAAAAAAAACATTTTGAAATATCTTTGATGGTCTTCTCAAAATTTAGACTTGAATTTTGTAAAAAAATTTTTAGCTCCAGGACAATTTTTCCAAAGCTGACAACTCCTAAAAGATATTTAGCTATTTCCTGGTTTTTACTGTATTTCCATACATTGGTAGCCAAAGTATTTGAGACTGTAAGTCATTGCAGGAAATTGAAACACACAATTTCAGAAATTTGTCATTTAACAACGTGATTCTGTTACCAAAATTGCAGTGAAGTTCTCTTCATAAACTTATTTCTGCATTTATTTTAATTCCTTTATTGTTTTTGGTTCCGTTTGTTTGTTTGACTTTGTTTGTTTGTTGTTTAGGGTTTGCCACTGACCCAGAATAGATGCCTATTGAATTTAGGAAAAAGTAGGTCAAACTTCAATGGCCAGATTTGTTGTCCTGGCACCACTTGTTGTTTTAAGGTCTATACTGAATTTCAGACATTAACCTCTCTAATACTTAGAATCCTGGACAATTTGAATTACATGCAGAATTACACCAGTAACGGAATTGAATTATTCTGAAAGCCAGTGAAAAACAGAAGATAGCACAAGTTCAATGGAGCATAGTGGTTCATGGTTTTGGACATCATAGTGCCGTGAAAAAGTATTTGCCCCCTTCCTGATTTCTTACTTTTTTACATATTTTTCACGCGTAAATGTTTCAGATCATCAAACAAATTCTATATAAGAAAAAGATAACCTGAGTAATTTCAAAATGCAGTTTTTAAATGATGATTTCATTTATTAAGGGGAAAAAGCTATCCAAACCTACCTGGCCCTATGTGGAAAAAGTGATTGCCCCCTCTTGTAAAATCATGAATTAACTGTGACTAACCATATTTTTTGAGTCCAGTTTCACTAGCCAGACCCAGGCCTGATTACTGCCAGAACTGTTGAATCAAGAAATCACTTCAATAGAACCTGTCTGACAAAGTGAAGTAGGCCAAAAGATCTCAAAAAAGCAATATGTCATGCACAAAAACTAAAGAAATTCAAGAACAGATGAGAAACAAAGAAATTGACATCTATCAGTCTGGAAAGGGTGGCAAAGCCATTTCTAAGGCTTTGGGACTCTGGCGAATCACGGTAAGAGCCAGTATCCACAAATTGAGAGAACTTGGAACAGTGGTGAACCTTCCCAGGAGTGGCCGGCCTACCAAAATTACTCCAAGAGAGCATAAACTACTCATCCAGGAGGTCACAAAAAACCCATAACAATATCTCAAGAATTGCAGGCCTCACGTGCCTCAGTTAAAGTCAATATTCATGATTCAACAATAAGAAGAGACTGGGCAAAAATGACATCCATGGGGAGTTCAAAGGCGAAAACCACTGCTGACCAAAAAGAACACGAAGGCTTCTCACATTTGCCAAAATACATCTTGATGATCCCTAAGACTTTTGGGAAAATATTCAATGAAGATACATAAGTTGAACTTTTTTGGAAGGTGTCGTCCCATTACATCAGGCGTAAAACTAACACAGCATTTCATAAAAAGAACATCATACCAAAAAGTCAAACATGGTGGTGGTAGTGTGATGGTTTGGGGCTGCTTTGCTGCTTCAGGACCTGGACGACTTGTCATAATTGATGGAACTATGAATTCTGCTCTCTACCGGAAAATCCTGAAGGAGAATGTCCAACCCTCAGATTGTGATCTCGAGCTCAAGTGCACTTGGGTTATACAGCAGGACAATGATCTGAAACACATCAGCAAGTCCACCTCTGAATGGCTTAAAAAAAAAACAAAATGAAGATTTTGGAGTAGCCTTGTCAAAGTCTGGGCTTAAATCCTATTGAGATGCAGTGGCATGACCTTAAACAGGCCGTTCATGCTTAAAACCCCTCCAATGTGGCTGAATTAAAATAATTCTGCAAAGAAGAGTGGCTGAAATTCTTCCACAGTGATGTGAAAGACTCATTTCCAGTTATTGCAAACGTTTGATTGCAGTTGTTGTCGCTGGCACCCAGTTGTTAAGGGGGCATTTACTTTTTCACCAGGTTTGGATAGCTTTTTTTCCCTTAATAAATGAACTCATCATTTAAAAACTGCATTTTGTATTTACCTAATATTAAAATTTGTTTGATGATCTGAAACATTTAAGCGTGACAAATATGCAAAAAAGGAAGAAATCAGGAAGGGGGCAAATACTTTTTCACAGCACTGTGTTTCTTCCTGTGAGTTAAGTTTCCATAACCAGGCCTAGTAGCAATTGCCATGGTTGCCTCCCTGTGTGGCCGTCATACCTGACTACCCAAACGGCCAGTTTGGCTTGCCCTTTTTTCAAGTGGCCGTGGTGCCCAAAAATTACCCCAAGTGGCGATTTTTGACAAAGTGACTGAGCTGTGCGGCTCCCGTCGTCATGCTGCGCTGGACTTCTGAGCACTTTGTGCGACCAACGACACGCCCACTCACTCAAGAATATGTCAACGTTGTGTGAGGTTCATATCCTACAACCATACATCCTTCCGGCTTGAGAAAAATCAGCTCACATTATGTTTTAAGCGCAAGCAATTAAATACTGTTGGTGTCAAGTATAGATGTGTTTTTGGGCTGGGTGAAAATGGTGGTTGTATAGCTTTCCTCGACAGAAACTAAACTTTGAGAGCGAGCTGTTACCGTTGCCGACTTCATTACCCACAATATTTACCCATTGAATGATGCTGGAACGCTGTTACAAAGTAAAAACAAATGTTTCAGGATCCAGTCAGTGAAAGAACAACCATTTTCATGCCTGTGGCCTCCAATATTCATTATAAGCTCACATTTTGGTTAAGAAATGAGTTATTTTCATCAATATCATGTATTGCCTTCCTTTTGCCCAGACTTGTTGATCACAATTTTGGTTCAACAGGAGGTCAGCAACACAAACATCATTTATGATACCAATTTTCAATTGTTTTGTTGTTTTGAGTATAATAAATTTAGTAGATTATCAGAAATTGTAATTCCGTTACCATTTTGTAATTCCGTTACCGCTGTCTCTTTCTCATAAATGGCATCCTACAAAATATCTGTGAACATACCAGTCAATATAAACTTACCATGGCCTGCTCAACATCCTAGGCCACCAACTTAAGCTTAAACTTACTGCCTATCATTGCCAGATTTCAGAGACATGCCTGTCCTTCTACAAAATAGATTACCCCAAACCTTGTGTTATACAACTCAGTAGGCATGCCAGTGGAACTGATAAAAGCACAGGCAAGTAGCTACTGCATTAGAGTAATAGATGGCAGGTAAAAATGACATGAAAATTACTCTTGATCGTAATTCTGTTACAGTGGAATTGCCCTCCAGAAATGCTGGCACCTTCCCTGGGCCCAAGCTCATTGAAGATGGACTATGGGCAAAGTGGAAAACTGTCCTGCGGACTGACCAAGCAGGGTTCTTTTTTGGATAACATGGATGCCACACCGCCAGGCGACGGAAGGAAGACCATCCAGCTTGCTATCAGTGCACAGCTCAAATTCTCACAACCATGATAGTATGGGAGTACATGAGTACACACAGCATGGGTAACTTGCACATCTATAAAGATACCACTAATGCCAAACAATATATATATAGGTTCTGATGCAACATATAGTGCCATCCAGACTTTTTTTTTCAAGGAAGGCCTTGCTAATTTCAGTAAGAGTCTGGGTGGTAAACTGGCCTGCCTGCGGACCAGACCTGTCACCCACTAAAAATGTTGGTGCATTATGAAATGAAAAATATGACAAAGGATGCCACAAAGTGTTGAGTGGCTGACATACACCATCAAGAAATACTGGGGAAAGCATTTTGCTTTCAAAACTGCAGCAGTTGGTCTCATCACTTCCAAACACTTTCAGAGTGTTGTTAAAAGAAGAGCTGATGCAACACAGTGAGAAACATGTCCCTGTCCCAATTTTTTAGGAATGTGCTGCTGGCATTAAATTCAAAGTGAGCATATATTTTTCAAAAAACAAAATTCCCAGTTTAAACATCTGGGCCCGGTTGTTCAAAACTTGGTTATTTTAACCGCCGGTTAACTCCTAATGGCCAGTTAAATCCTTAACCGACCGTTAGCTAACCGAACGTTAAATATGCGTTGTTAAAACATGGTTAGTCATGCCATTAGCTAACGTCACTGTCAAAGTTAACAGCGTGGTTAACGTCACTGGTTAGCATTCCTCTATCCCACAATTCCAAGTTTTGTTTACTTCCGTTTTATCAAAAATGGAACCCCAAGGAAAAAGAGAAGCAGAAATTTCTCTGCTGACGAGGAAAATGTAATACAATTCATGGTGGAGGCAAACTGGTCCGTGTTAACCGAAAAATCTGATTTTTTTTGCGCACATTCACACACAAGGCAAATTCACACTCAAACTACTGCGAACCTCGGAGAACGTCTGAACTGCGCGTGCCTGAAACTCGACCGAAGAATGACCTCTGCGCGCAGATTACATAAATACAAAATCTTATAAAGTGTTTGGCAACTGTCAGCATAATATTATGTTTTAATATAAACCTTATATGAACGCGAACATAATACTCTCTAATGTAGTTCAAGGATAAACACACAGAGAGGGGGACATCAGTCAAATTGTTGTAAATATTTTATGGGCGCTTCAGATGTGTATACTGTAAAAATGTCAAACCAAGATTAATGGCTGAATTCATGGAATCAAATTAGGTGTAGGCCTTATGTTTTATCAAACCAGGAAAACAGGAAAAAAGGAGAGTAAACATATTTTTTTTTGTATTGATTGAGGAAATGTCAGTTTCACTGATTTCTTTGTATTATTATATTTCACAAATAACTATTTAAATTATTTGGAAATAATTGGGCTATTTGTTTTATCATTGTCACATCTATTTTATTGCACACTTAGCACTTTAAACTGTGTGAATACGATGGGAAATGGAAATCAGTCAAAATTATGGGATTTTAAGGGTGCTTCACATACATCTTATATTATGTTTTGCCAATATTTATTAATGAATTACTAAAGTAAAATCAATTAAATTGTTTAATTCAGTGTGTGACCCCTGCTTGTTGGACACTGCAAATCACCTTGCAAAATATTGCAAAGGTAAGCAATAGATGCTCTACCAAATCGATAGCGGGTACGTAACTCTTCATAAGAGTAATCTCCAATATCAAAGTCCAGTCCACGATACCCCCTATCCTTCCTTTGCTGAGCTGGCATCATGAAAGCAGTGTTAGCAATGAACGCCATTTTGAGAATTAACCACACTGTTAAAAAGTTAGCGGTGGTCCTTAGGTGCGTTAACTTTAACGTCAAGTTAACACCCTGTTAAAGTTAACCAAGTTTTGAGCAACGAGATAACAGCTCTGTTAAAGTAAACAGTTGGTTAAGTGTACTTAACGGCTGGTTAAAAAATAATCGAGTTTTGAACAACTGGGCCCTGGCATCTACACAGTTGCACTGATTGACTTTAAACTTTCACAGTATGTGGGAAATGGTCCATAGCTTACCTGATTAAATTTTGGGGGCGATTGGGTCAAGGTCAAGGTCACCGGAAATGTCTAAATGGTTTTTTTGCAAATTCATCAATTTGACTTCAAGCCAATGCCAACGTGCATCTTTCAGTTCTGCTTCCAACAATATGCTGCATGATGCTGCTTGAAGCTCATCGGTCTACTAAGACCCCGACTGCATTCTTCACGTTGCTCATCATTGTTTGTATCTGTGTGTAATTGCCACTGGGTGGCAGCAGTATGTATTTAAGACCAAGTCTCACACTCTCTCATTGTGAAGTCTTGTAAATACATGCCTGTGTGGCATTACTGGTCTTGCATAGACATATTCTACGCTTATTGCGTAATCTATTGCGTAATCAGTCACATGACCAAAGTGACCAATGAACCATTATGATGTCATCACCTGCATCATTATGATGTCATCACGTTGCTATGGTGTTTCCATAATGCATGTTACTGCAGCTAAAGCCCTGAGTCTGGATCACTGATAACGTTTATTGAGGAACCTCATTTCCCCTTTGTTTTGTATTGCTTCGTTCGTGCCTTCTGCTGCGCAGCAGGCATAATAAATGCTACCAAGTCCATCCTTGCACCTGAGTCCAGTCCTCAACTTCCTGTTCTCAGTGCACCTGAACTGTGTACAAAGAACAACCCTTACAAGAACATAAACAGGATTCTAGATCCGGAAGATGTTAAAGTATACCTGAACAGAATGATTGTCCCTTATGTAATTACACTGCCCTCCATAATTATTGGCACCCCTGGTTAAGATGTGTTCTTTAGCTTCTAATAAATTCAGTTTTTTTCTAAATAATATAGGACCACAATGAAAAAACGAGGAAAATTCCAATCTTTAATTCAAGAGCATTTATTCAGTGGGAAAAAAATCCCACATTAAGAAATAATTCTTTTACATCAAATCATGTGTGCCACAATTATTAGCACCCCTGATGTTAATACTTTGTACAACCCCCTTTTGCCAAGAAAACAGCACCTGATCTTCTCCTATGATGTTTCACAAGATAGGAGAATACAGAAAGAGGGATCTTCGACCATTCCTCTTTGCACAATCTCTCTAAATCATCCAGCGACCTGGGTCCTCTCCTCTGCACTCTCCTCTTCAGCTCACTCCGCAGGTTTTCAATGGGGTTGAGGTCTGGGGACTGAGATGGCCATGGGAGGAGCTTGATTCTGTGTCTGGTGAACCATTTCTGTGCAGATTTGGCCACATGTTTAGGGTCATTATCTTGCTGAAAGACCCAGTGACGACCCATCTTCAGCTTTCGGGCAGAGGCCACCAGATTTTGATTTAAAATGTCCTGGTATTTCAAAGCGTTCATGATGCCATGCACCCTAACAAGGTTCCCAGGGCCTCTGGAAGAGAAACAGGCCCACAGCATCACCGATCCTCCCCCATACTTCACAGTGGGAATGAGGTGCTTTTCTGCATACTCATCTTTTGTGTTCCGCCAGACCCACTTAGAGTGTTTGTTGCCAAAAAGCTCTATCTTGGTCTCATCTGACCAAAGCACACGGTCCCAGTTGAAGTCCCAGTACCGCTTAGCGAACTCCAGACGTTTGCATTTATGATTGTGAGTGAGAAAAAGTTTTTTCCGTGTATACCTCCCAAACAGCTTGTTGGCAAGTAGATAGCGCCTGATGGTTGTTTTGGAGACTTTGTGACCCCAAGATGCTACCATTTGTTGCAATTCTTTAACAGTGAGCTTTGGAGAACTTTTTATTTCTCTTACCATCCTCCTCACTGTGCGTGGTGGCAAAATAACCTTGCGTCCTCGTCCAGGCTTGTTTACCACTGTTCCAGTTGTTTTAAACTTCTTAATGATTCCTCTGACAGTAGATATGGGCAGGTACAGGCGAGTGGCTATTTTCTTGTAGCCATTGCCTGACTTGTGAAGGTCGAAACACATCTGCCTTACTTGAATGGTGTGTTCCTTTGTCTTTCCCATGTTGAAGAGTGGATAAGAGAAATGGCCTCTGTGTCACGTCATATTTATACCCCAGGGAAACAGGAAGTGATGAATTACTAATTAAATGTTCCTAGATACTCTGATCAACTTTGTAAACTACTGTAGAAATGACAAAAATACTTCAATTACATTTATTTCCTAGGAATTGTTAGGGGTGCCAATAATTGTGGAACAGGTGATTTTATAAAAAATAATTATTTCTTAGTCGGATTTTTTTTCCCCTTAAAATTCACTTGAGTTGAAGGTTACATTTTTCTACAATTTTCAGTGTGAGAGTATGCTTCTGCAATAAAAATTGAATTTATTTTAAGGCTTTTAACACATCTTAACCAGGGGTGCCAATAATTATGGAGGGCGCTGTAATTGATTTTCATAAAATTTTAGCATTAAATGGAATCTACTGTAACGTAGAATTGATTATAGTTTTTGGTGATCGGGATAATATTCTTGAGGATCCAGAACCAATAATACTGACATATGGGGCAGTGGAGGTATGCACTCTACCGAATGCCCTTCTAGTCTTTGACTTGCATTTCATGGTAGGCAGTCTGACAACAAGGTATTTAATGTTTTGTCAGGGCAATATCATTTTATTTGTAAATGAACATCCATTCCTGCCATTCAGGCCAGCAATTTATACTGAAAAAGTTGGAACAGGAGCAAGTTAGGACCAGCAATGAGTAAACAAAAAAAAAAGAATGCTGATGAGATGTCAGCAACTGATTGCAAACAATATTCTGCAATAAAGCAGCATCCAGGAGATGCCCAGTCCTTCAGGGGTGAAGAAAGGCCGAGGATCGCTAAATTGCCCACAAATGCTTGAAAAAAATCATTGAATGGTTTTAAAATGATGTTCCTCAAAAAAAGACATGAAATAGTTTGGATACCTCATACTTCACAGCGCATGATATAATGAGAAAATTTTAAAAACGTGGACGAATTTGGGCGCAAATAATGCAGGCATAACAAAGGTACGGCTACGCACTAGAGTACTGGTGATGGACTGGCCTGTCCTCAGTTCCCCAAAGCAGACCGTGTGGTGAATTTTGAAATGAAGATCCCGTGCTGTCACACTCCTAAAACTCTAGTCACACTAGAGGCGGGATGAGCTGGAATGAAAATTCTTTGTATATTCCTGGATATTTGAAGTGCGTTCTAAAAATTCTGACTGCATTTTGAGTACATTCCAAATATTCGGGCCCATTCTTGTGGCCGGCCCAAATGTTTTGCTCATGCTCAAAACTTTCCAGGTGCATTTGAAGTGGAGAAATATCGAACGGCATTCGAAGTGTGTTCTAACTGCGCTCTGACTGCATTATAAATATTCTTACGGCATTCCAACAGCATTCAAAACATTCTGATTGAATTCGAGGGAGAATCAAAACGGCAAGCCATGTCAAATCCTGCCAGAATGCACCTCAAATGAGCCAGAATGCACCTCGAATGCATCCCGATTGCTGCCCGGAATCTATTTCGATATTAAAACAATTCACCTTAAAAATAATCCCTTAAAAATAATGATTGGTCATGACCTGTTTTCAATCGTTAATTTAAGGAGTGATCTGGGGTTAAATGGGCAAAACTTGATTATTTTTTCAAAAAAATTTTATTGAATAAAAATATTCTATAATAACCCACCTATAATAATCACTAATTGCTACAAAGATTAAAAACTGAACTCAACTTTTCAATGCGGTCTCCTGCATTTTCCATTTATTTCCTAAGGTATTACTTTTTCCACGTTTCTCATGTTTGTGGCAGCCATAACTTTTTTATTTATCATTGAAAATCAATTAAATTTGGGCTGCAGGTAATTTACTTCATTAGAAATGCAATGAAATAGGGAAATTTTGCCTATCTGTTACATACTTTGAATATTTGAGTATTTGTCAGATTCTGCGCAAAATAATTTCAAAATTTAAGTAAAATGCCCCAAAATCACAAAACTGATAAACTGGGCAAAGAATGGCTATGTCATTGCATTTGGATAAGCAATGGCTTTTAAATGATGAAAGAAAAACTGAATTCTATCGTAGAGTTAAAGAGGAATTGGTGCCAGAAGTTTTCTGCATATTTAATGATCTTGCTCGGTTACCATGGCAACCGCATAAACAGAAAAATGCCAACTTGTATCTTTTTTGGTGGTTATTACATACACCTCTTTAGATTAATTCTGAGTTGTTTCCTGGTGTCATTTTTCATTTAACCCCAGATCACTCCTTAAATTACCATAACAGAAACTCTGAAAACTCTCAACATTATCAGGTGCGGCCAGTTTTCATTAATAACGCATACCTGTTAACTCTCATGCATTTGACGTCCGTTTTAGTGGAATATTTATGTTCCCCTGCTGTAGTCAGCAATTACTCAATCAACGCATATGGGACACTCGTGTTACATTCTAAGTACATTCTGAGTATTCGAGCTGCATTGTGTTTGAATTCTTGGACGTTCCGACCATATTCGGCGGCCAATCCGGGAGCGCTCTGACTGCATTCGAGGTGAATTCGAACAGCATTCGAAGCACGTTCCAGCCAGACTTCGGGTGGAGTTCAGGCAGCAATTGAACAGCACTCGTAGGGCATTCGAAGTGTTTTCTAAATATTCTGACTGCATGCTAACAACATTCTAAATATTCCTACTGCGTTTCAACCATATTCAAGCTGCATTCGAGAGCTAATACACCCAGAATGTGCAAAAATCATTTGAGGCGGGTTCGAAGCGCATTCTAAGTATTCGAACGGCATTCTTTCAAAGCTGTAAGAATTTTGGTCAATTTGAAATTCCCGCCCGAATGTTGCGCGAATTCTTCATTCCAGCTGGTTCTGCTTGATTCCTGCTGATTTTGAATAAGTGTGATGGGGGCATTAAGACTTGTTTGCCAGAAGAGTGGGACAAAATTACCGTACAGGCCAGCAGATAATGCCTAATTCCCACGAGATGTCTCGTGTATCTCTTGTGGATTTCTCGCGATAATCTCCTCTTTATTGAATTGAATTGAACTGAATCCTTTATTTATACAGGAAGACACATTGAGACCTAGGTCTCAATTGCAATGGTGTCCTGCTTACAATCCAAAACACATTACAGATCATTAAAAAAAAAAAAAAAAAACATCATCATACTATGATACATTCAATATGTTTAAATAAGAAAGTTAAGGCAACATTATTCAAAGCATATGCAATCCACAACCTCAAGATCCTTCCACACTTTTTTGAATTTCTCCAAGGAAATTAATTTATCCAGTTCTGAAGTTTCCTGGAACCTGTTCCAAGCCCTAGGAGCACAGTAGTAAAAAGCAGTTTTTCCGAGCTCAGTTTTTATTCGGGGGACCTCAAGGACCAACCAGTCCTGAGACCTTGCCTGGTAGGGACTTGAACGCCAAGTGATAAGAGAGGTAAGATAATTTGGTAATCTATGCAGGAGTGCTTTATAAATAAAAGTCAACAAATGATGCGTTCTCCTCGTGGCTAAGGATGACCAACCCACAGCTTCATACAGCAAACAATGACGAGTTCTGAAATGATCACCAGTAATAAAACGAAGAGCTGCATGATAGACTGAGTCAAGCTTTTTTAAGGTGGTTTCGGCAGCATGCATAGAGATAATGTCACCATAATCAAGTACCGATAAAAAGGTGGACTGAACTAAAAGCTTCCTATCATCACGAGAAAAAACATGTCCTGTTTTTCTAAAAGAACCCAATTTTATGTCTTAACTTTTTTGTTAGTTCATCAAGGTGTATTTTAAAAGACAGCTTTTCATCAATAATTATTCCTAAGTACTTGTACCATGGCATTCGCTCAATTTCAGAGCCATCCAAAGTGCAAATTTTAAATGTACATTCCCTCAGTGAACGAGATCTAGAGAAAAGCATATATTTTGTTTTTGCTGCGTTTAAAATTAGTTTAAGTGCTAGAAGAGAGTGCTGAAAGGAATCAAAGGCTTTCTGTAAGGCAGATAATGCCTCATCTACTGAGGGAGCAGAAGTATACAGCACTGTATCATCAGCATAGAAGTGCACTTTACAGCCATTATCAAAAGTGACCATATTGTTAATATACAAGGTAAAAAGTAGAGGTCCTAATATCGAGCCCTGCGGTACCCCTTTAGTGACCTGCAGAAGAGTTGATTGTGTAGAGTCGGCCACAATCCGTTTGAAAGATAACTTAAGAACTGATTGCAAGCATTCTGATCTAGGCCTGCAGAGGCTAGTCTATCCACTAAGAGAGCACGATCAACCGAATCAAAGGCCTTGGATAGATCAACAAATAGGGCAGCACAATGTTGCGCCCCATCAAGGGCACAAACAATATCATTTACAACAAGGGATGCTGCTGAAATAGCATTGTGACCAGCTCTAAAACCAGACTGAAAAGTACTTAAAATGCCATTTCTACTTAAAAACAAACATAGCTGGCGATTAACCAAGGATTCAAGAACCTTGGCTAAACAGGGTAGCTTGGAGATTGGGCGATAATTATTAAGATCACTAACATCACCACCCCTATGCAGAGGAATCACAAGTGCCGATTTCCAGATCTTAGGTACAACTCCCAGGCTAAGAGAAAGATTAAAAATATGTGTTAAAGGCTGAGCTATAACTGGAGCAGCTAACCTCAACAGTCCAGGGGCCAAAAGATCAGCTCCAGCAGACTTTTTTGGGTCAATTTTTTGGAGAGCATCAAAGATTTCCAATTCGGAGATAATACTGAAAGAGAAACTACACTTTTTCTAATAATTCGGGAGCACTGTTCTTGACTGGTAAATATCATTTTGCTTATGCTGACCCAACATATTCATAGTATCCACCAGAACTGGATTCATTCGATCAAATTGATGACCCGCACTAATGAAGTGGTCATTGAAGGCATTACAAATTTCCTTCTTGTCACTTATGGGACCAGAGTCAGACCTTATCTGTGTAGGAAGTGCTGGGGTGCAGTTGTTCATCATCATTTTAATCGTTTTCCAAAATTTAGAGGGGTTTCCAGCGCTCATATAAAATGAATTAAGATAAAAAGCTGATTTAGCTTTCCTTATCATAGTAGTGCACTTATTCCGCAACAGCCTGAATAAAGTCCAATCCGAGGGAGTCCCGGTTTTTCTAGCTTTAGCCCATGCTACATTCCTCTTATTCAAAGCTTCAGATAATTCATGGGAAAACCATGCAGTACATCTATCCTTAATCCGTAGGCTTTATGTTGCGTGCTATTATCAACCTCATACTCTGCCGAGACAAGCTTCACAGTAGGCGGGCCGCCGAACCTGCACACGTATGCCTAGAGTCTGCCAAATGCGCGACGTAATGTAGTCCAAATTAGGCCTATGCACAGCTGGTACTGAGAACTACTTTTTTATGCGGATTTAGTGGATATAATACGTTGTTGCATTGCTGCATTGTTGTTGTTATTCGCTAATCACTAATCCGTGAAAATCGAGGGAGGGGTGGGCTGAAGAAGAGTATACGATATCCAGCAGCAGTTGAAGAATCACTTTGAAAATCTCAGTATACATGTACCGCTGGTCTGAATAAAACATAATGTGCTACATACATGTAGATTGTAATTTTGCATTTATCTCAGCCTGTTTACTGTTTCATCGTTTCATCAGGTCGTGTGGTAGAGGGAGATAATAGCCTTCCGTTTGACGATGTTGGTTTATTCTTAAACATTTATACTGTAAATGCACCATAGAATGTTATCTGTGCACGTCTCATTGTGTCATAAATAAAGCAACGAATCTATCGATTCACGTGTCAAATTATATTTAAAGCGACGCCTTGTTGCAGTATCCTGAAAATGACAGAGCTCACATTCCATGTCTTTTTTCCTTCAATTAGAATTGGTTAAGTGTGCAGTAATAGTTTGATATTTGTTTGGCATATAGATTTTGCGGATGTAATGTAGTAAAATGCAAATTATCACCGGCACTAGGCCTATTACTTCTCCTACGCACTATATGCGACTCGTACATTTATGCTGCGTCGCAATATTCTCGTGTATGTCTCGTGTTTTTCTCCCGATAATCTCGCGTAGAAATGTCTGCTGGCCTGTACGGTACTCCTGAAACACTTCGGGAATTGAAAATTAAGGCAACATAACAAAGTGATACAAACTTTACGATCCCAACTTTCTTTTGAAATATGTTGCAAGGATCAAAATACATATAAGAACTTAGTTTGAAAAGGTAAAAACAAATTCATGCAGCAAAACAATAAATTATGTGCGGTGGTATTGTTTTCAAAGGAACACAAGCCAAAGATAATTTACAAATCACTGTTTTTCAGTTTTAATTTTAATTTAACATACCGTCCCAACTTTTTCTGATTTGGGGTTGGAGAGAAATACCACCAGTAAAGACACTCAATTTATCAAAGCTCACAGTGTGCTCATGACAAAAATATGAACTGAGGGGAAAAGTTCAAACAAGTGCTACTACTGCCTGTTATGGCCCCAATTTGTTATGGCGTAGCGGACAGCAAGGGATGACAGACAAAATTCTTAAACTTCAACAGATTTAATTAAACAAACACTTAGAACTAATCTACAATCTACACTACTGACCAAGATTGAAATAAAAAAAAAAGAGATATTTACAGTCCCTTGGTAATGGAGATGGGCTGCTATGTTGCGATGTCCTGGGACAGGAAAATGCTCCAACACAGGCAAAAATCCACAAAAAGCTTCACAGGTCTCGAAAAGAGTGACAGGTCTGGTCAAATGTATCCTTCCACAATTTCTCCTTGCAATTTCTCCTACTACTTTACCCTCTCAATTTTTCTCCTTATATACTCTTTTCCCAGCCCCCCCTGAGGCATGCCCAGGACATGCCCCAAACCTAGCTCCAGACTGCTTAACAAAAAAAAGTCAATACTGCCATCTAGTGGCTTTTTTTTTTTCTTCCACATTACACGCCGCTAATACTGTTGATAATAAAAATTATATCCCTCCAACCGAAGTACCTGGAGAAAACCCATGCCAACACGGGGAGACGGCAAACTCCACACAGAAGGGCTAAGGCCAGATTCACACCATAGACCTAATAATAATAATAATAATAATAATAATAATAATAATAATAAGCTCAGAAGAAAACATGGAATGAAATGGATCTCTCTGTAATGACCCACAAAGACTTCACCAGGAAGACAAAAAAGCGTACCAATCTGTGGAATAAAAAAGGAACAGATGGAGATAAAAATCTTAAATATTCAGTAACTGAAAATACCCTTCAGTGCAGTATACTCAGTTTTGAGCTTCGGGAAGAAGACCCTAATGTACAACCCCATTTCCAGAAAAGTTGGGACACTGTGTTAAATGTAAATAAAACAGAATACAATGATTTGCAAATCAATGAAAACCCTATATTTAATTGAAAATTGTACAAAGACAATATATCAAAAGTTGAAACTGATAAATTTGATTGTTTTTTGAAAAATATCTGCTCATTTTGAATTTGATGATGGCAACAGGTTTTAAAAAGTTGGGAGAAGACAATTAAAGACTGGAAAAGTTGCATGATGCTAAAAAAAGACAAATGGCAGAACATCACACAGCTGATTAGAATAGAAACTTAAAGTTGCAAAGAATTTGGAGATTTTATCCTCTATGGCAGGGGTGGGCAACCCTGGTCCTGGAGAGCCGCAGTGTCTGCTGATTTTTGGTGTTACTCAGCACTCGATTGATGGATTAAAGTAGTTGATTACTCACTTAACTGATCTCACCTGGTGTCTCAGGTTTAATTTGGTAATAATGAGCCAATCAAGCAATTAGCAGGAACAACCCACAAGACTCCTAGAGCCAATTAAGCAGACTTGCAGTTTGTGACAGCAATCTACGTGTTAACCAAGATTTGTCAATGTGGTTGGATATTTAGCATAGTTGTAATGCAGACAAAGTAGAAGTACAGAGTACAGATAAAAGTTTATAGAGCAGGGGTGGATAACGCTGGTCCTGGGTGTGCTGAGTTCGGTTTTCTCCACCCGATTTAAACCTAAGACACCAGGTGAGAAGAGTTAAGTGTGTAATCAACTGCTTTAATTCATCAATCAAGTGCTCAGTAACACTAAAAACCAGCAGGCACTGCGGCTCTCCAGGACCAGGGTTGGCCACCCCTGCTCTATGGTATATAATATCATTAAAAGTTTCTGAGAATCCAGAAAAATTTCTGTACGCATGGGCCAAGGCCAAAATACAATTTTGAATGGCTGTGATTTTCAGGTCCTCAGGCAGCACTCCATTAAAAACAGACAGGATTCTGCCGTGGAAATCACTGCATGGACTCAGGAACACTGCTGTACACTCATTGTCAGTAAAAACAGTTTGTCACTGCATCTACAAATGCAAGTTAAAACTCTGCCATGTAGAGATTAAACCATATATAAAGAAGTTCAAGAAACACTGCCTTCTTCTCTTGGCCTGAGCTCATTTAAAATGTACTGAGGGGAAGTGGAAAACTCCTCTGTGGTGTGACCAATCAAAATGTGAAATTCTTTTTGGACATCATTGATGCCACATCCTCTGGGCTAAAGAAGAGAGGGGCCATCTGTCTTGTTATCAGCAAACAGTTCAAAAGCCAGCATCCATGATAGTATGGGGGTGCGTTAATACACATGGCATGGATAACTTGCGCATCCATGAAAGCTACATTAATGGTGAACCATATATACAGGTTTTGGTGCAACATTTACTGCCATCCAGATGCCTTTTTTAAGGGAAGGCCTTGCTCATTTCAGCATCGCCATGCCAAACACCATACTCTGCATGTATTACAACGACATGGCTCTGTAGTAAAAGAGCCTGGGTGCTAAAGTGGTCTGCCTGCAGTCCAGATGTGTCACCCACTGACAATATTTGGCTCATAATGAGACAAAAAATATGACAAAGGAGGCTGCAAAGTACAATTATGGAAATCATTTATTAGTCCCATTCTAATCTACGACTGTCATTGCCTTCATCTTGATTGTAAAGATCTGAAATCACTCGATACATTCCAGGCCAGTAACATTAAACGCATTTTTGGAATACCACGTCGCAGCCATCACACAAAACTTTTGCAGGCCTTTGTCATTAAACCTATCGCGAGGTTAATTAAGGAAGCCAAATTCATGCTTTTCAATCATGTTTTCTTGTACAATTCTCCGCCTAGGCTCCTAAACAATGTTCTTATTTCACAGTATATTTCTACTGGGTGTATAACTAAAGGCACCATTGTAGATTTTATTTTGAAAGAGGGACTCAGTCCTACTGATGTTGCTTTAGGGAAAGGTGCAATAATTTTCAAAAGAGAGTATACGAGTGAAGATGAAGAGATCGTCAATTCAATAAAATCTGTGATAAACCCAGAGTTCAATAACATGCCACAGTCCAAGGAATCTATGTTAGTCTGCCTTCTATTGAAAGCATTTTATATTTTGTTTTAAATGTTGTTATATTTTTGTATTTTATTTTTGCTCATTTGTAATGTCTTTACATTTTATTGTAAATTTCTGTAATTTCTCCTCAATGGAGGTTTAAACAAATAAACAAATAAAAAAAATAAAAGTATTGAGCAGCTGAAATCCTACATGAAGCAAGAATGGGACATTTTGCTTTCAGAACTACAGCAGTTGGTCTCCTAAGTTCCTAAACGTTCACTGAGTGTTGATTGAAGAAGACATGATACAACACAGTGGTAAACATGCCCCTGTACCAACTTTTTTGAAACGTTTTGCTGACATCACATTCAAAATGAGCACATATTTCCCAAAAAAACAATATAATATCTCAGTTTCAACTTCTGATATTTTCTCTTTGTATTATTTTCAAATAAATATAAAGTTCAAATGATTTGAAAATCATTGCATTCTGTTTTTACTCACAACCCCAATTCCGAAATAGTTAGGACAAAGTGTAAATTGTGAATAAAATCAAAACGCAATGACTTTCAAATCACACCAGCCAGTATTTTATTCACAATAGAACAGAGATAACATAGCAAATGTTGAAACTGAGAAATTTTCCAATTTTATCCAAAAAATGAGCTCATTTCAAATTTGATGGCTGCTACAGGTCTCAAAAAAGTTGGGACAGGGGCCTGTTTATCATGGTGTAGCATCCCCTCTTCTTTTTAACACAGAGTGGAGGCATCTGGGCATTGAGAAGACAAGTTTCTTGAGTTTAACCATTGTAATTTGATCCCACTCTTGTTTAATACAGGCTTCCAGCTGCTGGAGAATTTTGGGTCTCCTTTGACAGACTTTTCGTTGAATTATGCGTCAAATGTTCTCAATCGGTGAAAGATCGGGACTGTAGGCAGGCCACTTCAGCACACGGACTCTTCTACTAAAGGTAAATTTAGCACTGATATTCGGAAATATTTCTTCACCCAAAGAGTAATTTCGGTGTGGAACAGCTTGCCTGACCATATTGTTGAGGCAGAGACCTTGGGAGTTTTCAAGAGCAGACTTGACTTAAAGCTAGATACCATTGAGTCATTGAGTATCTGAAGTGATATATTCACGATGGTACAAAGAAACTGGCGAGCCTAGTTGGGCTGAACGGCCTGTTCTCGCCATTCATGTTATGTTATGTTATGTTATGTTACTACAAAGCCATGCTGTTGTAATAGCTGCAGTATGTGTTTTTGCATTGTCCTGCTGAAATACACAAGGCCTTCCCTGGAATAGATGTCATCTAGAGTGGACCATATGTTGCTCCAAAACCTTTATATACCTTTCAGCATTCATGGTGCTTTTTAAAACATGCAAGTGTCCCACACCATGTGCACTAATGCAACCCCTTACCATCAGAGATGCTGGCTTTTGAACTGAACGCTGATAACAGGAGAGGTGGTCTTTCTCCTCTTTAGCCCAAAGGACACAACGCCCATGATTTTCAACTAGAATGTCAAATTTGGACTCGTCTGACCACAGAACACTTTGCCACTTTGCTACACTCCATTTTAAATGAGCCTTGGCCCACAGAACACGGCGGCGCTTCTGGATCATGCTCAACAATGGCTTCCTTTCAGCATGATCGAGTTTTAGGTGGCATCTGTGGATGGCACAGCGGACTGTGTTTACAGACAGTGGTTTCTTGAAGTATTCCTGGGCCCATTTAGTAATGTCAATGTCAGAATCATGCCAGTTGTGACAGTTTGACTATTAGTTTTACCCTATTTTTCCCTTGGGGTTTTTTTTTTTGGGTGCCAGCCAGGTCTCTCTCCTGACATTAGAGATTTAGTTTGTTTGTTTGGGTTTTTTGTTAGTCAACCACACAAAGGATGCAGTGTTTTGGTTTCTTTTTTAAACAACATACACCCTCACACCGAAAATTTCCCAAATGTAGCACAATCAGTTACCACACACTTTTCAAACAGAAAGCAAACAAATTGACCCCGACTCATAGATCCGGTACGGGTTTTGTACCACATACAGTTCACATTTCACATCAAAACAATTCAGTTAATTCGTTCTCCATTCACTAAAACAAAAGTTCACTTCTCTGAAGCATTCAGCTGAAAAGAAAATCGATAACTGCAGCCAGTTCGGTTCAACAAAACATTTCAGTTTTATTCCCCCTCACAGAAGAAAATTGCTCAGTCAATGCACCTCCAGGGCAGTTCAAAGAGAGAAAAACCTTCAGTTTGTAATGCAGCACCACATGCAAAGGAACTCCTTTCTCCCAAGTGCCCAAACAAAAACAATTAATTCCGTCTAACATTTCTTTTCTTTTTTTTTATTTTTATTATTTAAAAAAACCACAGAATCACCGTATTACGGTGGCCCTGAGGGCCAAAACACAACGACATTTCACAAAACACAAGGGCATTTCACAAAACACAACGACATTTCACAAAAACACAACAACATTTCACAAAACACAACGACATTTCACAAAACACAACACCATTTCACAAAACACAACCACATTTCAGAAAACACAACATTTCACAAAACACAACGGCATTTCAGAAAACACAACGAAATTTCTCAAAACACAACATTTCAGAAAACGCAACGACATTTCAGAAAACACAACGACATTTCAGATTACGGAAAGGGTAGGGACAACACTTCTTAATTGTGATTGGACGAGCCCAAGTCTGGCGACATGTCATTTCCTGTTTCTACTCTCAACAGCGTCCTTGCGGGAATTTTAAAGCAGTTTGACAGGATGGAAGAGGAGCTTGAATCAATACGAGAATATTTTGACAAAGGACATACATATGACGTGATTCGCGATATGCTCGCCACCTATCATGACATCAAAATGTCCCGTGGGACTCTGAAGGCAAGATTAAAAGAATTAGGACTGAGGAGACGGGGCGGGTACTCTTCGCCAAGTGATATCAGAAGGGCCATTCTATCAGAGCTGCGCGGACCTGGGCAGCTGTTTGGGTACAGAACAATGTAGCTGACTTTAAAACAGGAACATGAGCTGTGTTCGAAATCGTCCACTCATCCACTCACTCCCTATTCCCTACATTGTGTATATGATATAGTGCACGACATAGGGAATGACCAAAGGAGATTTCGGACGCTACACTGGAATTTTCTGAACATGATTGCGTCAGCAAATGCGCTGGATATTCCTGTGATGAAAGTGGACGTGCCGAGCATCATGTAAACAAACCGGACGCGATATTTTTTTTCCGTACCGTTAATGCGTCTCTGTTCTGAAATTCTGGTTCCCCCACGTGACTTTCGTCCCTTAATACACGTCAATTTGGGTCACGATTACACCGACGAAATAAGGGTATAGTTTGAGTCTTACTCGCTAGCGAGTTTGTTGGCTACCTAGCTAGCAATAGTATAGCTAGCAAGCCAAAGTGATATCGAACTGTGTGTCATAACTAGCAGGCCAATGTATTTAGCAACATGGCCAACTGGCTAACGAGCTAAAAAGGCTACAGTTCGCTCACAATGGAATACTCGCGAGCGAGCTATTTGGCTAGCTAGCTAGCAAGATAAAGAGATATTGATAACTATAATGTTATAGCTAGCATGCCAATGTATTTCACATCCTAAAGTCGCTTTCACACCGGACGCGAAACAAATTTTTTGCACGACAGATTACATTCAAAGTCAATGCAAAAACGCGAATACTCGCGATAATGCGTGTATTCGTGTCTTTGCATTGACTTTGACTGCAATCTGTCGTGCGAAAAATTCGTTTCGCGTCCGGTGTGAAAGCAGCTTTACGGGAACATTTGAGAATGTATTTCTGGAGAGCGGAGCCACCTAGCTCTTCACATTCTTCTTCTGTGGAAACCCACGACCGCAGGCATTATGGCATTCACAGAGGCGGACAGAGTACACAGTGTAATGTGGTAAAAAGCCACTAGATGGCAGTATTGACATTTTTTTTGTTAAGCAATCTAAAGCTAGGTTTGGGCATGTCCCGGGCATGCCTCAGAGGGGGCTGGAAAAGAGTATATAAGGAGAAAAATCGAGAGAGTAGTTGGAGAAATTGCAAGGAGAAATTGTGGAAGGATACATTTGACCAGACCTGTCACTCTTTTCAAGACCTGTGAAGCTTTTTGTGGATTTTTGCCTGTGTTGGAGCATTTTCCTGTCCCAGGACATCGCAACATAGCAGCCCATCTCCATTACAAAGGAACTGTAAATATCTCTTTTTTTTTTATTTCAATCTTGGTCAGTAGATGTAGAGTGTAGATTAGTTCTGTTTGTTTAATTAAATCTGTTGAAGTTCAAGAATTTTGTCTGTCATCCCTTGCTGTCCGTGGCGCCATAACAAATTGGGGCCATAACAACAGCTTCATTACTTACGTAAAAGTACAGATACCACTTGTTAAATTTTACTCAAGTACAAGTAAAAGTTCTACAGTCAGATTTTTACTTAAGTAAAAGTACTGGAGTACTTGTTTTTAAAAATACTTAAGTATCAAAGTAAAAGTAAATTTTCTAAATATTGTATTATTACTGCCACAGTGCTTACCGTACCTATAGAAACCTACTGAATGGAGCTTTTATAGATACTTTAATGTTAAAGGCTGTATCAGCGATATGACGTCACTATAGTTGACAGTTGAAGCCGCTCTCCCCTCCCCTTCAGAAGCTTGGAACATGAACGCGCTTTTCTTAAAGGAATAGTTCACTTTTTTTGAAGTGGGGTTGTATGAGCTACAAATTGCCACTACTTACATTCGATGCAGTAGAAAGCTTTCTGATCTCCTCCAGGTAGCCGCACCAGCGCATAGTCCTAGGTGGAAATTTAGGCGATACACTGTTGTGAACGGGCCCAGGGAAACAGCGTATTTTTTGCAGCCTAAACGAGGTCCTACCTGAAAATAATACCCCATGTCAATTGTACGCTATATCTAAAAAAATTACAGCGCTTTACCTGCTCGGAAAAAAACACAGTTGCTCTTGAACTAACCAACTGACGTAGTCCTCCACGCGGCACATCGTAGTTAACAGTGCGCTGTAGCGATCAGCTGTTTGGGTTGCAGTAAAGCTGCTTGCACACTGGACGCGAAACAAATTTTTCGCATGACAGATTACATTCAAAGTCAATGCGAAGATGCGAATACACGTGAAATGCGTGTATTCGCGTCTTCGCATTGACTTTGAATGTGATCTGTCTTGGGAAAAATTCATTTCGCGTCCAGCGTGCAAGCGGCTTAACTGTGGTTGCGAGGTCGGACGGTCATTAAACTTGTGCAAATATTTCGAAAATGGTCTGTGTGTGTTGCTTTCCTGGACGTGAAAGCAAAGCTGTATCCTGGTGCACTTACAGCTTCCACCGCATTCCTCTGCGGGATGGACTTCGGCAGCTGCGGCTAGCTGCGCTCAACATGGATATTGATACGCCATCCGTATCCCTAAAAGAGCTCCGTGTTTGCAATATTCATTTTTCCAAAGAGGATTTTGTGAGGCTATATTCGGGGAAATCGTAACGGTGCATGCTGAAGAGCACTGCCGTACCCATGCATCAGGTAAAAGAGTGAAACACCTGTGAAAAAGTCTCATGCAACATTGCCAGACAAACTGATGTCGCATAGGGTCTATGCAGCCACATACTGTGTATCTGCTGTGCTGGTTATTATAGGGATTTTTTAAAAATTTGAGACATAATTCTATGTCATTGAAATGCTGTCTCTGCCACAAACCGCTCAGAGTCTGACCAAAACAGCTGGTCGCTACAGCGCGCAGTTTACTCTGATGGATTACGTCAGTTGGTTAGTTCAAGAGCGACTGTTGTTATTCTGAGCAGATGAAGTGCTGTTCATTTTTGTAATATGGCGTACAATTAAAGTGGTGTATTCAGGTATGACCTCTTTTAGGCTTCGAAAATACGCTGTTACTTTGGGTCTGTTCACAACAGTGAATCACATAAATCTCCGTCCAGCACTATGCGCTGGAACTGGGGGAGAGCAGGGAGCTTTCCATTGCATATTATGTATGTAGAGGCTATTTGTAGCTCATACAACCCCACTTCAAAAAAAAGTGAACTATCCCTTTAAGTGAAACTTCTGAGTATTTGCGTCTTTGCATTGACTTTGACAGTAATCTGTTGTGCGAAAAATTTGTTTCGCGTCCGGTGTGAAAGCAGCTTAAGAATGGCTCACTCAGCTGGGTAAATGGCCGTGTACAGCTCGTTGTGATAAACGCCCGGTAGCAACAATGATGACCATTGCCAGACGATAAATTTACAACACCATTAGTGCTAGCTACAACAAGGTATCTGACAAGTTTCTTAACTCTGCATTACAAAATGAGTATTAACAACGTCACATAGATCACCACTTTTAGCTAAACTTATCACGCGGTTATACATTCGACGAATTTCAACTCTGAGTACTAACCAGAGAAAAAATGTTATTACATGAACACAAACTCTGGTTTGATCAGACAGAATTAGCAAACTCACTAGCTTGCCAACCAAGAGTTAGCAAAGGTTGCTAACTCGCTCCAAAGAGGGAATATCGATCTCTCTACTGTTTGATTCATTCTGACCAGCATGATCTATGCAAGATAGCCTTAAAAATCAATACACGAGCTTCCCTCAATTTTGCTTGGGATGGTAATTTACAATTCACATCCAACCGAGTTAGCACCAGCTCTACTCACCTCAAGTAGAAACAAGGCGACCTGGGCGTCAGAATCAAAACCATTCAACTCCCGGAATTCTCTTCAACATTGCTTTCCCTATGTTTGTTCGGTACTTCGAATAGCTGCGATTGCATTCCTTTTTCCTCGACATGCACTCGTTCGAGTGTCTATTTTTCGGTTAAGCTTACACCATGCTTCACTCTGCCGCTTCGGTAAAGTGCCACTGCCAGTTCCTTTTCCTCAGTCCCACCCACTTGTCGTGCATGAGCACGGAACTGGCACAGAAGACCCACGCCTGCCCTCTGATTCGTTGGAACACTTTTGTTGATGTTTGGGGACGCGGGTAGGGTTTCCCCACCTTTTTTTTTTTTTTTTAAAGAAAAAGTAACGAGTACTTGAGTTATGGATAGAAATGTAGCGGAGTAAAAAGTACAATATTTGCCTTTCAAATGTACTCAAGTAAAAGTCATAAGTCGTCCCCCAACATGATACTCAAGTAAAGTACAGATCCCCAAAAAGTGTACTTAAGTACAGTACTCAAGTAAATTTACTCAGTTACTGTCCGCCTCTGGGCATACGGCACTACAATGTAGTGTACATTGCTTGCTCACTTGATTCCCCTGTGCATTATGGGTATTTTATAGTCCACTATATAGTGGATGAAAACAATTCGAACAACACTACAAAATGGCGGACGCACTACATAGTGCACTACATCCGTGATAGGGGGCGATTTCGAACACAGCTAAGGACTTTCTGTGAAAAGGGAGATGGTAATGCGGATGCTTCGCGAAGCATCCGGGGGGTGCACAAGGGGGCACAACAGTTTGATGAAGGGGCATGCACAAAAAAATTTATTTAGCATTTATTTTGTTGACGGGGGGGCAAGCGAGAGAGATACTCTTTATTTATTCGCAGTGTCTACGTGTCCAAAAGTCGGACAGGGTTTTAGTATAACTCCGTGTCCGACAGTCGGATGGTTTCAATATGACTCCGTATCCGACAGTGTCGTATTGATATGAGAGCAGATTTATAACGAAATAAAGAATATAATATATCACCAACAATCAGAACATTTTTATAAATACAACGAAGTCCGTACAATGCCAGTTGGACATTACAGTTTTTTACAATCGTCCTAACACAAATTCCAATACCTCTGACACATTTCCAAAACTCTTCACACAGTTTGCACAACATCAGCCTGTGTGGCCTATACAATTGAACCATTTCTTGTTTGTTTGACACAAACTGCATACAGTGGACACATTTACAAAATGTTTTAACTTCTTTTACAAACAAGCTCTACCAAGGCCAAAACAATTGACTTTAACTCACAAATTTACAAATGCTTTCACACAGTATGTCAGAACAGATAACCTCATGTTCTAAATGTAACCAGTGGGCTAAAGTTGAAGTGAGCAGCAGTTCACTTTATACATTCAAATAAATTATCTCGTTTTTTCTAATTGTCATTGAAAAGCAGCTGATTGAAGTTATGTAAATTAGTCAACTAATTGAAGTCACAGCTGAATGAAATCACAGCCACAGTAATACATAAAGTTTGGTGTGGTGTGTCAGTTTTGGGTCTGAAGAAACAAGACAATACGTGAGAATGGTAGAACGAAGAAGAGTTGGTGAAGAGAGAGGAGTTGGTGAAGGGAGAGGAGTTCCGACAATTGTAAAAAACTGTAATCTTGCCTTCAGAGTCCCACAGGACATTTTGATGTCATGATAGGTGGCGAGCATATGGCGAATCACGTCATATGTATGTCCTTTGTCAAAATATTCTTGTATTAATTCAAGCTCCTCTTCCATCCTGTCAAACCGCTTTAAAATTCCCGCAAGGACGCTGTTGAGAGTAGAAACAGGAAATGGCATGTCGCCAGACTTGGGTTCGTCCAATCACAAACAAGAAGTGTTGTCCCTACCCTTTCCGTAATCTGAAATGTCGTTGTGTTTTCTGAAATGTTGCGTTTTCTGAAATGTTGTTGTGTTTTGCGAAATGTGGTTATGTTTTCTGAAATGTGGTTGTGTTTTGTGAAATGTCGTTGTGTTTTCTGAAATGTTGTTGTGTTTTGTGAAATGTCGTTGTGTTTTCGGAAATGTGGTTGTGTTTTGTGAAATGTCGTTGTGTTTTCTGAAATGTTGTTGTGTTTTGTGAAATGTCGTTGTGTTTTCGGAAATGTGGTTGTGTTTTGTGAAATGTCGTTGTGTTTTCTGAAATGTTGTTGTGTTTTGTGAAATGTCGTTGTGTTTTCGGAAATGTGGTTGTGTTTTGTGAAATGTCGTTGTGTTTTGTGAAATGTTGTTGTGTTTTGTGAAATGCCGTTGTGTTTTGTGAAATGTCATTGTGTTTTGTGAAATGTTGTTGTGTTTTGTGAAATGCCGTTGTGTTTTGGCCCTCAGGGCCACCGTACTGTATTCTCCCCAACTACTCACGGCCCCTGGATCCGTTCCGGGTTTTCCAGATTATTCTGCCTCTGGTGAAAACGGTATTTCCGTGTTATGGGGTTTTTGTGATCCAGTGAATGAACTGCTGGTGGACGTGGAGTGAAGAATCAAGGTTTTAATCTGGGTAAGAGAGCAAGCGAGCCGGAGAGGAATTTGAACTGCCTCACTTTTTCTTTCTTGCTACTCAAAGAGCTGTGTGCTCAGACTGCAGACCGCACTGCCATTGACGCACTCACGCACTTCCTGCTACTCCGATACTGGCTAATTTAAAACAGCGTTCAGTCAGTCGTGCAAAATGGGGACAAATCAGTGAGATCGACGTGTAGTGGGCGTATGAAGTGAGGTTACAAAGGCAGGTAAGACTGGTCGTCACACAGTGAGTGATGCAGTGGCGTCTGAGGGCCCGAAGATCATGGGCATCCAGTAAAGGTCTTCGGCCTTGTCCCTTACGCACAGATATTTTTCCAGTTTCTCTCAATCTTTTGATGATGTTATGCACTGTTGATGACACGACTTTCGAAGCCTTCGCAATTTGACATTGAGGAATATTGTTTTTGAAGTATTCCACAATTTTTTTTACGCAAACCTTCACAGGTTGGAGAGCCTCTGGCCATCTTTACTTCTGAGAGACTCAGCCTCTCTAAGACATCCCTTTATAGCCAATCATGTTACACACCTGATGCCAGTTAACTTAATTACTTGCTAAATGTTCTTTCAGATGATTCTCTTATAGAAATTGCTTTTTCAGCCCTTTTTTGTCTGTGTCCCAATATTTTTGAAACCTGTTGCAGCCAGAAAATTAGAAATAAGCTCATTTTGTGGATTAAAATGTCTCTGTTTCAACATTTGAAATGTTATCTATGTTCTATTGTAAATACCATATTGGCTCATGTGATCTGAAAGTCATTGCATTTTGATTTTATTCACAATTTACACTTTGTCCCAACTATTTCGGATTGGGGTTGTACATTTTACACAGCATCCCAGATTTTTGGAAATGGGGTTGTATCCGCAAAAAACTGAATTTTATAGTAAATTGCAATATCTCTACAGATATTGGCTGGAGTCTTCACCATTCCATAAAAGCTGTGAGGTTGGGAGGACCGTGTACTCTTTTTATTTGCAACTTTGTTTTCCTCAAGGACAGTCCCTAGTTTATTTAAATGAGTCATGATTTCAAAATGGAAAGGGATGGGTCAGAAACCTTTATTAGGGTTTACTCAAGGTCTTTTATAAGCATGAAGGCATTTTAATTCACAGTAGCACGACAACAAGGGGATTTGTGCTGAAATTAATGAATGAGGTTGTTAACATGAGTTAATGATGCACTAATACTTAAAGCATAAAATAGCTCAATTTATAGTACATGCATATGAACTAATGCATATGATTCTACATTAGAAAAGCAAAGAATAAACTTCATTCATCCATAAGCACACACAAGTTGCTTCTTTTTCATCTGATATTTATTGGCATTCAGGAATGTAGTTGTTAAATTAAAGATGTGCATGTTCTCAGAAATTAGTTCATGCTAAATCCTAAAGACCTTATGGTGAAGTGTTCCCTTCTGCACCCACAATGAAATTAATTCAAGGGAACAGTTAGAATTAGAGCACTGAGCTCTTGCTGCTCAGACAGCAGCCAAAACTTAAAGCTAAGCACAGGGCAAAACCGATATCTCACCTGCATCACCCGACACAACTGTAAGGATTTAAAATTATTTAATTAAATCAGTGCAAGTATCACCCAATGTTGATGTGCACACCAAAGTGTAACCCCCAAAAAAGGGAACTAACCAAAGTAACAGCGACTCTATGACTTTCTGAACCTAAGATCAGGAGAAGGAAGAAGAAAGAGGGATAGAGATAGGAGAGAGTAAGAGACGAATTGGGTCCGTGTCCACACTTACCGAACAGAGCTGTCCTTACGACGGATGACATGATGCGAAAGAAGGCCGGTAAAAGTGACTGCAAGCTTGTTTATCGCCCACTGGCAAGCCGCTTCCTTTTCTCTTCATCAGATGTGTGTGCGTGCCTGAGTGTGTGTGCACTCGAGTCCGTCCGATAATATGCTTCTTTTCGAGTGTATGAAAAAGTCTGAGCTTGTGCGCGAGTGTATTCCAGTGTGAGTGAGAGAGAGATGGAGTGCGTGACTTAATTGTATGAGTGCTGGACAGTTTCAGCTCCTCTTGTGCCCAGATGACTTTCGGTGACTCTGATGGACCTGGCTTCTAAAATCAGCAGTCCGCACGCTGCATGCAGCTGGCGAAGGGTACGGTTTTTTTTTTTTCTTTAAAGGCCCTTTTGCAGTGAGGGTGAAAGAGGAAGCTCAACTTCCTGTGTCAACGCAGCAGAGATGAAGTTATCCATGTCAAATGGACATTGCACTTGTCTCCCTCATTTCGAGGAGCGAACAGGCCCCAACATCTCAACGACAGCAGAAACAAAGATGCAAGGTGTAGTTACTTATCGGGCTGTCAAATCAGATGAAACTTCCCCGGTACACGACGTACCAAATCGTGGCACATTCAGAATCGATGAGGCCAGATAGTGTGCTGCTCAGGACTGGCTTCTTGGATAAATTTTTAGGAAGCAAGGGTGGGTCTGCTGCCAAATTAACCACAGCCTTGCCTGCCACACCCTCCAAGCTACTGTGCCGCCAGAATTTGTAAGGTCACCTAAACATACTGCTTACTGTTCAGTGCATAGTTTTCATACATCTTTCAGCATGCAAACAGTACCATCCATACAATTTTCCAATGGCACCGTGGAAGTTCACGTTTGAGCAAAGTTCAGCCTCGTGCTCGAGTTTATCTCACAGCCTAGCATGCTCAAAGTTCAGCTCATGCAATATGAACAAAGCTTAGCCCACGAGCTAACATTCACAGTCCAGCTCGCACGAACATGTTCAGATAATAGCTCAGATGCCCACTAGCAAAAGGTTTCTCACACAGTAACATGCATACAAGTTTAACTCACATGATAATGTGCCCACAGTTTAGCTCACATGCTAGCATGCTCACCATTCCGCTCAAGCGGCAGAATGCACACAGTGTGGCTTACATGCTAAGAGGCTCACCATTAAGCATACAAGCTAAAATGCGCACTTTTTTGCACATGCTAAAATGCTTGCAAATGAGCTCGCATGCAACTTTTGCCCATACAGTGCAGTGGAAAAAGTATTTAACCTCTTCCCCATTTCTTCCATGTCTGCATTTTTGTCTGCTTAAATGTTTCAGATCATCAAACAAATTTTAATATTAGGCCAAAATCACTGGAGTAAATACAAAAACAGTCTTGAAATAATGATTTTTTGAGCAAAAATGTGCTCCAACCCAACCTGGACCAATGTAAGAAAGTAACTGCCCCCTAAGTTACTAAATCAACTGATTCAACAAATTTGATTGATAATTGGGTTCAATGTGACGCGAAACATCCAAGTATAATTACTGCCAGCCCAGCTGAATCTAAACATCACTTAAATAACAGCACACGATGCTGCGCTCTGAAGAAATTCAAGAAAAGATTAGAAACAAAGTTTTTGACATCTGTCAGTCTGGAAAGAGTTACAAAGCCATTTCTAAGACTCTGAGGCTGCAGAGAACCACAAAAGAGCCATTATCTACAATTTAACCTTATCTAGAACGGGGGGTTGTTTTATGCCGCATCAATTGTCACGTTGTATTATTTCTGAACGGCTTGAGCTAGGACCACCAAACTTTGTGACCAAACTTTGTGACACCAAACTTGCCTGGGAACAATATTATATCAATAAGTCAAGTCCACCATCTTCACCATTTCCATGGGAAAGGTTTTCTAACAGGTATGTCTAACAAAAAAATCACCAATTTCGGTTTCATCAATGTAGTCTCCAGATTTTCTTGTAAACATATACCTATTCCATTATATTTACAATATCTTACGTAATTTAAATTTGTAAGAGATTACCCTAATATGACAGTTTTGGGCAATAAAATCGAAACATGATATCATAATGACGTCATGATAGGTCATAATAATACCAAAATGATTGTAGTGATTTAGTTTTACGTGTACATCATCCCCTGCAAATTTGGTCATACGCCATGCCGTTTATGAGTTACTGGGGCCCCCCCCGGCCCTTCAATTAGAAATCTCAGGAGGAACCTGGCTGTTGTTGGGAAGCCCATCCTCCATTGGCTAGCTAATAAATAAAGTTCAATTAAAGTCCATTAAAACTGATTAAAACATCCAAGCAGTGGCTCCAGGAAGTGGCATGGCAAGGAGGGAGTAGGGCTGGATCAGGACCGGATCAGGACAGCAGCAGCCAGCGCTCATGGTGAGGGACAGGGCGACAGGGCTCGGATGGTCCATGGGCTCAGGGTTGTGGAGGGAAAAGATCCCCGAAAAAGATACAGAAAAAAAGGGGGGTGAGGCACTGGATAGAACTACTGCATATTAAAAAAAATTCTGTCCTGTGTCAGGTATCAAGTTACAATTCTGGAGCACCTAGTCTAGAAACAGTCAGCACTCCTCCATCCACTTATTGCAGCACAGAGGCCCAACACTTATATCAGGTCAATCCATGTGGTTTTACAGCCTAACACCAGCCGCCATAAGTACCGTGTGGACCTTCCCGATGACTAAGGCAGAAGCTAGCCCCACTGGCATGCTCTGTGTCCCCGGTTCCACATGGATTTACTTAACACTGGCTCCCGATACCATGTGAACCTTCCACAAAACTAGGCTGTAGTCAGTCTCACCAGAACCAATTAATTACAATCCCAATTCCGAAATAGTTGGGACGAAGTGTAAATTGTGAATAAAATCAAAATGCAATGACTTTCAGATCACATGAGCCAATATGTTATTTACAATAGAACATAGATAACATTTCAAATGTTGAAACTGAGTAATTTTACATTTTTATCCACAAAATGAGCTTATTTCAAATTTTCTGGCTGCAACAGGTTTCAAAAATGTTGGGACACAGGCATAAAAGGGCTGAAAAAGCAATTCATATATAAGACAATCAGCTGAGAGAACATTTAGCAAGTAAGTAAGTTCACTGGCATCAGGTGTGTAACATGATTGGCTATAAAAGGGATGTCTTAGAGAGGCTGAGTCTCTCAGAAGTAAAGACGGCCAGAGGCTCTCCAACCTGTGTAGGCTTGCGTAAAAAAATTGTGGAATACTTTAAAAACAATGTTCCTCAACATCAAATTGCAAGGCTTTGAAGGTCTCATCATCGACAGTGCATAACATCATCAAAAGATTCATAGAAACTGGAAAAATATCTATGCGTAAGGGACAAGGCCGAAGACCTTTACTGGATGCCCGTGATCTTCGGGCCCTCAGACGCCACTGCATCACTCACCGGCATGATTCTGTCATTGACATTACTAAATGAGCCCAGGAATACTTCAAGAAACCACTGTCTGTAAACACAGTCCACCGTGCCATCCACAGATGCCACCTAAAACTCTATCATGCAAAAAGGAAGCCATTGTTGAGCATGATCCAGAAGCGCCGCCGTGTTCTGTGGGCCAAGGCTCATTTAAAATGGACTGTAGCAAAGTGTCCTGTGGTCAGACACAGAGTCCAAATTTGACATTCTTGTAGGAAATCATGGGCATCGTGTCCTCCGGGCTAAAGAGGAGAAAGACCACCCCTCCTGTTATCAGCGTTTGGTTCAAAAGCCAGCATCTGTGATGGTATGGGGATGCATTAGTGCATATGGTGGGGGAAACTTGCATGTTTTAAAAAGCACCATCAATGGGCGCCCCGGTGGCTCATCGGTCTAAGCGCGCGCACCATAAAGGCTGTGTCCTTCCCGCAGCGACCTGGGTTCGATTCCGGCACGGGTCATTTGCTGCATGTTCTCCCTGACTTTCCTGTCTCTCTACACTGTATAACTATCAAATAATGGAAAAATTCCCCAAAAAATAATCTTTAAAAAAAAAAAAAAAAAAAAAAAAGCACCATCAATGCTGAAAGGTATATAAAACGTTTTAGAGCAACCTATGCTCCCCTCCAGAGGACATCTATTCCAGGGAAGGCCTTGTGTATTTCAGCAGGACAATGCAAAACCACATACTACAGCTATTATAACAGCATGGCTTCGTAGTAGAAGAGTCCGTGTGCTGAACTGGCCAGCCTGCAGTCCTGATCTTTCACCGATTGAGAACATTTGGTGCATAATTATACGAAAAGTCCATCAAAGGAGACCCAAAACTCTCCAGCAGCTGGAAGCCTGTATTAAACAAGAGTGGGATCAAATTCCACTGGCTAAACTCAAGAAACTTGTGTCCTCAATGCCCAGATGCCTCCACTCTGTGTTAAAAAGAAGAGGGGATGCTACACCATGGTAAACAGGCCCCTGTCCCAACTTTTTTGAGACCTGTAGCAGCCATCAAATTTGTAATGAGCTCATTTTGTGGATAAAATTTAAAAATTTCTCAGTTTCAACATTTGCTATGTTATCTCTGTTCTATTGTGAATAAAATACTGGCTGGTGTGATTTGAAAGTCATTGTGTATTGATTTTATTCACAATTTACACTTTGTCTCAACTATTTCGGAATTGGGGTTGTATACATAACTAATGATACGTTAATTAAGCATAGGCTTGACCAAAGAGGTATGTTTTCAGCCTGCCCTTGCAGACAGAGATTGTTCCATAAAATTAGCGCTTTGTAAGAGAGTGCTCTGCCTCTGTAACTGTAACTGTAACTGTAACTCTGGATATATTTGGAGTTTTCAAATATCCAGCACCTTGTGAACAAAGTAATCTTGGCAGGGAGTAAGGAATGAGTAGACTGCAAACATATTCTGGGGCCAAGTCATTTAAAGCTTTGTAAGTTATTTTATATTCAATGCTAAATTTGACAGGCAGCCAATGAAGATTTTTGATCACTGGGCTAATATGGTCACATTTCCTAGTCCTCATGAGAGCCCTAGCGGCAGCTCTAATTGAAGGCGTTTCAGGGCAGAGCTAGTGCAACCAGACAGTGAAATGTTACAGAAGTCCAGTTGAGAGGACATGAAAGCGTGAACCATTCTTTCATCGTCCTGAAGGAGGGGCCGAAAAGGCCACAATGAAGAAGAAGCGGATGCTGGAGGAGGATGCATCAAAATGGTCAAAAATCACGGATTTATTCCGAAACAACCAGGTGTCAACTAGTGATGCAGGTGAGTTGACAGGAAAACAGTTAGCTCAAGCCTTGACGTTATTACTAGGTGCGAATTTGCATAACATTACAGCTGAGTTCTTCATAGTTCCTCCTCAGCGGGGGCTGTGTCATCACGGCGGCTACTACAGCCGCGTTGCCACTCACTCTTTTTCTCTCCTCTCGTCAGCTCCAAACCTGTCTGCATCTGCACCGCGATTACGGACCAGAGTGGTTTTCCACACACACAGCTGTCATTTAACTCGTGTCAGAATAACAACACTCTCAGTACAGATCAGTGGGCGCAGCAATCTACCAGTTGTTATTTTACTGATACTGAAAACAGTTGATTTTGTCTTAAAAAAGTATTTTTCAAAAATAAATAAATAAATAAATAAATAATCTAATGTGTTTTTTTTTCTTGATTGATTAGATTTTGGCAATTTGGCCTTTGTTTAATCACATCTAGAGGACATACAATTATAGAAATTGCATGGTTTTGGTGATGTAATTAGTTTTTCCTTAAATTTAAATTGCCAAAATTGTTCACTTGATTTGCCTTTGTACAATAGAGGATTTTATTGTGCATGATGTGGTGGGGGAAGATTGGATAGGTCTCAGTCATTTTTAAATCACATCTAGATGTGACAAAATGAACTGACATGCATGTGTCACTTTATGCCCCTCAGGTAAAGACACTACTCTCTGTGCCCCTGAGGAAAAGACTCTTATCTCTGTATATAATCAGATGTCTATAGTCCACTATAAACATATAGGCTACTCAAAATTCCTGATTAATGGTTTGTGGAACTCTTTAGAACTGTCTATATGTATGTACCTTAATAATTCTCAACAAACCTGTTCAAAGTGCCTGGTTTTCCAGTTATTTAATTACTTGTGTTATTCGGTTGGCATTGTCTATACTTACATTTTAAACTTGTACTGTAAAATATGTATATGTCTTATGTCTACTATTATTTATGTCGTTGATCCAGGTCTGTCATGCAATATATTTTACCATTTCATGTTGATGTTATATTTCAGCATGTGTTTATTTTTAGAAAACACATAAAAGCTTTAAACCTACACTTTATTGTCAATTATGTGAATTTGCCTACTGCCATCTAGTGGTCATATTTCATATTTCCGTTAAGTCCTTCCTAATGTGTAGATTTGGCTGGTGTTAGAACAGATGGAGGTATTACACTCAAAGAAACATGACATAATCTGGGTCTTCATCCAGATAAAAAAAAAAAAAGATGGTGGAGGGGATGGGTTGGGCCAGTGGTGGGCTGGTGCGGTCAGAATTTTCCCGGTGGATTTTGGTGTCTCACTCCGCCCCTGAACGGAGGTTTATGATTTTTGATGGGATGAATGGTCATACATAGCAGATGATGCCAAACACTCGCTTTCTGTACATGTTCTTCAACTGTTTCAGTCGGGGCATATGCCACGCCTTGCGTTGCTCTTGTTCTTAATGTTTTACACAACGTCCCAACATCATTGGAATTGGGGTTTGTATAACGTCAACTCTGATTGACTCCTCAATATACAGTATGTGCTGCATGGGCCTGCACTCGACCAATCAGAGCGTAGCTTTGAAATACAGCCAGCCACCCCCACAAAATTGACCCGACGGGTCCGGCAAAGTGAAAAAAAGGGCATTGCTGGCCCCTAAGAGAAAAGAGCTGAACTGAGAAGGGTTAAGTTAGCAGCAGAGGAACAAAACAAAGCCAAAGAGGGCAAAGCCTGTGGTGCAAGAGCTTTTTAATAGGTCTTCTGGCCTGAAATGTGAGAGTTAAGCTGCTTTCACACCAGACGCGAAACAAATTTTTCACACGACAGATTACATTCAAAGTCAACGCAAAGACGCGAATACACGCGTTTCGTCCTTGCATTGACTTTGAATGTAATCTGTCATGCGAAAAATTCATTTCACGTCCAGTGTGAAAGCGCCTTAAATATCTTTTGAAATATTTAATGGGCTTTCTAATGGATTTTGCTGTATGAACAGAATTGTGTGTGTCTCCCATACTTCTGGAACACTTTTCTCGATTGTTTCTTGATAGATTTCTTTCAAATTTGGAATAGTGATAGATTAATCTTGGCTGAGTGTCACTATAGAGAGTTTTTTTCAGTCGGTACTGAAATTTTTGAGATGGAGGAGGGGCAAAAAATTTAGGTGCCCGCTGTATCCAAGGCAACAAAAATGTCAAATTTTTCTCATGTGGAATAGGGAAATATAAAAAAATAACTCTGTGGTGACATTTCAAAGGTCATTAAAAGTCTTTCTCAAAAGGATTCAAACAGATTTCTGCAATAGCAAGTGAGAAAAGCGGTCACACTTTAGATGAAGTGTTGCTCATAAAGGCTTTATACAGCATGTACAATGCCTTCATAAATGAGACACAGTGTCTTCATAAATCATACATTGGCAAATGTCATGCTTTGTAAAGGGTGAAATAACACATCCTTATTCAGCATGTGATGCCAGATGTCAAATAACTGACAATGTCACTTTGCTAGTGGCTAAATACTATAAAGGGTGACATTGTCAGCGAAGTGACATTGTCATTGTCACATCTGGCATCACATGCTGAATAAGGATGTGTTATTTCACCCTTTACAAAGCACGCCATTTGCTTATGTATGATTTATGAACACATTATGTCTCATTTATGAAGGCATTATACATGCTGTATAAAGCCTTAATGAGCAACACTTCTGTAACGGTTTGGTCCTTACAGCCCCTCCCCTTTCTCATTCTTTCACCTCCATCTTAATGGGCCACAGGTGGAGCCCATTAAGGTGGAGGTGTTAGCAGAGTATATAGGGCTGGCACCTGGTGCGGCTGCATTTTCCTTTGTTTTCTCCCAGTTTGTTTGCTGCTCCCTGTTATTGTTTATCCTGCTGTTCTGGATGTTGTTTTAATTAAATTCAATTTTTTCTTATATTGCTCTTGGCAATTGAGTCTTGCTTTTAGATCCTAGTGCCCGCCAGATTGCCTTTGGCATCCGGTGGGAAGGATCCCACGACAACTTCATCTAAAGTGTGACCAGGAAAGCTTTCCAAACAAATATTGCCAAACATCCAGGATTGCCACGGTTGCCATGGTAATGATTCAAAATATGATGAATCATTATTTTTGTCATTCATGACTATTTTCCTACATATAATAGCAGGAAAAGTAACCTTTTGTTGATTTTTTTGTCTCAAGGTAGATGGCCCCCTTAAAAGATATATAAAGCTGCCTGTCATCTGCATGCAATGATATGTAACATCATGTCTACTTATGTTTCCAAATGGAAGCATATACAGACAAAAACGCAAAGGGCCCAGCACAGATCCTTGAGGTATTCCAATGTTTACCTTGGAATACTCTGAAGACTTTTTATTTACCCAAACAAACTGAGATCCATCAGACAGATAAGACTTAAACCAAGAAAGGACAAGTCCAGAAATGCTGATTTTTCCAGGGGAATATGGTGGTTTATGGTATCAAAGGCAGCACTTAACTCAAACAGGACAAGAACAGAGATGCAGCCGCAATCCATGGAGAGAAAGAGATCATTCATGACAACGGTGAAAGCTGTTTCAGTGCTAGGAAGGTTTCTAAACCTCTCATACACCTTATTAGTTTGCAGGAAAGAAACAAGAGCAACCCAAGGCGAGGCATATGCCCCCCGACTGAAACAGTTGAAGAACATGCACAGAAAGCGAGTGGTATGCATCATCTGCTATGTATGGCCATTCAGGTCACCAAAAAGCAAAAACCTCCGGCGAGTGTGCTAAAGGATTTCCAGATTCCGTCGAGCGGTGTTCACGTTAGAGCCTGACAAAGGATTTCAAGATGGCTGCTGTGGCGGCCATATTGGTTGGCAGAGCGAGCTGAAAATCGATAGGCATCGTCCCCTATGTACGACCATTCACCCCAACAAAAATCATAAATGTACATGGAGCGGTGTTCACGTTAGAGTGCGACAAAGGATTTCAAGATGGCTGCTGTGGCGGCCATATTGGTTGGTGGAGCGAGCTCAAAATCGATAGACATCATCCACTATGTATGACCATTCACCCCACCAAAAATCATAAACCTTCGTCGAGCGGTATTCACGTTAGAGCGCGACAAATGATTTCAAGATGCCTGCCGTGGCGGCCACATTGGTTGGCGGAGCAAGCTGAAAATCGATAGGCATCATCCCCTATGTATGACCATTCACCCCACCAAAAATCATAAACCGCCGTCGAGCGGTTTTCACGTTAGAGCACGACAAAGGAGAAGTTTACGACAGGACGCCCGGACGGACGCCTGGATGGAAGGGGTGAAAACATAATGCCCCCGACCGACTCTTTCAAGGTCGTGGGCATAAAAAGCTGTTGGGCGATACATTTCTCAAGCATCTTAGATAAAGATGGGAAGTTAGACATTGGCCTATAATTGGCTAGGACTGTGGGATCCAAATTTGGTTTTTTTAAGTAGCCGCTTGATTTCTCCCATCTTCAATGAAGTGGGAACAAAACCTGAAATCAGTGAAGAATTAATTATGTGAAGAATTAGACCACCAAAAATGGGTAGGAGCTCCTTCATTAACTTTGGGGGGATGGGATCTAAGTAAAAAGTTGATGATTTGGAAGTAGCAACAAATTTGGCAAGTTCACTCAGAGATATTTGAGAAAGGAATTAAAAAACTGGTCTTTTTTTCTATTGTTAGGGATTCCATGTTATCAATAACATCTTATTAATTCCAATTGTTTTGCCACGAAAGAATTTTAAGCGATCATCGCTGCTGCCAGTAGCGTGCGGACATTTCTGGGGGCAGGTGCTCAGTGAGAAATAAGGGCACTTCAGCTTATTTTGTTGAGCGGGGGGTTGCTGCTTCTTATTGCGCACATTCCGCGTTTTCAAGTACTTTAAAAATTTTTTTTCTTTGCGCACACGCACGAGAACGCGATAGAGAAAGCTATACAAGACAATCGCGTTATTACAGCGAAAAAACCCCGAACTTTCAAAAGGGCTCTTGCTTGGTCCAGAGGGCATGGTTAGTTAATTTGGCCACGGTTTTGAACAAAAATCGAAAATTATCTAATTTTCCTGTATAAGGTTTGTGAAATAAGAAGACCTAAAACTAGTGAGAGCATGCTTATATGCAACAACGCTCTCTTTCCAAGAACGATGGATTACCCTTAATTTAGTTATGCGCCATTTGCGTTCTAGTTGATGGGATTTTTGCTTAAGAGTCCGTGTTTGATCAGTGTACCATAGGGCTGGTCTTTTCTTCTGAGTAACCTTTTTAAATAAACAATGGAGTAACTACATTAAGGGTACTACAAAGAGGATTAGCAAACTTTTCTGCAACATCGTCAATACACAGGGGGCTGACTTGACACCGAAAGTAAGATGGGAATACTTCAATGAATCCTGTAGAAGTTGTGGCAGTAAGCTTAAGACCTGGGGGCTGTAGCACGAAAGCAGAATTCAGAAATCGGGGATGACTGAGAAAGTCAGGCTTGACCTCTTCTACTCAGTGCATCCTGGCTTAACCCGTTGCATGTTTGTTAAGCCGGGCTGAGAAGGAGCGGCCATGTCAAGCCAGGTGAAACAAATTCGCGGAAGTGCGCGTTCATGGCTATCTTAAGTATTGCTCGTGGTCGATGACTAATTTACTGAAACAGAAATGGAGAGAACATGTGCTGCATACTTTTCGCCGAGTAACAAGAATTAATAATGCAAACCAACGAGGAAGTGAAACAGATAATATGTAAAAAAGGCAATACGGCCGCTATTACGAAACAGACTGAATGTGTAAGTAGTCCAAAAATATGCACTTACTGCTCCACTGAAACTGTGCAATTCAAACCATTACTTGTGATTTGCATAAATAGTTGTACACTTTGCTTTTAAAGTGAGCAGTGGAAGTTAATGTTTCTCTGGAATTTTATCATGAAGACAAACTACAAACATCCACAATGCAAAAAATATGTACAACTATACATGAAAATCACAATCTCTCGCTCATATACATTATGATCATTATTCTAAGATCATTTTGAATTTTTAATTAATCATTTCTCCACAACGTGAAAATGTCACTGATCATTTTTCCATTGTGGTCTTCATATCTGTAACAGGAGCCAGATGCTATACAGCCTGAGGGCCAGCTTGCCAGCATAATGAGTATTGCATCAAGGAAATCCACATTATGCACAATTCCTGCAGTGCAAACTGAACTGTTTCACAGGGTTGACAGACTGTTAGACACCTTTAGACACAACACCACAAAAGGCAGCTCGAACTTGCCAATTTGAAGATAAATGTACACAAGAAAAAAACTGCAGGGAATGGACCTGGAAATAAAAAAGAAGGCACTGAAGACAGTGGACCTCAAAATCCTCAAACTATAAAGAGAAGTGATTTCAGTGGACAAAGTAAGCACGACTGTAACGCAATGCTTTAATCACTTGTTTTTCTCTCTCCCAAGCTCCAAGGTGACAAGTGATGACAGCAAATAAAAGGTAAAAAAAAAAACTGTCCTCTCCCTGTTTCATGAATGGTCAGTTCACCATAGTTATTGGATTGGGTAAAGTGAAGTTCTGTCAGATTGCAATTCTGACACGTGACAGACAAACTGTGCACTACCATTGGTACATAAAACCCTTATAAAAATTTACTATAGTTAACTATAGTTCACTACAGTAAAATTGATATAAACTATAGTAAACTACACTTTACTACAGTATAGTTTGTTGCAAATATACTTCAGTAATTGAATATCATTGCTGTAGTTTACTATAGTAGAGTTTGACTTTTGTGATTTACTTTAGCATCACTATAGTAAACTACAGAGTTACTATAGTATATCTGTAGTATATCTATAGTAATTAAAGTATAGTAAAAACTGTAGTTTTTTTACTGTAGTATTTTGTGGTAATTCTTCATAAGGGAATACACGTACACAAGAGTGACGCTGTTCTTTATTAAAGGATGGGTTGTGTCAAAATAAATTGTGTGCTACTGCCCTCTGTATAGTCTGTGCTCTACATGTTCATTACTTCAAGTGACTAAATGCTCGATATGAATTGTACCCTCGTCCAGTCTGTTGGGATACAGTGTCAGTGACCTAACTGCACGCACTTGCTGTAAGTCGCTGTGAATAAAAGCGTCTGCTAAATAAATGATATGTAATTGAAATTATTCACGGTGTATTGCTGTCTGACCAATCTGCCATTAACATTGTCAGGAAATATTGCGGCGTTATCCCAGTCCATTTCCTGTGCCACTCGAGGAGCGCTTTCCTTCCTGAGACAGGGAATATTCTGAAGGACTGTGCGGGCGACAGTGACATCACAGGCCCTGTCTGGGGTGACCCTCAGGTAATGAATGTACTGGAACCGTGACTTGAAGGCCAAATGCCATCTCAATTGGAGCGACCCGATATACAATATGGCACATCGCAAGGCGGATATGATCGTTGATAATGACGGATCAACGGTCAAAATGTAGACGACTGAACTTCCGCCCATATCCTCGCGTGATCGAACACTTATGTAATGGCGATTTATAGCGTTTACTTCCAAGACTTGGACACAGGCTTAGATAAGAATTTAGCAGTATTTTTTAAGTTCATATCCACGATGGTTTTCTTTTGCGAAGCTTCACGATGCTCATCGCATAGTGAGAAAACTAAATCAAATCACAGTCGCGTTCGAATATGATACCACGGTGGCAGAGCTAGATCGAGCGAGAACAACGCAGTATACAGTACAGTGCAAACGCCACCTCGCCGAGTCATATCGTAAATATGTGATGTTTATTTAATTTTTAGTTTTATACTGTTTAAAAAGATCAGAATTAAGACAGTAATTAAAATAATAAATTAAATCTTCGATATTCACTTCATCACTTCTGTGCAGCAGCGGCTGGGGCTTTGTAGCTTAGCCTGCGGCTGCATGCATTGGCTTGGCAAAGCTGGCCCTATTACCGGAAGTGCAGACATCTACAAGAAATCCCCTTCATTCATCTCATCTCCCGATTTACACCAGTTTTTTGAGCTATATCAGGTTGCTGCTATTGCAGCCCTTGTCTCTGCATGGGCAACATGATAAGCTTGCTCTGCTGCTGTTTGAGGGTCTGCAAGGGGAGTGAGGAAGAAATAGCTGATATGCATAACAATTCTCTCCCAGCAACATGCCAAATAATACACCTGAGCATACAAAGTGTGATCGTTATGACTTCATGAAGAAGTTTTGACTCATGATGCTGAATAGAATTTGTGGCTTAACCGTGGGATAGTCGCTTGTAAATTGTACTGGCCCGAAAGACTCAGGAGTCATGGACAGAGCCTGGCCACTTCGCTGATGATGCAGTCTGCGTCACAGGTCATCTGCAATAAGATGTGGCCCATTAAGGTCATTTGGTGCACAAAATTAAATGTAGTTGACAGTAAGCATAAGTCATTCTTACCTGAACATTGATACTGTGGATTTCCTGTAAACAAAATCTCCTTTGTGTGGTCCTGAGGGCTGTTAAATGTGGATCTGCGTGCAGTCCAGCGTGCCAAAAAGGTTAGGGAAAGCTGTAACACGAAATGAGTCATCCTACTGTGACTGGTCTGGTGTAACGCTTTTGTAATTTGTACTTCATATTACCGGCGATCTTGCAGAATTCCTCTCTAATGTCACAGGTTCTTCTGTGGCCAGGGAAGGTGATGAAGATGTGTGCAAATGATTTTAATGCCAAATACACAGTTCTGATGGTGCGGCAACCAGTGGCTTTATTCAGATTTTCCTGCGTCACTAACTGAATACAAGAACATGCCACTTGCGAAAAAACCTAGTGCCACGCAGACCATCTGTGGGACGTTGAGGGTGCGGCTCCATGCTGTGCGCTGCTGAATTTAGGGATTTAGCAGTCTACACAGGTAACGGACACCATCAGTAGAAAATCAATACCTTTCATGCTGGCAGAAACACTAACGGGTCAGACCTGTCCCGATACAATATCTCATTGGAAAGCCCGTCTCAGTACTCGTGCTTCCTCATCAAATACGCCGTCCAAAAAAAGAGCATGCCATTGTGATAGAAGAAACACGTCAATGAGCCTTAATATATTGCTATCGTCACTGACTTCATTGAAACCACCTTTACAACTTCATCAGTCATTTTTACTCATCTCAACAACGGCAATAATATAAGTATACATCAAACCTCTGACAGCAATACAAACACCAGTCTTCATGAGCACCATATAACAGTAAACTGCCCAGAGGTAACAGTGGCTATCACATGAATGATCATTGCTATTAAAATTGTAACAGTAGGCCTTCTTAGCTGAATGACAGTGTATCTGTGGTATTTCATTGCAGGCTTATAAAAATGAGGCAAAATACAGAAGACCATGGAATAACTGTAAAACGCATTTATTTCCACTCTGAGTGATTGCTGACTGAACAGATAGCAGTCAACAGCCTGCTGAAAACCCATTATAGATGAAATAAAAGAAGTAGTAGAAGACTTAACAGATAAGGCACCAGGATTAATAAAGCCTGGCTTTTAGCCTGGTCTGGAGCAGGCTAGCTACACAGAATAAATCTCCATGGTAGCTTATGTGCCCCTGCTTTCGTGCAACTGAGTCAGCGCTAAAGTAAGCCGGCTTAATCCGCAGTCTTGGTTTTGTGCAACTGACTGTGAAACAGAGGATATGGATGTTAAAGAATCATCTGCTCTCACAAAGTGCAGGTTAAAGTCACCCAATATAACTATTCTATCATAGCTTAGAATAATGCTGCATTCCATTTGTGCTGGTAAGTCGGGATTCCCGAGCTCCCAGTCAGATATTTCAAATGGAGCGCCTACTGATGTGGGTTTCCAACTTGGAAAGTCGGAGAAACTTCACCTACTCTGAGCTCCGAGTTTAAGATGGCTGCTCCCTGTATAAACAAAATCAAAGATGCATAATATACTGTTTATTAACCCTTCTTTCTTACTTGCATCTCATCTAATCACTTGTACAAACAGTACTGTACAACTTCTATTGGTGGGCTTGTTACGGTGTTTGTACGCGCAAAACACCATGTAATGCGTTGTTATTAACTAGTATTGCTAACAATAGCTAACATTAGCAAAATCCTGGCCAGAGGAAACCCAACTGATCCCAAATCAGTTTTCCGACTTACTTAATGGAATGCAGTCAGATGGAGTATAACGTCATTCCCAGCTTCGACTTCCAAGCCAAATCGAACGCAGCATAAGTCTATAAGGAATTCTGAGAAATCTTGCATGAAGCCAGAGTACTGGCCAAGTGACCTGTAAACTGTTACCAGGGCAACAGGCTGATCGGGGACAGGGCTCACACCAGGAGAAAACCTAACCGTCGACCCTCAGCTTTTACAAAACCAAACAGGACTGCTCTGCCCAAGTTAATTAAAACCACTCATATCCAATTCAGACATACTCAAAGTTTTTTAATTTATTAAATTCTAATTTAACTATAGCATTTCATGGAATGAAATAGTAATATTAGATGTTGCCTTCACATTTCTTCGCAAGTTGGATGCATTTATTTACAACAAAATGTAGTAAATTTTACAGATCCAGAGCAAACATTCAGAGATCCATGATCAGTTTGAATTTGAATCTTTGCTGTAAGACCTTGATTAGCAGAATCCGGTGTGTAACTGCTTAGTTGGAATGAAAGCCTGCATCCACATCGGCCCTTTCTGGAAAAGACCGAGGACCCCAAGGGAAACTAAAATTAGAAAAATCCGTATTCGGGCAGAGGGGTCAATTAGCATAAGCCAGAAATTTCCGCATGCAGGTGCGAAAGTGTAAAAACAGAATCTTCCCAGGGGTGGCCGTTCTACCAAAATTCCTTCAAATTTTGGAAGACTCGTCAAAAGAACCTAGACTACCACTTATTGAACTGCAGGCCTCACTTGCCTCAGTTAAGATCAGTATTCATGATTCCACAGTATGGAAGAGACTGGGCAAAAATTGGATCCATGAGCGAGCTCTGAGGAAAAACCCACTGCTGACCCAGAGGAGCACCAGGGCTCATCTCATATTCACCAAAAAAACTCTTGATGACACCCAAGAATTTTGGGATAGTATTCTGTTGACTGATGAGCCAAAAGTGGAACTTTGCGAAATGCGTGGGTCCTGTTACATCTGGCATAAAGCAAACGCACCACAATAGGAACATCATACCAACAGTTAAACATGTAATGGTCTCAGGCAGCAATGCTGCTTCAGGACCAGGGCAACTTGCCATATTTTATGGAACCGTGAATTTTACTCTTTACCAGACAGTCCAGAAGAAGAACTTCTGGCTATCAATTTGTGATCTAAAGCTCAAGTGCAGCAGGGTTTTGCAGCAAGACAATGATCTGAAGCTCACAAGCAAATCCTTATTTGAATGGCTCAAATGAAAAATTATGAATGTTTTGCTGTGGCCTTGTCAAAGTCCTGACTTAGATCTGATTGAGATGCTAAGGCATGATCTTAAACAAGCAGTTCATGCTCGAAAACTCTCCAATTCTGCAAAGAAGAATGTGCCCCAAAATTCCTCAACAGCAATGCAAAAGGTTCATTGCCAGGTGGACTGGTGGCAAAACCATTTATAAGGTTAAGGGCGGAAATTATTTTTTTTTCATGGGTAATACAGGTTTTGAATAACTCTTTACCATCAATAAATGCGATAATTTAAAAGCCACATTTTGTCTTAGCTTACATTAAAATTATTTGGGTGATCTGAAGCATTTTGTGACAAATAAGCAAAAATAGAAGTAGTCAGCAAATGCTTTTTCATAGCACAGTACACCAAAATGCTCGAAGTGGTGGACCCAGGCAAGCAGCCTCTCGTAACAGAGTCCCTAATTAGAAAGCGTTGCAACAAGAGGACCACAGAAAAATTCAGTCATGTGACCATGTTTTTTCCATCATTTTATTGGGCGTTGTTCTCACGAAGTGATTGAGTTAATATCCATTGTGCTGTTCCTGAGATACTTCTTCAAAATTGGTCAATATGACAAGTTGCTGCTCCTCTTAGTGCAGCAATAGCTCTGAGAAATTATACAAGTAGTACAGGTCCTCTACTGATCCAGAAAGACAAAAACTGTGGATGAATGAAGTTCAACAGGGAGAACAGAAACTGACCTTGTCATTGTATTTTTTTCTGAGGGAAGTACCTTGGCATTTATGCTGCGTTCGATTTGTACTGGGTAGTCGGGATTTCTGAGCTCCCAGTCGGAAATTTCAATTTGAACGCCCCCTGAAGTCGATTTCCAACTCGGAAAGTCGGAGATTCTTCATCTACCCCGAGTTCCGACTTCCGAGTTCAAGATGGCTGCATTATACATCAACAGTAAGCGAAAGCTGTGATAATAAACTGTATATTTACAATTCTGTGTCATTTGTGTTTTATTAAATCAGTCGTACACACAGTACTGAATAGTGTTTATCGGCGGACTTGTTGTTACAGTGTTTGCAGGCAAAAAATACCGAGTAATGCGTCGTTATCCTAGACTTGACAAAGCAACCGTGACGTCACCCATTGGTTTCAGCATACCATTTAAGAAGCCTCGATTTTGGCAATTTGAACAGCGCCATTGGCTGCATCCAAATAACTGCATTTCATTGCGCTTGCAGACTCGCGAACTTTGCGGGCGCGTTCACAGGAAGTCCGGGAATGCTGAGGGCTGTCCAAATCCACAATTGAGCTAGTCCACAAGGGGCCTCAAGCGGACTTTCTGCGGACTTCCAGAGTCCACTTGGGGTGCAGACTTCAACGACTTCACTGGTGCAGTTACCCACAATTCATTGCAATACGGACGTGACGTTTTAATTTTTCCAAATTGCTAACAGAAAAAAGCACATTCACACACACACAAAACCACATAAACTTATTATAAATTTATAATATTAAAACGTTACTTGAATAATGTAGGCCAGATATGAAATTCAACATCATGATACAGAAATATAGGCTATAGAGGTAATCAATGTGCATTGGCACGGAAACAAGTGAAACAGACTCGAAGCCTATCTATCAGCTCTTTCTAAAATGTTGCAGACCCCCGCTCTTGCAAACTTTACGTGATGATGGTAAAGACGTCACATTACGTACGCCTGAAGTCCGTGAGGGCTCAGTCTGCAAGTCCAGAGGGTGGAGATTTGGATTCAGCCATTTTGTCATTTTGAAACCGGATGTGATTTCTTTTGGACGAGAGCGTTAATTGAGGATCTAGGGAGGAGCGAGGGGTGGATCTGACCATATCTGACGAGGACTGGAGGATAGCCACGCCCCATAAAGCATATCTGGCTTTATCCTTTATTCTAGTCTATTTGGGATCATAATTTACAAAAATGAACATCATGATATATCACGGGAGACTTGAAACTTGCGATAGATACCATAAAATAATGAGGAAAATCATTATTGAAATAATAAATCAGGAGGGAAAGTAAGGTAATTTTCTCATAGACTTCTATAGCATTGAACGTCTTTCTGTAACCACCGACGTCGCCAACTGCTGGGGATTAAATAGAATGCAATTTTCAGAGATTTCCGTATGGGCTTCACTTTTCAGACCTGGGTGCTGCGTCCAGCTTTTTATACAGTCTATGGTCATTATCAACTAGTGTAGCTAACAATAGCTATAAAGACTATCCTGGCCAGAGGACACACCACTGACCCAAAGTCAGTTTTCTGACTTTCTTAATAGAACGTAGTCAGCTTGGGTATGACGTTATTCCCAGCCCCGACTTCCAACTTCCGAGCCAACTCGAATGCAGCACTAATCCCAGGGATTCACCCTCAGGTTGGTCGCTGTGAATTTATCTGGTTACGAGTATACTAATGGACTTAAGTTCTGCATATATTTATGGTGGGATTTCTGACCCAACGATCTTGTTTGGCTAACACTTGTTATTGAATGAGCAATTAAACCAAATTTTTGTTAAATCAATTGATTGTTAGTTAAATATCGTTGGGTCAGAAATCACACCGTAAATAATACATGCAGAACTAAAGTCCTTCAGTATATTATGGCCTAATAAATGTTGAGTTTTTGGCTGGTTTCCGATGTGAAATTAAAAATGGGCGTAATGACACATTAGACCGTGTGCAACTGCATCCATACTCGAGCCATAGCAAGTAATAACGCAAGCTGAACATGGTCTAGTATACAGCAGTTGTGCACGAGCATCGCATCTTCGTCTGCCTCGCACAGCTTCAGTTGTGTGGTTTCGCACAATGGAAATAAAATGGTGTCAAATCTTGCGCAGTCGCAAGTCTATGAGAGGACTCAGAGGTCACATCCCGCTTTAAAAACAGTTTTCTCCCCACTGCCATAAGGACTCCGAATTCTTGCACTGACTCTGATGAACCTGCACTTTAATGCTCGTTTTCCTGTAATTACTGTTTTGACATGTTTTAATCTTGTATGTACTGTAATTTGTCCCGGTCATGTGATGCTGCTGCCCATGTTGTTTTTGACACGTCGATCTGAGTTTATCTCCTGCTGTACCGAAAGCAAATTCCTTCACCCTTGGTTGAGTGGACATTGATAAATTATTACCTCCACCCAACAAAGTTGGAGGAGGTTATGTGATCATTACAGTTTGTCTGCTGGTTGGTTTGTTTGCAAGCAGGATTGCGCAAAAAGTTAAGAATGGATTTTCCTCAAATTTGGTGGAATGATTAAGTATTGTTCAAGGAAGAGGGGATTCAATTTTAGGAGGTCATGCAAAAGGTCAAAAACATATTATAAACATATTTGCGCGAAGACTACAGGACTGCATAAACACAGGGGTTGCTAGCCAATACTGGCAAAAATAACATCGAGTACATTGGCGGAGGTACTTGCGCTCTCTGAGCAGCTCAAGTTCTGATTGTCACATGCTGAAAAGAAACAAGTTCACCCAACATGCTAGCGTGCTCAGTTTACCCAATTAACCATTGGAAGCCCACAATGAACAGCAAAACCTTACTGTCCCAGCCCACCAGACCCCTCACACCAATCCCCCCCCCTTATAATTACAATATCATGCCCCAAAAACCTTATGCAGGAAGGAACCAATTAGGGAGAAGAGGAGTCATAAGGAGAGAGGGACGAAGAAAGGGATAGAGACAGACATACAGGGACATACCGAGGGTTTGGCGCACAGTGGATATATGTCCAAAATTTCGAATTTGAGATTTATTCTAAAACAAGTTGTTGTGGGAATTTTAAATTGTATTCCTGAAAGAAATCAGACTGAGACAGATGAGAGTAAATAGGATCCAGTTTACTGCTATTTGCAAATAGGGTCTTCATTACAGGCAAGAACAAAGACAAAGGAATCTCTCCTTTGCTTTGGATATATGTAAGAGCACCAAATCAGAATCTCCTCCCCTTGGGGCTGGAAAACATCATCATGTTGGTTCCAGCCATTCTTAGGCCAGGTGTAGGCATCCCACGTATGGCTGACCCTGACAGCCATATCTGCAGTACAGGGGAGTCTCTCTCTCCCCCAATTATCTGTTGCTTATCTCGTGGTTCTGCAGGCTTTGCAGGAACTGTCTCCTGGGAACACACAAAACTCAAAAATACACTCCTTGGTCCGGCTGAACCTCAAGGTTTCAGATAGAATGAATACACAATAAACACAATAAATGGCATTTCTACTTACGTAAAAGCTAGATTATATAAGTTTAACAATCATGCATGACCTAGGCTACTCAAAGGATAAGCAATTAATAACACAATAAGCAATAATAAGGAATTTATAATTGAATTCCACCAACACAAGTGGTTGGAGCACTAACAATCTCAAATTCAAAAAATTTTGGACATGTAACCATTGTGCTCCAAACCCTCCATACATAGCAAGAGAAAGGGAGAGGGAGCGATGGAGAACTAGAGGGAACCGAAGACAGTTAGAGAGAAGGGAGGGAAGGAGAGAGGGGGAGAGATTGAGAAACAGAGGAACCAGGAGACAGAAGGAAGGAGATCGGAAACGGGCAGGGGAAAGGGAGAGACGCAGGGAGAGACCGTGGAGAAAGTGGGAGAGAAAGAGGAAAGAGCAGTGAGCATGCAAAAAGGAGAGGGCAGGAGAGAGAGAGAGGAGGAAGGAAGAGGGAGACACCAGACCACAATAATAACTCAAGTGCATCTCTAAAAAATTCAAATATTGTAATACAATAAAGAGAAAAGCCACAAGCCACAGAAAAAAAGGGTTTATTAAAAAAAAAATTAATCTGACACTTTAGTTCTAGAATTATTAAAAAGCATACTCACATCAAACAGGTCTACAAATCTCCTCAAACCCACCGTTTTCCGTAAAGTAAAAAAGTTTAACATCACTTCAAAACTCCTGCGTTTTGAAAAAACCGCAAAGTAAAAGCACAAAGGTAACACGGAGCCCAGCATGCATTACAAACGGACAGACAAAACTAAATTTCGTTATTCCTTTTTTTTTTTTGTTCTGTCCTTTGTTATTACAATCAACCTACTGTTATTCATACAAAAACATTTCAGTTCTTTGTTTCATTACACGAGTAAAAAAAAAAAAAAAAAAAAAAGTACAGTGGCTCAGAGCTGCCAAAAAGCACAGACACCTTTGGCAGACACAAAAACAACACGCACCAACAATCTTTCAGATACAGACAGCCCCCCGTCAAATGACCACAGTATAACCGACGCCACACAGCCATGCACACTACAGATCACATGACCAGTGTTGCAGCAACACAAAAGACAATGTGATCAGAGATGGTAATGCCGCACATCGGGGATTTGATGTGAGGCCATGATTGTGATGGCCTACTCAACAGATTTTGTGGCAGAATACACAAAACAGGGCGTGCAATCCTCATAAAATAGACCCTCCCTTCCTCCACTTGTTTCTTCTCCTCACACTCCTCCAGAGAAGACAAGTGAAGGAAACAAGGACAGTTTTTAAAGGATTGTTACAAAACCAGGGGCTCATCGCAGTCCCTTAGTTTAATCCTTCCTCGCCAGAAGTGGAAAATCCTGAGGTCAGGAAGTAAAAATCCGGCCACGTTTTTCTTCCAGCTGTGCAATCATCCAGCTGATTTCTCGGATTAGTTGCACCCCCTGGTGGAGGAACTGCGCTAAATGGCAAATCGAGGCAAAAGAAATAAAATTCAGGAGAGGAATTTTACTCTCTGACCCCAGGGCTTTCCTCCTCAGGTCCTCGTCTCCTTGCCCCTCGGGTGACCTGGATGGGATCAATGGAGGTCAGCCATGTTTAAGGACGTCTCAATCCATTAACCTCTTCCACCCAGGATTTTCAGTGCTTCTGAGGAATAAAAGCCCTTCAGTAACGCACCTTGAAACGCACGATGACCCCAAACCGACTCACATTCACTTTTCTTAATTAGAAATCAAGATCGAGAATCGAGAGAGGGAGCAGATACCAGTGTGGGAGAGGTGCTGCTCACGATGTGAATACTATTGGGAAGCGCAGTCGCTGACTTGTAGCTATAATGTGATATGTGTCTTGAACAGTATTATGTTGACAGTGTAGCCCAGTGGTCACCAACCCTGTTTCTGGATAATTACCTCCACCAACGAAGTTGGAGCTATGTTTTCGTCCCTGTTTGTTTGTCCGTCTGTCTGTTTGTGAACAACATAACTCAAAAAGTAATGCACAGATTTGTCTGAAATTGTGGGTGGATTGCTATTACATCAAGGATGGACCCTATTGATTTTGCCCGCGATCAGTGAAACAATATGGCCGCCACGGCAGCCATCTTGAAATCCTATCACACGCGATAACTCAACTTTGCTCCCTCTCATGCACATTTGGATTGTGCTGCCTTGGCGGAGGATTGCCCTCTACAAGTGCCTCTAGTTACCATCTATCATTAGCAGCTCATTTAGATATCTACATGGGAAAGCAGGTCTGCTTTACTTCAGCTGAAGTGAAAACCTTCAGGATTGTGGCTCTCCATTAATGGGGTCGAAGACTACTGGCGTAGCCTACTGGCGATCTCCTTATTTCTCAATTTAGTTGTATAACTACCTTATTATTACAGCCTTATACAACAGTCTTCATCATTCAGTCAATAAATTGTTTGCATTTCAATCAGGCAATTGAAAATGGGAACAGGATGGCAGTAACTATGCGTTAAAACAGGAGAGGCTTCGGCACCTCTGACGGCCTGCCACAGAAAACCCTGTAATGCCCAGCTACCCCCAGGGGAAGTGAAGGGTGCAGAGTTTGAGAGTTTGGGAGTGGAACAGGGACCCTGGAGCTAGGGGACTTCCCACTGTTTCTTGAGCAAGAAAACCTGAGTGAGTCCTCAGTGGACATGTTTCTGGAGACTGTGCACTGTAACCATGGTCAGGCTGTAGAAAACATCCATCGATCTCTGTCTCCCACACCTGTAACCCCTGTGGTGTCTCTCAGCTGTCCGAAAAGCAAGGACATCCCATTCGCCCAATTATACCCACCCTCAGCAAACTTTCCTCGACTCCTTAAATAGCTGGAGCTAGGAGGAAGGAAAGGAAGGAGGTGATGAAGGCCTAGTGATTTGAAAGAGTCTCAGGCTCTGGAATTTTACACCTTCAGATCCCAGATCAGTTTCCAGCTGCTACACAGAAAGGCTGGAGAGAAGAGATGTACAGGCCAGGGTCAGAAAGCTTAAAGTCCGACCATAATTTCCCGCCACCCACGATCTCAGCCAATCAGATAACCTCTTATAATCTGTGTTCCCATGTATGGGCTCATCTAATGCCCCTACTTTATTCAAACCCGTGGAACTCCAGGCCCATTTCTGATTTTAGCAAAGATCAAAAGGTTTCCAACAATCCCAAACACGTCCTGCTAAACTACAGGGAAATATGAATAAAATGATGCACAAGATCTAGATATTTTCCATTTCATGTAACGCTGTGGCCATAAAAACATGGCATCCTGCGTTTAAATATTTCTCTCAATTTAAGTGGGATGTTGCTTCAGTGAAGCACTGCAATCAGCTGATACAGAATATGCTTTTTCTAACTTTGGACCAACTTAAGGGGAAATTCAAGCAAAAATCAGAGTTTAAGATGCTAGTAGTTTTACTTCCAGGCTGAAGTACAGTGCTGATCCAGGTGACAAAAGAACTAAATCCTCGGGTGGATTTTTTAACTTTCTCAACCTGGATTTTCCACCTCTCCTCTACAGTGACAATCAAGGATATTGAAACTGATCCTGGGTCAGATGTTTTGGCAGAGCAGTTGGATTTTTACAGTGCAGTCCAGGGTTTCAGCTCCACAACAGTTCGGTGGACAGGAGCTGAACAGTGTATTGCGCAAGAGCCACTCCAAATGCTACGGAGATGAGAAGGCCCACTTGACGAGTCGATCAGTTCATTCACTGATTCGCTCAAGCAAGGTGGGTTAAGCCCAGCATGGCGGTCACGGCAAACAGCTGCGTTCCCACTGTGCATTCTGGGTCAAGAGTTTGGTCTGGGAGCGCGACAAGGACTCGGCCAATGGCAACATCCCAAGCGATTACATTCAAGGACGGAGGAACCGGGAAGCTCAGTAACTGAACAATCGAGTCAGTGAGTCAAGTCACTTATTCCTGCAGGGAGTCGGAGAGTGAGCGATTCAGACTTTCATTGGCCGTTAAGTCACTCGGTCAGTGGTTGCAAAAAAACCAGGCAGTCAGACACTTGAGGTCAGAATTAGGAGAAGCCAGTCAGTAACTGTCATCATACGAATCAGTCAGTCAGACAGCCTGCAGTTGAGAGAGGTGGCCGGTCAGCATCAGTTAAATAAAGGATTCAGGCAGTCAGTGGTTGTAGATGAAAAAGCCAGTCAATGACTTCTCAAATAAATCAGTCAATCAGTCGAACAGTCAGTGGCTACATGAATATACTGGCTGTTGAACTGATTGAGTGATTAAGTGTTAAACTAATCAGTCTGAGTCCGCCTATCTGTACTGGTGAGCCAATCAGACAGTCAGTGTAGTCCGAGTTCACACATGGTCCTCCTGCATGTAGTTTAGGATTCTCAGTTGCTAGCCCTTAAAATTGACGCCTAAGGCCAGTGCCCGGCTGTAAAACGTTACGTTGGTCACACGAGGCATCCTGGAATGGGGCACTATTTGGCAGGAAGTTGGAGGGAAGAACCCACAGGTGTTGTGTGTCCACGCAGAGGAAAAAAAGTAGTTCCTCATTTTTCCATGGTGTGATAAACACGGTCATCTAAACACACCGTTCTGGGAAAAACTACGCCAGTATGCATTCAAAAAACCTGCCAGCGTCGATACATTCCTCCCCAAACGTTAAGCAAACATTCGCAGAACACCTATGGCAGTCCTGTTGTGTCTCGCAAACCACCTTCTTCGGTAGATCCCAATTTTGGCAGATTAAACAAAAAAATAAAAGCAATAGCACAGTGAAGAGCCTTCATATGCCTGCCTGCCGGTGGGGGGGGGCAGTTTTTGGCAACATGGTTTTAAAGAGATTAAGGCGTGAGCTGATAGACGAGTCACAGTCAGCGATAACGGACAGGGAGCTGGGCTGGGGGGAGGGGCTGAGGAATGTGTGGGTTTGTCCCATCATTGCGCACCCAGCCGAGGCCCTCCTGGTCTTTCATCAACCAGAAAGAAAGCAGGCCAGTGATTGGTCAGCGATTACTTATTACCGACGGTCCTGACTACTAATAGGTTAATATGCTGATGTTGCAGCAGCCTGGTTAATGCAGCTCCGTCACACCAGCCACAACCGGCGCTGAACTCCAAACGGTTTCCAAAAAGAAGGATGGGGGCGACTGCGTCTGACTATGACAAAAACGGCGATCGGTGGGACAGACGGACCGCGTCAGACGGACGTCTCCGACTGCAGCCGCATGACGAACTTGTGACTCTTCGGGTCAATAAACTCTTCGCCCAGGCGCAGGAAGGGGATGGGCATCACCGTGACGACCAGGGCAAAGTCGAGTCGGCGCAGCGAGAAGACTAGGCCCTGCCGGAGGGCGGAGGTCACGGGCTCCTCACTCACCAGCGTCCACTCCCGCCCCCTGCTGTTCTCCTTCTGGTACTGCAGTGTCGGGCCTGGTGTAAGGTAGCGCTCCAGGAATGCCTGTGAGAGAGAGAGAGAGAGAGAGAGAGAGAGAGAGAGAGAGAGAGGAGAGAAAGAAGGCAGAAGGGAGAAGGTATTGTTTAACAGGTCTGTTGAAGAATCAGTAGTGTGCATTTGCACAAAATAATATGTATGTGTACACGGACGCTTGTGTGTGAGTAACTGCGTTTCTCACATAGGGAGAGATGTAGTGAGTGTGTAAGAATGCTCTCCATGCTGTGGTGTGTGTGTGTGTGTGTGTGTGTGTGTGTGTGTTTCTCACCTTAGGGGTCATGTTGTGTGTGATGCACAACTGCAGGTGTGTAAGAATGCTCTCCATGCTGTCGTGTGTGTGTGTTTCTCACCTTAGGGGTCATGTTGTGTGTGATGCAGAACTGCAGGTGTGTAAGAATGCTCTCCATGCTGTGATGTGTGTGTGTGTGTTTCTCACCTTAGGGCTCATGTTGTGTGTGATGCAGAACTGCAGGTGTGTAAGAATGCTCTCCATGCTGTGGTGTGTGTGTGTGTTTCTCACCTTAGGGGTCATGTTGTGTGTGATGCAGAACTGCAGGTGTGTAAGAATGCTCTCCATGCTGTGGTAGGGCTGCTGTCTGGTAGTGCGCAGGTATTTCTGCATGGCTCGTGCCATCGGGGCAAAGATGGCCTGGGCTGCCTCCCGTGGATCCATTATCTCCCGCGCATTCTTGGGCGAGGATGCGGCCGGATCATCCTCCTGCAGTCGCTTTATGTGCGTGAAGGCCTCCTCTACTGCCACCACCAGCCTAGGAGGAGTAATTACAACCATGACAGTCAATAACATTGCACTGGCTGGTGTAGTTATCTTTACCAAACAGTATTCAAGTCAAACGACTACACTCAGGTGCTTATTTGACAACAGCCACTAGATGGTGCTGCAGATGCACTGCCATCATTTCAGAATGAAAACACCAATGGTACAAGCAGCACAGAACCTATTCAGGACACAGTCCTTCGGAACATAACTTTCTATAAACATTACCAATTGAACCAGAGCTAAGTGGGTTTCTGTCTGACATTGCTAAAGAAAAAAATTGTATAATATGGGACCATCATGTTGTACTGATCCATCAGATGCAGCTGCTTGACTCAAATGTCAAGAATTACAGGCCTATTTGAAATTCTGGTGAAGATCCCAATGTTTCCCCAAAGATCCCAAACACATCCTGCTGAGTTACGAGGAAATGTGTATGAAGTGATGCACAAGATCTAGATATTGTCCATTTAATGTAATGCTACAGCCATAATAACATGGCTTCCTGGGTTTGCATATTTCACTCAATATAAGTGCGATGCAGCTTCAGTGAAACGCTACTACCAACAGATATAGAATATGTATGTGACATTGTCCTACAATATGGACAAAAATGCCTTTTCTGCCTTTGAACTAAATTACGGGGAAATTCAAGCAAAAATCAGAGGTTAAGGATTTAAACTCTCAATTCAAGCCACTAATTGGCTAAAGGGGCTGCACACCTAGTTTGTGAGGGTTAAATAAGCTGCTTGTTAAATTAAAGTCTCAAAATGCGGAGGAGGCTGCAGCCCTCCAAGACTGAAGCTTCAGACCACTGCAGTGTAGCCACGCCCAGCCCAGAATAACCAATCACAGAGCTCTCTCTCGCTCACCTAGCCTTGCGCTTACGAATACGGCGCTCCATCTCCGCCTCCTCGTAGTACAGCTCATTGTGCGAGTTGTCACGACGACGAGCCGCCGCAGCTATCATAGCCCGCGACTGAGCTGTGGAGTTGTTGGTGCTGTTCTCTGCGGAACCAACCAATCAGGAGAAAACAACTGATCAGTCACCCAATCAGCATGTCCATCGATCAAAGAGAGGGGTGGGGATTGGGAGAAAATGGAACACAGATGGCAAAAATGGAGGGAGGGAGGGAGGGAGGTAAAGCAGAAAGAGAGAGAGAGGTAAATAGAAGGCAGAAACAAGGAGGAGGGAGAGAGAAGAAAAATAGACGCAAAAGTAACAATAAAGATCGAGAGAGCGAAACAAAGGAGAACAGGTCACACTATTACCTTCTCCCAGGGAGTAGACTTTGAAGCCTGACATCTTCTTGGACAGGATGGACTTGGGCAGGTTGAGTAGGGCCGGATTATAAACGGGGAAATCACTGTAGTACTGATCCAACACCCAGACTGCTGCCCGCTGTATGCTGAAGACACAGCACCACCATCATCATCACAGAAGCACTTAATACTTCAGCACAGTAGAGATTCAATAACCAGACAGCTGGTCTTACACACACACACACACACCCACACCCGCATGCCCACACACACAACCTTGTACTTCCATCTTTGTGAGGGCCTTACATTGACTTCCATTCATTCCTTTTATGTCTCCACAACCCTGGTCCTCAAATCATGTTCCTCGAAGTCGGAGAACTGCTTCTTTTCCACCCTCCCTTTATCTGGGAGTCAGGTGTAATGTGACAGTCTGGCCAATCAGGGGCGCTAGCCGCTAAATGTTCATTTACTTACCTGGGATAAAAGAAAACCTGGACTGAATTTAGATACAAGGTCCAGATTTGAAGATTCCTGCTCTACATAATCTTAACCATACCCAACACATGCCTATCCCCAACCTTTGCCCTGACCTTCATTTATCCCAAATTTTAACCAAAACTCTAAAATTTACCAACAAGTCACAGTTTGCCTTTGTAGTTGCAAGGACTGCCTAAAAAATCCTCTCCCCTAAAAATGACCCAACTGTTTTAGTTAAAAACAAGTTTTGGTCCTCACTGTATGTAGGGCTCCATGATTGCTTGAATTTCAATCATTTAAGCACAATAAGAGTAACTGCCACCATGGAATGAATAGGCAAGCTTGCTCCCTTTGCTTCCCATGAATCATACCTGATGCGGTCCTGAACAAACGGCTATCAAACATCAGAGGCCACGTGAAATGCTTTGGGAAAAGAACTTCTTCGACATCAGTATTTACCAGAAACGTGCCGAACAGAGCAATGTTAAGGTCAGCAGAGTCATCACCTTTTAACCCACAATTATCCTCACCCTATTCCCATTTACTTTGCTCAATAAGCAATCGAACAGTTGATTTGCTCAGTTACCAATGTGAATCAGTCCACTTTACTTAGATAGCATTTATATTTGTCACCTTTTGAAATTAAAATGCTCATGAATCGGCACCGATTTGCAAGAAGGCATTTGCGAGATTTTCGTAAGGATAATTTTTGCCATTTCGTGCAAGTGCGAGAAGAATTTGTATTTTACCTGTGACATGCTTAAAATGTTTTCCACCTGTACTTTATTTCAATCCTCAAAAGTAGCCTAAATCAAGAGCTATGAATTACCTTATGTTTTTTAATTAATCTTTTTCAATAATCAATCAAAAATACTACAAATTTCCAGCACAGTGTTGCGTGACTCTGTTGGCTAGATTTTGTACATCTGACAATTCTATGCATTTGAGAAAACAATTTATATCTCAAGATGTTAAAAATCCTGGAATTCTTAAAATGAATCACTTCATTTTTAGTTATTTTTTAATAATCTGCCAAAAAATACGATGAGAGTTGGAATTCAAAGGAAAATTTTTACTTATTCAGATTGTTGGCACTTCTAATTTAACACAGTTGCCTAGTTAGGTCTGTCTGCTTCTAAATATCACCTGTTTTGTACAGCCTACATATTGTTTTTTAATTAGTCGGTAGGCAAAATAAATTGCTTGATTTTTATTAAGTCGAAGTTCAAGGAACAGATTTAGTTCAGGTTAATTATGCCTTAAAATGTAATAGAATCTGTCCAACCTCCCTGGTAATTAGCTGACCTGAAAAAAAAACTATTTTTTTTTTATTATTATTTTTAATTTTATTAAATATTTATTTAAGCAAGGGGCCTGACTGAGACCATGTCTCCTTTTCAGCACTTGCCCTGTAATAAAACTAGCTAGATAAAGAGGGATATTAAATAAAACACATTTATAAACAAATAAAAACCAGTGGTAGTCTCGTCTTGCTTTCAATGACCCCCACCCTACTGACTTGTATAAGACACAATGGTGTGTGCGGAAGTCAAGGCCAGTGATAAATCTAATAGCAGAATGATATATAGAATCTAAAGGTTTTAAAACAGAGGTAGATGCATTCCTATAAATCACATCACCATAATCAAGCATGGGGAGTATTACTGAGTGCACAATCTTCTTTTTACTTTTGAAATTGAAACAAGCCCCACTTCTGTATAAGAAGCCTATTTTACTCCTTATCTATGTGGTTAACTTTTCAATATGCATGTAAAAAGTCAGCTTTTCATCCAGCCAAATGCCCAAGTATTTATAATGGTGGACATGCTCAATTTGGCTACCCTGCAGGGTACAAATATGAAAATCAAGGGGGTCCTTTTTTCTAGCTTTGGTGAATACCATGAACTTGGTTTTGTCCTCATTTAAGACGAGCTTCAACTCAATTAGAGATCTTTGAATAGAGTTAAAATCATGCTGAAGATTAGATATGACCTGCTGAACTGAAGAAGCAGTTGAGTAAATGATGGTATCGTCAGCATATAAATGCAGTTTGCAATGATCCAAAGATAAGCCAATATTATTAATATAGATAGTGAATAACAAAGGGCCGAGAACTGAACCCTTGTGGAACTCCTCTGCTGATTTGAGCACTTCGAGACTGAATGTCTTCAACTGAAATATATTGAGTCCTATCCTCAAGATTAATTAAAAGCAGATTTGTCAAAGCCAATGTCTGATAATCTTTTCAAAAGAAGGGCATGATCAACAGTATCAAATGCTTTAGACAGGTCAATGAAAAGGGCTGCACAATGTTGTCTGTTATCTAGTGCTCTTACAATGTAATTTATAACAAAACAAGTAGCAGTAACGGTGTTATGCCCAGACCTGAAACCAGATTGATGGGTATTCAAACCGCAATTTTCAGTTAAAAGAAGATTGTAATTGTGAATTAACTAGGGACTCCAGAATCTTAGCCAGGCAAGACAACCTTGATAGTGGACGGTAATTATTTAAATTACTTACATTTCCCACTTTTAATAAAGAAAGAACATTAGCAGTCTTCCATACTTCTGGTATGTTGCTTGTCATAATAGACATATTAAATATATGAGCCAGAGGTTTGGCAATGAGTGGGGCAGAGTTTTTCCAAAAGGTATAGATCTAACAAGTCATCCCTTGTAGACTTTTTTACACTAATTTCATGAAGATCTTCAAGAACTTCCACGGTTGACACGCAATGTAAAGAAAATACAGTATTACTATTCAACAAAAAAGAGGTTGTAGGACAGGTAGATAGATCAGAGGTGCACTGCTTATCATTGGTCTGCTCAGAGAAACTTGGGTCTGCTACTTTATTCATCTCAAAAAGACAGCCTGCTGAAACAAAATGCTGATTAAAAGCACTGCTTATTTCAACTTTACCAGTAATAAAATTTGAATTAAAAACAACCTGTGATGGAAGAGAAGGAGAGGAACTTGAACTTTCCAGCATTTTTACAGTTTTCCAGAATTGTGTTGGATTTCTACCAGCATTTGCAAGGGATTTTAAATATGAATCAGAATTAGCATTCTGACACTGTGCATTTGTTTCTGAGATGTCTAAAATAAAGCCAATCTTGGGGTAAGCAGGTTGATCTAACTTTCGCCCATGCTTTGTTCCTGTCCCTGAACACTTGTGAGAGCTCCAGCGAATACCATGGAATCACTCTGTTCTTAATTCTCAGATTTTAAAGGAGCACGCTTGTCTGTCACAGAGTTAAATATAAAGTAGAAAAATTCAAGTGCAAGCTCTGTTTCAGGAATAGCAGAGACACAATGAAAATCACAATTATACAAGTCATGGAGGAAGCCTTGAGCATCAAACTTTTTATAATTTTCGTTTGTAACTATACGAGGCTTGAACCTTTGGAGTTTTGTTGTTCTTACGCACGCAATGGGACAATGATCACCAAGATCACATGCAAAAACTGCATTAGCCAAATACTTGTGAGGGTTATTTGTAATAATAACATCAATTAGAGAAGATTTTCCTGGATCTTTTAAGTCTGAGTGTGTGGGCTCTGAAATTAGCTGGAACAGATTTAGTTGAATACATATATTCTTTAAAGGCTATATGAGTGATATGATGTCACTACTGTTGACAGTTGAAACACAACAGAGCCGCTCGCCCTTCCCCTCCAAGCTTGGAACATGAACGCGCTTTTCTTAAAGTGAAACTTTGCGTCTATGCTTTGACTTTGAAAGTAATCTGTCGCATGAAAAATTTGTTTCGCGTCCGGTGTGAAAGCAGCTTAAGAATGGCTCACTCAGCTGGGTAAATGGCCGTGTACAGCTCATTTTGATAAACGTCCAGTAGCAACAATGACGACCATTGCCAGACAATAAATTTACACCATTAGTGCTAGCTACAACAAGGTATCTGACAAGTATCTTAGCTCGGCATTACAAAATGAGTATTAACAACGTCACATAGATCACCACTTTTAGCTAAACTTATCACACATTATACATTCATCGACGAATTTCAACTCTGAGTACTAACCAGAGAAAAAATGGTATTACACGAACACAAACTCTGGTTTGATCAGACAGAATTAGCAAACTCACTAGCTTGCCAACCGAGATTTAGCAAAAGTTGCTAACTCGCTCCAAAGAGGAAATATCGATCTCTCTACTGTTTGATTCATTCTGACCAGCAAGACCTATGCAAGATAGCCTTACAAAAACAATACACAAGCTTCCCTCAATTTTGCTTGGGATGACAATTTACAATTCACATCCAACCGAGTTAGCGCCAGCTCTACTCACCTCAAGTAGAAACAAGGCGTCAGAATTAAAACCATTCAACTCCCGGAATTCTCTCCAACGTTGGTATGCTTTCCCTATGTTTATTCGGGACTTCGCATAGCTTCGATCGCATTCCTTTTTCCTCGACATGCACTTGTTCGAGCGTCTCTTTTTCGGTTTAGCTTCCACCATGCTTCACACTGCTGCCTCGGTAGCGCCACTGCCAGTTCATTTCGTTGCTCAGTCCCACCCACTTGTCTTGCACGAGCACGGAACTGGCGCAGAAGACCCACCCCGGCCCTCCGATTCGTTAGAACTCTTTTGTTGATGTTTGGGGACGCGGGTAGGTCCCCACGAGTTTGTGTATCTTTCTAAGTGTCTACCTGGCTGTAGGTGGCCTACAGAGACCGGAGTTTTTCACCGCCCACTCATGAGAGGAGCTGCTAACAGTTCGTGAGGAAAAATCTCCTGTACGTGACAAATTGTGTTTTGGCTCAGAATCGCTGATACAACCTCTAAATTATCAGATACAGAAGTGAGCCAGTCCAAGTTTAAATCCCCAGGAATAACTAGAGTACAAGTTAGTTAAATAATGCATTCACAGAAATCTTAGAAGCACATGGCGGCCATTAGACTCCCGATATATAAAAATGTGAATTAGCATTCAATATCAATTTAATGAGTAAAACCTGTTGAGTAAAATTGTTTCTCAGCAGAATCACTGATGACAGAGGTAGCCCTTAGTGTATGTTTTACATAAATGGCTATACATACCACCACCTCTTCCTTTCCGATCACATCTAAAAATATTAAAACCATCCACTCTGACACTATCATCTGAGATCAAGTTATTCAGCCATGTCTCTGATACAACAAAAACAACAGGATTTGTGTCTATAACCCATATTTTATCATGTCCAATTTAGGAACTAAACTCCTCACATTTAAGTGCAATAGACCAAGCCCATTATGTTTATGAAAATCAAAAGGAGTTTTCAATGGTAAACATCCACTGTTAAAATTAACCACAGGATTCCTCTTAAAAGAGATTAAATTCCCAGGGTTAACAGCATTTGGCCTTGATGGGTGTCGAGTAAAACTCCTTTGTTTTGTGCACGTTGTAGAATTAAGACCACCATACTTGCAGGGGGTGTCAAACAATCTGAAATTGCATGGAACATCCAAGGGGTGATTCATAAGCTGTATTTATGGTTCTGCCTCGAACCAACGCCGTCGCGATGCAGAGCCTCTGCGGCGACGTGAACCCCCACCGCAGAGCCTCTGCGTCGACTGCCATGCACCTCGAAAATTTTCCAACTGCACGTCAAAGTGACGCAGACCACAAGGGCACTGATTGGTCCACTCTACTACATCACTTCCGGCGCTTCGCTTTTCCGGTTTGTTCCTTCTGTCGCTCAGTCATCATTGTTGTCTGTGACCTGGAAAACGAGACCGGAACGTAAACACTCTACCAACGAGTCTCACGTGATTTCACGACAGGTCCTTCGGAAACCTGACGCCACCTAGCGGTTTGGCAGTGAATTGCTTTGCGGCACAACACGATGCAAACGACCTCAATGCAGAACTTTGAAAGGTCCACGATGGCGTCGAGGCGATGGTGTGCCCTTTGCATGGAGTCGATGCAGAACCATAAATCCAGCTTCAGAATTCAAATTTAAGGCAAAAAAAAAAAACAAAAAACAAAAAACAAATGTCTCCTCCCACCCCAACCCAGCCGCCCCACATTGATGTTCACAAACATTTAGGTAGAAACCAGAAAAGTTAATAACCTAAAAAAAGCAAAATGCACATCTGCAAGACCTGTTGCAAATGTGTGCAAATTTTCTGGGAAATATGTCAAACGGTCTGAGTTATGGTCCGGAAATGGTGCGAACACTGACGCAGACGCGCGCGGGAAACCGGATAAAAACGGTACGTCCACTCCCTTCGGGGGGGGGGGGACATAATTCCTTTCCTAGAAGCATTTTAAATGGCCTCTGATGTAAGATTTCTGTTAGTTCAAAACTGCATCAGGTATGAGTCACAGAAAAACAGCAGATTCGCCTGCTTGCCCCATGGCAGTAGTTATTCATATTACACTTAAAATAATCGCTATTAAATTTATCGTCCAACCCTACTAAGTAGTAAGTATAAAGACTCACACACACACATGCACGCACACACACGCATACTCTGCAGTAGTACCTGAGGTGGCACGGGTTGTAGAAGCAGCTGGGTCTGTCAGTAGTGCGCTCACACACACACACACACACACACACACACACACACGGGGATGGTTCTATGATGGTGAGGCTGCCTTTATAAATGGCCAGTACCCAAATAAATTATCAAAGTGACTATTTGGACTTATTTAAGTGTGTCCAAGCACAAAAATTGATCGAAATTCGCGTTAGATGCACTTATAAGTGTGGCCAAGATGCACATTGCTCCATTGCACACACTTATTTTAAGTGTGTCCAAAGCTAAAATTTTTCTTTTGGCCAAACTTATTTTAACGCCTTTCTGCAGATGTAGATGCCTGCGGACATAGAGCAGCTCTTTTTATGGACGCAATTGCACTACTCTATCACTAATGACACCCCCAGATCAGTTATTGAATATTCACAAGCAAGCAGAGCTGGAACACAGTCTAGAATATTGACGAGTTCACTCCTATCCCTGTTTTTCAGGAGTTGCATGAATTAAACTCCTCAGCTAAGCCTGATGTGCAAACTGCTCAATATCCTTGCCCATAGTATCTCTCCAGCAGTTTAAAAAAAAGATCTCTTGCGACAGAAAAATTTGTTGTTCTCTGTAGCAGCCAGTTCAGTTACAGTGACCCAATGGTATTCCAAGTAGTTAAAAAAAAATCAGTTTCCTGAGGCAAAAATTCGCCATGGTATTGACACTATGTCATTCTACTATCAATTTCAGTCATCACATATTAAAAACGCGCAATGTCCTATCGTGGATTAACGTGTAGATATGTCAGTTGAAGAATTTAGCTGTCTTTTAGAGCCTCATACAAGCTCTCACGGAAATCCAATCACTTTAATGGTGATTCAGTGGTATCTGCATGAAAGCCCAGCTGTCACGCCCACGTGAAATTCTCCTGGTAATTACCAGTTGGCTGACACCATTTTTATCCAATTGCAGACAGTATAAGCTTTCCTCAGTAAGTGAAAGACATTGATTGGACCTTAAAAAACATTAAAATACTTGCGTAATAGGGTTACGTTGTATTCAATAAACTTTACGCAGCTCAGACTGACGTGGTTGCATGGGAACAAAAAACCTCCAGAACTGAGCCTGGAGAGCTGAGCTTATTTGTGGGATGGAAATGTGATTCTGAGATGGAAAATAGCAGTTATTTTGAATGGAACAGACAGGAGGGCTGACAGCGTTGATACTTTTGAGAAGCAGCTCAATAATTCTTTTGAAAAGTGAGTAAAGCTGTCTTTGTATGGTGTAGCTCTATCTTACTTTTAGCCTGCTAGCTAACTAGCCAGCTATTTCTTATTTTTGGTTTACCACCATGATCACAGAGCTAGTTTGTCACATTGGGTAACAAAAGAGTAGTCAATACTGCAGCGTGCTGGCATTTTTCTTAACTAGGTGATCAGTTTTAGAATCTATACCAAATTCAATGAAACGGAATGCCTTGCATTTTGCTCTTTTAAAATGCGAACAGCTATTACTGTGACCTGAGTTATACTTGTTCCATAGAAGGTGAGAAAAGCGCTGTTACAAGCTTGCGTTTCGCTGGGATGATCGGAATTGTAAACAGCAAGCTTTCCGTCTGAGTGAACGATCTGACCGTAACATATGCAGTTCCTCTAATGAGTATGTGTGCTTGCTGACGCGGCTTTGTAGATAAATGGACGAGACTCTGAACTTTATCGTGGATAAAAGGCATGTTTTTGGTTTGGAGAGGGTACTGGTGACCATTGATGTCCAGCTGCGCCTATAGTGATAAACTCATGCTAAATTCAACCAGAAAATTATCCATTCATTTCGAACTTCATGAGTACAAAGTTGATTTGCGTTAAAAATATGATTATTTTATGAATTGAAAGTGCGCCATTTTCAAGGCTCTGGGAGTTGGGGAAGCCACCTGGATAGCGATCTTATTTGGATTATAAAAAGTGGACAATTTAATATTTCATGTTCAGATGAGGAGTACTTGTGTTTTAGGAGTTTATTATCCCAGAAATGTATTGTTTTAACCCCCAGCCATTTTTCAATCCTCAGAATTATTTTTTTTTACAGTTTCAATGGTGAATTCTCATGAAGATTTTTTTGTTTGCAGCCCATTTTCTCTACCAAAATCATGAAAATAAACTGAAATACGATGCAATTCTAAATGCTTTTAGTGTCTTTTCTGAGTTGAGCCACATTCGTCCTCTTTATGAAGCTTAAATCTTCAATTATAAAGCATCAAATTGGGTAACCCACAAATAACCAAATTTGGCTTCTGAGCAAAGGGGTTAAGCGGTACTTTATATAAGTGGCACTGGAATGGTCATCAACTGGCGCACTTATAAGTGTGGCCAAGAAAAAAATTCAGCATTGGCCACAGGTATAAGGGCGAATAACATCGGCCAATAATTATTGCATTTGTTAGAAGAAACATTCATGTTTATATAGAAGATCACATAGCTTTGTCCCTTTCTTCCGTTATTCCCATGATAATGGACAACTTCAAAGTTGGCTGGCTGTCCATGTCCATGTTATGTACATCCAGCTTAGAAGAAAATGTCATCTGGTGTGGTTTTTTTCTGCTGTTTTTAATCTATATTTTCATTTGGTCTATTTTGCAGCCCATTTATTGGATTAATTTTGGTCTGTACCAAAATGTAGCTTCTTTAGAAAAATTACCCCTGGAATGTCCGTGTTACTTACGGCTTTCTGGAGCACTGAAGCCAAAATGTCTCTTTCAGCAGAAATTCACCTGTCCAGAAAATTTGCTTTGGTATATTCCTCTCCAAGTGCAGTAAATATTATTTGATAATGACATACCTCTGGTATTGACTAGGCCTCAAATTAAAATTGCTGTACATTTGTGTCCTTGTTACATACTGCCCTTGAAGGCCATGCTAAATTCTGTTCTGCTGCTTCAGTGAACTTCAGACCTTCATGTTTTGGAACAGTTCTTCCACAGATATTAAAACACTAAACCAGTGGATCCTAATATTAAATGTAGCTTGTGATTGCCCTCTTAATTAGTACTTTCATTATGTCGTTGTTACATACTGCCTTTTGCAGAATATGACTGGGCATGTCCATACCTCAGGGAATACTATCCTGCCCTAAACAGCAGTTGTGGGCAAGGTCCTCCTGCTACAGAAAATGCTTTCTTTTAACAGAAAAAATGGATTTGAATTTTTAGGTCTGGTGTTAGATATTTTGCAGCAGTACTGTGTTTTGGCCCAATTATACGTGTATATATATCATTTTATTATTATTTTTTTCTATTTTAAAATTTGTTATTCCTCTAATCTGGAATTGTTGTTTGCGAATTTTGTGTATTTTTATCTGTGCTGTTTGTCTTTAACCTACCGTTGTCTTTGATTTATTGGAATCAGGGCTCCCCTGCAAAAGAGACCTCCGTCTCAGTGGGACTTCCCTGCAGTAAAGGTTATTGAAACGCACGCACGCACGCACACACACACACACACACACTCTGCTGAAGTACCTGAGGTGTCCCAGGTTGTAGAAGCGGCTAGCTCAGTCAGTAGCGCAAACACACACAAACACACGCACATACACACACACACAGACACACACTCTGCTGAAGTACCTGAGGTGTCCCAGGTTGTAGAAGCGGCTAGCTCGGTCAGTAGCGCAAACACACACAAACACACACGCGCACACACACACACACACACACACTCTGCTGAAGTACCTGAGGTGTCCCAGGTTGTAGAAGCGGCTTGCTCCGTCAGTAGTGCGCACCACCTTCAGGCAGAAGGCCGGTTGCAGGTGTCGAACCTCCAGCAGCACCAGAGCCAGGTACTGTATGAAGAGCAGCGCGTCCACCAGCGAGGCCGCGTACTCCACGATGCCGCGGTAATCCTTCTCCCGGGGCTCCAGCACACGCACGCCGTAGAACAGCCAGTAGGAAGCAACGAACAGGAACACCAGCACCATGAGGAGGGAGCGGAAGACGAAGACGCGCGGCAGGGAGGCGCGGGGCGGCCTGAGGAACAGAGCCCAGGACGAGATCAGCAGCACCAGCAGCTTAAACGCCAGCGACACGTACAGCCCCTCGCACGGCGTCCCACACGGGTCCAGACGGTCCCGCCACAGCAGCTGCGGCAAGAGCAGGAAGGCCAGCGGCGTCGCCATGGCGAACAGGCCCAGGCACCCGCCCACCACGGGCCCCGCCCACCGCCGACACTCCAGCGGAGAGGACTCCTCCAGCTCCTTGGAGACGCGCGTCAGGTCCTCGTTGGACACGCTGTGCTCGGAGGTGCCCGTGACCACAGTGGTGGTCTCGCCCCAGTTATCATCCTGGAGAGCGAGAGGGGGAGGAGGTGAGGATGGAGGGGACAGAGGGAGGGAGAGAGAGAGGGAGGGGAGAGAGGAGAGGGAGGGAGAGAGGGAGAGGACAGAGGGAGGGAGAGAGAGAGGGAGGGGACAGAGGAGAGGGAGGGAGAGAGAGGGAGGGGACAGAGGAGAGGGAGAGAGAGAGGGAGGGGACAGAGGAGAGGGAGAGAGAGAGGGAGGGGGAGAGAGAGAGAGGGGAGGGAGAGGAGGGAGGGAGGGGAGGAGGGAGGGAGAGAGAGAGAGAGGGAGAGGGAGGGGAGGGAGGGAGGGAGGGAGGGAAGGAGAGAGAGAGACAGAGGGGACAGAGATTCTTTAGTTATGTTCTGAGAGAAATCTATGCATTCTGTGATACCCAACATTTTTAGTAAGTAAATGTCAGTAAAGCAACACAAAGTGAATTTGAATACATTAAGAGAGACACACCTGATGGCCTCTTGTTGAAACAATAAATTCCTGCAATTATCAAAAAAAAAAAAAAAAACTATTCCAACCCCCCGCCAAATCCACCGGACGGACGGATGGACGGACAGACAGAGAGCCACATACCAAAAAGCACCACTGCAGGACCTGCGTAGTAAGTGTGCAAAGTTTCGTTTAGATCATGCAAACGGTCTTGGAGTTACGCTCCGGAAATGAAGTGGGAATGCCGATGTGAACACGAACGGGAACGGCGCCTAAACTCTCCCTCCGGAGGGGACACATAAATAAAATGACATTTATGGAAAAAAGACGCATGAAGTCAGGGGTGTCAAGCTGACCCGTAAAAGGGCCAAGAGGCTGCAGGTTTTCAATCCAACCAAGCAGCAGCACACCTGAAATCACTGATTTAATCAACTGATCTAGGCCTGCACAACTGATTAGTTGTATCAGGTGAGCTTCTGCATTGTTGGAGTGAAAACCTGCAGCCTCTTGGCCCTTTTATGGGTCAGTTTGATACCCCTGCATTAAGTTCAAGACTTTGATCGTATTATAAGGTTTGTGGTACAGAAAGAGAGAGAGAGTTTGTGCAGAATGAGCTTTAGGGTACAGAAAGAGGGTGTGGGGAAAGACAGTTTTAGGGTAGAGAGGGAGAAGGTGTGGGAGTCTAGAGAGATTTGGGGTACAGAGGGTGTGGGGCAAGACAGATTTAGGGTAGAGAGGGGGAGGATATGGGAGTATGGAGAGATTTGGGGTACAGAGAGAGATGGTTGGGGAGTATAGAGAGATTTGGGGTGCAGAGGGAGAGAATGTGGGAGTATAGACAGATTTGGGGTACAGAGGGAGAGGGTGTGGGAGTATGGAGAGATTTGGGGTACAAAGGAAAAGGGTGTGGGAGTATAGAGAGATTTGGGGTACAGAGGGGAGGATGTGGGATAGAGGGGGGTACAGAGGGAGAGGGTGGAGAGTATAGAGGTTTGGGGTACAGAGGGAGAGGGTGTGGGAGTATAGAGAGGTTTGGGGTACAGAGGGGAGAGGGTGTGGGAGTATAGAGAGGTTTGGGGTACAGAGGGAGAGGGTGTGGGAGTATAGAGAGATTTGGGGTACAGAGGGAGAGGGTGTGGGAGTATAGAGAGATTTGGGGTACAGAGAGAGATGGTTGGGGAGTATAGAGAGATTTGGGGTACAGAGGGAGAGGGTGTGGGAGTATAGAGAGATTTGGGGTACAGAGGGGAGGGTAAGGGAGTATAGAGAGATTTGGGGTACAGAGGGGAGGGGGTGGGGAGTATAGAGAGATTTGGGGTACAGAGGGGAGGGTGGGGGAGTATAGAGAGATTTGGGGTACAGAGAGAGATGGTTGGGGGAGTATAGAGAGATTTGGGGTGCAGAGGGAGAGAATGTGGGAGTATGGACAAATTTGGGGTACAGAGGGAGAGGGTGTGGGAGTATGGAGAGATTTGGGGTACAAAGGGAAAGGGTGTGGGAGTATAGAGAGATTTGGGGTACAGAGGGGGAGGATGTGGGAGTATAGAGAGATTTGGGGTACAGAGGGAGGAGGTGGGAGTATGGAGAGAGATTTGGGGTACAGAAGGGGAGGATGTGGGGAGTATAGAGAGATTTGGGGTACAGAGGGAGAGGGTGTGGGAGTATAGAGAGATTTGGGGTACAGAGGAGAGGGGTGTGGGAGTATAGAGAGATTTGGGGTACAGAGGAGAGGGGTGGGGAGTATAGAGAGATTTGGGGTACAGAGGGAGAGGGTGTGGGAGTATAGAGAGATTTGGGGTACAGAGGGGAGAGAGGGGGAGTGGGGGAGTATAGAGAGATTTGGGGTACAGAGAGAGATGGTTGGGGAGTATAGAGAGATTTGGGGGTACAGAGGAGGGTGGGGAGTATAGAGAGATTTGGGGTACAGAGGGGGAGGGTGTGGGGAGTAGAGAGATTTGGGGGTACAGAGGGAGAGGGTGTGGGAGTATAGAGAGATTTGGGGTACAGAGGGGGAGGGTGGGGGAGTATAGAGAGATTTGGGGTACAGAGAGAGATGGTTGGGGAGTATAGAGAGATTTGGGGTGCAGAGGGAGAGAATGTGGGAGTATGGACAAATTTGGGGTACAGAGGGAGAGGGTGTGGGAGTATAGAGAGATTTGGGGTACAGAGGGGGAGGATGTGGGAGTATAGAGAGATTTGGGGTACAGAGGGGAGGATGTGGGAGTATAGAGAGATTTGGGGTACAGAGGGGAGGGTGTGGGAGTATAGAGAGATTTGGGGTACAGAGGGAGAGGGTGTGGGAGTATAGAGAGGTTTGGGGTACAGAGGGAGAGGGTGTGGAGTATAGAGAGGTTTGGGGTACAGAGGGAGAGGGTGTGGGAGTATAGAGAGATTTGGGGTACAGAGGGGAGATGTGGGAGTATAGAGAGATTTGGGGTACAGAGGGGGGAGGATGGGGAGGGAGTATAGAGATTTGGGGTACAGAGGGGGAGGGGGAGTATGGGATTTGGGGTATAGAGAGAGATTTGGGGTACAGAGGGGGAGGATGTGGGAGTATAGAGAGATTTGGGGTACAGAGGGGAGGATGTGGGAGTATAGAGAGATTTGGGGTACAGAGGGAGGGTGTGGGAGTATAGAGAGGTTTGGGGGTACAGAGGGGAGAGGGGTGGGGAGTATAGAGAGGTTTGGGGTACAGAGGGAGAGGGTGTGGGAGTATAGAGAGATTTGGGGTACAGAGGGGAGGATGTGGGAGTATAGAGAGATTTGGGGTACAGAGGGGGAGGGTGTGGGAGTATAGAGAGATTTGGGGTACAGAGGGGAGGGTGTGGGAGTATAGAGAGATTTGGGGTACAGAGGGAGAGGGTGTGGGAGTATAGAGAGATTTGGGGTACAGAGGGGGAGGATGTGGGAGTATAGAGAGGGTTGGGGTACAGAGGGGGAGGGTGTGGGAGAGATAGAGGGGGTACAGAGGGGAGGATGTGGGAGTATAGAGAGGTTTGGGGTACAGAGGGAGAGGGTGTGGGAGTATAGAGAGGTTTTGGGGTACAGAGGGAGAGGGGTGGGAGTATAGAGGTTTGGGGGTACAGAGGGAGAGGGTGGGGAGTATAGAGAGATTTGGGGGTACAGGGGGAGGGGTGTGGGAGTATAGAGAGGTTTGGGGGTACAGAGGGAGAGGGTGTGGGGAGTATAGAGAGATTTGGGGTACAGAGGGAGAGAGTGTGGGAGTATAGAGAGATTTGGGGTACAGAGGGGGAGGATGTGGGAGTATAGAGAGATTTGGGGTACAGAGGGAGAGGTGTGGGAGTATAGAGAGATTTGGGGTACAGAGGGGGAGGGTGTGGGAGTATAGAGAGATTTGGGGTACAGGGGGGAGATGGGGGAGTATAGAGAGATTTGGGGTACAGAGGGGGAGGGTGTGGGAGTATAGAGAGATTTGGGGTACAGAGGGGGAGGGTGTGGGAGTATAGAGAGATTTGGGGTACAGAGGGAGAGGGGAGGATGTGGGAGTATAGAGAGATTTGGGGTACAGAGGGGAGGGTGTGGGAGTATAGAGAGATTTGGGGTACAGAGGGGGAGGGTGTGGGAGTATGGAGAGATTTGGGGTACAAAGGAAAAGGGTGTGGGAGTATAGAGAGATTTGGGGTACAGAGGGGGAGGGTGTGGGAGTATAGAGAGATTTGGGGTACAGAGGGGGAGGATGTGGGAGTATAGAGAGATTTGGGGTACAGAGGGAGAGGGTGTGGGAGAGTATAGAGAGGTTTGGGGTACAGAGGGAGAGGGTGTGAGAGTATAGAGAGGTTTGGGGTACAGAGGGAGAGGGTGTGGGAGTATAGAGAGATTTGGGGTACAGAGGGAGAGGGTGTGGGAGTATAGAGAGATTTGGGGTACAGAGGGAGGAGTGAGAGTATAGAGGTTTGGGGTGGGAGAGATAGTATAGAGATTTGGGGTAGAGAGGGAGAGGTGGGGAGTATAGAGAGATTTGGGGTACAGAGGGGGAGGGTGTGGGAGTATAGAGAGATTTGGGGTACAGAGGGAGAGGGTGTGGGAGTATAGAGAGATTTGGGGTACAGAGGGAGAGGGTGTGGGAGTATAGAGAGATTTGGGGTACAGAGGGAGGATATGAGAGTATAGAGAGATTTGGGGTAGAGAGAGGGAGGGTGTGGGAGTATAGAGAGATTTGGGGTACAGAGGGAGAGGGTGTGAGAGTATAGAGAGGTTTGGGGTACAGAGGGAGAGGGTGTGGGAGTATAGAGAGATTTGGGGTAGAGAGAGGGAGGGTGGGGGAGTATAGAGAGATTTGGGGTACAGAGGAGAGGGGTGTGAGGAGTATAGAGAGGTTTGGGGTACAGAGGGAGAGGTGTGAGAGTATAGAGAGGTTTGGGGTACAGAGGGAGAGGGTGTGGGAGTATAGAGAGATTTGGGGTAGAGAGGGGAGGGTGGGGGAGTATAGAGAGATTTGGGGTACAGAGGGAGAGGGTGTGAGAGTATAGAGAGGTTTGGGGTACAGAGGGAGAGGGTGTGAGAGTATAGAGAGATTTGGGGTACAGAGGGAGAGGGTGTGGGAGTATAGAGAGATTTGGGGTACAGAGGGGAGGGTGTGAGAGTATAGAGAAGTTTGGGGCTACAGAGGGAGAGGGTGTGGGAGTATAGAGAGATTTGGGGTACAGAGGGTCTGGAGTATAGAGAGATTTGGGGACCCACCCTGTCGTCCCCGCGGGTGCTCTCGTTGTCCAGCAGGGGCTCCCCAGGCGCCTGGATGGTGACAGATTTGTCTCCTCGGCTGCTGCTGCCATCTCTGCTCTTGGAACGATGCCTTTCCCTCCTCTCCCTGAGAGACGACATAAACAGAGCAGGATCACTTACTACTGCCTCTCCCTCAGACACAAACACCCATACAGGGTTATCCTCGTATCGCCACTCCCTGAGCCAGGATTAATTTCATACCCTCTCTCCCTGAGATGAATAACTGACAGGGCTAACTCAGCTCTACTCTCTGCCCAAAACAGAGGGCGAGCGCAAAACTGCGATATACCGGAACATGTCTTAGCTGACTCAACACTGCCCTCTCTTGGTTACCTAGCGCTTGAAAATATATCAAGCTGTTCCCTCTGTGTTTGAGGGAGCCCCTGAAGTGTAAGCTCATGTTGGAGTGTCTGCTGTACTGTGTGTGTGTGTGTGTGTGTGTGTGTGTTACCTGTGCTTGCGGGAGCTCCGTGAGTGGGAGCTCTTGTAGGAGTACCCGCTGTACTGGGACTCTGTGTCCATGTCTCTCTCTCCGGGGCGGCCGGCTGGGCGGGGCTTGTGCGCCCCTCCCCCGATCCCTCGCTCCCCGGCGCCGCCCTGCTGGCTCTTTCGCTTGGAGAGGGATTTGGCAGAGAGGGCCAGTGGCAGCGTCAGCAGATCTACCTTACTCCTCAGGGAATCTATCTTGGAGGCCGGAGGGGATGGAGAGGAGAACGAGGGAGGGAGCGACTGAGGGATATCTGAGGGAGGAGGAGAGGAAGAGAGGAGAGATAAATCCCACCATCACCAGTGACAGTCACACTCCTTTAACCCCTTAAAGGTCCCCTATCATGTCATCAGGTGCACAGCTAATTAGCCATTACAATCCATTTCATATCTGTCATTAGTGACATCATACGGGGGAAGGACCACAGAATAAGGAAGGAACTGATTTTCTGGTTAGCTGAAGATTCAGTTCTTGCCTTGAGGCGGCAACTTCCCCATATGATCTCACAAAGAAACAGATTTCGAAATGGCTCGTAATATCTAATTGGTTGCATACCAGGTGACATGATAGATGACCTTTAACCTCTGACTTTTCACTTGGGTTGTCCCTTAAGTTAACATGAAGTCAGAAAAAGCATTTTTTTTCCATATTGTAGGATGATGTCACGTACATACTCTGGATCTGCAAATTGCGGTTCTTCAATGAAGCTATATCATTCACGCTTATACCGAGAGAAATATTTAAACCCAAGACGCCATGTTTTTATGGCGTTACTATGGAAGCATATAGTTAACAAAATGAAAATGAAAATGCAATGTCAGAAATGCATTTTCATTTTCAAGATAACAGCGCATTATTTGTATCATAATGAAAATTCAAATGTAATCCTCCACTTTGCATATTCATTTTCAAGTCCATGTATGCAATTTTTATAACAATTGGAAAATTAAAATACATTCCTCATTTACATTTGCATTTTCGAGAAGTTCCTGCAATATCACTAACAAAACGAAAAACAAAACGCTAATCGTATAAAAGCAAATACATTCTCGGAAATGCTTTTTTCGTTTTTCGAAGCACGCAGCGATTATTTGTATCATCACGAAAATGATAAAGTAATCCTCCACTTTGCGTTTGCATTTTCAAGTCCATGTAGGCACTGTTTTCATTTGCAAGAAGTGCCCGCAAATATCACTAACAAAACGAAATCGAAAACGCTAATCTCCTAAAGCAAATACATTCTCGGAAATGCTTTTTCTTTTTCAAGAAGCAGACGCAATATCTGTCTCATAATTAAATCGCTAACGCAGTTCGCCACTTTTCTTTTTCATTTTCGTGACAGACTGCCCTGCCTGACTTTGCATTTTCGATTTCGAGGTCCCACGCGCTTTTCCTAACAAAGTTAAAAAGAAAATACCCTCCCTAGTTGGGTGTGGTCTGTCGGTGAGAAGGCGGGACGTCCTCCACAATTTCGTACGGATTGGATATTAACAAATACAAGCGATCTCGGTGGTTATCAATCAGAGGGAAACTTCTGCTGCACGCACATTTATGTCAAAGCACAAATGGCAACTTATGTAGATGGAGCCACTGACTGTGCATGAACGCTCCCCTGGACATTGCGGAGTTTGACTGAGAGTATAGCTGAGGTTTTCCCCCGAAAGACACTGCTCTCGCACTCAATTACCCCCGTGTGCACTTGGATTAGCGCTGCTTCCACTGAAATTGTATTCGCGCTTACACTCAGATCTGTCGATCTTCGGACGGGTTATCTGCGCATCATCTGTTAAGTAGTACAGTCGGTTACAAAGCAAGTTCATACGCTCCTGCTCTCTTGGGCTTCATGTACTTCCATTGCTTTCTTCACGAATTTGGAGTGAAAGGACAGTTCGTATTAATACACCAGTGCCTATACGTCTCTATACCTTAATAGCTGGCTACATACAATGGTGACCGTGTAACACGTCGACCTCCAGTTCTCTGTTACGCGAGTCTGTGGATGAATCGCGGAGGTAGGCTGAGCTAAGAAAGGGACAGATTCATCTGATCGCTTGCATCCTCCTGCTGCAGAAGAAAGGCTTGCGAAATCCATAGATCTATGTTATTATACCGCAAAGTCGCTTGTAATAATATGCTGTCGCTGGCCATAGCCAGATGTCGACACAGTGATATGTTTCGGCTTTTCATGAACAGTCACATCGTTAGACTAACGCGATGTTAATTAGCTAGCTAACTACTTTCCTGCAAGATGACGAACATTACGAACAACTATAGCATAAAACTTGCTTCCAGTCCATTTAACTTGACCAGATTGCGATCAGTTTCGCGACGCCTGTTTTTATGTGGTAACACTATGCTTGCAACAGGATCGTCTCTCTCCGCAGCTCAGTGCACCCCTGCCATTCATCCACAAAATTGCAGTGAGGCACACCAACTGGAAGCCGATGTGTTTGTTACCCGCAACTCTTATAATATAATATAATATCTTATAATCTTATAATATAAGAGTTATGTAGCAGCAACTAAGGTATAAGAAAAGTATGGGCACCGATGTATTAATATATAAGCGGTCCTTTTATTCCAAAATCGTGAAGAAAGCCACGGAAGTAGCTACCTGTGCAGCCCCGTGGGCAGGGACCGTATGAACCCGCAAAGATAGCGTGCAGATAATCTGTCCAACCATTGATTGATAGAGTGTAAGCACACGGTTTGAATGGAAGCAGGTATAGTCCAAGCGCCGCAGGGGCTAATTGAGTGCGAGAGCAGGATCACTGCAATTTTAGTCTAACGATGTGACCGTTCATGGATTTCGCAGCCTTTCTTCTGCAGCAGCAGGATGCAAGCGAACACATGAATCTGTCCCTTTCTTAGCTCAGTCTACCTCTGCGATTCATCCACAGACTCGCGCATAATAGAGAACTGGAGGTCGACGTGTTACACGGCTACCATTGTATGTCGCCAGCTATTAAGGTATAGAGACGTATAGGCACTGGTGTATTATACGAACTGTGCTTTCACTCCAAATTCGTGAAGAACGCAATGGAAGTACATGAAGCCCAAGAGAGCAGGAGCGTATGAACTTGCTTTGCATCCGACTGAACAACTAAACAGATGATGCGCAGATAACCCGTCCGAAGATCGACAGATCTGAGTGTAAGCGCAGTACAATTTCAGTGGAAGCAGCGCTAATCCAATCGCACACGGGGGTAATTGAGTGCGAGAGCAGTGTCTTTCGGGGGAAAACCTTAGCTATACTCTCAATCAAAATCCGCAATGTCCAGGGGAGCGTTCATGCACAGTCAGTGGCTCCATCTATGTAAGTTGCCATTTGTGCTTTGACATAAAAGTGCGTGCAGCAGGAGTTTCCCTCTGATTGATGACCACCGAGATCGCTTGTATTTGTTAATATCCAATCCGTCTGAGAAATTGTGGAGGACGTCCGCCTTCTCACCGACAGACCACACCCAACTAGGGAGGTATTTTTCTTTTTAACTTTGTTAGAAAAAGCGCGTGGGACCTCGAAATCGAAAAATGCAAAGTCAGGCAGGGCAGTCTGTCACGAAAATGAAAAAGAAAAGTGGCGAACTGCGTTAGCGATTTAATTATGAGACAGATATTGTCTGCTTCTTGAAAAAAGAAAAAAAGCATTTCCGAGAATGTATTTGCTTTAGGAGATTAGCGTTTTCGATTTCGTTTTGTTAGTGATATTGCGGGGCACTTCTTGCAAATGAAAACAGTGCCTACATGGACTTGAAAATGCAAACGTAAAGTGGAGGATTACTTTATCATTTTCGTGATGATACAAATAATGCGCGTGCTTCTCGAAAACGAAAAAGCATTTCCGAGAATGTATTTGCTTTATACGATTAGCGTTTTCGTTTTCGTTTTGTTAGTGATATTGCAGGGCACTTCTCGAAAATGCAAATGTAAATGAGGAATGTATTTTAATTTTCCAATTGTTATAAAAATTGCATACATGGACTTGAAAATGAATATGCAAAGTGGAGGATTACATTTGAATTTTCATTATGATACAAATAATGCGCTGTTATCTTGAAAATGAAAATGCATTTCTGACATTGCATTTTCATTTTAATTTTGTTAACTATATGCTTCCATACGTTACGACATTACGACAAATGGAAAATATCCAGATCTTGTGCATCATTTTATTCACATCTCCCTGTAATTCAGCAGGACATAATTGGAACTGTGGGAAAACGGAACCCTTAGGATATCCACTAAATTTTGAAATAGGCCTAAAGTTCTGTGTTTCAGTGCAGCAGCTGCATTTTACAGCCCCCTATATGGGTCCTTAGGTGTTATGGGGGTAATTTTGTTTGGGTTATCATTGGGTTTGGGCTGTTGTGTATTCTGAGGGCATGCTCCGTCATCTGTGTCCACTTAGTTCATCTTCAATTTTTTTCTAGACCTGCGTGTTCTGGCCCTATATGTACAGCTGGGTGAGCGAGTAACTGTCACAACATTGGTTGGCCATTTGAGTATACTTTTCCCATTGGCTGTTGCTCATTGCTCACAATTCCGCACAAAGACCATAACCGGTCCAGCTGTCCACTAGGTTTTTGACCAAGTCTTGTTTTAGTTTATGTGAAATCAGAAAAGATTACAAAAGGATACGTTTCTTTCCAGATCCATAGCCAGAGGTAGCAACACACAAAGAAAACTTCAAACTTTGCACAAGCAAAAAAGAAAAAACTGAACTAAAATAAACTACAAGTCTGGCCCTAAAGTAAAGAATTCATTTTCGGAAAGAACATCCATGATTAACTAACACTACAACGTTTAAACTAGAAATTTCCACCAATGACGAACTTGAAAACATTGACCAATTTTTTCAGGTTAAAAACGCATGCTTGGCTGTGACAGTGCCCCATTAAAGCAAAAATTAGCCAAATTTACCACTGCTTCAACCCCAATGCCATCTCTCTCTCTCTCTCTCTCTCTCTCTCTCCCATTTCACCACTACTGACTCCCTCACTATCACTGACATCATCACTAAGTCCAACTCCTCATTATGTCAGCTTGACCCTGCCCCCACCCCTCTACTTAAAGCTTGCGCCACGACACTATCAGACCCCATTACATTGATTGTAAACACCGGCCTCCACTCTGGTGTTGTGCCTGCTGCCCTTAAAACTGCTGCAGTTACACCCATTCTCAAAAAACCAGATTCCAACCCAACATCTCACCTAAACTACCGCCCTATCTCCAACCTCCCCTTCCTGGCCAAGGTACTGGAAAGAGTGGTGGCCTCACAACTATACACCTTTCTCAACCACCATGACCTGTATGAGCCCTTTCAATCTGGCTTCCGCTCATGTCACTGCACAGAGACTGCCCTTCTACGCATAGTTAACGACCTCCTCCTGTCTGCTGACTCTGGTTCACTTAACATTCTCATCCTCCTTGACCTTAGCGCCGCTTTTGATACCATCAACCACAATGTTTTAATCTCCCGTCTGTCTGCTATTGGTGTTTCTGGTACAGCCCTCAATTGGTTTCAGCCATACCTCACCAACAGAAAGCAGTTTATCACACTTGGTCCACATCAGTCCCCCATGTCCCCTGTCACCTGTGGTGTCCCCCAGGGTTCTGTCCTTGGGCCCCTCCTCTTCCTCATATACATCCTCCCTCTTGGCCAGATTATTCGCAGCCACGGCCTTAACTTCCACTGCTATGCAGATGACCTCCTACTCCATCTTACCACTCCCTCTCCCTCCAACTCCCCACCACGCCCCCTCACTGACTGCCTTTTGGACGTAAAATTATGGATGCAAAACAATTTTCTCAAACTCAACACAGACAAAACTGAAATTCTCCTGATTGGCCCTAAAAGCATGCTCTCCAAATCTCAGTCTCACTCTCAACATCGATGGTTCACTTGTCCACTCTACTCCTGTTGTCAAAAACCTGGGCATACAACTTGACTCCACCCTTAGCTTCAATCCTCATATCAAAACACTCACCAAGACTGCCTTCCTTCACCTCCGTAACATTGCCCGCCTCCGACCCTTCCTCTCTGTTCGTGATGCACAGACCTTGATTCACTCCTTCATTATGTCCCGTCTAGATTACTGCAACTCACTTCTCCTTGGTCTCCCCACTAAATCCCTTCAAAGACTGCAATACATTCAAAACTCTGCAGCCAGGCTCCTCACCCACACAAAACGATCTGCACACATCACCCCCATTCTTCATCAACTTCACTGGCTACCAGTTCTGTCCCGGATTAAATACAAAGTACTGCTACTCACCTTTAAAGCCCTCTACAACCTGGCTCCCCCCTATATCCGTGACCTCTTGACCCCTTACACTCCTTCCCGCTCACTTAGATCCTCTGACCATAATCTCCTAGATATCCCCCGCACTAGACTCTCCACCCTGGGCGGCAGGTCCTTCAGTGCCTTGGCCCCCAAACTCTGGAACTCTGTCCCCCAACCTCTTTGTGACTGTCCCTCTCTTCCTTTCTTCATAGCACATCTCAAGACCTTTCTGTTTAATGATCACTTCTCCTCCATACCCAACCAATAGCTCTTTCTTCCTATTCTCCTTTTTGTTTTTTTGTTTGTTTTTCTTGTTTGTATTGTTTTTGTTTGTTGTTGTATTCTCCTGTCCACTATGTAAAGCGACCTTGGGTTTGAGAAAGGCACTATATAAATGTAAATAATAATTATCATTATTATTATAAAAAAGGAGAGATGATCTCAGAATAAGGAGACATATCTACACTGTCCACACCCGCACACAGTATTCACCCAAGATCCCGAGTGCAGCTGAACAGATACCAGTTAATTTTCAGCCTGCAATGGGCACACACAACTCTTGGCCTAAATACACCGTTTACACTAAATGCCCGTAAAAAAAACTCAGAATAAAATTGATGAAATTATATCTGCAGAAATGAGGCCAGTTAGGAGAGCCTCTCTGAAGGAGAGGAGAGGGTCGGTCAGATCATCAAGCAGTGGGTACAATGGCTGCTCTATCTGGGATCCTCCATTTTACAAAAAAAAAAAAATTTTCTTCTGTTCTCCCTCTCACATTCCCTCATGTTCCTCTGCAGTCGCCCGGGTAACAAGGTCCAGCTGCTGCCATGGCGATGAAAGAGGGTGTATGGGTCGAAAGGCTTTTGGGTTTGGTGGTTTCCATGGTGATCTGACCTTCTGACACCCTCCCCCGTTCGCACCCCTTTGCACTGGGGGTGTGTGGGGGGGCAATCTCATGATATGTGGCACTAAAGGGAGACTGCCAGGGAAAAACATCCTATTTGGTGTGTGTTAGTTCGAGTGTGTGTTCGTTAGTCTGAGAAAGTGTGTGCGCGTGTGTTGGTTCATCTGAGAAATTAGTTGTGTCTTGTGAGTTCATACTCACACTGGCAACTTGTCCAGAGGCTGATTCAATATCAGGGGTTTCAATTTTTCACCTTCAATTCAACCCCCATCCCAAAGAAAACAGCTACTGAAATTGATTGACCAAAACAGACTGCATGAATGAGTATGGTTAAGTATGTTATTGCTCGCATTCAGTAGAAACGGCCTGCCACTACATCCTGTATTGGCCGAGTTCAGCAGGTGCACAAGCAGTCGCGGACCTAGCATTTAGCTCTTTAACGAGTCTTGAAGCCGTGTACTTCAGAAGTCATAGTCATAATATTGTCATGATAGCACAACATACTTAACCAATTAATAAAAATATTATAAATTGCTTATTTTCGGATTGCCTTGGTATTGTCCTTTGGGTCGCGGTATTAGCCCTCGGCCCCAATACAGCGACCCTCAGGCCAATACCAAGTCAATACGGAAATAAGCAATTAATAACATACACACATATAACCCCAATTCCGAAATAGTTGGGACGAAGTGTAAATTGTGAATAAAATCAAAATGCAATGACTTTCAGATCACGAGCCAATATGTTGTTTTCAATAGAACATAGATAACATTTCAAATGTTGGAACAGAGACATTTTACATTTTTATCCACAAAATGAGCTTATTTCAAATTTTCTGGCTGCAACAGGTCTCAAAAAAGTTAGGACACAGGCAAAAAAGGGCTGAAAAAGCAATTAATATATAAGAGAATCAGCTGAAAGAACATTTAGCAAGTAATTAAGTTAACTGGCATCAGGTGTGTAACATGATTGGCTATAAAAGGGATGTCTTAGGGAGGCTGAGTCGCTCAGAAGTAAAGATAGCCAGAGCCTCTCCAGCCTGTGAAGGCTTGGGTAAAAAAAATTGTGGAATACTTTAAAAACAATATTCCTCAACGTCAATTTGCAAAGGCTTTGGAGGTCTCATCATTGACAGTGCATAACATCATCAAAAGATTCAGAGAAACTGGAAAAATCTCTGTGCGTCAGGGACAAGGCCAAAAACCTTTACTGGATGCCCGTGATCTTCGGGCCCTCAGATGCCACTGCATCACTCACCTGCATGATTCTGTCATTGACATTACTAAATGGGCCCAGGAATACTTCAAGAAACCACTGTCTGTGAACACAGTCCGCCGTGCCATCCACAGATGCCACCTAAAACTATATCATGCTGAACGGAAGCCATTGTTGAGCATGATCCAGAAGCGCCGCCGTGTTCTGTGGGCCAAGGCTCATTTAAAATGGACTGTAGCAAAGTGGCAAAGTGTCCTGTGGTCAGATGAGTCAAAATTTGACATTCTTGTTGGAATCATGGGTGTCGTGTCCTCCGGGCTAAAGAGGAGAAATACCACCCCTCCTGTTATCAGCGTTCAGTTCAAAAGCCAGTATCTCTGATGGTATGGGGATGCATTAGCGCATATGGTGTGGGACACTTGCATGTTTTAAAAAGCACCATGAATGCTGAAAGGTATATAAAGGTTTTAGAGCAACATATGCTCCCCTCCAGACGACATCTATTCCAGGGAAGGCCTTGTATATGTCAGCAGGACAATGCAAAACCACATACTGCAGCTGTTACAACCGCATGGCTTCGTAGTAGAAGAGTCCGTGTGCTGAACTGGCCTGCCTGCAGTCCTGATCTTTCACCGATTGAGAACATTTGGCGCATAATTAAACGAAAAGCCCGTCAAAGGAGACCCAAAACTCTCCTGCAGCTGGAAGCCTGTATTAAACAAGAGTGGGATCAAATTCCAATGGCGAAACTCAAGAAACTTGTCTCCTCGATGCCCAGACACCTCCACTCTGTGTTACAAAGAGAGGGGATGCTACACCATGGTAAACAGGCCCCTGTCCCAACTTTTTTGAGACTTGTAGCAGCCATCAAATTTGAAATGAGCTCATTCTGAGCATAAAATTGTAAAATTTCTCAGTTTCAACACTTGCTATGTTATCTCTGTTCTATTGAGAATAAAATACTGGCTGGTGTGATTTGAAAGTCAATGCATTTTGATTTTATTCACAATTTACACTTTGTCCCAACTATTTCAGAATTGGGGTTGTATATGCATGCAGGCACACACACGTGCACATACACACAAACACACGCGTGCACACAGACACACACACACACCCCACTGTACTTTGTACCAGCAATTGAAGTCTTGAAGTTTCAGGGATAGGCACACACTGTGAAGGCCCATAACTTCATGCATTTCCTATTGACCGCCCGGCAGCCATGTTGCTGGGGACTGGCTGCACACCATAGCCTGGGAGCATTCATCTGTGCAGTAATGATTATACAGGTGCACACGGGCACAGGGTGGAGAGAAAGACAATCATATGAGGGTACAGGAAATTACAGACGGAAAAGGGCAAAAATGTGCACTCAAACTGCCCCAGAAATCACAAGTTAGGGGACAAAAAAATGCCCATTTTTTAAAAGTTATTTTACCATTTTGCTAGTTCTCCAAAAGTCGGGGTATTTGTCAAAGCAAATATTACCTTAAGTCACACAGATGCCACAACGAAGTTGCTGAAAAGCAACGGCCCTCACACCATTTACGACACAGGTCGCCAGCCCTAGTCCTGGAAGCAATCTGTGCTGGTTTTTGTTTTCAACGTCTAATTTAGACCCAATTAACCAGCTGAGGGGAGTCAACTGTGTGATCATCCGTTTTAGTTCATCAATTGAGTCCCTAGTAATAAATAAAATAATGTAAAAAATAGTGGCAAAGCCACTGTGCCCGCTTAGCCTATCGCAACATGGCCAAAATCAAACTTGGCCTAGATTTTAATCCCATATACACGCATATAAAATAGGAAAAGGATCTGTAAGAAACTGAAGGCGCTAGAGGGCAATTCCACATGAGAGTTGCTAAAACAGAAATTTTTAAAAAGTGTTTTATATTAGAAATGTATAGGTTTTCATGTAGATAAATCATTACCAAATCTGACACTGAAAACCATTTTAAAATATCTTTGACGGTCTTCTCAAAATTTAGATTTGAATTTTGTAATTTCTTTTTAGCTCCAGGACAAGGATCGAAGGTTATTTTTCCAAAGCTGATAACTCCTAAAAGATATTTAGCTATTTCTTGGTTTTTACTGCATTTCCATACATTGGTAACCAAAGTGTTTGAGACTGTAAGTCATTGCAGGAAATTGAAACACACAATTCCAGTGGCTCATTGTGAAATTTGTCATTTTTCAACGTAATTCCATTACCGAAATTGCAGTATAGTTCTCTTCATCATCTTATTTCTGCATTTATTTTATTGTTATTAAGAATTCTCTTCCTTCTTATGTCTATACTGAATTTGAGACCTTAACCTCTCTAATACTTAGCTGTAATCCTGGAAAAATTGTGGTAACGGAATTACATGGTAACGGCATTACACCAGTAATGGAATTACAGAATTATTCTGAAAGCCAGTGAAAAACAGTTGCACAAGGTGGCATGAGGACTTTATGGAGCATAGTGGTTCATTGTTTTGGACATCTGTAGTTGAGTGTTTCTTCCTGTGAGTTAAATTTCCATAACTATTCATTCAAGGATTAGCAGGAATTTATAGTATAGTTTGGTTAAAGAGTAGCATCTGCTGGGGAAGGGTATGAATGAATGTTTTTTCTGTAGTATGGGGTCTTCTTCACCATCACTTTTACCAGCATCCTGTTCCTCCTGGAACTGTGCTTTACTAAGACAGCATCTCTTTGCATAACATGTGTAATGTGTGAATGTTAAGGGGTTTCAGATTGGGAAAGCATGGCTTGTGGCCCTTGCAGTCAGTTACAAGCGAAGCTTGTTGAGTCTAGGTGTGATAAAACGTTGATAGTCTTTGCTCAGAATACACGTCATGGTATTATTCCCACTGGATGCCAAAAGCAATCCGGCGGGCACTTAGACCATGGGCCAAGAAAAAAAAGGAGAAACTCAAATGCCAAGACCGGAGTAAAGAAACTGATTTAATTAAAACAAAATCCAAAAACAGCAGGTTTAAAAATAACAGGGAGCAGCAAACAAACTAGGAGAAAAGAAAGAAAAAATGTAGCAGCAACAGGGCTAGCAGCTATATACTCTGCTAACACCTCCACCCTAATGGGTTCCACCTGTGGCCCATTAAGGTGGAGGTGAAAGAATTAGAAAGGGGAGGGGCTGTAAGGACCAAACCTTTACAACACATCCCATGTCCGACATTCGTTTATGCTCAATATCGAAAGCCAGCCATCCTCCAACTAGCAGGAAAATTTCTTGCTTTTTCATTTCTAAATAAAACTGATATTTTAAGTTTTGATATTAGTTTAGCAAATTAAAATAGTCTTCAAGATGGTTGATGTACATTAATCTCACCTGTTAGATCAGACTCACCTAATCCGGGAGCCTTCCTTGGTTGCCTCAGCTGTCAATTTAATTATTTAATTATAGTATTATTATTAGCGCATTGAGCGGCATCCCATACTGCATTTTGTGCCATTTAAGAAACATTATTTATATATATATATATATATATACACACACACACACACACACACACACACACATACATATACATACATACACACACTGTTCTTGTAGAAAAATTAGTTCTCATCAATATCATGTGTTGCCTTCCTTTTGCCCAGACTTGTTGATCAAAATTTTGGTTCAACAGGAGGTCAGCAACACAAACATCATTTATGATACCAATTTTCAATTGCTTTGTTGTTTTGAGTATTAGAAATTTAGTAGATTCTCAGAAAATGTAATTCCGTTACCATTTTGTAATTCCGTTACTGGTGTCTCTTTCTCATAAATGGCATCCTACAAAATATCTGTGAACATACCAGTCAATATAAACTTACCATGGCCTGGTCAACATCCTGGGCCACCAACTTAAGCTTAAACCTACTGCCCATCATTGCCAGATTTCAGAGAAATGCCTATCAAAGTTAAGGCAAAAATAATATAATTTTTTTCTGCCGTAATTCTGTTACCGACACTTTCACATTCGTATAGCCTTCTACAAGATAGATTACCCCAAACTTTGTGTTATACAGCTCAGTAGGCATGCCAGTGGAACTGATAAAAGCACAGGCAAGTAGCTACTGCATTAGAGTAATAGATGGCAGGTAAAAATGACATAAAAATTACTCTTGATCGTAATTCCGTTACTGTGGAATTGCCCTAGAGCGCTGACAAGGCAAAAAATTTACGGACGGACGACAGGCCACCACGAAATCAGCTAACCACGGCTTAGCCTAAAGGCCAAGCGGCTAAAAGCCAGCAAACTGTGTGCTCGGCATATCCAGCTCTGGTCCTGGACACCCCAAGTCTCAGAGCTCTTCCCATTATCTGATTTTCACCTAAAAAAGCAGAAATGCCATTTTGCATTATTCGCCCCCCACTCCTTGAGGACCACTCCAGTATTTCACCCAGTGCCCTAATTTTAAATGCATTAATATCCGACCCTGATATGCAGCGCACCTGTGCAGGTGGAGTGTTGTGGATTAAAGGTGTGAGTAACACTGGGGAGGACAGCTCTGTGTACCTGTACATACAGGTGGGGCAGGATAGATTGTGTTACGCATTCTTCCCCCTCCATTCCCTGGCCCTCTTTCACCGAGCAGCATTCATACAGCACTGTAAACTTACACCGCAACGTCCTCAAACACTTACACACAGAGAGAGTCAAGTTCGCCCAAGCCTGACCTTCAGAAATGACACAACAACCTTACATTACGCCAGACTGCAGCTATATAGCTGATGGTTTTATCCTCAGTGACTTACAGGTGATTAGACTGAGCAAGTAAGGGAGGACAAATTCCCCAAAGAGCAATATCAAGTCAAGGGTCCTCCTCAGGGGCCCAGCAAATGCTCTGATCATATTGTAGCGACACCAACTCTAAATCCATTAGCACAGACAGGGATCACCAAATCTGGACCTTGGATTTAAACCCAGCCCTGGTTCTCTTTTCTCCCGGGTAAGTAAATAATTAACAGACCAATTAGTGCTTCTGAATGGCCAAACTCAATGGGTCTCATTCATGAAACGTTAGTAAATTTGTGTGTAGATTTGCACATAAAAGTCTACGCTAATAAAAACCTGCTCCGGATTCATGAACACCGCGGGAAACTCAGATCTGATCGTAAACACGTGTGTATGATCATGAATGCCAGTCCATCGTAAAGTGACAGCGCGCTCCCAGGGTAATCAGCTGTTAGCATAAATCCCCGCCCATGAATTGCCAATGACCACCATATAAGGAGGTGTAGATGCATCCAGTTGACCTGTCAGTCATGGCGCAAACAAAGAAAGAGAGAGAAAGAAAAAATATTTTTTCCGAAGCGGAGACAGAAATAATTTTGGGTGGAGTTAAGAAAAAACATTTTATTTTCATCTGTTAGCAGTGGTGTGACAGGGACAGGCAAAGCGAAGGCCTGGAGGGAGGTGACAGATGCCATTAATGTTGTCTCTGTAGTCCAAAGAACCATGTCCGAGGTGAAGCGTAAAAGGTTTGACCTGAAACTGGAGGCAAAGAAACGCATAAGCGCGCACACACACACAAAAAATACATCAGCCGCAGGAGGAGGCGGCTCACAGTCACAACTCGTCCCATGAATAACAAAAGATCACAAGTAATATTCCTGATGAAAACCCGTTTTTCTGCACCAGGAAGTACTTCGTGGTGCAGAAAAACAGGTTTCATCAGGAATGTCACTTGCGACCTTTTGTTATTCATGGGACGAACTATCAACTGCAAACGAGCGCAACGCCGGCATAATTGGGGAGACCTCTCTGTCAGGAATTATACCTGACGGAGACAGCGACATGCCTCCACTTTTATTTTTTTATTATCATCATTCAACATGTAGAAAGAACGTGTAATCTATTGAGTCGATTCACATAGATAATTCACAATCATGAACCTAATCTGGATCTTAAATCTGCCAATTGCCAACTAATTTAACAAAATGTGTTTTATTTTTAATAGTTTGTCATGTTTAGGCTATATCACGTGTTTCAAAGGCATCTGCGTATTGTGTACATAACAGAGCGCAATATGAATTAAAATTGTAATTTCCAATAGTGACAAGCATTATTTATGTGCCTTCTTAAATGTACACAAGCACTATGCGTGGTCAGCAGCATGTGTAGATTTTGTTAGTGGCTACGAAAAGATCGGAGCTACTAAAATATTGATGAATGCGGAGATGCACGTAAATTTCCGTCTGCGAACAGTTCACACACAAATTCGTTCTGCTCACGTTTCATGAATGAGACGACCCATTGTCTTATCTTATCCCAGACTCCCAGCTAAAGGGAAGGTGGAAAACCGAAGTTCTCGGACCTCGAAGACCGTGATTTCTTAATCCCAACACGGGACCGCAGACTGCAATGTCTTCCATGTAACAGCAACAGCCCCCCCCGAACGATTTTCAGCATTAAACATGTTCAGCCCACACCACACATTTGCGACCTTACACCTTCTAAAGGTATAGGGGACTTGAAAATTCAAACGGGACATACAATAAAGCCAGCTGGAAAGAACCAAATAAATAAATGACCAAATGCCAAACATCGTCCCGTGCACAAAAAAAGACCAAAAAACCCTCAATTTGGAGGAGCGTGCTTTCTGAGGTTGTGCTCACGACTGCAAGGTTAATTTTCACAGCAACAAAAAAATATATAAAAATAAAGATGTTTTTTTAAAAATCACGGGACAATGCACAACCACAGGCCGCAATCAAGCCCACGGACAGGTAGTGTCCCAAACATGAAACCACAGAGCACCCACCGCCCCTCCGCCCCGCCAAATGAGCCCGGGGCTTTCGGGCCTTTTGTTTCACATGGAATAAAGAAGCAGACGAGACAATGACCCGCATCTTCTCAGCCGCCCCGACCGGGACACCACCCCCTCCCCCGTAAAGACCGTTACTAGATATGAGATTGACGCTTGAGTGCGTAATTCTGTCTACATGCGCAAGGCGTAAATATTAATTTAATCGCTAAATACGGATTCACGTCCTTGTTCTTCCTTTGGATTTGATGCAGTTCGTTATCTTCAGAGTTGAAATCCATAACTAGACTAACCTTTCTTAAATATTGGGTAGTAGCAGCTGTCGCTAAATCAGCATACAAAGTTTTCTGTCAACGCTTTGGTTGTACAACTTCAAATAATTTGCAAAAATCTGAGCTACTTCGTACAACACACAAGTATTACAAATATACACTTCAATAACGTACGGGGATTTTAAGGAATTTCGAGCTTTCCCCAAATATCACTCTAACTACATTATCCAGCCCATTGCACAAACAGTTCAGCTAAAGATACTTGAAGCAATACACATTCAAGCACGCAAACTGAGACCAAGAGCCCATCTTGCAGCAAATTCGATTATGCAGCTCGCCAGCGAGGCTGGCAAACATTCGCTAGTTGGTAAGGTCAGCCTATTCCCATATCCAGTTTGGGATTACAGGTATGCAGCGCATCACGCGAACCGAAGCCAATAATTCGGAACGCCAAACTCGAAATAGCGTTTCTCGTCCTGCAATATTTGACTGAAACACTGCACCAAGAGCCCATTTCTAAATAATTAAATGGATGCCTGCGCAGCCGAACAATACGACAGTTGTGTGGACAATGGCCAGTCAACACGACCATGATTGTAACTTCAAACAACCGAGTCAACGTGAAAGAATGAATATTTTTAATCCGCCAATGGAAAAAACTGTCAACCTGGATTCATAATAATGAAATAAAACTGCAATTTTGCAAGCAACTTTACCCCCATTTCAACCCACTCAACTGTTAACAATGGGCACAGCTGAAAGGACTCACCAGTCACTTACTGTCGCAGCCACCAAAAGCGACTGTGTCCGAGTCCAAAATTTACGGTGTTAGTATTTCTCACATGAAAAAGATGTAGTCCGTTGGTGGAAGGCTGACGAACGCTGAAGCCAACCTCTTCGTCAATAATTATGTTATGCTTGCAGTTTATCTATGAAAGCAAAGTCCAATTAACTCAAACGAATCCCATTCTTATGCGTTCGACTGGTCCATCTGTGCTCGTCTATCCGCCCTCTCTCCCGAAATCAACCTCAGCACTCCTGTTAAAACTATCTCACCAACAAATATGAAAGCAGAAATACGTGATAAAATGTTTTCAATCCAGACCAGCCTTCCATTCACATAGTTTTCCTCGTCACCAAAACGACGAGATGGCCAGTCCCTTTCCCCTGCTGCCCTAACGTTTATTTCTTGGGTAGAAAAATCCCACCGCGTTTCTTTGCACTTTGTCAGTGATCCAGCTCCAAAGGTATTTAAAAATCCATCGATACCAGTAATTTTCTTATATACTGAGTTTTGTCCCCTTTATGTTTCATTCAACGGCGTTCTCGTGGATCTTTCGGGCCCATTCAAATAATTCGCTTTCCTTCTATTTTTTTCAATCCGATCTCTCCAGCGCCCCGCCTCCGATTGGCTCGCCTCTTAATTCTTCTTCTTCTCTTAATTTTCTGTTGCAACGCAACTTATAGGTGCATACCACCACCTACTGTACAAGAGTGTGTCGTACTACGTACTGTAAAAAGTAGAGATGGCAATTTCGACACGCAGATTCGAACTGTTTCGAACCATGGACCTATAAAGAGAAATATAAAACATAAAACATCCTTGTTTCGAACACGTTCGAAACTTCCGGGTTTGACTGGGGTTTACGACTCTGCTTCAAAACTTTGGTCTCGTAGTGACGTTTTTCCTGCTCCTCCCCGGCAATGATCCATGTGTTTTGTTTCACTTCGAAACGTTTTAATAGCTGCAGTAAAAGTTTTTGCCACTAGGCTGTGCACTACTGAAATAAATCTGGTTTCAAAACAATTCAGAACATTTCGAAAGAGTGGTCGTTTCAGATGTTTCAAAACGGTGTCAAAGGTTCGAAATTGCCATCTCTAGTAAAAAGGCTAAGAGCGCCTTCCTAAGGTTGAGGTTGGATAACTGGCGTGTATGCGGTAACTATTGAAGGTGACATCCTATAATCGTGAATGTAGTTAACACTTGCTTTGCTTTTTCGTATTAAAATGTTCAAGATGCCCCTAAACTGAGTTGTATATTTCCATTACTTTGAATAGCTTACACCAATTCACAGCACTGCGTTTTGCTGCTTCATGTTTTATATGCTGGCTACATAGCTAGAAAGTAGCATTGACTTCGTCCTGTGCACTTTCAACACGGTATAAATTCAGCCCAGAAAACTGCGCAGCTAATCATTTATTTACCATTGCATGCACATTCTTAATTATTAAAACAATAGCAGATGTGCATACTTGATGTCGAAACTTTTCAGCAACTTTTAAGATAAGATAGCCTACAAAACATGAAGTATCTATTATTTTACGCATGCGCCGAGCTTGCATGACAGCACTGCACAAACAGAGACAGTATTTGTAGTTCAGCCTTTATTAGCTAGAGGTGTTGAGTGGATTGGAAACGCTGGACAAGATGAGAGGTGAGCGACACACTGTTAGTGAGCAGCATCAGTTTATAGGAGTGATGCAGCGGAGATTCGCTGACGCGGCTGAACTCCATCTGCGCAGAGAAAATACGAGAATTCCAGAAGAAAGAAACAGATGAGAACGAAGATCGACTTTATGTATATTTTATAACTGGGCTGCTGATTATGTGAGGATTTACGAATTGACTAATCCTGTATAAGGGGAAGAGAAAGAATTCCGTATTCAAACTCCACAAATATCAAATAAAATCAGCACTTTTCCCGGCTTACCTTGATGTTTGAGTACCCAGCGAAACATTCGGGTGTGTAAAGAGGTCAAGCGTGCATTTAGTCAGTGGCGGGCGGTGGATGGAAAACTGGGGGGACATCCTTGAAAACGGATGAGATTGGTGACCCGATTTCAATCATTGTTCTTGGTCAACATGTTAGTTTCCCTTACAATGAAATGTTTAGGCGAGTGAAAAATAAATTCTATAAAATGTTTAATTCACATGCCTTAATAGGCAACTCATCACGAAAAAACCACTATGGATTTTCCGCGTTAAATTTTGTCACATCCTAAGCAAGTCGTCAAACCTGTGCGTAATGATTGTTTAATTGAAAAAGATTGAAATGCACTTTTTGCGTTCAACTGGTGCGTTTGATTTCTCGTCTTAACGAAGACAATTAGCTACACCTGAGAGAGGAGAGTTCAAGTGTCTTTTACCAGGGAAATTGACTGAAAACAGATCAAGACTAATGAGCAGTTTAAAGACATGTTTATCACCCTCCTTGTTCTCTGTCCACCGCCCACCACTGCATTTAGTCAAGAAAATTTAGAGTTTAATTTCTAGTGCTGATAAACGTGGTAATAGCATATAACGGCAGCGGCTATGTTACGGTGTAGGTTAACTTTAACAATAGGAGGATAAAACATTTGTGTCCTAAGGCCAATATTTTATTGATACTAAAAACTGCTATCAGGCAGAGAACACTGAAATTGTATCCATTCTGTGGACATATGTTTGATGAAAAAAGTTTTCATGAATGGATGTAATGAATGGTGTGTGCACCCTGCGATGGATTGGTGAGCTGTCCAGGGTGGGTGCCTGCCTTTCGCCCTAAGTCAGCTGGGATGGGCACCAGTTCCCCCGTGACCCGAGTAGGGCAGAGGCGTTATAGAGAATGGATGGATTTAATGAGCTTTGAGCATACGCACGTTTAAAGTAATTTCGCTTGTCAAAATAGGCTAAATTCTTTAATTAACATAATCTACTTTAAAAACGTATCAGTTCATAAAGCACGGGCAGTGCTCTGTGCGGTTGGGCTATCGTCTTGAATCCAGTAAGGATGGAGGAGGTTGCAAGCTAACAAGCACGAGAAGTTTCACTTCCTCCGAATACATTTAGCTTCAAACTGCGTGGAAAACAAGATTGACTTGCTGCTCCATAAGATGACAGTTTTACTGTTTTGCTGACATTTTTTGCGACAAAGTGAATAATTTTATTTGCCTGTTAATAAAAATAGTATATCAACAGTTTATATCCCTATTAGGTATATAAACTGTTTTTTCAAACTATGTTTAAGCCTTCGCCGAGTGCTGTTTGCCGGTACAGAGCTATTCCATGGGTTTCGCAGTGGACATAACGAGGGTTTGGAGCACAATGGTGATATGTCCAAATTTTGTGGTTTTGAGATTTTTACCCCGTCACAGCTTTCTATCAGCTAATCCTTGGAGCACAATAACTATATGTCCATCTGCATTCATTTTTAATCAGAATTCACATTTTCATTTTGTGATATGCCCAATAAAATCTGCTTAAATGAATTAAACATTGACATTTTAATGAATAAACATGAATTTTATTACAAAATAGTCTGTCTTGCATTGCAAATGAACTTACCTTCAACCAATCACCATAGTGTTATGTCACATCATGTGCTAGAATTGTTGGAGCACTGAGGTGACAAGTCCATTTTTGGCAATTTTGACCATGATTGTCGCGGTTACACTCCTATGAAAACTTAGATGCTCCATGCAGCAAAAGAGTGACTGGTAAAAAGAAAATTATATAAAATACCTGATTTAATAGAACACTTGGAAACCTAAAAATCAATTTTTCTCAAAACCTCTAAAATGGACATATAACCATTGTGCTAAAAACCCTCGATAATTAGCTACATTTCCAGAGAACAGTGATCGTGAACACGCGTCGTGTGTGGGAGTGCTTCGGGCGCGGACCATTGTCATAGATACCTCAGGCATCAGCATGTTCATGAGCCCCACACTACACATGTGTGAGCAAAAGTCACGCAGTGCACATCCGCGTGACTTAAGGCCCCATGTCGGCGTGCTGCGCCACTGAGCAATTTCTATTGAAATGAATGGACGGCCATTTACGGTTCAGTATCCAGTTCTTGTAATACATCCATGCATGTGCAGCATAATTTTCACTCTCGATGTTGTTCAACGTGGGCTCACCTTTACATGCGATAGCTGAAAAAGCTGTTCGATTCGCATTTATGTACAAATGACCTTTCGTGAAAGTTTGTTACGGCCCCCGTCTAGGGTAAAGCTATAAGAGCTTCAAGTGAGCATCTAAATATTCCAAAACAAAAACCAAAAAGGAAAAATCAACTTAGCTAACTTCCAAACATAACCAGGAGAAAAGGAATTGAAACAAACGGCACCCACCCCTTACAGCTCTTCACAACAAGCGGGGCTGAACGACGTATAGACTATACACAGCAACTGCACCCAATCAAATATAGATTATCGTTTCGTAACAAGTTCAACAAATATACTTTTGTACTTTTAAGGATCTCAATACCACCATGCAACAACGGAGACAACAGATGCAATTCTGGGGGCGAGGAAGGGAACACTCCCGGCACACTGCTTCCACAAATTCTTATGGCGTCGAGGTTCCGGTCAGGTCCAATCAGATGCAGCTTCGTTAGCAGGATCACCTGTAAGATGGCAATTAGGCACACATACGTCCCCGGACGTAACACCCCCGCCAATAAGAACAAAAATAAGTTCTCAACTAGAAACACAATCAATTCTAAAAGCACGAGACAAGGCGTCAACAACAACAACAAAAACATTTTCAGATAGTCCGTACACAAATGGTAAGAGCCATCTGGCTTTGATACCAAGAGGCAAGGAGAACTCCATGGACTGACTAGGGACCACCAGGCCGTTTTCCAACAAGTAGTCAACTTCAGCTTGCATTATTGCTCTCTTTTTAGGATTAACACGATATGGGTGTTTAATTGGAAGCGACTCACCTACATCAATATCATGAACTAAGACATTAGTCTTAGACGGAACATCCGAAAACAAACAAAAAAAATTCTCTCAATCAACAATATAACATCCCTTCGCTGTGGCTCAAGCAAATGTACCAAACAATCATCAAGAGTCTGCAAAATTGTGGAATTCTGTAATCAAGCACCAAAAAACAAAGAATCACTTCCCTTCAATCCATCTTCAAGGGTATACTGAGAGGGCAATACAGCGACAGCAACAGGCACAAGTTCAGCGGCAGGCTTTCTGGACACATAAGCTTTTAACATATTGATGTGACATAGCCTTTTTTTTTCACTTGTGGTCAAGGGTGTAAATTAGGTAATTTGTTTCACTAAGTTTCTTATCAACCACATAGGGACCAGAAAACTTTGCTCACAAAGGAGCGACTGGAACAGGAAGAAACACAAGTACCAAATCGTCTTTCTGGATGGTATGCAAGACAATGTTTATCATACTAATTTTTCATTTTTAAATGCGACGCAGCAAGATTTACTTTGGCGATATCACAGGCCCAATGAAGTCGTTCCCGAAATGAACTATCGTAGTCAAGAATAGAGACAGGAACATGCTTTTTAACCAACAACTGTTCACTCAATTTTAAGGGACCACAAACTGTATGGCCAAAGACTAGATCAGCAGGACTAAAACCCAACGACTCTTGCACCGTTTCGCCAACAGCAAACATCAGTAAGTGCAACCCCTCATCCCAATCACTACCGCGTTCAATGCAATAAGTGCACAACATTATTTTGAGCGTCTGATGGAAGCGCTCCAAGGCACCTTGCGACTCTGGATGATAGGCACTGGATAACTGATGTTTTACTGACAGTTCCTCCAAAACGTGAGAGAACAACTTAGAAGTAAAATTGGATCCCTGATCAGTTTGAATGACTTTTGGTAAACCGAATATGGAACAAAATTTCACCAGTTCTTTGACAAGCCTTGCTTTAAAATTACGTAACAGAATCGCCTCAGGGTAACATATCGAAGCACACATCAGCGTCAATATATACTGATGACCTGACTTCGCCCGAGGCAACGGTCCTACACAATCAATTAAAAGATGCTCAAAGGGCTCACCAATTGCTGGAATTGGTTTGAGAGGGACAGAGGGCACTACTTGGTTTAGCTTACCAGCCAGTTGGCAAACATGGCATGAGCGACAATAAGTTGCCACAGCAGATTTCAATGCAGGCCAAAAGAAATACTGCAAAATCCGACGATAGGTTTTATTTATACCCAAATGACCCGACAAAGCATGATCATGAGCCAACTGCAAGATTTGCGAACGATACCCAGCAGGCACAACAATTTGGTAGGTAGCATTCTCTTCGGCCTCATTCACTGGCGATGCCCAACATCGCATCAATACCTCATCATCCCAAAAATAGACAACACCCCGTTAACTGGGATCATCCTTCTCCAATGCCCTTACGATGCAGCCAGGAAGGGAGGGATCAACCCTCTGTGCTGCAGCCAACTGTTCTCGGCCAACTTTAGCAGGCAAATCCAAAACAGCAACCAACTTTTCAGTGTCAGGCATAGCAGGAACAGGTGGTTCTTTAAGCGTGTCACTGTCCACCACATACCTTGATCCAGCAACCGGAAAAGTAATTAATGTTAGATCGTTCGATGCACAAGCCTGAGCATGCATCACAGCACAAATAGCGAACACCGCTGGAAAACTGTCCACCAGGTCAGCTGGAACAGCAAGAGCGTCTGGCCGGTCAATCACCACAGGATGAGAAAAACCTTACCCCCTGCTAGATCATTACCCAAAATGAAGCTCACACCTTCCACGGGCAATTGAGAATGTACTCCCACCTTCACAACTCCGGTAACCAGGTCAGATTTTAAATAAACGGTATGGAGGGGTACGGACACACAACCCAATTCAATTCCCCAATAAGCACATGGGTTCCACAAAATGAATCCGACGAAAAATTCAGAATGCTTTCGAGTATAAACGACTGCGCGGCACCACTGTCCCTCAGTATCGAAATCTGTTTGGTATCCATGCCCCCTAAAAGCGAAACGGTGCCCGACTACAAAAATGGAGTAAAAGGTGTATCTCCAAAAACCGAGCCACCAGTTTTCAACATAGGCTCACCAAATACAACACTCTTTGGTTGGTCCGTACTTAACCGTTTCTGCTATCATGCCACACAATCAGAGATAAAATGCCCAGGATCGAGGCAATGAAAACACACACGCCGGTCACTCGAACGCATGGGACCAGAGTTACAAACCTCATTTGACCGTGAGTCACGAGGAAATTCTCTGTCAATGTTTACCCGTTCACTAAAAGCATCCCGACGCTCAGCAGGGGAAAACGCTGGTTTATGCGTCAGCACAAATTCATCCTCCGCGACCGTTGCGTCTGCAAGGACACACGCCCCCCGATCATTCAAATGCAAAATCAAGTCCTCCGGCAAACAATTTTTTAAATCCTCCACAAGTATCAACTCACGAAGCTGTGGAAACGACTCAACTTTCGAGGCAGCACACCATCTATCAAAAAAGGACGACTTTTCTTGGGCGAATTCTACATACGTTTGTTTGGCTGTGTTTAAATGGGACCTAAATTTCTGGCGATAGGCCTCAGGGACTAATTCATACGCTCGAAGGACAGACGATTTCATTTTATCGAAAGTTACGACTGTAACTACGGTTCTATGAGTCCCGGATGACCGCCAGGCGGTGCTTAAAGCACTGGATATCACCGCTCGCGCAAGCACATGTCGAGTACAAATAACCACAATGTCACCTGTGACCCCTGCGTGACTCCTGGGAGGCTATATCTTCCAGTGTCTGCAGGTGTTCGGTCCCTAGAAACTACTTGCAAGAGCACGAGGCTTCTGAGTGACCGAATGTCCTGGCGGTCATCCGGGACTCATGGAACCGTAGTTACAGTCGTAACTTTCGTTCTATTTCGTCCCTTCATGACCGTCAGGTGGTGCTTAAAGCACTGGATGACATATACCAACAACGTCACGAAGAAGCCCAAGTAGATACCTCAAGTGATTAGAGGCAGAAGAACCTGGGAGCAGGACCACACCCAACGGGTGGGGACTGGCGACATTGATACTATAAAAGCGGGCAAAGGTGTCAGGCGACGTCAGGGAAGCTGCAGCAAAGATGTCCTCCAGAGGTACCCCCCTGAGGGCAGCCCACGAAGTAGAGATGCCCCTGGTGGAGTGGCATCTTACGCCCGGTGGCATGGGACGGCCACTGACTCCATAGGCATGTTTAATCGTCTCGACCACCCAGTGGGACAGGCGCTGTTTAGAGAGAGCGCAATCTCGATTAGGCCCACTGTAACAAATAAAAAGCTGCTCGATCATCGCACAGACACAGTAGCAGCAATATAAGCATCAAGAGCCCGTACCAGGCACAGCAGGCTCGACCCACCCTCAGCTGAGGGAGAGTTGAATCGGGCAAGCTGGATTAGCTGATTGACATGTGCACGTGGCAACACTTTGGGGACAAATGCCGTGTTCGGCCATAGTGTAACCCCCGAGCCATCCGGGTCCCACCTAAGGCAGGACTCACTGACTGACAGGGCATGCAATTCCCCAACTCGTTTTGCTGATGTTATGGTGAGGAGAAAGGCAGTCTTCATTGACAGCCATTTTAGGTCCACCCGAGCTAAAGGCTCAAAGGGTGGAGCAAACAGGGCACCCAGCACCAGGGACAGAGCCCACGCTGGGACCCTCGGGGCTCTTGGAGGGTGCAGCCTCAAAGCCCCTCTGAGGAAGAGAGAAATCAACTGGTGGCACCCCACTGTAGCATTGTCAACCAAAGCATGTCGTGAGGAAATGGCTGCCACATACACTTTCAAAGTGGAGTGAGCACAGCCACCATCCAGGAGGGACTGAAGGAATTCCAGCATCATAGCCACAGGGTAAAGGGCAGGATCCTCTGCCCTGCCTGCACACCAGGCAGAGAAACGCCTCCATTTGCTTTCACACTGAAGGCGGGTGGATGCTGCACGGGCATTCAAGATGGTAGCCTGAACGGGCTCGGTACAGCTCGTCAGGAGAGGGTCGGGCCCTGCAGAGGCTAGACCCATAGCTGAAGGCGACTGGAGTTGGGATGCCAAATCTGACCCCCCAGCTGTGACAGAAGGTCCTTCCTCTCTGGGAGGTGCTATGGAGAGCTGCAACAAAGTCTCCGCAGCATCAGAAACCAAGGTCTCCCTGGCCAAAAGGGGGCCACCAGGAGGAGCCTGTGGCCCTACTGAAGGACCCTCTGCAATGTTGGCGGAATCAGAGGCAGGGATGGAAATGCATACAGGAGCACGTTGGGCCACTCGTGCCCCAGGGCATCCTGTCCCAGAGGAGCGGTCACCTCTTTCCACGAGAACCAGAGTGGGCAATGAGTTGAGTCCTCTAAGGCGAAGAGGTCCACCGCTGCTCTGCCGAAGAGGTTCCATACCATGTCCACCACCTCCGGGTGAAGCCACCATTCCCCTGGTGGGGGCTGCACCGGGAAAGGAAGTCTGCCACCTGATTCCGTTCCCCCGGCAGGTACATTACCCGCAGGCTGGACAGGCGAGGAGCGGCCCATGTCAGGAGGCACTGGGACACCCGCAGCAGCTGCGCTGACCTAGTGCCCCCTTGATGATTGATCTGGGACAGTGGACATGTTGTCTGACTGAACAAGCACATATCTCCCCTGCAGATGTGGCAGAAAATGCTGGAGTGCCAGATGCACAGCTCGAAGCTCCAACACATTGATATGGCATTTGCGGTCACAAGCAGACCACTGTCCTTGGGCAGGTCTTCCTTGCCAAACTGCACCCCACCCCGAGAGAGAGGCATCCGTGACGACGGTCTCTCGGAAGGATGGAATAATTCCCAAGGGTGCCCCTCCCAGCAGGAACGCCCTGTCCTTCCAGGGCGCCAAGGCACGAACACATGCCTGCGAGACCCTGACCAGCCTGCGCCTGTGTCTCCCGGCATCCAGTCGGAGGCTGTTTAGCCACATTTGCAAGGGGTGTAGCATCAGCAGACCCAAGAGCACAACAGCTGAGGCAGTTCTCAGTTTGCCCAAGAGCTGCAGAAACTTGATATAGGGCAGCCGCCTGCCCTGCCTGAAGTGGGGAAGGAGATGCAAAATGTCGCTCACGCGCCGTGGCGAGAGGTAGGCCTTCATGGCGACAGAGTTGAGCACCAACCCTAGGTAGGCGACCTGCTGGGAAGGGACTAGGCAGCTCTTCTCCTTGTTCACGTTGAGCCCCAGCCTGGCCACGTGAGACAATAGACGGGCCATATCCCGTAACACCTGATCCCGGGATGGCGCACACACTAACCAATCATCAAGGTATGGAAGAATTTTAATACCTTGTGCCTGCAGAGGTGCAAGGGCTGCTGCCACACATTTAGTAAAAACCCTTGGGGACAGGGAGAGCCTGAACGGGAGCACCCTGAACTGGTAGTGGTGATCCTGGAAGGCAAACCCTGAGGAATGGCTGGTCATGTGCGGCGATCGACACATGAAAATAAGCATCTTTCAGATCCACGGATGTAAACCATTCCCCCTGACTGATCACACACAAAACGACTGCTGTGGTCAGCATCTGGAAGGGCAGAACCTTCAAGTATCTGTTGAGGCCTCTCAGGTCCAGGATGGGACGAAGTCCGCTGTCTTTCTTGCTGACAAGAAAGTAAGTCAAATAGAACCCCCCTGGGTGCTTTAGAGGATCTATCGGCATAATGGCACCCTTGCTCAGGAGGATGGACAACTCCTGACCCAGAGTTAGGGCCTTTGCTGGGTCGCTGATGATGGTCATTGTGACTTGGCCAGAAGCAGGGGGCCGGTGTCAGAACTGCAATTCGTACCCTCGGGTCAGGGTGGAAATCACCCAAGGGTCTGCTGCGCAGGCAGCCCAGTAACTGAGCTGCTGCTGGAAAAAGCAGCTGACAACCGGCCCCGCAGCTCTAGCGCCATCCCCCATGGCCTTTAGAGGTGCCGGGGGGGACGGCGGTCAGGCTCAGAGCCCCGACGCTGTCCAGACCATCGACGTCCAGGAGGACGAGAGTCAGCAGCAAGCTTTTCAGCAGGCCGCTGGAAACCCGACCGGCCACTGTGTGTAGGTGGCTGAGGGCGGCGCCCAGAAGCAGATGAGGGGCCCCTCTGATTGCTGGGAGCAGGCGCTCTCCTGCGCTAGCCAGACATGACGGCGTGCGTGTACAAGTGTGGACATCAACCGACCTAGCTCCTTTGTCTGGAAGGCAAAAGCCTGCAGCGTTGCATCACAGATGTCATGGGTAGAATCATCCACCTGTGCATCCTGCAGGGAAGTTGAGAGGGCAAGCAGTAGGTGGGAAAAGGAGTTGCCAAGCCGACCAATACGTGCCGCTGTATCATAGACCTTCCAGATGTATCCATCAGTGACCCAACACTGGACAGAGGGGCGCCTGGCGTTTGGCTTCAGAGCCTCATCAGGAGCCACAATCAGAGCCGCAACAGGGGGCTCAACTGCAGGCATGTGCCCAAGGCCGACAGTTTCTACATTCTCCATTGCTGCCAAAATCCGCTCATCTGATGTTGGCCTGGAGAGGGCTGTAGTATCTCTCCAACACGAATGCAGCTCTTTCAGAAAATCCGGCGAATGCGAGATGGTAATTTTAGCTGGAAAAGGATTGCGCCTGTGGAAGGTGCTAGGGGCCACATTCCCTTGTGGGGTGGCGAGTTGCACGCGCGCCAAAGCGGTGCGGATAATGGTCTCCATGGAGGAGGCATCTGACCCCCAGTGAGAACTCTGGGCTGATGAGTGTGAAGAATGCTCCGAGGCCTGAGAGGCAAGGTCACCTGACGAAGCATTAAACTGACTCGCCGAGGCCGCAGTAGAAATGGCGTCCTCTGGCGGGGGTGCCTGCAGTGTATGCCCCGGTCCGACAGGTTGCCCCATAAGCGCTACAGGCTGCAGATTCAAGAGAAGCGCCTTCATCTGCTCCATGTCAGCAGCTAAGCGATCCACTTTAGTTGAGATCTGGCTATTTGACTTCTTCCGCTTGGGGGCACCCACAGCACTCTGCGTTTAGGGCCTCTTTACAGTCTCCCCATTACCAAAATCACCCATCACTGGTTGGGATGAAGGGAGGCTGGCCAGTGGATCTAGCTGCGCTAACCTGGCTAGTCTCACTGACCGAAGCATCATGCTGCAATTCATGCAAGCATCTTCAGTAAGGGCCTCTTCTAAGTGCTCAATGCCAAGGCAGGAGGGGCAGAGATCATGGCCATCTGCTTGATCCAAGAGGGCCTGACATCCAGTGCAGGACTGCTCCATTACAGCAAAGGCTTAGCGTGAGGCAGAATAAATGCATTACAGTGCTGGGAGAGGGCAGCGAGCACACCACCTTCACCAACAGGGTAACACAGCTAAAGATTGAGATAACAGAGCTGGGAGAGGGGAGCGGAAACGCTGCCTTCACCAACAAAGTTAACACAAAGGTCAAACAAAAGAGTCGACTGTGACAGTGCTGGGAGAGGGCAGTGAGCACACCACCTTCACCGACAGGGTAACACAGCTAAAGATTGAGATAACAAAGCTGGGAGAGGGGAGCAGAAACGCTGCCTTCACCAACAAAGTTAACACAAAGGTCAAACAAAAGAGTCGACCGTAACAGTGCTGGGAGAGAGCGGCGAGCACACCACCTTCACGAACAAAGTAACACAGCAGAAAATTGAACAAACAAAGCAGACTGCGATTGTGCTGGGAGAGGGCGGCGAGCACACCACCTTCACCAACAGAATAACAGAGCAGAAAATTGCAGCAGAAAATCTCGCTACAAAATAGCTCTCCAGCTGCTGTGAGCAATGCCGAGCGGGAGGGGCAAAACGCCGCTATCACCAGCAAAACTCAAACAGAGTCAACAAACTAAATCAAATAACGTGCCAGCCACAACCTCTCAGAGCACTATCAAATCGTTGCTCCTATCGTAATGGCACGAGGCTGCACAGGGCAAGCGACAATAATTGAAAAAAATAAGCCGAAGCAAAGGTGATAGTAGCTCGTAAGCTTAAAGTGTGTACTGTTAACGCGATCGCGAGAAGAAAAAAGGAACCGAACACCTGCGGACACCGGAGGATATAGCCTCCCGGGAGTCACGCAGGGGTCACGGGTGACATTGTTGTTATTTGTACTCGACAGGCGCTTGCGCGAGCGGTGATATCCAGTGCTTTAAGCACCACCTGGCGGTCATGAAGGGACGAAATAGAACGTACTCTAAACTTTGATGCACAGGCAGGGACGCACAAACCTCCTGCGCCTGAAGTAACACACCCCACATTTCCTTTAGCCATTTCAGCATCATAACAGTCCTCTCAAATGCAATAAAATAACTGTCGACCTCAGCCTCACAAAAAGGAGGCACCAACATAATATGCTCACTGACGTCAAAATCCACGGAATCCACACGAGCAAGCGAAAAAGCGTCACTTCCAAGAAAAGGCGGTGCACCAGATTTCCGATCCCTATCCGCCCCCAAGTGTAGCTCTCGGAGTCGAAGTTGCGTCTCATGCTCCTGCCCCTAAATCTGGAGTTCAAGCTCCTTCAATTTAAGAGTGATCACAGGATCGAACAAAGGCGACTGACCACCAGCAGGCCCCGCCACATCAGACCTGGCACCGGCAGCAGATGAAACCCCTGTGCCCGCAAATTGGCCAGAACGCCATGCTCTACCAAATGACTCTGAAGCTGAGACCTAAGCGCCTGGTTCTTAGGAGACTTTGAAACAGACACACCAAAATACTCCGCGATTTTCAACAAATCCTCCTTGCGACACTTATGAAATTGAGCCCAGTCAAACAAAGGCGGACAAATCAAACACCATACCGCCCCACACAACCGAAAAAACAGCCAAACAAATAATGCAGTCAGCGAAAGTCAATCGGAAAAAAACAAAAAAAAAAAAAATTTGGACGAGCCCCCACTTGTTACGGCCCCCGTCTAGGGTAAAATTATAACAGCTTCAAGTGAGCATCCCCTTTCCCGTCCCCACAACACGCAAACACACATCAGTGCTAAAAAGATAAACAGAGTTTATTATAATGCTTACACATGTCGACCCCGGAGAGCTACAGGCTCTAGAGTGGGCAACGCCAAAACAACAAACAAAAGAATCTGAAAATAAAACAAACTAATACTCCCAAACAAAAACCAAAAAGGACAAGTCAAGTTACCTAACTTCCTAACATAACCAGGAGAAAAGGAATTAAAACAAACGGCACCCACCCCTTACAGCTCTTCACAACAAGCGGGGCTGAACGACGTATAGACTATACACAGCAACTGCAACCAATCAAATATAGATTATCGTTTTGTGACAAGTTCAACAAGTTTGTACTTTCAAGGATCTCAATACCATCGCGCAACAATGGAGACAGCAGATGCATTTCTGGGGGCGAGGAAGGGAACACTCCCGGCACACTGCTTCCGCAAATTCTTATGGCGTCGAGGTTCCGGTCAGGTCCAATCGGATGCAGCTTCGTTAGCAGGATCACCTGTAAGATGGCAATTAGGCACACATACCTCCCCGGACGTAACAAGTTCAACACGGGGAAATTGCGCATGCGCAGAGTATAATTACGAACTGGCGTATTCCCATAGAGTACTAAAGTGATGACGTCTCTGCTACTTAGCTTCTGGCGTCGGAAGTAAAATCCCAATGGGAATTTATAATGGGGTTTGGACACTTTCCAGCATTGCTTGAACTCGTATTAATTTTGAGAGCCGCCTCGCGCCGAGATTAGCCTACAGCGTATACAGATACAAACGATCACATCAAATTCGCAGTTTATTGCCAAAAATTATATGCTTTTGCGCTTGTGGTCAAGTTTGTAGTCCACTCCTCCAAACTACATATCCACTACACAAGTGGGCGAGTACCCCGTGATTTGTTCCAAGCCAATGAGGAACCTCAGTTTCAGCAAACGTTCATAACATACCACGACGGTAGCCGATCAGTGCCCTAAATTGCCGTATGTCCGTGCACCCGTTCCTACATAGCAGGCTACTATTAGCTAGCCACATATCTAGAAATGAATGGATCACAATGAATAATTGTTTCGTCATTTAGATAGCTAGCTAGCATTAAGCTACGCTAGCAAACCACCTCGCTAGCCAGCTAGTGAGCTTATTACATCTTGTGCACATAGCTAAACCGATAGAAACAGTAAATGGATAGTTTACTGTCACTTACTGTTATTTAGCAAGATAGCTGGCATGATTGTTCAATAAATATCATTAGCTAAGCTAGCGAAATAGCTCGCTAACTAGTTTGCTGGCCTCGCTAGCAAGACAGCTAAGTGAATAAAAACAGTAAAGAGCCATTATTTGGCTTCTTAGTTAGCATTGAGCTGCGAGCATTTCACAAGCTGGAATTTAACTAAATGCGCCAAATATGAAGTTAGCCAACTACCAAAGTCAGTAAACTAGCTCGCCGGCTAAGTTAGTTATGCATTGACAAGGCTCATTAGCTCGTTCACTGACTACCGAGTTTTTAAGCAAACAAACATTGGCCAAAGATGCCTGGTTATAGAGTACTGAAGTGATGATGTCACGCTGGCGTCGGAAGTAAAATTTCCCATTAATTTTACCCATAGATGTTTTTTTCAGTTCACTTTTGAAGCACTTCCCATTGTTTTCCAGCCTCCATCGATTTCGAGATTTTACGCCGTATTTCTGAGTAATAAAAAATGTCGTTTTCTTGACCAGAGTCAGCTATAATTTAAATCATTTAAATTTTTTGCCACCATGCTAATCCAATTTGTAGTCTAAAAACTACACATCCCATGATCCTCCTGATTTCCGGGCAGAACATGTTTAAAATGCGTTACAAATTACCTGCACCTTGCCAATTGCCATAGCTACTTGTTTGCTTAGCTTGGTGAGACTGTGAATTCGTCAGCCATTCTACGCTCTACTTAGTTATATTTACTTGCTAGATTTCAAGTTTTACAACTAGTGTGAATTTACTTTAATTGCCAAGCATCTTTGGCCATCGTTTGTTTGGTTAAAAACTCGCTAGCTAGCTAGTGAATGAGCTAATCAGCCTTGTCAACGCATAACTGACCGAGCTACGTAGCTAATTCAGGTCTGCTTACTCATCTAATGCTAGTTAAGTGCCGAAATTATCGTAATTCACTGTTTTTAATGATTAAAAGCCGAGCAAGCAATCTGACTTTTAGCTGGCTAACTTAGCCAGCAAGCTAGTTTACTGACATCGGTAGCTGACTAATGTCATATTAGGTGGCAATATAAAAATGCCAACTCGCGAAATATTCCCGACTCGACGCTAGCTAAGTAGCCAAATAATGGCTATTCACCATTTTTATTGACTTAACTAGCTCGCTAGCTAGGCCAGCGAACTAGCGATTTCGCAAGCTTAGCCATTTATAGTGGGTGAATTTTAATGCTAGCTAGCTTGCTAAATGACAGTGACAATAAACTAGCCATTTACTGTTTCTATCGATTTAGCTATGTGCACAAGATGTAATAAGCTCACTAGCTGGCTAGCTAGGTGGTTCGCTAGTGTAGCTAAATGTTAGCTAGCTAAATGGTGAAATAATTCATCATGATACATTCATTTCTAGGCATGTAGCTAGCTAATGGTGGCCCCCTATGTGGTAACGGATGCACGGACATAGACAACGGCAATTTCAGGCACTGATCGGCTACCGTTGTTGTGTTGTGAACGTTTGCTGAAACTGAGGTACCTCATTGGCTTGAAACAAATCACAGGGTACTCGCCCGCTTATGCAATGGATATGGACTTCACAGAAGTGGACTACAAACTGAACAACAAGTGCAAAAGCATATAATTTTTGGCAATAAACAACGAATTTGATGTAATAATTTGTATCTGTACACCCCATAGGCTAATCTCGGAGCGAGGCGGCTCATAAAATTAATATGAGTTCGAGCAATGCCAGAAAGTGTCCAAACCCCATTATAAATTCCCATAGGGATTTTACTTCCGACACCAGAAGCTAAGTAGCTGTGACGTCATCACTTTAGTACTCTATTAAAATAAAATTGGCGCTAATTGTAAAACTTGATATCTAGCAAGGAAAGTGTAACCAAGTATAACGTAGAGTGGCTAACTAATTCAGCAAACATTGCTATGGTAAGGTGCTGGAATATTCGAAACGGGAGACTTCTAACGCGTTCTGAACTCCTTCAACCCAGGAATCAGAAGGATCATGGGACATGTAGTTTTTAGACTACAAAGAGGATTAGCATGGTGGCGAAAAATTTAAATGATTTGAAATATAGCTGATTCCGGTCAAGAAAAATTATATTTGTTTTTAGTCGGAAATATAATGCAAAATCTCGAAAAAGATGGAGGCTTGAAAACAATGGGAAGTGATTCAAAAGTGAACTGAAAAAACAGTTTATGGGTAAAATGAATGGGAAATTTTACTTCCAACACCAGGGTGACGTCATCACTTTAGTACTCTATGGGCGTATTCGATTCCCCAACACGAGTCAACACGAGTGCGAGGTGCAGGGTTTTTCGTTCCAAACACAGAAGTGCGAGTTCGGGTGTTCTCGGTCAGCGGCAAAATGGCGGCCGTGAAGGATGTCCGTCTCCAACTCAGGCTAGCCCATGGGGTTGCGTATTATGCAGAATAAAATTGAATTGAATTATTGCGATACCGACGGTTTTTACAAAATTTCAGCAAGATCAACCCTAGTAACGGGGCCTGAAAGTCACTTCATGCTTCTATACATAGTTAATTGCCATTGAAACTACTCATTCTCATGAATAGAAGGCTATTAACAAGAATAATTGGTGAAATTGATGAAAATTTCACATACATATCTCCCGCGTCTGCCATCTTTGTTCCTGACGACACTGGTCGCACTCTCCAAAAAGTGGGGAGTGGCAAGAACGCGTTCTCGTGTTGGTTCTCGGCTGTTCGGAACGTTGTTCTCGTTTCGAGTCAACCCGAGTGTCGCCAAGAACAGGGATTCGAATACGCCCCATGGCTTGCGGCAACAGCACATGACTTCCAAGTTTCTCCTTGCTAAAACTAAAATTAATGGCTGACATTCCATCCATTCTCTGCTGAAAATGCAATATATACGATAGTTTTGGCATTAAAATGCATTTCACTAACTTCTCTTGCGATAAATATGCATTTTATCTTTATAATCTTTGTTCAGCGAATGCAAATGACCTTTCATTTGTTCATTATTACTAAGATTTGTTCAGGTCTCGCCAACCAATTGTTGGAATGTAACGTTTTCTTCCATTGCTATGGTGGTTGCTGCAGACGCTGCAATCGCTGAAACCTAGTCGTTTGCATGTTGCTTAGCGCTGCATGATGGGCAGTCACATGCATTTTTTTTATCTGCGGATAATTAAATAGTTAACACGTGATCCCAATATTTAAAGGTGTTGTGCGAAGTATCTTACCAAAATGTTGAATAAATGGTTTTCAGGTGTAAAAGATAATAAATCATAGGTATCAGGTGAAAAAAATTTAAAAAGAGGTGGTAATTCATGTGTTTTCCCCATAGACTGTATAAAAGATGGACGCAGCGCCCGGGTCTGAAAAGTGAGGCCGATGCGGAAATCTCAAAAATTTGCATTATATTTAATGGCCGGCAGATGACGACGTCGGTGGTTGCAGAAAGAAGTTCAATGCTATTGAAGACTGAGAAAATGACCCTACTTTGCCACCTGATTTATTATTTAATTATTGATTTTCCACATCATTTTATGGTATCTATTGCAAGTTTCAAGTCTCCTCCTATTGTGATGTTCATTTTTGTAAATTATGGTCCCAAGTAGACTAGAATAAAGGATAAAGCCAGAATATGCCTTAGGGGCGTGGCTATCCTCTGGTCCTTGTCTGATACGGTCAGATCCAGAGCCACGGTCCTCCCCGGATCTTCATTCACGCTCTCGTCCAATAGGAATCACATCCGGTTTCAAAATGACAAAATGGCGCAATTGAAATAGCCAAAATCGAGGCTTCCTAAATGGTATGCTGAAACCAATGGGTGACGTCACCGTTGCTTCGTCCATCTTTTTATACAGTCTATGGTTTTCACAGACAGCCAGTGACTTTGGCCCAGAGTTGTTCCTGAGTCGTGTGTGGCGGCGCCAAGTCGCACTCGCATATCAATCACAAAACGGACGCAGGCCTAGACCCTGCGTGCCACTGTGGGTGGGTATTTATAAATCTGACTTTCAACGTACACCCACAGAGGCACTGCTCGATCCATTGACTTCAGGCATACCTTTTCGCTCTACGTCTGTAACTTTTCCCCAACTCTTCGGATCGAAACAAATCAAACGTACATACCTTCCTAGCTAAGACAGCTAGACTCAGCCGCGAGTACCTGCCGGTAGATGCCTTCCATGTGGAGATATGAGCAAAAATTACTCCAAAGTGACACGATTCAAACACTTGTAGCCATGTCTTCTAATGGGAATTCCCTGGCGTACCGTTGCATGTCGGGATTAGAAGATGGCGACAAGTGTTTGAACCCGTTTCCAGTCTTTCTCATGGTCATAACAATAAGTCCTCATCATTGTCTTGAGAGTGGAATGAAACCGCTCTAAGGCACCCTGACTCTCTGGATGATAGGCACTGGAAAGAATCTGCTTCGCACCTAGTTCATACACAACCTGCTGAAACAATCCGGAAGTGAAATTGCTACCTTGATCTGACTGAATTTCCCTGGGAAGGCCAAACAACATGAAGAACTCAAAGCCTTCGAGATTGCAGTTTCCTTGATGTTGCGTAGAGGTATGGCTTCAGGGAATCTGGTAGATGCACACATGATTGTCAACAAGTACTGATTTCCAGATCTAGTCTTGGGTAATGGACCAACACAATCAACGATGACCTTGGAGAAGGGCTCCCCAAATGCTGGGATAGGCTGCAATGGAGCTACAGGTGGGTCTAACTGGTGTTTTCCAACTACCTGACAAGTGTGACAGGTTTTGCAAAAGTTGGAAACATCTTTCCGAAGTCCAGGCCAGAAGAAGTGTTTCATGATCTTGTCAACAGTCTTGTTAACACCAAGATCACCTCCTAAAGGCAAACTATGAGCCATTGTTAAGATCTCATTCCTGTAGACCTTCGGAACAACAATTTGCTTGACTACTGCCCAATCTGCATTGGCAGGGATATCAGGAGGGCGCCACTTCCGCATCAACACTCCATCCTTGAGATAATACCCAACTGGAACTGCATCTATTTCTTCATCAGGAAGGGCTCTCTTCTTTAGTGCACAAATTTCAGGATCATTGGTTTGCTCCTGAATCAACCGCTTTCTGGACAGAGACAAGTCTCCAGACACATCAGAATCACCAGACCCATCTGGCTGGCTGAATAGAGAACTGATAAAAGTGTCTGATAAGTCCTCAAACGGAGAAACCATAGTAGGCTGAACAGAGTCATGAGGCGAACCACCTGAGTCACGACTATTCAAGGTGCTGGACGGCACCACATCATCTTCTTCTTGAGCCTTCTTGGCCATAGCACGAGTCACTGCACAGGAGGGATAGAGAGATGGGTCTTCATCGCCATCTTCAGTGCTCAGCTGTGAAGTAAGATGAACAGGGGGAACTACATTGCCCCCAGCCAGGTCATTGCCTAGCAACAGAGAAACACGCTTGATAGGTAGACTTGACATAAGTCCCACCTTTACCTGTCCTGTAACTAAATCTGACTTCAAGAATACACAGCGCAGGGGTACAGATACAGTCCTCCCTTCAATACCTTGTACAAGTATGAAATCCCCAGAAGCGGTCTCATCACGTAACTCCAAGGAGTCCATCAACAAAAGTGACTGAGAAGCTCTGGTATCCCTTAGGATATATATGGGTACTGGAGGAGAATGCTCATTTAGAGCCACAAATCCCTCTGACACAAATGGAAGAAATTCCTCCCTCACAAAGTCAGCAGTATCAGGCTTCTTAGCCTCACAAGGAGCAGGCAATTTAGCAGATCGGTCATCTACTACAGGGGTTTCTAACCTTGTCTTCACAAAGGCATTGGGTTTGGTATCCTTTTCTTTTTCTTTCTTAGCTTTAAGGAACCAACAGTTAGTAGTAACATGACCAGATTTCTTGCAATAATTGCAAACTAGACCACTTTTGTCACTGTCAGCTTTCACACTTTGATCAGACCTTTGACTGGATTTCTGAGCACCATCACCGGATTTGTCTTTGTCTTTGGGTGAGGAATCTTGGGTATCACCGTTACCTTTCTTCTGAAATTTGGACCATCTATTGTTACTGCTGGACTGAAATTTGGACTTATGTGTGAGAACATATTCGTCTGCAAACTTGGCAGCTGATTGCAAATTCAGTGCTTGCTTCTCATTAAGGTAGGTCTTAATATCATCCTTGACACAGTTCTTGAATTCTTCAACTAACATCATCTCTTTTAGTGAGTTGAAATCATCCTTGACCTCCATAGAAGTACACCAGCGCTCAAAGCAAACCTTCTTCTCGTTAGCAAATTCCACATCAGTCTGATTGTCAGATTTCTTCAGACCTCTGAATTTCTGTCGGTAAGCCTCTAGAACCAACTCATGAGCTGTCAAAATAACCTTTTTGACAACCTCATAATCAGAGGAATCATCTGCAGACAAAGCCAAATAGGCTTGTTGAGCTTTACCCTCGAGGACAGTTTGCAACATCAGAGGCCAGTGTTCCTTTGGCCACTGACAACTCTTAGCTACCTTCTCAAAGCACTGGCAATGCTTATCAACCTCCTTTCCGAGAATGGAGGCACCAGCTTTACCTCCTGGCTAGCATGAAATTTGTTTTCAGCTTCCATTTTGATTTTTAGTTGCGCCATTTGGAGCCTTTCTTCTCTAACTTCTGTAACTCGAAATCTCTCTGTCTCTGTCTCTCTCTTTCTGCTCTTTCCTCTTTCTCTCTCTCAAATTCTTTTTGTTTTTATTTTTCCTCCCTTTCTTTTCTCTCCTATTGCTAGTTTTTCTAACTCAAACTGCCTTTCTTTCTCTCTTTCTGCTCTCTCGAATGCTCTTTCCTCTCTTTCAATCTCTAGCATTTTTAATTTAAGTTCCATTTCTACATTTGGATTTTCCACTGGAAACTGTTCCAGATCTCCTGGTGCAAACACATTTTCATCAATGTAATATTCAACAATCTCTCTAGCCAGTCTTGCTTTTCGCATGGCTGGTTTTACATCTGTCAGCTCTAACTGTCTGCATATTTCTAGCAGTTCTGTCTTTTTAAAAGACTTCAAAACCTCTACGGTTGGTGATGCCAAGAAATCATCCATTGCTGTTGATCTGTCAATATATATCTAGGAAAATTCAAAAAACAATTTCACAATTCGAAATTTTAGATTTTCAATAAATGACTCACACAATGGTCTATCCCGGACGAGCTCCCAATTTGTTATGGCCCCAATTTGTTATGGCGTCAATTTGTTATGGTCCCAATTTGTTATGGCGTAGCGGACAGTAAGGGATGACAGACAAAATTTTCAAACTTTAACAGATTTAATTAAACAAACCCTAAACTAATCTACAATCTACTCTACTGACCAAGATTGAAATTAAAAAAAAAAAGAGATATTTACAGTCCCTTGGTAATTGAGATGGGGCTGCTATGTTGCGATGTCCTGGTACAGGAAAATGCTGCAACACAGGCAAAAATCCACAAAAAGCTTCACAGGTCTTGAAAAGAGTGACAGGTCTGGTCAAATGTATCCTTCCACAATTTCTCCTTGCAATTTCTCCTACTACCCTTTACTCTCTCAATTTTTCTCGTTATATACTCTTTTCCAGCCCCCTCCCACCTTCCAGACTTTTCTCCAATTCTCTAGGACATTCCCCTCTGAGGCATGCCCAGGACATGCCCCAAAACCTAGCTCCAGACTGGGCTTAACAAAAAAAATGTCAATACTGCCATCTAGTGGCTTTTTTTTTTTCACATTACAATACAAACATTAAAATGTTATCCACAAAAAAAAAATCAATAATTCAGCAATTTGGCTGCAACAACCTGCGACTAGTTTTCTTAATGAACTGTTACCAAGCTAGCTTACCGTTACAAACCTGTCACAGGGGTCACAAATGAAAGTATGAATACGAAGTCTTCCTCGTTATCCTGCCGTGATTCGAGCATTGAACACCTTGCTTTTGAATTTCTGTAGCTGGCTAAGCGCAAACGGAAAAAGGGTTGTTATTGTCGCGGTTTTGTGTTATCTGGACTGCCCCTTATCTGTGTTTCCCCGTTTGCTGTCGATTGTGAAGTGAGTTTTGTTCAAAGCCATTGTTGCTATTGCTGGGTCTGCTCTGCCGAGCCAGGAATGCATTTCTCGAAGGAACGGGTGCTAACTTACATAGTTGGAGCCATTGACAGTGAATGGATGAACTTCGTAAGTTGCTAGCGTAGTCAACAACTATGCTTTTGGGAAATGCGCCCCAGGTCCCCATTGTCAGCACAAGTTAGATCTAAAATAAAAGTTGATAAAATCGCCTAAAAACCTACATTTTCTAACTCGGCACGTTGCCTCCTGTTGTTCGCTTGCCCGACTTCCGGGTTCGGTGAATGATGTTTACCTTACGCACAGGCTATTTTTAGATATCGGGCGTGTCCCCATTGAACTGTGCCAAAAAATCTGAAGTGTTTCTGAAAGTCATTTCTTAACACAAAAGATTGTGTATGAGTTTGTGTATTCATGTTATAGTTGTTGGCCAACTGGTGACCTAATAATGTGGTAATCATGTATTAATATAAATTCTTCATACTGCATGTTTTTTCATTGTTTAAATTATGTCTGTTTGTTTCTTGAAATGGACACTGAATTGATGAATATTTTTGTGAAGTCTACATTAGTTGAATTGGCCCATCTAATATGCTTACTAATGTTGCCAGTCTGACATATTTGTCCGCTGTGTCACCTTGAGGCAAAGAATACCTGCATCCTTCATTGACGGCTGAGTGGAACTTTGCAATACCCCGAAAATGAGCAATGGTTTGAAACCAATGAATGCAATATGCCTGTTTTTTCTACGTTGTAACCAAAATTGTTGCTGTGGTCTTAGTATTTATCTCCCTTTTATAGAACATCTTACCTACCCAATTTTCAACAAATGGTACTATTTTTTTTTCAAAGCTTCTCCTAAAATGTGCATACTGGTTGTAAAGAACATTGACTCAATTCTTCATTACAGTATGGTAGGTTAGATTCTGGTTTAATACAGGTATCATTTATTAAGTGCCCACTGGCAAAATCATTGTGTCCCAATAACCTATGTATTATGGTCAGTCGTACATGCCTCCGCTCTGATTTGATGCATGGGCTCCAATAGTCAAGTATTTTTCTTGGTAGAAAACAATTTATGAGCTCTGGGTTATAGTGGGAAAATGCAAGCCATATAGGTGTCATTTCTCTGTCTAGAGGCGAGTGGCCGAAATTGCCAATGCAAGTAGTTATCCTGTTTGGCAGCAGCTATAGTACTTATTTGTGAAGAGGAAAAACTTGTAGTAGGGAGAATGATCCATCTTTCCTTCCCTCTCCATGCCCTAACGCCTGTTCAAGCCCTATGTAACTCACACTGATCGGGTCCGATCTCCTGGGAAAAGAGTGTAACGCTTTACAGCACTAGCAATGTCATTCCATCAACTAGGAGTCCCCAGGTTTCAATAAGGTGATGCTGGCCCAGTATTCTCAGTCTGTAACCTATGGACATCATGGCAGAGGCTAAGAGACTGAAGAGGACGTTTACAATGGAAGCTAAGAAGAGGAAAGGAGAGAATGACTCAGCAAGAGGTCGACAAGAGTAAGGGTGCTTTCACTCTAGGGACTCGGACGCGGATCTGAGTACACCTGACCCCAAAGTCCATTTTATTTGGTATGTGTGAACACAAACGTACCGAGTCTGCTTGGAAGAGGTGATCTCGGGCACGGCTCATCTGTACTCGTACCAAATGTGAAAGCAACTGTACGTGAGCACAGAAGTGGACTGTTATGTGACATTTTAACCATTCGACTCTTCTGTTCTGACAAACATAGCAGCAAAAGGATCTCTCTGGTCAATCAAACAAATTAAACGCTTGCTCGAAATTTGGGCAGACAAAAACATACAATCACAACTGGATACTACACACAGAAACGTGGAGATTTATTGAATAATTTGTGAGTATTTATATTTGCGTGGTTATTGCAGAGCAATAAAACAGTGCCTTGACAAACTAAAGAAAATGCAGCTGCAATATGTTTGCTGCAAAATCTTAAAAGTGTGGAACGCGGTGTGAAAGTCTGCATTTTCATTTTCTTTATGAGACCAATAATGCATTTGCTTCTTGAAAAAGAAGGTGCATGACTGAGAATGCATTATTATTAGAAGATTTGTGTTTTCATTTTATTTTATTTTTTTAGCCACATTCTGGGCACTTGCACTTTTTTTGAATATTGAATAGCAAATGGGGAATGCTTTTCAATTTCCTATTTATATTTAAAATTGCATACATGGACTTGAAAATGAAAAAGCAAAGTGGAGGATTACATTTTTACTGTTGATTGTGATGCAAATAATGTGCTTGCTTCTTAGGGAAGAAAAAGCATCCCTGAGAATGCATTTTAATTTTGATATTGTTAGTTAATCCTTTCATAATGATGTCTGTTGCTCATAAAATGGGTATTTAGGCTTCAAAGTGATGTCACCCGGTGCCAACATTTCATAAGGTTCAACTCCTGAAATGTAAAAAAATGCTAAAATGGGAAATGAAATTCTGAGAAAGTTTTTCATTCATCAATTAAATGTATAATTGTCATTCATAGTATCACTTGTATTATATGTACTTTTCCATGTAGCCTATCAGTGGTCTCTTGGTCATTTCTTAATTAATAAATTTACTTATCATTATAGGCCTGCATATTGGTCTTGCTTATTAAAAAACAATGATCAGTTATCGTGTTTTTATTTTGTTTTTTTTTTTGTCACCCACAATGATCTATTTGGCGGGTAGGCCTACTCATTTACAATCATTTACATTATTGATGTCTGCTTTGAATTACTGCTTGGCATGTTTGGAATGTGAGCTCTTCATCAATGCTGCAGCTAGTGAGTGGAGGCATTTTAGTCAGATCTTTAAACGTTGTCAGTATCCCTATGTCAGCAGCCATACCACTACTTGATTGGTCTCAGGTGTGAGCTTGGCCAGTACTTGGATGGGACACCACCTGGGTAAACTAAGTTGCTGCTGGATGAGGTGTTGATGGGCCAGTGGGTGGTGATCTTCTCTCTGATAAGATAATCCACATTGAACCAGTGCAGTGATGGGGGCATTGTGCTGAAGGAGACGCTGTCTTTTGGATGAGATATTAAGCCAAGTCATGGCTCTCTGTGGTCAATAAAGAACCTGTGACGCACTTTGACAAGAGTAGGAGGTTCCCAGGTGTCATAACGAAAGTCCCAACCTGCTATTTGTTTGCTCCCTCTCCACCCTTGAAAAAAAAAAAAAAAAAAATCTCAACGGGACTTCCCTAGTTAAATAAATAAATGTTTTCTGAGGATCCCTGAGGATTTTCTCAGGATCCTAGAGGAATCCTGAGGATTTTCCCAGGATCCTTGAGGATCCCCAAGGATTTTCTCAGGAACCCTGAGGATGCCCAAGGACTTTCCCAGGATCCTTGATGATTCTCAAGGATTTTTCAAGGGTCCTCAAGGATCCTGTCAAGGATCCTTCGGGATCCTTAGCCCTTTTGCGCAGAAGCAAAATCTGGCTATTTATGTGTTACCTTGTTTCAGGCTGTATAATTCAAGATTGCAGCTTCACAGGGAGGAAGAGAATGGCTCAACTGAGTCAAGACACTTGTAGCATTCAGAATTCCATCAGTAGATAATTACTGGGGAAGTTTTACGTGGGCGTGATGTTATGATTCTGCTATGACTGTCATGATTCTGATCTGCTTTGCCATGTTTTGATGTTCTGTCTGATTTGGATTTGGATTTCTGCAATGTCTGACTATTCTTTGAAATGTGTATTGTGATTTGGTAACTTAGAATTGTTCATGTATTGTCTTAGTTTAGTTTTTCCATGTTTGCATTTTACCATAGTTACATTCCGGTCCATGTTTTTGTTATCACCATGCATTGCACTTTGTCTCCCCCTGTCTGGTCTCGTCTCTTGTCTGCTCACAGCCCCAGTATTGCGTGCCACACTTTCGGGTGATTTAATGGTTTCTGGATTTCAACCTTCCTTCCAATCTCGTTTACTTCCTTCATCTTGCTTTTTCTGGATTACTAACCAATACTAACAGTTTGTTGTTTTGTTAAATTACTAACCAAGACTAACATTGTACATAGTACTAACTTACTAACAAGCACTAGGTGCATATAGCTGCACTCTACTAATTGACTAACGATCTCTCAGTATTCGCCCTGTTCTAGTCTCCGTCTCTTGCCTTCACTCAATTTACTTTGCTGTGCTTCTAGCAGATTCTCTGCACCTGTCTAATCACTGTTCTGCCACTCACTCTGTGCACGTAGAAATCCCTAACCGGATCTGTTTGTTCTGTCTATAGGCTGTCTTGTGATCCCTGTCTGCGTTTTGGCTTTTGCCTATTTCATGTGATTAGGTTCTCCCTCATGTTTGCTTCCTTTGTAATTAGCTTCATTTCCTGCACCTGTGTTCTATGTATCATGTGATCTCCCAGGAGTGTATATTAGGTGTCTTTTCACAGCACTTCCTTGTCAGAACGTTTCTCTTGTTTACCTGTGCTGCTTTCGTATTCGCCTTGTACTCATAGTGTTACTCTTCTGACTGGACCGTCCGACTTACGATTTTTGGCTCTGCATTTTGGATTATTGTTGCATCTGTGTTTACGAACCCTTTTTTGCCCGACTACGATTTTTGTGATTGCTGCCCTGTTTACGGTTTGGACTACGCCCACTGGTTTTTGGTTTTTGCTTTGACAAACCTGTGCCTGTGTACCGAACCTATTTTTGCCTGACCACGAGTACTGTTTGCTGCCCTGGTTTTTGACTGTTTCTGCCCTCCTGGATTGTGACTTTTGGATTGTGGACTCTGTACCTTTTGCCTTCTGCCCTGCGGGGGTTACCCCCCCTCGCTCAATAAAATCACTTTACCTGCAATCCTGTGTTCTCGCGACTGGTTCCTGAACGATACCTCACACGTGAACTATAAGTATGCATTATGCAGATGAGTTTTTAGGATATAAAGGAGGGCTGAATTCATCAATGGAGGAATCTACATGTACATTCACGATAGGTAACTGCGTGTTTTTTTATGTGATGACTATAATTGATAGTAGAAAGTCATAGTATCAATACCATATCGAATTTTTGCTTCGGAAAAATGATTTTTCTTAACAACTAATGGGGATACCATTGGCTCACTATAGCTGAACTGGTTGCAACAAAGGTCAATGATTTTTTTTTTTTTTTTTTTGTCACAAGAGATCATTTTTATTAACTGCTGGATTGTTACTATGGGCAAGTATATTAGGCAGTTTGCACATCAGGCTTGGCTGAGGAGTTTAATTCATACAATTCCTGGGAAACAGGGGAAAGCCTTAACTCATCCATATTCTAAACCGTGTTTGAGCTCAGCTTGCAAGTGAATATTAAATAACTGATCCGGGTGTGCCATCTGGTGATAGAATAGTGTAACTGCGTGCATAAATGGAGCAGCTCCATGTCTGCTGGTGTCTACATCTTCACAGAGGGGTTAAGGATCTTGAAGGATCCTGACAGAGGATATAGGATCCTTAAGGATCTTTGCAAGGATCCTGTCGGAATTCCTAACAGGATCCTGCTGGGATCCTTGCAGGATCATTGCAAGGATTCTCACCAGGGTTGTTTCATTCTCTACAATTTAAATGTCTTACTTTACTACATTGTGGTTGTGCTCATATTTTTTAGAGGAATTATTTTTAGATTTATTTGGCTAAGTTGCTGTTGGACCATTGTTATATTTATAAATGTAAATGCCTTTTAGGCTACAAAATTGTGGCGGCACTTTACGTTTAAAAGGAATTAATTATTCATCGATTTATTTAGTTAAGATTGCTTGTTGCACTGCTGTTTTATACTGTTCCACTTTAAAAACCTACAGTGCAGCCACTTTTTAAGAAACTGTTCTTTATTACTTGATTTATATATCATTTCTCCTTCAGTTATGATTGACTGTTGGTCAAAATAGATAATAATAGAATGTTCGATTTCATTCATTCTCTCTTTGTGTTTGTTCCTGTTACAGGCCATTCAGCAATGATAGAAATTATATCATATCCATTCAAGGTTAAGAGTATACACAGCTGTAAAAAAAAAAAAAAAAAAACGTCTTAATTCACACGCACTGGTATCGGATCTGTACTCTGTATCGGCAGATACCCAAAGCCCTTGTACTGGAATCAGAATTGGGAAGGAAAAAATGGTATGGGAGCATCTCTGGTTTTAGCTTTGCTGGATGCAGACTAATAATTTGACACTTCTTAGAGTAACATCTTTTCCACAACGACAGGATACATCTTCTGGACGTTGCATAAGATATGAGAAGTTACTCGTTGCATCAGTTAGGGTAAAATACCTTGCTGCCAGCTGAAACATATTAATCACTGTAGTAATTATCCTATGGAAGGCTCTTACCTATTTGCTCAGTTAAATATAGGATGATGAATTTTTTTTTGGTCTGGCTGTGTATCAAAGCCCTTTCTCAGGTGTGTTGTGAATGTATGAATTATGCAAGGCCACAGAAATTTTGAGATTTTAAGGCAAGTGCATAAGGTGGTTCATAGACAATGTGTTTTTTTTCCCTGCAGTATGAACAAAGCTCCGACTTCAGGCTATGAGAAGGATGTCGGGAGCAAAACCACCCATCATGACATGTACCCGGAAAGTGCCCAAAACCTTCAAAACACCACAAGCCTGGTGCTGATACCATTCAAGATTTTGGATCTCCAGTGAATCATTAGTGCTTTAACCACAGGCAGCATTAAATAGTACGTGACCAAGGGCAAGACAGGGGTTGCATTTTTGCTTCTGGTGGGTCCAAAATTACTGACACCCTTGACTGGCAGAGCACAAACAATGCTTTAAGAAATTATTATAAATGTATAAATATATATACAGAAACTCAAAATAACAACATGTGAGAAATATTATGCGATATAAATGTTCCAGTGGAACAAACTAAAATCATTCACTAATTTTATTAAAAATCAGTTTCCTCAAATCAAGGTTTGACCATTAATGGTACGCTTAAATATTATTGTCAATAACATCTACCTAAATTAAACCAGGTTTTAAATTAATGGTTTCAAAAAGCACCATCAGGCACCACCTTTACATCCACAGGCTCTTTGGAAGGGTTGCCAGAAGAAAGCCTTTTCTGACCAGAGGACACACAAGCAAGCACTTGGAGTTTACAACACATCATTTAATTTATGACTGGAACAAGGTGCTTTGGTCAGATGAGACCAAAATTGCACATTTCAGTCAGGTACAGCATCAGCGTGTTTGGCATCGAAACAAAGATGCATACATGGGGAAGAAGTTCCTCACACCCACAGTGAAATATGATGGTGGATGAGTCATGTTACTAAGTTGTAAATGAAGAGTGCCGATTATTAGGAAACCTTGATTTTATCCAAAAAAAAAAAAAATTATTATATGATTGTTATGAATTTGGGTGTTTCCATTGAAACATTAATAAAGTATTTCACACTTGGAGGTTTATTCAGTTTCTCTATAATTATATTGTTTAATTTTTTTTTGTGTTGTCTATGCATTGCCAGTCAGGGGTGCTAGTAATTTTAGAGCCAGCTGTAAACATTGATCTATTATAAACTAAATTAACCTCTGAGAAACATGAACCCACTTGAACAGTGGCTATGATCCTTACTCTTAAACATTGAGCTTTGTCTTATTTAATCACTAGGTGTCAGTATTAATGTTATTCAGTTTGTAACATGATGTCCAGCAGCGTAATGGACTAAGAGATGGAAAATGGCCTTTGAGGTTTTGCTTTGTGGGCGGCATGCTTTGTTCATTGCCATCTGCTGACATTATCATTTTCGTGCTCTGCGTTCGTTGGCTCTTTGGTGTTGTGGATCACCACCCCTTCTTACAGTGATGTTGAGAGCAGAGGTGACATGTGGAGTCACCTGACTGTGCCTCTATGGAAAGGCTAGTTGTTTTGGATTTCCCTTGAGATTGCATGTTTATTGGTGCAAGATGTGGGCTGCAATGTATACTCACGGACTTCAAGAATGCCTACTTAATTCTTGACGTAAAAAATACTCTTAAAAGGTGAGTTACGAGTAAAAAATTTATTGCTGAGATGAGATTAACTTATATTGAACCAGAAAACATGAATGGCGTGAAGATTACAAAAATCATTGTTACCTAGGAGGCAGCAAAACAAAATGTCCCAAGGATTCCAGTCAATAGCGAGTGTTACCTCCATTAACAGTAAGAAGCACATTGATTCTTCGAGACGTGGAGGCCACCAGATGATTAATCTGGACCTGGAAAACTGCCCGCCACTCTTCCTGAAGGGCTATTCGCAGTTGTGTGAGTGTTGGCGGTGGACACAATGATCCAAACTGTCCCACACAAGCTCTATCGGGTTCATGTTCCTAGAGTAAGGCAGCCAGTCGAGAGCCTGAATATTCTCATCCTCCAGAGAGTCTTGACAAATGTGTGCAGCGTGCAGACAGACAATGAAGTGCATAAAGACCATGTAACTATTCCTTCTGATGTAGAGTATGACATGTCCTAGAAATGTCATCATTATATCGTCATGCTACCAGATTGCCATCTATGTGCACCAAAGGAGAACGCCACCCATGACATATGGCATCCCAAAACATGACCAATCCAACACCAAAGCGGTCAGCCTGTTGCACACATAGACGTGCAAAGTGTTCCCCACTAATATGATACATGTGTTTTTAAAGTCTGTGATACATTTTCCCAACTGGTATAAATGTTACTGCTTAGAAGTCTGTTGCGTACAAATGCCATTCCTGCTGGTCATTAGTCTTCACCAAACAGTATTGCAACACATTGATCATTACTCTGTGATCACTGTTGCTCCGTGAAGTATGACAGCCAGCTGCCTGATGTCAGTCTATCACTAACTGGCCCAAGAGGTAATGCTTGACTGCTCCACCCAGCAGGCTGTTGACATCTCTCTTTTCTCTTTCTTCTCTCCTTCTTTCTCTCACTCTTTCTCTGTTTTGTATGGCACCTATTTACCAGTGATGGCCAAGATTAAAGCGAATGCGAGTAAGGTGAGAGCATCAGTCACAACTTGTCGTAAGCTGTTTTTATGGGGGTGAATAAATAATCTTATGCATGCAGTACTGTGCATCTCCTGCACTTGTGCATTGACTTTAATTACTTTGTTTTGGCACAGATGTTAATATACAACCCCACTTTCTTCAATTATGTCTATGATTCCTGGCTTGAGGGTCATGTGAGTTATCCCTCAACTGGCTTCTTAGCCTTGATGTTTGCCATTGACATACAGGTGCATCTCAGTAAATTAGAATATCATCAAAAGGTTGATTTATTTCAGTTATTCGATTCAAAAAGTGAAACTTATATATTATATAGATTCATTACACACAGACTGAAATATTTCAAGTGTGTATTTCTTTTAATTTTGATGATTACAACTGACAGCTAATGAATACCCAAAATTCAGTATCTCAGAAAATTAGAATATTGTGAAGAAGCTCAATATTGGAGACTCATGATGTCAGACCTGAGCCTTTAAATGGTCTCTCAGTCTGGTTCAGTAGGCTACACTATCATGGGGAAGACTGCTGACTTGACAGTTGTCCAGAGGATGATTGTTGACACCCTGCACAAGGAGGGTAAGACACGAAAGGTCATTGCTAAAGAAGCTGGCTGTTCACAGAGTGCTGTATCCAAGCACATTATGCAAAGTTGAATGGAAGGAAAAAATGTGGTAGAAAAAGGTGCAAAAGCAACAGGGATGACCGCAGCATTGAGAGGATTGTGAAAGGAAGCCCATTCAAGAATTTGGGGGAGATTCACAAGGACTGGACTGCAGCTGGAGTCAGTGCTTCAAGAGCCACCAGACGTATCCAGGACATGGGCTTCAGCTGTCGCATTCCTTGTGTCAAGCCTCTCTTGAACCAGAGACAACGTCAGAGACGTCTTACCTGGCCTCAGGACAAAAAGGACTGGACTGCTGCTCAGTGGTCCAAAGTCCTCTTCTCAGATGAAAGTAAATTTTGCATTTCTTTTGGAAATCAAGGTCCCAGAGTCTGGAGGAACAGAGGAGAGGCACAGAATCCAAGTTGCATGAGGTCCAGTGTAAAGTTTCCACAGTCAGTGGTGGTCTGGGGAGCCATGTCATCTGCTGATGTTGGCCCACTGTGTTTTCTCAGGTCCAAGGTCAGCGCAGCCGTCTACCAGGATGTTTTAGAGCACTTCATGCTTCCCTCTGCTGACCAGCTTTATGGAGATGCTGATTTCATTTTCCAGCAGGACTTGGCACCTGCCCACACTGCCAAAGGTACCAATACCTGGTTTAAGCACCACGGTATCCCTGTGCTTGATTGGCCAGCAAACTCGCCTGACCTAAACCCCATAGAGAATCTATGAGGTATTGTGAAGACGAGGATGGGAGACATCAGATCCAGCAACGTAGAAGAGCTGAAGGCCGCTATCAGAGCAACCTCGGCTTCCATGACACCTCAGCAGTACCACAGGCTGATTGCCTCCATGCCAGGCCGCATTGCTGCAGTAATTCATGCAAAAGGAGCCCCGACCAGATATTGAGTGCTGTACATGTTCATACTTTTCGTAGTCCAATATTCCAGTGATAAAAATCTTTCTTTTTATTGGTCTTAAGTAATATTCTAATTTTCTGAGATACTAAATTTTGGGTTTTCATTAGCTGTCAGTTATAATCATCAAAATTAAAAGAAATAAACACTTGAAATATATCAGTCTGTGTAAAATGAATCTATATATGAGTTTCACTTTTTGAATCGAATTACTGAAATTAATCAACTTTTTGATGATATTCTAATTTATTGAGTTGCACCTGTATGTGATGAGGTGAGCACATATTGCGCATATCCAACATTCTTCATACCCAAGTTCCTAGGATAAGCCAGCCAAAGCAAACTGGCAGTATCCAAATTGTCTAAGAAAAAAAGCTAAGCAAAAATAGAGCTCAAAAAATTTTGCTTAATTGAAAGACAGCAATTTTCTTTGGCCGATGCCTGCTGATTTTTGATTTTGAGCTGTCTTATTCTGCCATCTAGTGTTTATAGCGAAAAAAAAAAAAAAAAGCTCCTCCATCACGTCGCCACTGAAGGATTTCACTAAGCAGGATCATCAAGTTAGCTGGTAGCTGGATAAACTCAGCTAGACCCAGATAGGTTTTTACTTCAGTCTATATTTGTCATTTGGAATTGCTAATCCCACTTGACAAAAATCCCCTCAGGTGCATGACCAATTAGCCATTAAGCCTACATGCCATTTCAAAATGTGTTCTTTGCGACATCACAAGTGGGAGAGACCACCCAGAATAATTAGGTTTAGGTTTAGGTTTAGGTTTATTATTATAGAGCCCTTTAAAGCAACAACAGTTGAACAAAGTGCTGTACAAAACCAAAAAATTGGATAAAAGTTGAGTATAAAAAGAAAACAAATCAGGGACACAGGCAAGAACACACATTACACAGAGACACACTTATACAGAGTCAAAAGCCAGGGAAAAGAAATGTGTTTTCAGGAGGGATTTGAAAATAGGCACTGAAGGGGCAAACCTTACATGCAAAGGGAGTTCATTCCACATCTTTGGACCAATAACTGCAAAGGCACGATCCCCCCTGCTCTTTAACCTTGAGGGTGGGATTAATTATTAACTGGATTGCCAAAGTTGATCAGTTGCTCAGGCTTCCGCATATTATGTTACCAAAGAAGAGATTTAGAAATTGCTTGTAATGCCAAATAGGCTGCAAACAAGATGACATTATAGGGGACCTTTAAAAAAAAAAAATCTGATAGGTTTTTGTGTGCATGATGAGCCATTAGGGGAATTATAGTTACATGAATTTTCATTGACCGTCTCTGAATCACTAATATACTGTATCTTATTAATGTCTTGTTAAGACAGAAGATTTGGTGTTTTCAGGGTTCTTCTAATTTAATGGTTTCCTTTGGGATTAATTCTTGAGTGCTTATTCAAATTCTTATTCAAATTCTTGTTCAGTTTACTTTTTTGGATTAAGGTGGCCCATCTCCATTCATTTAAACCCTGATTTTGCACAGCTTATTTGACTAATTAGCTGCTCAATTATATGTGCAATTATTTTATGAAATGTAGTTTCTCAGGATTGGAGTGAATACTCCCCAGACAGTAAATCTGCGGGAACGGGGTTCTGAAGGCCTGTTTTAGACCCTGAATAAAAAACAGCCATGGTGCCTTTGGAACAGGATATAATTGCATTTGTATGCATTTACATCTAACCTTTTATTCTTAAATTGTTTCACCAGAAATAATTCCAAGTTCCAGTCTCACATCCATGCATATGTGTGCTTGAATGCAACAATAGTGTTGATGATAATGATTATACGGTTGTTGACTACCAAAAGGCACCAATTATATGGCTCTGAAATGCTATTTTTGAAACTTAATCAGTTTAATCTCAGAATTTTCATTTACTACCTCTGGGTCCCAGGTGAATGTTTATGGATTTGGGGCAGACAAGGGAGGAAACTGGCACCTCTGCGGGGAGAGTAGCCTGTTAGGAGCCTTCCGTCACAGCGGGGTGCATGATGGAGACTATGAATACAACATCACTTTGCTGCTGGCAAGTAAAAAGGGATATGATGTTCAAAGGGATATGACAGCTCAAGACTTCACCTGAACATTTTGGAAAGGAAATGCCAAAGAGTCTGATCAGCCTGCTGTCAACAATCATTGCGAAACTTGATCAACCCCAATGCAAAATGCAAGGTAGTACTACATTTTTCCAATCCCTACCCAAATCTTTATAACCCAAATTTTTTTATTAAAAATAATTTTTACTTACCAAAGAAAATGTAATACTAACCTTGAATTTGGTGGGTGTTTTTTTTTTTTTTTAATGAAGACTTCCAGATGAAGCATAAAGGCCTTCCTTGACCTCAGCAATGCATCTTATATCAGGATGAAAGCCTCTGTCCCTCGATGCTTGATAATGTAGCAAATATAACCGGTCTTTCAGCTATAGGGAGGCAGTAATTAATGAGGATGACTGATGTTTTTACAGCAGCAGGTCTTGTGCTCATCACCACAGATTGAGGTTTTTAATTTGTCACATCAGCTGACAGCAGACCAGGCTGCTGTTTCTAAAGAAATGCACAGGAATGATTAAGACTAACTGTGGATTTACCCTGTTATTATCTGAGTGTGTGTTCCTGCTGAGTGGGCCATGGGTGTGAAATCGCAGTAGTGGAGAACTTTGGCCTGAATTGAGCGATGCAACAAGCAAAACTCATGCGTCTCATTTCTGTGCCAACATGAGTAAATGATCATTTTTATTTTCCATGTAATAAAATTCCGAAATAGTTGGGACAAAGTGTAAATTGTGAATTAAATCAAAATGCAATGACTTTCAGATCACATGAGCCAATATGTTATTTACAATATAACATAGATAACATTCCAAATGTTGAAACTGAGACATTTTACATTTTTATCCACAAATTGAGCTTATTTCAAATTTTATGGCTGCAACAGGTCTCAAAAAAGTTGGGACACAGGCAAAAAAGGGCTGAAAAAGCAATTAATATATAAGAGAATCAGCTGAGAGAACATTTAGCAAGTAATTAAGTTAACTGGCATCAGGTGTGTAACATGATTGGCTATAAAAGGGATGTCTTAGAGAGGCTGAGTCTCTCAGCAGTAAAGATGGCCAGAGGCTCTCCAACCTGTGAAGGCTTGCGCAAAAAAAAATTGTGGAATACTTTAGAAACAATGTTCCTCAACGTCAAATTGCAAAGGCTTTGAAGGTCTCATCATTGACAGTGTATAACATCATCAAAAGATTCAGAGAGACTGGAAAAATCTCTGTAAGGGACAAAGCTGAAGACCTTTACTGGATGCCCGTGATCTTCGGGCCCTCAGACGCCACTGCATCACTCACCAGCATGATTCTGTCATTGACATTAGTAAATGGGCCCAGGAATACTTCAAGAAACCACTGTCTGTAAACACAGTCCGCCGTGCCATCCGCAGATGCCACCTAAAACACTATCATACAAAAAGGAAGCCATTGTTGTGCATGATCCGGAAGCGCCGCCGTGTTCTGTGGCCCAAGGCTCATTTAAAATGGGCAGAAGCAAAGTGGCAAAGTGTCCTGTGGTCAGACGAGTCCAAATTTGACATTCTTGTTGGAAATCATGGGCGTCGTGTCCTCCGGGACTAAAGAGGAGAAAGACCACGCCTCCTATTATCAGCATTTAGTTCAAAAGCCAGCATCTCTGATGGTATGGGGATGCATTAGTGCATATGGTGTGGGACACTTGCATGTTTTAAAAAGCACCATGAATGCTGAAAGGTATATGAAGGTTTTAGAGCAACCTATGATCCCCTCTAGATGACATCTATTCCAGGGAAGGCCTTGTGTATTTCAGCAGGACAATGCAAAACCACATTCTGCAGCTATTACAACAGTATAGCTTCATAGTAGAAGAGTCCGTGTGCTGAACTGGCCTGCCTGCAGTCCTGATCTTTCACCCATTGAGAACATTTGGCTCAGAATTAAAAGAAAAGTCCATCAAAGGAGACCCAAAACTCTCCAGCAGCTGGAAGCCTGTATTATACAAGAGTGGGATCAAATTCCAATGGCTAAACTCAAGAAACTTGTCTCCTCAATGCCCAGACGCCTCCACTCTGTGTTAAAAAGAAGAGGGGATGCTACACCATGGTAAATAGGCCCCTGTCCCCACTTTTTTGAGACCTGTAGCAGCCATCAAATTTGAGATGAGCTCATATTGTGGATAAAATAGTCAAATTTCTCAGTTTCAACATTTGCTATGTTATCTCTGTTCTATTGTGAATAAAATACTGGCTGGTGTGATTTGAAAGTCATTGCGTTTTGATTTTATTCACGATTTACACTTTGTCCCAACTATTTCGGAATTGGGGTTGTATTATGATGTTCATGCCAGGCTGCAATGTTTTTAATGTCTACAGCAATATTTCAGTTAACCGTTTTGTTAACATGCGCGAACAGACAAGGACATCACTTAGTAACTTGGTATGTTTTTGGCTTAAAGGTCCCTTATTATGCTATTTTTAGTGGTTTAAAATATGTCCAATGGGTCTTTAAAATAATGTTAAGAATTAAGTTACAAAAAAAAAAAAATCACACACATCCAGGCTTAGTGAGACATCCTCCCTCTGTGCCGGCCTCTGTTTCTGTCCCGCCCTGAAACACGAGCCGTTCTGAAATGGGCGGGAGGCTATGCAAATTAGGCGCTGCTCTGATTGGCTGCCTGGCTACTTCGATTCCGGGGGAGGGTACAGGCCCGAAAAACCAGCAAGCCAAGATGGCAGGTATTTCAGGACAGCTTTCCGCAGCATCTATTGCTGTAAGACCATAAGTGTTTGATCCCGAAACCGACCCCGAACGGAAGGAGGATTTTATTGAGGTCTTGCAGCAACGTTTAGCAGGATGTCAATGAGTGGTAAGTTGAAATTTTAGTGTTTTGCTCGTGCTGTCTCGCTTTGCACGCGTGGGGTTGTAGTTGTACTGTTATGTAGTCATGTATCCACTTATCCAGAGGAAACTTAGCTAAAAGCTCCTGATAACCATTTCTACAAACAAAACACAATTCCGACACCAAGCTACTGAATGAGCTTGTAGCAAAACACACACAAACAGCGTAAGCGTTGTTTATGTGGAGCTGGCAAATCGAAAGAATTCCGCATCCAATCTACATATTTTATTGCTTTTTATTAGCCATAACAATTTTTAAAGGGGAATGAAATTCCACAGTGGCAATGCAGAGAAATCGTTTGTTGTACCAGACACGTTATAGCTTGTGCGTTCACCGTGGTATCATCAGAGAGCTAGCCCAGATATTGGTGAAGTATCCGGCTGACCCCGGTCATGGATAAGTAACATAACATGAACATTAACATGAATGGTGAGAACAGGCCGTTCAGCCCAACTAGGCTCGCCAGTTTCTTTATACTATTGTGAATATATCACTTCAGATACTCAATGACTCAATGGTATCTAGCTTTAAGTCAAGCCTGCTCTTGAAAACTCCCAAGGTCTCTGCCTCAACAATATGGCCAGGCAAGCTGTTCCACACCGAAATTACTCTTTGGGTGAAGAAATATTTCCAAATATCAGTGCTAAATTTACCTTTGGTCAACTTCCATTTGTGACCCCGAGTTCTACTAACAACACTTGGTCGAAGGAATCCTACATAATTCACTTTGTTAATCCCTTTAACATATTTAAATACCTCAATCAGATCACCCCTAAGTCTCCTTTTCCTAAGACAAAAGAGATTAAGGATCTTCAGCCTCTTCTCATGGCTTTCATCTTTTATACCCAGAATTAGCTTAGTGGCTCTTCTCTTTACTTTTTCTAGAGCCTCTGTATCTTTCTTAAAGGAGACCTATTATGATACAATTCCAAATTTATGTTTTGATCTTGGACTCCCCAAGAGTACTCCTGATTGTTCAAAGTCCAAAAAAGGGTCCTTATTTAGCTCATACTGCCATCCTCAAAAAAACCCCATCTGTAGTCCATTGTAGTCTCTGCCTGAAACGCCTCGTTGGGGCGGCTTATCCACTATGGCCCCCACTCCCCGTATGCCCACTTTATTCTTACTGACCAGCTCTGTGGAGGGGGGATCTGGGCAGGACGAGGCAGCAGAACGCAGTTTTCTGGGTCCGCCTCCCCAGAGTGAAACTGAGACACATCTGCCATCTGATAAGGAACAGACGGGCAAATTCCGCAATCAAACGCAGTACATGTGTATTGATCTAATGAAATGAACTTGTTCTTATAAACGCAACGGCGAAAGTGGAGGACGCAGTGCGAAAGTCTGGCAGGTCAAGCTCTAATTTGCTATCTACCTACGGCTAATATGGTGAGTAAAGCAGTGTTTCTACTCTATAGCTAGGATTGAGGGAAAGCAAGAATCCACCCCATGCAGACACATTTGTAGAACAGGTCGACATATCCAAGTGTAGACCGGAGACCGTAGAAATCCAGTGGGTCTGAGTTTAGAGGGAAACATGGACAGTGAGGAGCAGCAAAAAGTGGACCAACAACTTATCGACTGCTTCGGTGTGTATTATAAGGAACTGCTGGTTCGTGTGCATAACTGTGGTGTGTCGTTAGCGTGGAGTAACGAACAGCTTCTGCGCTGGTATATGACGGAGGGGCGAAAGCTCCAGGCTAAACGGTCTTTTTGGAAATTGCCCGTGGTAATGGTTTACTTATTGTGTCGGAATGACCAGCGTTTGCTCGCGGGAAATTGGCGCGATAAGCCGCTTTCACACTGGACGTGAAACGAATTTTTCGCGCGACAGATGCCATTCAAAGTCAATGCATTGACTTTGCATTGACTTCAAATGTAATCTGTCGCGCGAAAAATTAGTTTTGCGTCTGGTGTGAAAGCTGCTTGACACGCCCATAACGCATGTAGTCGCATCTTTGCATTGACTTTGAATGTAATTTGTCGCGCGAAAAATTAGTTTCGCGTCTGGTGTGAAAGCTGCTTGACGTGCCCATAACACGTGTATTCGCGTCATTGCATTGACTTTGAATGTAATCTGTCGCGGGAAAAATTCCTTTCGCGTCCGGTGTGAAAACAGCTTTATGGATGGTACGCGACAGCCATAGAGAGCTCGGTTATGTTATGAACATAATACAGGTTTTGCAAACCATACGTTCCGTTAGCGTGGACAGTTGCTTATGTGGAGCTAGCGAATCAATCACTTCTACAGGAAAGAATTTCCAATTCAATCTCTGCCTTTTTCAGGTTTTTATTAGCCAGAACAATTTCTAAAGGGGGATGAAATTATGCCCCAAGAGAAATCGTTTGTTATACCAGACACGTTAGAGCTTGTGCGTTTCGCATTGCTTTCACCGCGGTGGTATCAGAGAGCTAGCCCAGTTATTGACGAAGTATCCAGCTGACCTCGGCCATGGATAAGTGAAGCGATCACAAGCAGCAAACCTACATCTGGTCTAACTGCAGCCTTTTCAGCCCAACTTTGCAGACACATACAGCACCTGTCTGGTTAGCTTCAACCGTAGTGGCTACAGTTGGGCAATGTTATGATGAAACTGCCACATTGATGCTTACCGAAGTAACACAAGCATTACCCCGATCAGAATTAATGCATATAAGTTAACCAGGAGCATTTTAAGTAGCGCAGCACGCAAACTAACATGCAGTAGCTGGTAACCGAGCGGTCATAGCAACCACAGAGACAAACCCTTGCAATACAGGTTTTACAGACAGCAAGTTCCGTTACCGTGGACAATTGTACCAAGCATCCAAATTGCAGACAAGTATAAAAAGTTAGCTTCAAATGAGGTTTATGTTCACACACCTTCTGTTGAATTTCCCCTGATAATACTCTTGCATATTTAGGACACAAACATTAGCCACAGTAACTTGGCTATGTTAGCCGCAGTGCTACAGCCACAATCAACTGGCTATCACGTCAGGGAGGCTTATGCCATAAAGCAACTTACAGCTTCTGCATCTGTGAGTCACGCACAGTTGCGAGTCACGAACGATCCAGGCTCTATCTTCTGATATTTTACAAAGCCTGCGTTTGAGGCCAGTTGTTAATGCTAACTATCGTTAGCGGTCCTGCTAGCCACCCATAACACGTTAGCTTCACTTACATTATTTGCTGTTATATCGTTACTTACAGCTTGTGGCTCCGAGCGCTTGATCGATGCAACTGCTTCAGGTTTGAGAAGCAGCTGAAAAGCTTATCCAGCGTCGAATTATGCTTTATTGACAAAGCTGTCTTTGGTGAAATGCTGAGCACAAACTGCTAACGTTCCCTTTGGCCGTCGCTGTTTGCTGCCAGCAAACAAAAAAAAGCTACCCACTGATTTCTGGTAGCATCATCTTTTGGAAGAGAAATGGGTGCTTTTCTTCACGTCTAAAAGTAAACGGACAAACAGCTTTGGGAGAGATACTGACAAAACTGCACCTCAAATGATCTGCGGTTCTTCTTTTGTATTTCTGGAAATGTTGATGCTACTAAGGCATAGTATGATCCGCGGTTGTTTGTGCCTGCTAGAATAGTTTCCGGTGTGGGCAGGTCCAGCGCCATGATTGGCTCCGGCTAGGTCTGTATTAATTGGATGGCACAACCTGAAGTCAGGTTTTGCCCAGATCTCGTGAAGATCTCCGGACGAGCTGTTCAGAGAGGAAATAACGTTCACGAAATCACGTTCTTGGATTACGGCAAAACCCCTGTATCTTATATTTAGAAACTTTTCAGAGGTTGAGTATGGACATCCAACATTATGACATTACTTATATGTGTTAAAAGAAGGATCAGCATAATAGGTACCCTTTAAAGTATGGTCCCCAGAACTGTACACAATACTCTAGATGTGGTCTGACGAATGTGTCGTACAAAAGAAGCATCACCTCCGGGGATTTGTACTCAATACTTTTGGCAATGTATCCCAGCATCCGATTGGCTTTTTTAACTGCTACGGCACAATGGCTAGAACCTGTGAGGGTTTGGTCAACAATCACTCCCAGATCTTTTTCGTGTGGAGCACATTCCAGTTTTAAAGCTCCCATGAAGTAATCCTGTCTAATATTTTTATTACCTACATGTACAACTTTACATTTCGCTACATTAAATTTCATTTGCCACATTTCTGCCCAATTCTGGATTCTATCCGAATCATCCTGAATCACTTTTGTGGACTCTAAAATATTTGCCAAACCTCCCAATTTAGTATCATCTGCAAATTTAACTAATTTGCTCTCAATATTCCTATCAAGGTCATTAATGTAGATGAGGAACAGCAGGGGTCCCAACACCAATCCCTGGGGGATGCCACTCCCCACCATACCTAGCTCAGATGAGATACCACTGACCACCACTCTTTGTGTTCTGTCCTGCAACCAGTTTTGAATCCACTTCAGAATACCTCCTGTAACTCCAATGGAGCTCATTTTAAAAATTAGTCTCTTATGCGGCACTGTATCAAATGCTTTCTGAAAATCCAAGTATATGATGTCATAAGCCCTGCTCTGGTCATAAGTCTTGGTGGCCTGCTTACCAGCGAGCTCGTGCAGAAATAAAATTATGAGCAATCAAGTCGAAGTCTGACAAAGGCTCAATTGCACCGATAGTTATGCAAGCAATGTTGGTTTGTGTTTCTGGCTCAGCAGTAACGTTACTTGTGCATATCTTTCTTTGACATATACAGTCGCCAGCTAGTTAGCGGCAGAGTTACTTGAAAATAATTTCCGCTGAGCCGCACGTTTTTTATGTACCTGGCAAACAAGCTATATTATGCTGGCAGCATCGCGCCCTCCTGTACTATCCAGGGATGCGTTTCTCAAAAGCATAGTCGCTGACTGCATTAGAGCATAAAATTATTAGAGATCCATCTTGATACATCTAGCCATATTTTTGCATTGGAAATCAGAACATTTTGGAAATAGAATATGGTTTATGTGTGCAGTGTAAGGACAGTGTCTTGAAATCACGAAAAGATTCATAGATTTCTGTTACTTGTTCATTTTGTTAATTATGAAATAGTTTTGATTTACTGTTCGAGAAAATGAAAAGTACTGTAACAGTAGAATATCTTCACTGTCATACTTCCCATTATTCTGCAAGTTTTCACCCAAATCCATCACTGCTTTCCTCTTGTTATGCCCACTTCCTGATTATGTGAATACGAAAATTCAATGTCATAGTCCCAATGGGCCAAAAATAAAGCGAATACAGTTATTTGCAATCATTTGTGTAATTTTCCCCCACTGCGCCGCGACACCGAAATTTAGGGTTCCCCCACCTGTCAAATCCCACTTTAACCACTGTGTATATATATATAATATATATATGGGTCAATCCAAGAAATGATGTTTGGGCCTATTTTAGGGTCTTTTTGACTTCAGAGAGCTATAGAAAAAAAAAATGCACCATTCTTCCTGTTTCTAGTGTCATTTGAAAGAAAACATCCTGGGCTTCAAAAGAAGGGCAAATTTGCATATGTCGGCCCATGATTTCGTGAGTTTTTGAACCCCAAAGTGAAAAAAATTGCCCAAAATTGGCATTTTTAGGCCATTTTCACCTCATTACAAGCCATGTATTGTCAAACCAAATAGTACTAGATCACCATAAACTTATTTTTTCCTTAGTGGGGGGTCATATCTAACATTTCCATGTGGTTTAGCCATGTCATGACCTACATTTTTTTTTTCCTATATCTTTTAATGGGAATTTCAACTCGTTGAAATACGAGATACGAAACTTTTAGACCATCAACTAGCATACTAAGAAGGTAGACCCACTGTTCATATTACATCCAGCCAAGAGGGTCCCTATAAGGGTTATGTTCATAGAAATTTTTTTTACATACATTGACCTTTGCCTGTGCCAGCTTGAAAAAACTATTTTTCAACACCGGCCTCGTCACTCACGTTTCACTGACATTTACCCATATAAAGAGCAAACTACTGCTAATTTCTTTACTTCCTACCATCCAAACAAAGTTATAGGGTATATGTAGCAACCCTAAGCATAAAATAATAAAGAAAATTCATTCAGGTTGGCTCTATGGGGCGTTGCTCGGTGAGTGAAACACGACTGATCATCCGGCGCCAAAAATGTCGCAAGAAGAGGAAAGCGACTTCCTGTTAACCAGCAAAAGTAAACTACGTCCGGGGTCCTTTGTAAACAACTCAGAGGATCTCAAGCTTCGATTGAGGCAGGTTTACGGCAGATTTTACTGCAAAATACAAGAGAAATTCTTCAGAAAGGTAAGGAATTTGGATGAAATTCTTACAAAATATTGTTGAGGGGGTGTCTGGGTGCACGCAGATGTCTCAATTTGTACCAAAACAATGTATTTTGGGGTCTATGGGTTAAAACAGATCGGCGAGTGAGATTTCCAAGCCGGTACGGCCATTGGTTTGCGTGTACGGAGCCATTTGCCGTGCCTGGCGTGGGTTTGGGGAAAAGTGATACGTGAGTGACCAGCCAGCCACCTTGCTGAAAATGGCCTCTGTGGCTCGAATTCCTGTATGCTTGGGTGTAAATTGATGTTAATTCTGTAGAATGAGGTGCCCCACGTGTGTTACTACCTTTTTAGGCCATGTTTGGGCATTTTGAGTTGACCGCCCACCCCAGAGAAGGGCGGAATAGCGAAATTTTGTCAGAATTTTCACTTTTTGGCCCCCCAAATGGCCTAATTTTGCTAGATTACATGCTTTTTCCATGTTATATTCCTTACCGCACCTACCTTTAATCGTTTTATTGTGTTAAACCTATCCTGGGTGGTATAATATTTCCACAGTGCAGGCCTAAAGGTATTTGGCTATGCCGCGTCACTCACGTTTCACGTACTACAATTATGGCCGCCACACACCTCTATATGCACAGCCTGGGAATTTTCACTCATTAGCATTTTAGATTGGCCTCTTCTCTAATATCCTGACCAGAAGTAATGAACATAGTGCAAACCTTCACTGCTTTTAGGTACATTTTCCCATCGTCACTCGCGTTTCAATTTCTATTTTTTTGTCAGAAAGGGCACCTCCACCCCATCCAGCCCATTTATATTTCATCAGAAGATGGCCCTATGGTACCCCTAACTTACACAACAGCCAATATGTAGATACTGCATACTTTTTTTTTTTTTAATCAAAAATTTCTGGGGGCCATATTTTGGGTTTTGACTGGATATTTGGTCACTATCAGTCGCGGCTCGTGAACTGCCAACAGCAGAGGCTCAAACAATCCCCTAAAAAGAATGATTGGTCATGACCTGTTTTCAATCAGTCATTTAAATTACCATTACAGAAACTCTGAAAACTCTCAACATTATCAGGTGTGGCCAGTTTTCATTGATGACGCATACCTGTCAACTCTCACGCATTCGGTGTTAGTTTAAGTGACATTTTTTCGTTCCTCTGCTGTAGTCAGCAATCAACGAGTAAGTAGATTCTGGCGCGGAACTGAAGTCCTTGTGCATGGAGGAGTTGGAAGCAATGGAATTGCATAAGACGTTTCAAATGAAGTTATGTCATTTAAACGATCGTGAAACACATGCATTGCTTCCATCCACTGAGTAAAGAAAAGCATGTGAAGTCCGGAGTCGTAATCGGCATGCGTTGTAAATGAAAACTGACCACACTTGTTAATGTTAACAGCTGGCCCGCGCGGAGTCGCTGATGTCGCGAAAAAGAGTTAAATTTTATTTTCAAAGGCATGGTAGAAATCCCAGATGGGCCAGATATGTGTATTTATGCCCTTAATTTAATAGTAGAACGTGTTTTGTGCATGTAGGAGTGATATGGATACAATCCAATGATGTATAGTGGTGCTGAGGTGGACTTTAGAATATGTTGTCAGAGGTGAAACGCACGTGACGAACGAGAGGTTTTCCGAGGGTCAATGCAGGGCCTGACTGAGCTGTTTCAGTAATTTATGGATGGCAAAGGGTCACTGTTTTGCATATTAGACACACTGTAGGCAAAGTACTGTGATTTTGAAGAGTATCTGATGAATTTTGAGGAAATGAGGGTAAAGTTAAGAATGTGAGTAAATTTTTTCCAACTTTTACCTTTTGCACTATATATTCGATGACTCATAATTCTCTAAATTTTCAACCCTGGTTTTAGATTTTTTGTACACTTAAAGTAACATATTGTGGTAGTTTGTAAACAAAATTTGGTGTAGATATAACAATTATTCATTCTACTTTTGATGTTGCATTTAATTTCATCACTCATGTTTCACGCGTTTTGGAAGATTTACGGCGCTTGCGATAAAAACTGACCCATTAGGAGTTGGTAACTTGAATGAACCATTCCATAAAGCCAAGATATAGGGCCATCAATAAAATAAAGTGTTATTAAGTAATACTGAGTTTGTTATTTTCATCCCCCTGGGCATCATTTCTTGGATTGACCCATATATATAAAATTGACACTAAATTGAATCAGTGATCAGAATGATGTTATAGTTCAGAGTATGGCACTTGTCTTCAATGTCTCTACATCAACTACCATACTTTATCCTCTTGCAGAGCTTGCGTTCTTTAGATGATGTCAGCCGGTTGATGTGTCAATCGCGCTGATTTTGGACCTAATTGTGGGTGGGGCAAAAATCAAGGTCTGCCATCAGAAAACAAGCCTAAACTTACTACTGTGTGTATTTTTATGGGAATTTTTGCTGCAGACACAGTTTACAAGTCCAGAACTATGGAATAAGTGCCAAAGTATTCAGTAATAGATAGTCCCAGATAGCAAAAAGTGATTGAAACAACATTGTGATACTGTCAGGCTGAAGATTGCAATCAACATTGATGTCAGATATTGAAAAAAACATTGAAAGTGCTCCCTATGATCAACATGGAAATAACGTTGAATTTCCAATCGATTCTGACAATGAATCAACCTTGATTCAACTTTGATATGATCAACATTGAAAGAATGTAGAATTGCATCAACACTGATTCAACTATATATATGCATTGCATTATACATTGAAACAATGTTATTATTAAAAGGCCATTTCAACACTTTTCAACCCTCCTCTGTATGTTTTTAATATGCCTCATTAAAAAATAATCATTTTACTCTATTCGGTGTTTTAAATTTCTGCGGGGGTTGTTCCAAACTTGTCTATTAGTGACATCACTGACATTCAGGCATATGGCAGTGATATCGCTGACTAGTAGACTACTTTGGCATGCTCCTTGTTGAACTATACCATAAATAGAGTAATAAAGTGATTATTTTTTAATGAGGAATATTAAAAACATACAGAGGAGGGTTGAAAAGTGTTGAAATGGCCCTTTAAAAAGGGGTCAAAAAGGGGATACGGAAAAACAATTGGCTGGCTGGCTGTTCAGCGATTGGTCGGCCGCAGGGGAAGAACTTCAACGATTGGTTGGCTGGCTGGCTGGGTGTTGACGTCATTCGTATTTAATGTGCTTAAGTGTACAAGGGCGCGGGAGGGAAGGGGCCCCCTCCCTTTGCAGCACTTCCTGGTGGCGGCTGCAGACTTAGAGCATTTTCAATGTAAAAGTAACTTTAAACAGTAAAAATTAAGACAGAAAAGTAAAAACGTGAATTGGGTTAAAACTGTTTTGTACAATCTATGTCTAAAACCTTTGTTTAAAAAAATCTGGGTTGAAATTTTTTTACATTTTTAATTTTGTATTGAGGGAACACTTTCTCAAGGAAGCGGAAGGCGCTGACACAAACACAGTGGGAAGCAAAAACCGCAAACGACGGCAAGCAGAGGGGGATATCTGTTTTTCCCCCTCCAAACAATATTTAAAAGAAAACTAAAGTAACTGATACAAACACTTACGTTACTCTTGGACGCAAGGACAGTGATGAAAATAACATTACAGATGATAGAAGCAACAATACTATCACCGCAATAGCTTGCACCGAGCACCAGTTAGCTTGTCGCTCCGGTGAAGAGCATCAGCAGTGGACCATTAACTTTAGCGCTGCCATGCACTGGGGATCCTTCCAACCAAGCATTGCATTTCCTGGAAGAAAAATCGGCACGGAGTGATTTGACAGATCCTTTCAATGAGGTTTGTTTGAAAAATGGCAAAAGTTGCATTGTGTTAAGGAAACCGACGGTATTCTTTGATTTATATGCACAACTACGGTGACAGTTTGTTTGTTAAGGGGGATTGAGCAACTGGGAAAAGGCAAAAGAAAAACTTGGTCAGCATAAGTTGTCAGGCCTGCACTCTGATTCATTACATGTGTTCGCTATGATTTAAGTAACTCTAATCAGTGCTATGCTGTCGGAGTTTGCAGCTAGGAATCAACATACTGCTAGGACAGTGTTGTAAAATTTATTAAGATCGGCTAAATTCCTGAGCCATGAAGAAATACCACCCAGAGGGCACAGTCATCGCGACAAGTACTGCGTCAGCTTATGTTTGAGAGAATGCACTTGTTACCGAAAGATTGAGAATGGCTTTCACATACCCGCGGTAGAAAGATGAAAATAAAATAAAATTGCCGGTTTCGGAGCATTTTAAGAATGCTGGTGATGAGCCCAAAGAGAACAATTATCAGGCTTTCATTACTTTATGCCTTTTATGGGATTAGCCTGCTGCCTGGATGTTTATGTTAGCGAAAGTGACAAGTTACATTCATTAAAGATGGTTGATTGAATTAAAAAAGTAAGTCATATATAATGCGATGAATCACTTTATTCAAATGTAGGATTTTGTCAGAGGATTATTTGTTTATTTTTGGGACTGCAGACCTCGAGAAGCTCATAAAACAGCACATAATGGCTAGGCTTACGTAGTCACATCCTTCTGCGCCGATGTTTCATAGGGTGCGACCAAAGACTATGAAAAGATGGACGAAGCAATGGTGACGTCACCCATTGGTTTCAGCGTACCATTTAGGAAGCCTTGATTTCCTCAAACCAATTTAAATCAATTTGTTTGTTTGTTTATCTGTCTTTATCACTGTGTTCACTCAATGTGAGGGGTATCCGAGAACAGATTAAGAGGAAGGCTGTTTTCTTGTTTTGTAAAAGCTTAAAGGCAGACTTTTATTTTCTTCAGGAAACGCATGCTTTGGCATCAGACTTTAATTTCTGGAAAAATCAATGGGGCGACAACATTTGGATGGCTTACGGAAATAATAATTCTGCTGGCGTAGCTATATTGAGAGGATCTTTTCTAGGGAAAGTGATTAAAAATAACATTCAGAATTCAGGAAGATGGATTATTCTAGTTGTTGAATTTATGGATCATCTTTTTATTTTGGGTAATATTTATGGTTATAATAATAGCCATAGAAACAAAATTCTTTCTGAGGAATTTGAAGCATAAATTTATACCTTATTAAATACTTTCATGAATGCCAAATTAATTCTTGGAGGAGATTGGAATACAATACGTGATCCAATTAAAGACTGTTACCCACACAGATCTTTAAGAGGCTCATATGCTGAATTTAACAATTTATGCCTGAATTTGAATTGTTGTGGGCGCCCTGGTGGCTCATCAGTCTAAGTGCGCGTACCATAAAGGCTGTGTCCTTTCCTCAGCGACCTGGGTTCAAATCCGGCTCGGGTCATTTGCTGCATGTCTTCCCCCATTCTTCTCCCCAACCTTCCTGTCTCTCTACACTGTATAACTGTCAAATAAAGGAAAAATTCCCCAAAAAAAAAAAATTTATGAATTTGAATTGTTGTGATATATGGAGATGTAAAAATCCACATCAAATCCAGTTTACTTGGAATAGTAAAGACCTATCTAAAAGATCAAGGATAGACTTTTGGCTCATATCAAATGATTTAATAGATTGAGTAAAAGAAACCAGAATAGAACCTTCAATTTTTACTGATCATAATGTAGTTTCTTTAGTATTGCATATGAGGAGCCTATCAGTTAAATCCAATTCAAAATACTGGAAACTAAATAATAAACTTTTAAGTGATAAATTTTTCAAAGAAAAAAACCATAGATATCATTAATAAGAATTGGAAAACCGCTCAAGAAGAAAGAATATATGGTAATCACTGGGAATATACCAAATTTCAGATTCGTAATGTGGAAATTAACAGGGGAAAGGAATTGGCGAAAGAAAAAAGAGTCAAACAAGACAAAATTCTCAAGGATATAATTTCTATTCATGAAAATGCTGAACTCTCTCATTCTGATGCCATCAAGCTGTCTGAATTACAGTCCGAGTTGGAAAAATTTAGCAGAAGGTGCCTTCATTCGATCGCGACGGAAATGAATGGAACATGGCAAATAGAATACAAAATATTTTCATAATTTAGAAAAAAAAAAAAATGCCAGGGTTAATAATTTGTATAAACTTAAGATTGATGATCACATTTATGAGTATCCCCAAAAAATTCCCAATTTTGTAAAAGAATTTTATAAAAAATTATACTCTGAAGTTGATAACAGTCATAATTCATTTCTTTTTCTTTCTTCTATTAAAAATTTGGCGGGGTGTATTGACCAAAGTCAAAAGGAAATCTGTGATGAGGCTTTATCCCTTGAAGAGTTGGAAAAGAATATTAGTAAGCTGAAAGATAATAAATCCCCAGGCAACGATGGATTCACTGGCGAGTTTTATAAGGTTTTCAAAGCTCATATTTCTGAATTTTTGCTGAATGTCTTTAATGAGGCTATAGAATGAGGCAGACTTTCTCCATCTACAGGGCTCGAAATTGCAACCATTTTGGTCGCATATGCGAGCAAAATTAACACCGTGTGACCTTTGAATTAAAATAGTCGCACCTGTGCGACCGCTTTTTCCCCCAATTAAACGCCGCTTTTCCTGTACATTTGGCAGTCAATAGGCATGCAAACCGCTGCTGCAGCTTGAATAGAGATGGGCATATATGCCGGAGCAGTGTGCGTGTGTTCAGTCTCCCTCCGTGTTTGCGGCGTGCATTGCCGAATGGAGCGCACCCAGTGTGTTCCCTTGAGCTGACCGTGACCATTCTGACCAATCAAAGGGGAGCTTGTGTTACGCCCAGCCTAGGGGAAAACCGGAGCGCAGCATAAAGATGACCTTCTCCTTCCTTACTTCCAAGGAAAACCAAACAGGCGCATATGCAGTCAAAAATTTCTGTTTTACTGTATGGGAGTAAAGCCACGTCAGGGAGTGCATAACAAAAAATAACAAACAAAACGTCCCTACAAATAACTCTTACCTATAATCAAAGGAAAAAAAAAAAAAACCAATGCAATAACCTACCTATGAAACTACCAACACAGGAGAAAAGAAAATATACAATAAGGAAAAACAAAAACACGCCCCCCCCCCCCCCCCCCCCGCCCCCAACCCTGCTCCAGGAGTTACTCTACATGTGCAATGTTTTTGACACGCTCCGCCCACTTCCAAGATGGCTGCTGTTTGCTACTTTGTGAACATCTGTCTGTAATTCAATCAAAATCTTCTTATTCCTTGTTTTTCGTTTTTTTTTTCACTAAATTTCATTACACTTCAATATGTTTATTTTGTGCACCTTCTGAGAGTGATCATCTAAGACATACTCAAATCTGTGACTTCAACTAGATTGCGACTAAAATGGCTGGCCTTAGGCCCAAGCCCCAGTACCAGCTATATACCACCAGGCTCCTGCAACATCTAAACTACTGCCAGACCGGTCCCAGGCTCCAGCAACAGCAATCTACCAGCAGGCCAGGCCTAGGCTCCAACAGCAGCCAGCCACCAGCAAACCAGGCTCAGGCTCCAGCAGCAGCAAGCCACCATCGGGCCAGCCTCAGGCTCCAGCAGCAGCCAACCACCATCAGGCCAGGCCCAGGCTCCAGCAGTAGTCAGCCACCAGCAGGCCAGGCTCAGGCTCCAGCAGCAGCCAACCGCCATCAGGCCAGGGCCAGGCTCCTAGCAGCAGCCAACCACCATCAGGCCAGGCCCAGGCTCCAGCAGCAGCCAACCACCATCAGGCCAGGCTCAGGCTCCAGCAGCAGCCAACCACCATCAGGCCAGGCCCAGGCTCCAGCAGTAGCCAGCCACCAGCAGGCCAGGCTCAGGCTCCAGCAGCAGCCAGCCACCAGCAGGCCAGGCTCAGGCTCCAGCAGCAGCCAACCGTCATTAGGCTAGGTCCAGGCTCCAGCAGCAACCAACCGCCATCAGGCCAGGCCCAGGCTCCAGCAGTAGCCAACCACCAGCAGACCAGGCCCAGGCTCCAGCAGTAGCCAGCCACCAGCAGGCCAGGCTCAGGCTCCAGCAGCAGCCAGCCACCAGCAGGCCAGGCCCAGGCTCCCAGCATCCGGACAGCTGCCAACTGGCTACAACCCAAGCCTTCTGTACTAGCTATAGCCAGGGCCTACACCAGCAGCCACCTCTAGCCTGGATCTCCTCCACCAGCATCTGGATAGCTACTACTGACTACAGCCCAGGCCTACATTAGCATCCACCTACAGCCTGATGTCATTATGGCTATGGCAAGCTCAATGTGTTTTTCATTATTTTTATAATGCATAATGTGTATTATTTATGTGCTCTTCTGGTGTTATACCCACTTCAACCTCTCACAATGATAAGCGTAACACGATGAGTGATCTTTTAACATTTAACTCACCTACCGCTCCTGCACATCAGTCTTTCACTAAATAGAGACATTGACTCGCTTATATTTACTCAATGTCTTTTTTCCTTCTTGTACTCTTTCCCACAGTGGATGTACTCATGTCATTCTATGAGAATACTGTCAGACTCTATCGAGTTGCCTTCTGATGTGCAAAAATCAGTGGTCAGGAAACGACCGTGTAGTGTTTTAAAATCTTTATGCCGTGCTTTAGTTATTTTACTGCTTATGATATCGGGTAATGTGCATGTTAATCCTGGCCCTGTTGCAGATGTCAGTCTTTCTCCCTCTTATTTGGCCTTAAATGACTTATCTTTTGATGATTTTTGTGCTCGAAAGAGCCTGGGTTTCCTACACATAAATGCAAGAAGCCTCTTGTTGAAAATGACAAATGTGAAAGTCTGGGTTGAAAGCTCAAATCCTGAGGTTTTGGTAGTCACAGAGACCTGGTTGAAAAAGTCCACCTCCGACCCTGAGTTAAATCTACCTGGTTATAATCTGTTTAGACAGGATAAGTCTTCCAAAGGTGGAGGTGTGGAAATTTACATCAGAGAACATCTCAAGTGCTCAATTAGTTGACCTTTTTAATAAACATTTTATAAACTCAGGTTTTACTTTTGAATTAGCAAATGCTGTGTCACGGCCTGCAGATCCCACAACCTGCTCACTTGCACCACCCCCCACTTCCCTCCCAGCATACATCAATTTCCCCCCCGCCCATAGCTTCATCCTGGGGCAGTTTCAGAGTATGAGGTCTTGGATGAATTGCTTAGGCTGGACCTTAAAAAACCAGCAGGGTCTGATGAGCTTGATCCTTTCCTTTTCAAATTCGCCGCTCCCATCATTGCAGCTCCCATCACAAATATTTTTAACTTGTCCCTACAAACAGCTGAAATCCCTCGCGCCTGGAAATCTGCTGTAGTGCGTCCTCTTTTTAAGGGTGGTGATCAGGCTGATCCAAACTGTTATAGGCCTATTTATATTCTGCCATGTCTGTCGAAGGTGTTGGAAAAGCTTGTAAATGGTCAGCTTACTGATTACTTGGAAGCCCACAACATTTTATCTTGTGCCCAAACAGGTTTTAGATCTGGCTATGGATGTACAACTGCAACCCTCAAGTCCTAAATGACATCACTTCTGCCTTGGACTCAAAGATGCATTGTGCTGCAATTTTTATTGATTTAGCCAAGGTAAATCACACTTGTCTTATTGACAGGCTTGGCAGTATTGGTGTTTCCGGCAAATTTCTGGCTTGGTTCTCCAACTATCTTACACATAGAGTGCAGTGTGTGAAATCAGAGCAATTTCTCTCTCAGCCCCTCCCTGTCACTAGCGGTGTTCCGCAGGGATCAATTCTTGGCCCCAACCTTTTTTCGATTTACATTAATAACATAGCTAATTTTGTTGTCGAGTCATCTACCCATCTTTACGCTGATGACACAGTTTTCTACTCTGTAGGACCCTCTCCAGATATAGTTTGTCAACAACTTCAGTTTGGCTTCAGTAGACTCCAGCAGGCCCTTTTCAGATTACATTTACAATTAAACACTTCCAAGACCAAAGTCATGTGGTTTAGTAAGAAGGGCTGTGTGCCCTCAAATATCCCAAATATCTCCACCCTTGATGGGACACCTCTAGACCAGGTTAAGGAATATAAACATTTGGGAATCTGGCTAGACAACACTGTCCTTTTCTAACCACATTGACAAATTACAGTCTAAAGTTAAATCAAAAATTGGCTTTCTTCATAGATTATGATCCTCTTTCACTTACTCTGCTAAACTAACTCTAGTTCAAATGACCATCCTTCCCATGTTCGATTACGGCGGTGTCATTTACAGATCTGCATGCAAGGGCATACTTCAAAAGCTCGATGTCCTCTGCCACTCTGCCATCCGATTTATTACAAATGCTCCCTCAAGAACACACCACTGCACTCTATACTCTACTTTTAATTGGCCATCATTACACACTCACCGCAAAATTCACTGGTTCATGCTAATATACAAAACTCTCCTTGGTCTGTCCCCCCCTTACTTGTGTAAACTATTGCGCCTCGCATCTTCCGCATACAACACTCGCTCTGCAAATTTGATTCTGTTGTCAGTCCCAAAAGCTAACTCTGCATTAGGGCTCCTGGTCCTTTCAGTCTGCAGCAGCCAGAGATTGGAATGAGTTACAAAAAACTATCAAGCTGGATTCTTTTATCTCTAAGGTGACCTTTAAAGCCTTGATCATAGACCTTTTTAAAGATGCATGTTCTTGTAACACAGAATGATAGCCCGTCTTTTCGTTGCTCCTCGATGTCTTTGTGTGTGTTGTTTAGCTGTGTCTTTGTATATGTCGTTGTTAATATGTTTACCTAGTGTAGTGTTTATACTATTTGCTTGTTTTTATCCATTTTTATTTTTATTTATTTATTTAATTTTTGTTTTTTTATTTACTTTTTTTTATAAATCCTTCTCCCCTTTCCCTCAAGAGGCTCTGCCTTTTGCCAGGCCGCAGTTGTAAATAAGAACTTGTTCTTAATCTGTCTTGCCTGGTTAAATAAAGGTTAAATAAAAAAATGATAAAAGTTAGTATCAGTAAGCAACTTAAGACAGACGAAACTGCACTGTCAAGTGCAAAAGTTTGACAGGCGCTTACAAACTATAAACACACCACAAACTGCGTTGTCAGGTTTACAATTCTTACAAGCTCTTTCAAAGATGACACACAACGAGCTGCATCGCCCGGTTTACAATTCTTAGAAGCTCTTTCAAAGCTGACACAAACAGGTTGCGTAGGCCACGTTGGAAGCAAGGAAGGAGGTGGGCCTTCTGGTGCAGCGTCCCTTTAAGCTACGTGCAATTAGCTGTTGTCCAATCAGCAACAGGCAACCTATATCGCAGCACAGACAGCGAGCAACGCGAAAAGGAAAACAGCAGCAATCCCAAGCATGAAAACAAAATGAGTATGAATACAATATGTGCTTTGGTCATAACACTTGACGTCCTAAACCTCAGTGCTGATTCTAGAATGGTTAATAATAGCCATCAATCACTCCATTTCGTGGTACTGAGAGTTACTAATTATAAATACGGCATACACAAGATTTCGACGGAAAATTAAATGAAGAACAATAGAAGACTTTTTTTGGTACCGTTAATGTTTAAAAAAAAAAAGTCAGTAACAAAAGTTACTGAAACTTAGAATCATGACAATGACTACAACAGTGATTCGAACGAACCGGCGACGAAATGAGTTTATTATTTTCGCAAAGAGTGGCTTCGAAATTTTCAATGGCTGAGGTTTAAAGAAGGTGAATTGCACGGTGTTCGTTGTAAAGATTATGGTTCGGATGTCACCAGTAACAGCGCATTAACTACTGAGTCCAAACACTTTAAACGTGAAAGTCCCTCCAAACATGGGGAAAGTGCGAAACACAGAAGACGCTATGTCAACTCCGCATCAATGAGTAGGTCCGGTGTTCGGACAATTTTTGCTACCAATCAAAATATGCTGCCTTGTGGTTCTGCACTTGCGCAGACCTAAAATCATCCTCTCGGTTTCTTTGCTCATATCTGAAGTAGCCCATCTAAAAAAAATCATAAAAACACATTTTTTTCAGCGCGACTTTCGACCTGTAAGCGTTTATATAGTTGCATGTACGCGTTGGGTGTTCCTGAAATTGCAGAAATTAGATGACAATGGCGTGTGGCTTATATCTTAAAACAAACACATCCAACTCATTATAATATCTGCTTATGTTATAATAAGCTAACAAATTACATGGTTACCTCTGTAGACTGATTCCTATTGCAATATTAAGGCAAAACCAAAGACTTTACAACTTTATGTCAGATCTGCATTTAACCCTAACACAGTTAAAGATTATCCGGATCAGTGTGGAGGGTCCTCCTCTGGACATATTTAATGCCTCACAGGCAGAGAAGAGATTGATGGAAGGGCAGAGAGCCAGGAGACCCAATTTTAATTCCTGGCCTATATGGCATGAAGCTAATGTAGTGGAAATTTTTGTCAATGAACTCAAGACTGTCACATTGTTTAATAACTTTCATTTGCTGGAAACAGTTGTATTGTTAATGTGGAGTGTTATATTGCAGTTTTTTAAACATAAAAAAATATATATATTGGTGCTTCTTAGATTTTGGTGTGCGCTCCTAAATTTTGGCTCACACTCCTAACTTTTTGAACTTGGGAGCGCAGCGCCACCAAGTAATAAAGTTAATTTCGAGCCCTGATCTATGTGCCAAGGTCTAATAACCTTGATTCCTAAACCCAATAAGGACCGGCTATTTATTGACAACTGGAGACGCATAACATTAATTAAAAATGACGCCAAATTATTCGCCTATATCTTTGCACAAAGGCTAAAATTATGTTTAGACACGATTATAGATGATTGCCAGTCTGCTTTCATGCAAGGTAGGCACATCAGCAACAATATTCGATTAATCTTAAATTTGATTGACTATAAGGATTACATAAGGGACAACAGTTACATTTTATTTATAGACATATATAAAGCCTTTGACACTGTTAAACACAATGGGCTCTAATTTCTTGGCGCAGCGCAGGGTGTCGCAGCCCGCGCAGTGGTAATTACGTGCGATGCAACACCATGCGCAGCCACTTTGGCAATTTGGTAGACGGACGTGCGCCGAGATGGGTGTGGCGACGTAGTAGGGGGAGGTGTCACATATTCATCATGACGCAGTGACAATTTCGTAGCAAAAGGCTCCGCCGAAAGTGCGCAGAGAGCTTGCCAGCTCCAACCTGGTTTACTTTCTGTGCAGTGGTAATTTGGCTGACCGGCGCACAGTGCGCACACGTCACTGAAACCTCACAGGCAGGTTTCCAGAATGTCAGGCACATTTCAATGCAATAAGTAATTACAGCAACCACTATTTAATGTAACTATCTGAATCAGCACATAAATTACAGTATCTATATCGATTGTCCTGATGTCAGATCAAAGGCGGTTGGCACGCGTAATGGAAACTCGACCTGACAGCCCTCAGAGTGTCAGTGCATTCTCTGTGGCTTGTTGCATGCTACGCAACATAGCTGTACGCCATGGATGTCACTTTGACCTCACGCGGGAGACATTACAGGACTTGAGACAGAGAGGCCGAACTGCATGTGCCGCATCAGCAGGGAGAGCAGCAGCGCGCACAGGAGAGGAGAGACCACCTGACTGCACAGCTCTGTCCTTAACACTAGAACCACGGCACTGATGTTAGTAATGCATGATATTTCATGTCAGTAAAAGATACAGTGCCGTGAAAAAGTATTTGCCCCCTTCCTGATTTCTTAATTTTTTGCATATTATTCACACTTAAATGTTTCAGATCAAACAAATTTTAATATAAGAAAAAGATAACCCGAGTAAATACAAAATGCAGTTTTTAAATGATGATTTCATTTATTAAGGGGAAAAAGCTATCCAAACCTACCTGGCCCTACGTGAAAAAGTAATTGCCCCCCCCCTTGTTAAATCATGAATTAACTGTGATTAACCACGTTTTTTGAGTCCAGTTTCACTAACCACACCCAGGCCGGATTACTGCCAGACCTGTTGAATCAAGAAATCACTTCAAAAGAACCTGACAAAGTGAAGTAGGCTAAAAGATTTCAAAAAGCAACATGTCATGCCGCGAACTAAAGAAATTCAAGAGCGGATGAGAAATAAAGAAATTGACATCTATCAGTCTGGAAAGGGTTGCAAAGCCATTTCTAAAGCTTTGGGACTCCGGCGAATCACGGTGAGAGCCATTATCCACAAATGGAGAAAACTTGGAACAGTGGTGAACCTTCCCAGGTGTGGCTGGCCTACCAAAATTACTCCAAGAGCGCATCAACTACTCATCCAGGAGGTCACAAAAAAACCCAGAACAACATCTAAAGAACTGCAGGCCTCACTTGCCTCCGTTAAAGTCAGTGTTCATGATTCAACAATAAGATAGAGACTGGGGAAAAAATGGTATCCATGAGAGAGTTCCAAGGCGAAAACCACTGCTGACCAAAAAGAACACGAAGGCTCGTCTCACATTTGCCAAAATACATCTTGATGATCCCCAAGACTTTTGGGAAAATATTCTGTGGACTGACGAGACATAAGGTGAACTTTTTGGAAGGTGTGCGTCCCATTACATCAGGCGTAAAACTAACACAGCATTTCATAAAAAGAACATCATACCAAAAGTCAAACGTGGTGGTGGTAGTGTGATGGTTTGGGGCTGCTTTGCTGCTTCAGGACCTGGACGACTTGTCATAATTGATGGAACTATGAATTCTGCTCTCTACTGGAAAATCCTGAAAGAGAATGTCCAACCCTCAGATTGTGATCTCAAGCTCAAGTGCACTTGGGTTATGCAGCAGGACAGTGATCTGAAACACACCAGCAAGTCCACCTCTGAATGGCTTAAAAAAAACAAAATGAAGATTTTGGAGTAGCCTTGTCAAAGTCCGGGCTTAAATCCGATTGAGATGCAGTGGCATGATCTTAAACAGGCCGTTCATGCTCAAAACCCCTCCAATGTGGCTGAATTAAAATAATTCTGCAAAGAAGAGTGGGCTAAAATTCTTCCAAAGTGATGTGAAAGACTCATTGCCAGTTATTGCAAACGTTTGATTGCAGTTGTTGTTGCTGAGGGTGGCACAACCAGTTATTAGGATTTAGGGGACAATTACTATTTCACATAGGGCCAGGTAGGTTTGGATAGCTTTTTTTCCCTTAATAAATGAACTCATCATTTGAAAACTGCATTTTGTATTTACTCGGGTTGTCTTTGTTTAATATTAAAATTTGTTTGATGATCTGAAACATTTAAGCTTGACAAATATGCAAAAAAAAGAAGAAATCAGGAAGGGGGCAAATACTTTTTCACGGCACTTTATGAGTCCATCCGTCCATGACTTTTTCAAAATATGTGTTTTCTATGTTATATCTAAGTTTTGAACTTCTGTTATAAAATGTAAGTGAGTATTGATATGAAATTACTTTGAGCGCCGTAGTCGCTTTTTTTGCGGCAGTGGCTTTGACCGCAAATACCCCTGTCTGCAACGTACGAGAGAGAGTGAGAGAGGGAGAGAGAGAGAAAGATGTGCGTGCATGTGGGCGCATGAGTGCCTGTGTAGGCTATGTGGGTATGTGTCCTTCAGCTGCTTTCACACCGGACGCGAAACGAATTTTTCGCACGACAGATTACATTCAAAGTCGATGCAAAGACACGAATACACACGTTTCGCGTTTTACGTCCAGTGTGAACGCGGCTTTAGAAACACAGCCTGATCTGGGCTACATTTATCTAAACATTATTATTATTATTACTTTTATTGTTGTGTACCATTAGCCTACTAAAGGTAGTGAATAGGCTTACACAGCTGTCAAGTGCACCCCTTGTCGGATTCGCTCTGGTTGCAGTAGGGCCACGCAATTGGGCAAATGTTGACTCAAGTTGCTGTTTCCTCATATAACGTGTTTGTCAGCATAATTAATTATTGTAAATAATTATTTCACATGTATTTATTGGCAATTTTTTATTTAATTCGTTCAAAAACAATATATTGTTGATTCCCTCTTTAAAATCGCACAATATTATGAAATGACCTCACATTTGCACTGCCATGAAAAAAGCGGCAGCCGCGGTTCTAGGGGGGTTTACAATTCCGCGGCCGCTTTTGCAGCCTGTGGAGGTCTGTTCCCGTGACCATATATTCAGCCACTGCGAGCTTGAACCTCCCGGACCAGAACATCAGCTTCCTCCTGGCTGAAGAATGGCCGTCTGGTGTTGCTGCTGTGTCCTACTTCATCCATGTCGAACGAAATTTGCACTGCGCCTCGCCCACGGTGCTTTTAAAGGTGAGGAGAGGAGCTCATTTGATTGGTGAAAATTTGACTCGGCTGTGTTGAACCCTCTCACGCCTTCTCTCCTCCCTCTTTGCCACTTGCGCCAGCAGGAGGGATGGAGGCGGGACAGAGGAGTACTTGCGCCGGGCTGCGCCGGGCACGAAATTGCAAAATGCGCCTGGATACACCCCGTTGGCGCGCCGCTCCCCCCATTCGCCGCGCCTGCGCCTGGTCAACGAATTTAGAGCCCAATATCTTATTTGATGCTTTGGATTTTTTTGGTTTTGGTCAATACTTCAAAAGGGCCATTCAAACACTATATAATGACTGTAACAGTTCAGTCAAACTTCCACGGGGAAAGACCCATAGGTTTAACATTCTCCGAGGTAAAACAAGAAGATCCCTGGGCTCCATTTCTGTTTCTTTTAATTATGCAACTTATGTGTTTACATTTACATAATGACTCATATCAAGGCATCAGAATTTTAGGAAAAGAACTTAAATGCTGTCAGCTCACTGATGATACAGCTATCTTTCTGAAGGATGAAAAACAGATTAAAAACATTACTAATTGCCTTAATAGGTTGTTTGCAGTCACGTGACGCTGGTGACACGCGAAATTCAGATGGAGGGCAGGAGGTAAACAGCAGCTGACGATGAGATGGAGGACAGTCCGTATTGTGCTAGCTTAGATGTTATTACAAGAGGAAGATATAAACAGAAAATAAGTAGATATGTTGGACGCATCCTTATCTTATGAAAAATACCGATTTTTCAACTGAATCGAAAGATTTGGCGGCTATCGAGGCAGTAGATATTAGCAACTACCTTGTTGGCCAGAACTCTTTCTACTCAAAACAACAAATGAAAGCATAAAAAAGTATGGAGGCATACAACGTCTCTGACATGGGCTTACTTTTTCGGTAACCGAGATTAACTGTAGGAGCCCAGTCTACCGAGTCAACGTCCTTTAAAGCGCTAGGACAGCCTAAAGAGAGCAACAAATCCCTCATTAGACGTTTGCGCCCCGCAAAACACGTATTGTTGTCAGTTACAGGACTACAAACTCAAAGAAGCAACCGCAACTTTAACATAACAAACTAAGGAAACGGCTAACTATAAGCTGACGCTACATAAACAATGCCTCAAGCAGTAACTTATCATTGACGAAGTGGTCACTGCACACACAGATATTATCCGACTCTGCTCCTCCCGACCGCAGACGAAGGTTAAACATCCACTTTTCACAGCGTTTTTCGGTCAACTTCTTACATTTTTTCCCTTTGAGAACCACAACTTTCGCACTCAATGAAAACTCTTCGTTGTTTCTCAGTTGGACTGATGTTGAACAACCATAAACGATGCAAAACATTGGGTGCGTCTCAAAGCGTAGGCTGAGCCCAATGAAGGCTGCATTTTTAGGGGTCGTCACTTAATTCCATCCACCAAACTAACGTAACGTCATGTGATCTCCATTAAACAGCTTTGTTTTAAGCGAGACGTCGCTGGTTTGCCTAACTTTAACCATAACTCTAACCCCTGAACCTAAACCCAACCTTCAATTTAACCTTGCCTCTTACCTTAAATGTCAGTTTATTGGATAGAAGTAGGTGTCGACCCCTAAAAATGCTGCCTTTGAAAGATGCAGCCAATGTTTTGAGATGCACCCATTGGTATTTTAGACTGCTTCTTCAGGAGAAAATTACTTCCTGCCATCCATCTGCATTTCCCGCCACGGCGACGCGGCGCCATGACGTCACATGCAAACAAGCTTTGTGTTCTGAAGAGTATCAGGACTAACCTTAAATATTAAAAAATGCACTCTCTTTCCTCTTAAAGATAAGATTGGGCGTATAACAGAATTGGAAGGTATTCCTGTTAAAGAGGAAGTTGTGCATTTAGGAATTAATATCTGTAAAAAATCAGATCGACAGAGTTCAGTCAAATTTCAAACCCCTAATTCCAAAAATTAAGAACAAATTCGATTTATGGCTCATGAGAGATTTATCTATCAAAAGTTGAGTGCTTCTATCTAAAACTGAAGGATTATCTTGCTTAGTTTATCCTGCCAAAGTTTTAGATGTCCCAAAAGCTATTACCAAAAAAGTCGACTCTACTCTATTTAATTTTATCTGGAAAAACAAGCCTCACTATTTATACTGAAATATTTTATGTAATTCTTACAATCAAGGAGGCTTAAATGTGCTCGATTTTCACACGTCTAATATAGTCTTCAAGGTTAACTGGATTCAACATTACATTAAGAATAAAGAAAAGTTATGGTATTTCATTCCAAACTTGTTATTTAAAGCAGCACTATGTAGTTTTCGCCGGATTCGTTCGCGGTGTCCCCCTGCAGTTGATAAACAGTATTGTCTGTAACAACTGTCGTAAAATCTGCCTACATGTGCATTTGTTGACAAGCCAACGACACCAGCCAACCTTCTGAAGCAGGACACGTAATCCGATCAACCATGTCCTTCAGACCAGGTAAGGGAGACTTAAAAATCGGTCTAACTCACGTAGATGGTGAAGTCCATACTACAACTATAACGACAATGATAATGGCAAACGACATCGTAGCGGTCACTTTCAGAACGATTTTTATGCAAGTTAGAAAAACTGACCGCCAATCAAAATCAGTCGGAATTTACAGGGCTTCACGTTCATTCAACACGGAAGATGACATTGCAGAGAAAAAAGGGCTCTGACACAGCTGGAACGCACAACATCAATGTTTACACAACAATATCGTTCATCAGTGTTGATGCTCAAATCGTTATGGTTATGATTGTAGTTATCTTTCTCAGTGTGGACGGCTCTTTATAGCATTTTATGCATGCACTCTGAATGTCAGGAACGAAACCTAACACGGAAGTTGACGTCGTTTACATGCACTGCTGCTACTAATCCTAGCCCTAACAGGCATCAATTCATTTTTGCTCTGCTAAGAAGTGAGTGCACGTCGCTTACATGCACAGTCGCTGTTCGAATAACCAGTTCCTACGTAGAATCCGACCGTAAAGTCTTCATGCACAAAACCAATTAGCTTGTGCAATAAAACAAGAGGGTGGCAGGGAGTTGACAGAAAATCCCTGAAACGACATGAGTACATGCCAACTCAGATCATTACCTTATCCTTCCGAAATAAAACACGAAAAATCTTCTACCTTTAGTACTCTATACGGGACTGAAGTACACGTTGTGACGAATCCGACTGTGGCTGAGGGGGGTGTTTCCGGGTTCAATGACTGGGAAGGGCTCGCTCCTGCTCCGCCGGGTTGGATTGTCCAAGTGGTGAGAGGAGAAGAATGCGGGGTAGGGAACCTGATCCATATCCATAAAGGAGACGGACTCGAACTTGGGGGCGGCTAGACAGTAACTTTATTAAGGCACTCGATAGCCATGCGTAACGCCCAATGAGTGTTCCACCATTTTCCTACTCTCATTCTCACTCTCACTCTCACAAGTAATCTGCACAACACCAGGGCCGTTTCTCAATACCAAGAATGCTAAGAACGAACTTGAATTCTTGGGAGGAACGTTCTCACTAGTCGTTCTAGGAAGAGTGCACTTCCAAGGCAACGAGCACTCAGAACGCTGTCGACGGTTTGAGACGATGCATTCTCGTTGGTATTACGCAATACGCTAGCCAGTGAGCCGCGACTTCCTCCGCCATCATCCTTTTTTTCCCCTAGTAATGTTATCTGTGGGGGAAGAGGGGTCTGTGAGTGTGAGCTAGTTAAGGTGCTTAGCTTAGCTACGTTCCGCCGGCTGTTGCGGAGTTTCTCTACTACGAAAACATTGAAGAATATTCGACATAAAACATCGTAAAGCAGCCAATATTCCAAATGTACTCAGATAATAGTTCCTCGCCTGAAAATTAGCAGAATAGTATTTAACTTAGAAATAGCGAATGAATACCGACAGATTACATTCAAAGTTAATGCAAAGACTGTTCGCGTCTTTGCATTGACTTTGAATGTAAATCTGTCGTGCGAAAAATTCGTTTCGCGTCCGGTGTGATAGCAGCTTTACCGATCCTGGGGTGCATTTCCCGAAATCACAGATGCTAACTTGCATAGTTGGACACATTGACTGTGAATGGACGAACTATGTAAGTTGCTAATTTAGTTAGCAACTATGCTTCTGGGAAACGTAACCCTGGCTTTCTCTCTCACGGGCGTCCCGCTCCAGCTTAGATGCCAAATTCTGGGATATGCGTGCTGTCAAGTTCACACAAGTTACCATCCGATGCATCCTCGGAAAAATGGGCGCGTCAAGAACACTTCCGGGACTGGTAACCGTTCTCGTCGAGATGCGAACTTTGAGTTGAGAGAGTACTTGGTCTCAGACGGATGATGTTTCTCAAGTTCACAAGAACAGAAGTACAGAGAAGAACGCATATTGAGAAACGGCCCAGATCCTTATGTATCATCAGGTCGCATGCAAATACACGTCTTCACATTGATTCCAGGGAACCTTTATCATTCAGTCACGCGCATACCGGTTAATCATGCTCGTTACAACATTTATGATCACACATTTCGACTGGCGACTAGTTTAGCAATGTTTGCCAGCTAGCAATAGCATGACAGTTAGCTAGCATGTTAGATACCAGCTAGCTAGATAAATCGCTGGAAAAGATTATTTGACTGAGCATAAACGGGGTACTAGACGATTTCAACGACACAGCCTGACACAAAGCAAGTTCAAACGCACTGGAACAAGATCTAGAATGAAGGATTAAGCTAAAAATTTTGTACTTACTTGTTCAAAACGCCAGGTCGCCATCGGTCGGACATCCCTCATCCTCTAGTCTTTCAGCTCTCGCCAGCGAGTGAAAGCCGGTCCAGTGTTGACCCTAGTCCTGGATCTTATTTTATCGCTTTCTCTTTTTCTCTTAAATGTCTCCTCGGACAACACCTTTGCATTCTTCGGTTTCCTCGCCGCTTCAGCCATTACAACCACTTCCGACTCTGCTTCATTCTACATTCACTCGCTGCTCTTGAGAGACGTCGGGGAGGGGGATTGTGTGACGTGTGCCGTAAAGCAGTAAGTAAGTTTGTAGTTCTTTTTGGGCCTGGGTTCCTACCCGAAACCCGAAGTTACATAGTGCCAGTGAAGGCGACGCAGGCGCGATCGAGCCATGACAAAGGTGTCATTCAACCTATTGTGAGTTGATGTATCGCCAGAATGATCTTGGAAATATATATTTGAGAGTGAAAAAACTACATAGTGCTGCTTTAATAAAATTGGCAGCATTGAATTTCTTCTCAAATGCAATTTAGATGTAAATAAACTCCCTATACAGTTATCCAACTTTCATAGACAGGCTCTTTTATGTTGGCTCCTCATCTGTAAACATAATTTTTCTCCCCATCGACATTTAATATGGAATAATAAGAACATCAAATCAAAAATCTGTCAATTTTAATGAAAACTGGGTCCAAAACAATCTTACTTATATCACAATTATTTAATGAAAATGGTCACTTACTTACTTATACAGAATCTCTTAATTCATTTGGTATTCCAATTCCTGTCAAAGAATACAGTATCGTATTTGATGCAGTACCTGCATGTTTCTCAAGATTATTGCAGGGCAGCATTGTACCTAATGAACTATCAATGCTTAAAACAGACTTATTTTTAAATGGTTTAAATAATCATTTTGAAAACATCGATTGGAAATTAATTTGGACTTATTACAACAAATACTTTATCATCAATAAAGTCTGTGAAATTTATTTTAAAATTATACATCTTACCCAACTAACCACTTCTTAAAGAAGTTTACAAATGATCGTCCTGATTCCTGTGTATTCTGTAAAATTGCCCCAGAAACTATCTTGCACTTATTCTATGAATGCATTTATGTAAAATTTTTCTAGATTAATGTTGCGTATGTTTTTAATATGTGGAATTAAGATAATTTTACAGAAAAAAAAGATGTTATTTTTTATTTTGAGGGAAAAAATATGAACAAAAACCATATTTTTATTTTGAATCTTCTCATTCTTTTTGGTAAATTTCATATTTATAAATGCAAATGGTTTGATTAAAAAAAACCTACTATTCACCAATATAAGTTTGAAATTAAAGCATACTTTGAAACACTAAAAGGACTAACAAACAAGAAAGCTATGATGACTTTAAACAAGTACAATGCCTTAAAAACCTCTTTGCAGTAAAAGATTGTTTATACCCCTCTTTCCCTTTTGTTTTTTCATCTGCTTATCATTATAATTGTTCTATTTTTGCAATTTGTACCATTGTATTTCTGGAGAATTTGCATTGTACTGATGATTTGCAATAAAAAAAGGAAGCCTCGATTTTTTCCAATTTGAACAGCACCATTTTGTCATTTTGAAACCGGATGTGATTCCTATTGGACGAGAGCGTGAATTGAAGATCCAGGGAGGACCGTGGCTCTGGATCTGATCATATTGGACGAGGACCAGAGGATAGCTACGCCCTTAAAGCATATTCTGGCTTTATCCTTTATTCTAGTCTACTTGGGACCATAATTTACAAAAATGAACATGACGATATATCAAAGGAGACTTAAAACTTGCGATAGATACCAGAAAATGATGTGGAAAATCATTATTGAAATAATAAATCAGGTGGCAAAGTAGGGTCATTTTCTCGTAGACTTCAATAGCATTGAACTTCTTTCTGCAACCACCGACGTCGCCATCTGCCGGCCATTAAATATAATGCAAATTTTTGAGATTTCCACATCGGCCTTACTTTTCAGATCCGGGTGCTGCGTGCGTCCATCTTTTTATACAGTCTATGGGTGCGACAGGAAGATGTTTCTGTTTTAAATGTAAAAAATGCTGAAATGGGAGATGGGATGCTGAGAAAGGGAAAGAACTACGTATTAAACGTCCACTTTTTTCGGCTTTTTACTTGCCAGATTGATTTTAAAATCCTTATAGGAGGGAGAAGGGAGGTTTATAATTTCAGATTAATGTTTAATATCGTCAATGCATATGCTGCGCATGCCCTAGCAATCCGGTGTGTCATCAGTAACATGGCTGGTGCCCATATATGCTACTACCAGATGTAGAGGCACTAGAAATTAAACTACATTTTCTTGACTGGATGTAAGCTTGACTATGATATGCCCGAATGTTTCTCAAATATCCCAAATATCAAGGGGAGCCAAAAAAGTACTAATTTCATTCAATATTGGGAGAGCTTCAAAATGGAATTTTTTCAAGAGAAGGTTTTGGATTTATTCATTACTTGCATACTTGTCATCCTACAATACCATGTGTATTAGGCTACTTGTGCATGTTGCCTCTTTACTATGACCACAGCTGGACTATTTACGAACACGGTGGAAGTGGTGCCTGCCCTATTATGTTTCAGTATTATCAAGAATACCGGTATGATGCCCCGACTGGTTTCCAAATTAATTTATTCCCTTGCGCGTTCATGAGTTGGTTGGCTTGAACGGAAGCAGTTGTGGTGGCCGCTTTGATTGTATCTATGAGAGCGACTTTAACCGACACCACTGATAACAAAAAATTTAAGAAAATATTAAGTTTAAAAGATCGCGCCGAGCTGGATTCCACACCCCGTCATTGAAGTAGCTACTTCTCCACTACGTTGTTGTACCCACTACGCCAATGTAACACGACCAGCACTTGAATCCAGTCTAGCAATAGACTGCAATAATCAGGCAAATGTAGGCTACTGATAAATTAAAACACATTTTTGTACATATAGAATGTTCACAATGTCCAATTTTTCCAATGTCCAATACATGTTTCTTGGCAATATTGGTCGCCATTTTACAAAAATTACTGCGTACATTTTCTTCTAATGAACAGCAAAAGGTGGATTAAATATTAATATAGCGGATGCATATGCTGTGCTTACCCTAGCTAGCATCCAAGTCTTTTAAAAAGTTCCATTCCACTTTGTTGCATTACGAGCACAATCCGACCAATATTAGGCTAATCTTCTTTCACGCTAGATTGGTTCAGTTTGTTTCAGTCCTCCATGCTTGTTCTCTCTGGTACCCGTTGCAAGATTCCATAGAGATAGACAAATGTAACACATCTACCAATCTAGCGTGAAAGAATCATAACAATGGTAGGAATCTGTTTTTAATTTCCTATTTAATCTTGCAACCGATACGGCAGTTAACAAGCATGGAGGGCAGTATCGGTTGCGAGATTGAATAGGGAAACACATAAAAACTTGCACTTCATATATGTTGTAATTGCGTGAGTTTTGCCTCATTTAGCACCCTTTTCTTGGGCGCACATTCTCTGCCAGCACTTGGCAGCCCAGCCATTTACTAGGTTGCACCTAGTCTTGTTAAATGATGGATGCAACAGCCAATTTTCTGTTAGGTCATATTTCACCCAAAACACTATAGATGTCACTTCTTTTTTTTTTTTTTAGACATTCAAAATGGACTAAATGGTGACAGTTTCTTTTGTTGTGTTCAAATAGCTGTTTCTGAGGATATCATGAAACCTTGTTCCAACACGTTAGCTAGAGGAGGAGAGCAAGAGGCCAATTAGATCAGGGGATGATAAGGTATGGAGCTTTATTCCAATCTTTATTCAAAAATCATGTATTTCAATGAGAGAGAAGAAATATTGATTTCATGTTCCAATTTTGCAATGTTTTTCCCCAAAATTCCACTCTCGCCCTCAAATAGCCTGATTGCACTTGGATTTGGCCTGCGTCTACTCAGACTCTGCGCTTACACTCGGATCTGTAAATCAATAATTAGGTGGCAGGTTTAATGAGCCAGGTTGGGAATTTAGCCAGGACATCTGGGAACCCCCTAAACCTGTTGAAGAGTGTCATGGGATCTTTAATGAGTGAGTCAGAGCCTCAATTTAACCTCTCATCTGAAAGACGGCATCTCCTTCAGTACAGTATACCCATCATAACACAGGGGAATTGGGGATTATTTCACTAGAGAGAAGACTGCCACCTGCTGGCCCACCAGCACCACTTCCAGCAGCAACTTAGTTTTCCTAGATGGTCTCCCATCCAAGTACACTGAACAAAAATATAAGTGCAAGAACCAAAAATGCGGAGTCAAATTGACCTATAATGAAATATGCCCACAAATAGTGTTTATTGAATGATTTGTTTTGCTCAATTCTGGTGACCCACTTCTCATTGACCACTCCCTGTGAGATTACTGACTCATTGAGTTATTTCCGCCCCTGAGCTGCATAGAGCATAAATTGAGTTGGTCAGTCAGCGTGACCAAAACACAGGCACTCCTTGCACCAGGGTCAATAAAAGGCCACCCCAAAATGTGCACTTTTGTCACAAGTCACAATGCCACAGATGTCACAAGTCATGAGGAAGCGTGCCGTTGGCATGCTGAATGCTGGGATATCTGTGACAGCAGTGTCAACACACTTGAATGTGCGTCATTCCACCATCAGCCAGTTGAGAAGTTGATTCAGAGAGACTGGCAGCACTGTGAATCGTCCACATGCCCCACGACCAGATGTGACTACGCCTGCACAGGATTGGCACATGCGGCTCCAGCACCTCTGTGATCGCCTCCGACCAGCCACCAGGACAGCTGACGAGACCGTCGGACTGCACAACAGGCGGATATCAGCTCAGACTGTCCGAAACCGCATGAGGGAGGCAGACCTCCGAGCCCGCCGACGGCTCCAAGGTCTCGACCTGACCGCCGTCCGTCATCGGTATGGACTCGACTGGGCCAACTGTAACCTTCGCTGGACGCTTGCACGGTGGAAGACTGTGTTATTCAGTGATGAATAGTGATTCCAGCTGTACCACGCTGATGGCAGACAATGTGTATGGCGACGTGTGGGCGAGCGTTACGCTGATGCCAGCTCCGAGTTGCACAGCAGGAGGAATGTGACAACATTCCACAGGCCACTATTGACAACCTCATGAACTCCATGCGCCGGAGGTGTACTGCTTTACGTGATGCCGCTGGTGGACACACTCGTTACTGTGTGCTGTGAACTCTGCCCGCTGACCCCTGATGGGCTCTGGCTGTGATATCTCATGAATTGTGTACAGTAAATTGTTAGTCATGTTTCTGTTGCTTGAATATTAAGGCAAGAATAAAATAATAATTGTTTTGTTGAAATATTTCCCGATTGATAAAAAATAATTTTAAAAAATATCACTTTGTGCGTTTATATTTTTGTTCAGTGTACTAACCAAGCCTACACCTGCTTAGATCAAGTAGTGGTATGACTGCTGGCGACAAAATGAAATGTTGCCCACAAAAACCATTAGATTTATGTTCTTCATACGCTCTGCAAATTAATACACGTAAAAACCAATTTAGAAATCGCGGCTTTCTGTTTTTATATACGCTTTCCATACTGTCCCAACTTTTTCTCTCATTACAATATCAACATAGCCCCAAAATGAAACCTATGAAAAACACCCAAATACATAAGCTACAATCACAATCAAGCTTTTTATAAAGCACCTATGCCTAATGACAGAAAAAAAGACAGGGCCACAGCCACTTGATTAGAAACAATAACTTCATTAGGGTGGAGCAAAAGGCTGTCCATGGCCACAGTCATGTCCCAGGCATCAACCAGAACCACCTTCATGTCCTTAAAAACCTCCCTCTGAGCAAGATTCTGCATGTAGCCATGCAAGTCACTGAATCCAGCCAAAGATGACTGCAGCGCTTTCCTGTTCTCTAGTTTTATTGCGACATTCGCCAGGGGGTTGCGGGCTTGTAACCGCAGGATAGCATGGCGAATACTTTGGAGCCTGCGAATGAAGACTTCTGGAGGGAAGGTCCGGAAATGCTGGCCAATACCAATGACCACTATCACATCCTCCTGCCTGCCACCAACTGCTATGCTGTCCAGTGCTTCAGGAGTGGTGATTGATCCTTTTATGGGGACTTGGTAACCAGCAAACCAAGGATGAGAATGCCTTATCCATCGGACAGTGATATTGTTATGGGTGTCAACCGCCAGTCGTAAATTGCCATTCGTTTCAATTAATTTCAGACCTGAGGAAATATAATGAACAAATTAAATTAGTTTGAGGTACCTGTAAGCAAAGTTCCATGAAATGGCTAAAGGTGTTTTGTTCAACCCTTTCAACAGATAATAAGTACAGGCATATTTTGAATTCAGACCCTTGTTTCGAACCAGTCTTTAAAACTCCCCCTCGTAAGAGCTCTCCCAATTTAAGATGAACGCTTGAGAAAGCAGAAGCATCACCAAGTTGGCCCCGTCATTCCAGCTGGTATCTACAGATGTACAGTGTATGTTGAACATGCAACGTCACATTCTGTTCAGTTTTTACTCATTCAAATTCTGGCCAAAGATGAAAATTAAAGGTGTGATCATGTCAACTACTGCTAATGTGATTTACAACCCCAGTACTGAAAAAGGTGGCACATCACAGAAAATGCAAATGAAGTCAAAAAGGGGTTATTTTAACAGTCCACTCACGTATTGAAAACACTACAAAAATACATTTTGAAGCTTTAATTAATTAATTCAAAAGTTCATTGAAAATACATGCTTATTTCAAATTTGATGACTACAAGTGAACAATTAATGCTGCTGATTGGCCAGATTGTCATCTCACCCGACTCCCAGGGAAAGGGAGGGTGGAAAACCAGCAGTTCTTGGTCCTCCAGCACCGTGATTTGAGGAGCCCTGATGTACAGGGTATATTAGAAAAAAGTAGACTCTCAAAAAAAAAAAAAAAAAAAACCAGCATAAAATTAAAATGCGAAGATGAAAATCTGGTCATACATATTGATAGACCATGTAATTCTCCCTTGATTGACACCAGTATCAGGTTCAGTTTTAACACTTCAGTGAACACGGCTAATTTGAATTTTGTAGAATAAAGGTCTGATGCACATGAAAGTGCAAGGGGTCATACTAGATCTGTTGCCATGGATGACCAGTTCCATTAGTGTTTTACTTGCATGCATAAAACAGAAAAAAATAATTACATGTTAACCCCCTACCCTTAATACAAAGATTTCATGTATCAATAAGAAAAAAAACAGCAAAATTTGCTCAATGAGTCAAGATTGGGATAGTTTTACTTCAGGATTTTAACTGAAAGGCAGACACTTCAAATGTCAAAGGATTCATGCACGTTTAGTCCTCCACACGGGCCCTGTTCCTTGCCACACAAATTTGTGCCCTCCTCAACATATCCGCACCGGCCCGCCTAATCATGGCCATGTTCAGCCATTTTTCCAGGACCATGCCAAACCTCATTCTGCACGGACTACAGGTGCATGGTTGCGTAATCAGCGAGTACGGATGCTAATTTGGCCTGTCTGCTGTCCTGATCAGTCCTCAAGTGATAATGTATGGTGCATTATAAAGCATAAAGTACAGGAAGGAAGGCCTTGTACAAATTGGCAGCAAAAGACCTGCCTAATAGAGGAATGGCGAAAATCTACATTTTCAAGACTTCACCAACTGGCATCTTCAGAGCCCTAATGCTTAATGAGTGTGATCGAAAAACATGGTAATGTTAGAGGCAGACAGTCGACTGTACCAATAATATTTTTGCAGTTGGTAAATTGAATATTTTCAATAAGCTGTTACATTCATGTTAGAACATAAAATAATGTGTTATTGTACTGCTTTCAATACAGAAGAGGGTGGATGAACTTTTCAAATGAGTATTTTTACCATTTTATTTGCATTATCCATGATGAGGGAACTTTTTTGGAATAGGGGTCATACATGCTCAAATCTGTCAGATGACTTTAACAGGAACTGAAAACTAATTTGAAGTTTCAATATTTTTGTGATTTAGGGGTAGATTATGGATTAAATAATTTTTTAAAAATCAACTGGAGAGATTTGGGTGAAAATATGTTTTTACAGGCACATTGTTTCAGCGCCTACATTGCCAGAAATCTGAAAAGTGCAATCGTATATGAACAGCTGACGACTGTGTGCACTAGCTTCACAGTACACAAGTAAGCCTTAGTGCTACATACAGTCACAGAACTGTCAGCTTAAATCGAACAGTAATCAAATTGTTCACATTGTGTCTTCATCTTGTCTTTACCAAAAAAAAAAATCAATAGCAACAAAAGCTCGAAAATAAACAGATTTTTTATGCAAAATAAGGTTTGTGTTTCCACTAGCTACTCAAGTCAGAGTCAGAAGTAGAGGCTGTGTTCAAATTGAGTGATGGTGCTCTCTCTTTAGACAAACACAAAGACATATAGAGAGGCAAAGAGAACACAATTCTAACAAATGTTATCCCATGAAAAACTAAATAATTAAAGCTGTTCAGAGCATGGACTGTATATAGCCTAATGGTTCAGAATAGCATGTCAATAAATAATGACAAACCACTGAGGGGAAAAAATGGCAATCACAGCAAACTCAAATTAGCTTGCTAGCTAGCTAACTTGCCCCCTATTTGGAAAACAAACCAAATGTGTTTTTTTAGTATAATTTCACGCACATGCAAATTAACTCGATCAGGAAAATATGAAAATTAGAATATGGGGACTCACCAGCAGCCTTTCTTTACGCTCCCCAAAAATACGGGGTCTAAACAGATTTAATTATAACATCCACTTAAGTCTGTGCATCATCAGCTCTCTGGTTTTTCAGCCAGCTAGCCATATTCGATAAATCCTCGACAACATTAACTCATGAATGCAATATGAGTTTTGTGGCTATGGAGTGGTCGATGTTTCTGCAGGTCATCGGTGATGTCACTTGTTTCAGTCATTGGCACAGTAAAAGTCTTCACAGGGAGCAAGATCTCACTCCAACATTGATGGTGAGATTTTTGACAATCTTCCTCGTACAGCCCATAGACTGTATAATAAGACGGACGCAGCACCCGGGTCTGAAAAATGAGGCCAATGCGGAAATCTCTAAAAATTGCATTCTATTTAATGGTCAGCAGATGGCCAAATCTGTGGTTGCAGAAAGAAGTTCAATGCTGTGGAAGCCTATGAGAAAATACTTTCCCACCTGATTTATTATTTCAATAATGATTTTCCATATTATTTTAAGGTACCTATCACTAGTTTCAAGTCTCCTTTGATATGTCATGACGTTCATTTTTGTAAATTATGGTCCCATATAGACTAGAATAAAGGATAAAGCCAGAATATGCTTTGGGGGCGTGGCTATCCTCTGGTCCTCGTCAGATACGGTCAGATTCACCCATAGAACTACCCCTCGCTCCTCCCAGTATCTCCAATTCACACTCTCGTCCAATAGGAATCACATCCGGTTTCAAAATGACAAAATGGAAAAATCGAGGCTTCCTAAATGGTATGCTGAAACCAGTGGGTGACATTACGGTTGCTTCGTCCATCTGTTTATACAGTCTGTGGTACAGCCTCCAACTACACAAGATCGAGGCTTTCTATATTTGCCAAATAAAATGTACAACAAACCCCAATTCCAATGAAGTTGGGACGTTGTGTAAAACGTGAATAAAAAAACGAATACAATGATTTGTAAATCCTTTTCAACCTATATTCAATTGAGTACTCTACAAAGACAAGATATTTAATGTTCAAACTGATAAACTTTATTGTTTTTTTGGAAATATTCACTCATTTTGAATTTTGATGCCTGTAACATGTTCCAAAAAAGCTGGGACAGGGGCAACGAAAAACTGGGAAAGTTGAGGAATACTCAAAAACACCTGTTTGGAACATTCCACAGGTGAACAGGTTAATTGGAAACAGGTGAGTGTCATGATTAGGTATAAAAGGAGCATCCCCGAAAGGCTCAGTTGTTCACAAGCAAGGATGGGGTGGGGTTCACCATTTTGTGAACAACTGTGTGAGCAAATAGTCAAACAGTTTAAGAACAACATTTCTCAACGTGCAAAGGCAAGGAATTTAGGGATTGCATCATCTACAGTCCATAATATCATCAAAAGATTCAGAGAATTCAGAGAAATCTCTACATGCAAGTGGCAAGGCCAAAAACCAACACTGAATGCCCGTGACTGTCGGTCCCTCAGGTGGCATTAAAAACCAACATCATTCTGTAAAGGATATTACCATGTGGGCTCAGGAACACTTCGGAAAACCATTGTCAGTTAACACAGTTTGTGTTAAAACTCTAAGGTAAAACTCTACCATGCAAAGAGAAAGCAGTTATTCAACAATACCCAAAAACGCCGCCGGCATCTCTGGGCCCGAGCTCATCTGAGATGGATTGATGCAAAGTGGAAAAGTGTGCTGAGGTCTGACGAGTCCACATTTCAAATTGTTTTTGGAAATCACGGGCGTAGTGTCCTCCGGGTCAAAGAGGAAAAGGACCGTCCAGATTGTTATTAGTGCAAAGTTCAAAAGCCAGCATCTGTGATGATATGGGGATGTGTCAGTGCCCATGGCATGGGTAACTTGCAAATCTGTGAAGGCACCATTAATGCTGAAAGGTACATATAGGTTTTGGAGCAACATATGCTGCCATCCAAGCGACGTCTTTTTCAGGGACGTCCCTGCTTATTTCAGCAAGACAATGCCAAGCCACATTCTGCACGTGTTACAACAGCGTGGCTTCGAAGTAAAAGAGTGCGGGTAATAGACTGGCCTGTTTGCAGTGCAGACCTGTCTCCCATTGAAAATGTGTGGCACATTATGAAGCGCAAAATACGTCAACTGAGACCCCGGACTGTTGATCAACTGAAGTCATACATCAAGCGAGAATGGGAAAGAATTCCACCTACAAAGCTTCTACCATTAGTGTCTTCAGTTCCAAAACGCTTATTGAGAGTTGTTAAAAAGAAAGGTGATGTAACAGTGGTAAACATGCCCCTGTCCCAGCTTTTTTGGAACATGTTACAGGCATCAAATTCAAAATGAGTGAATATTTCCAAAAAAACAATGAAGTTTATCAGTTTTAACATTAAACATCAAACATCTTGTCTTTGTAGTGTACTCAATTGAATATACAGTGCTGTGAAAAAGTATTTATCCCCTTCCTGATTTCCTTTTTTTTTTTTTTTTTTTTTTGCATATTTGTCACACTTAAAGGTCTACTAAATTAGGGGAAATAAACTGCTGTAGACATGGATTATTGCCTGTAATTCACGAATCCAGCATTTAATTTTCATAATTGTATGTCATACTGGCAAAAAAATGAAGAAACAGACACTTTGAGACCTCTCCTTAAAACTCGCGAGCGATTGGCTAATCGGCTGTGACGTATGAGAAGTAAGTTGCACCGGAGCTTGTACACAAAATGACTTGTTTGACTCCTCATTTCAACAGGCAATTAGTGAAAGAAAGAAAAGTTATAGTTATCTTATTTGGGAAAAATATTCTTATCAATACATTTTCTACATACTTCATGAAATGATTTGACACAAAATGTCCAGATTTTGTGGGTTTTTAATTTTTTCGTGAACAAAGCTCTGATCTCATCTGGGATTGCAAAACGAAAAGTTTGCATTGGTCGTAAACGCGTGTACAGTCGTTTTACGCGTTCTTGCATTATATACTACACAAAATGAGTGCAAATTTTGGACTTCGAACATAGAAGCGACTGACAAACACGGCAACTTCATACTTGCATGGACCAGTCGCTTGTGTTTATGTTTGGGTTTCGCTTTCGGATATGCGCAGTACCTAAGCCCTAGTAGTCCCCGGCAACTAGGATCACGATATGGCCAGTGTTTCAGAAACAAACACAAATGCAAAATTAGAATGTCATCATCAACAACAATGATCAATGATACAAAGTTACTAACAACAACAAAGCAACGTAAACACAAGCTCACTTGTCAGCTCATCTTCACAGCACTTTTACATAGACATTTACACTGAAGCCGTACAGCGGGGCTGGGCCGTGGGCTACCCGCTCCAGGCCTGGCGGGACAGCAAGTGGGGAACACGAGAACGGATCTCAGAGATGCCAAGTCTCATGCATTTGACGTTGGTCCTACGTATTTTTTAGGCTTTTTCACCGTAGTCCGCAATTATGAATGAAAGCTTATTAATGAGATTCTCATGCGGAATTAAAATCCTTGTGCGTTGAAATTTCAGTTTCACTTGCGTAAGGGTGGACCTCACCACAAGTAACATGGAAAGCGATTATGACTCCGGACTTCTCGTGCTTCTCTTTACTCAGGGATTGGAAACAATGCATGTGTTTCATGATCGTTTAAATTGTTTAAATGAAACAAGACCATTTGAAATGTCTTTATGCAATTCCATTGCTTTCAATCCCTCAGTAAAGACAAGCGTGAGAATTCCCGAGTCATAATCGATTTCCGCGTCACTAGTGGGGAAATCCACCGTAATGCCCGTGAAACTGATTAACTTAATGCGCAATGACTTCAATTCCGCAAGTGAATTTCTCCAGTGCGCTTGATTGAAAAATTGCTGACTACGGCACAGGAACGTGAATGCCACGAAGAGGCGAGAGACTCCACGGAATGCGTGAGACTTGGCATCTCTTTTTGGGAAGTGATGTAAACTCACACCATCATTTGGAGTCTTGTTACAGCCTACCACTACACACCTATTTGGCATGTTGATGAATGTTATCTCAAAATCAACGAAATCAAGGATTGATCAAGGCAAAATCAATAATCAGTATAGAACAAACCACTGGTCGATCAGCAGGGAACGTTTGCAACTTACTTCTCACATGTCACAGGTCACATGACTACGAGGTCCGTGCAATGACTTCTTTGAGGGGCGGGGCTTAGGACCGTACAAACCAGCCAAATTTTAGTTTTCAAATAATGATAAAAAGTTACAGAAAGCATTTACAAATGTGTGATGCATATTAATTTGCTACATATGACCCATTTCTTCAAAAAATAGCCAAAAATTTTTCTAATTGAGTAAAGCTTTAAATGTTTCAGATCATTAAACAAATTATTAGACAAAGATAACCCAAGTAAATACAAAATGCCGTTTTTAAATGATGATTTCATTTATTGAGGGAAAAAAGCTATCCAAACCTACCTGGCCCCATGTGAAAGAGGAATTGCCCCCCTCTTGTTAAATCTAAAGAACTGCAGGCCTCACTTGCCTCAGTTAAAGTCAGTGTTCATGATTCATCAATAAGAAAGAGACTGGGCAAAAATGGCATCCATGGGAGAGTTCTGAGGCAAAAACCACTGCTAATCAAAAAGAACACAAAGGCTTGTCTCACATTCGCCAAAAAACATCTTGATGATCCTCAAGACTTTTGGGAAAATATTCTGTGGACTGACAAGACAAAAGTTGAGCTTTTTGGAAGGTGTGTGTCCCATTACATCTGGCGTAAAACTAACACAGCATTTCATAAAAAGAACATCATACCAACGGTCAAACGTGGTGGTAGTGTGATGGTCTGGGACTGCTTTGCTGCTTCAGGACCTGGACGACTTGCCGTAATTGATGGAACCATAAATTCTGCTCTCTGCCAGAAAATCCTGAAGGAGAATATCTGACCATCAGTTTGTGACGTTAAGCTCAAGCGCACTTGGGTTATGCAGCAGGAAAATGATTCAAAACACACCAAGTCCACCTCTGAATGGCTTAAAAAAACAAAATGAAGGTTTGAGTGGCCTAGTCAAAGTCCGGACTTAAATCCGATTGAGATGCTGTGGCATGACCTTAAACAGGCCGTTCATGCTCGAAAACCCTCCAATGTGGCTGAATTAAAACAATTCTGCAATGAAGAGTGGGCCAAAATTCCTCCACAGCGATGTGAAAGACTTATTGTCCATTATCGCAAACGCTTGATTGGTGTCGCCGAGGGTGGCACAACCAGTCATTAGGTTTAGGGGGCAATTACTTTTTCACATAGGGCCAGGTAGGTTTGGATAGCTTTTTCCCTCAAGAAATGAAATCATCATTTAAACACTGCCAGGGCTCGGCATTCCGTTTGATCCGACGGCCCGCGGACGTTTTTTACGCGTTCCGGGCCAGTACGGACCACCACACTAGGCATTTCACTGGTCCGGTCAGGCCACTAACAAATAAAATCGCTTTCAAAAAATGTATTCATCTTACTGCAGTATTAAACATGCAAAACGCAGCTCAAACTTGACATTACTTCGTCCATCTCAGCTCAAGAAATTAAAATGGGGTTAGGATTCTTCCACATAAGATCTTGCATGCACGATATCTTGTGCATTAAGATCACTGAGTGTTTATTGCGAGGAACTGAACGAGCGGTAACAGCTTCCTTATGGGCGGTGTACGTGATAACTCCTCCAAACATGAAAGCGCATTTGAAATGGTTATAGTTGGAATTCTCATTGGAAAGGAAACTGGGTAGGGGGTACAATTTGAAAAAAAACCTGCATGCATTTATTCTGGCTACGACAGGAAGCAGAACCAGGAACAAGCTAGCGTGATACGTTAGCTTGCTACAGCTCTACGTTGGGAATCGAGATTGCGCCACAAGCTTTCATTTAACATGTTAGCTAGTCAGCCTAGGATGTGTTTCCCAAAAGCTGAGTCATTAATGATATCGTCTACTAAGCTGCATAGGCTGAACCATTCGATCATAGGTTGCAGCTATGCAAGTTGGCAGCTACAGCGTTGTTGGGAAATATACCCCAGGTTACTTTTCTGTGTTTCTAGGTTATGACTTCTCGCAATTGACCATGTCAATTTATTTTTGTTTCGTTCACTTGTTAATGGTTTGCTTGAACGAGTGAATATAGCCAGCTAGAATTAGAATTAGATATAGGAAATGTCTATTTAACTGTCCGACGGATCCCCATCTTTTCTGCCACTTTGCGGTCTCTTCCGTTTTATATGCGCAATTGGCACAGTTTAAAATAATCACAGAAACTAGGTAGCTAATATACTTCGGAGATACTGATATTGCGAATTGATAATTTCGCTGGTGTCAAATTAGCTACAAGAAATTGAACTAAGATATCTTCACGAGAAGCGTCAGACGTTATTGAACAACACTTCCTATCAGATATAAAATACTGCATTGTCATTGACTATAAAGTTAGATTGGTTACTGGAATTGACATTCCTATAGTGACTGAACAGCCCGGTAGCTTGATTACTGGCAGCGCCTATTGTAGGCTACGTTGTAAATTCATGCCAATTGCCTTATTGACTAGCTACAAGCATGCCCCACGCAGATTAAAAAATAATATAACATTGTTGCTAGCTATAGTCTGGCAGTGAAACCCTGTTTTTTGGGTGAACCTTGTTTTGGAGTCCCTACAAAGTTTTTTTGCAATTCTGACATTTTTCAAGGGTGCTGATCAAGAATCTGGATGATGCCACCCTGGCACCCTTGAGCGTTTTGTGTAATATGCAAATTAAGGCGGCCATTACCGGAATTCAATTTTTTGGCTCTAGCTCACTTACTGTAAGAGATACAAGGACAATATTGGTGTCTACCCCTAGGTTTTCAGGGTCTCTGGTTCTGATAAGGCAATTGTCAAAAGGATTAAACAAATTTGCATATTAATATATGTGTAAATTAGGTGTTTTCTTCAGCACAGGTTCTATTACTTTCAAATTTTTGAGATGACAATAGATTATTGAACTAAATTGAAAGTGGTGATGCCTATGTCATGCAGATTGAAGTTAATTGTACCTCATTTCATATGATAAAGTTAATGTTTACTACCATCTTGGAGCCTATTTACTTTGACTCATCAAAGATGAGGCATAGAAGCCATGCCTTTCCCTTCAGTCAATGCTAATTAGAAACTTCTGTTAATAATCTAGATGATTTGAAGTTCTGGGTAACTGCATGCAATATCTAGGTAACTGTGAATTATTCTTATTTTTCCTTCAAATGAAGAACCAGGTAGGGTAAAAATTTGAAACAGAGCATAAGTTGAACATGTCCCATAGGTGACACTATGCCTAAGTGAAGCCACATACTCCATCCCTTGATTTGGAGAGGGTTTCTGATTTGTTACGTCCAAAACTTTCCTCAACAGAGAGCGAAAGTTTTTTGGAAATGTTATGAGGAAATGCATAGGTAAGGAGATAGCCCATGAAATCAACATGACCCCATCATGCCCATTGTCCCAAACTAATTAAACACCTAGCCCTTTTGATGGATACAAATTACAAGTAGTACCCACCTATGCAACTCTATTAGTCCTATAAATAAACATGACTCAGGGTACAAGGAGAGTGCTGCCAACAGGCTAAATATACACTTCATCACAGAACACCGACAGGCAAATGATACCCTACACAACAGAGTACCGACAGGCAAAAGAGAGAGTACATCACAGAATACCAACAGGATGAAGATGCACTACATCACAGAACACCAACAGGGAAAAGATACGCTACATCACAGCACACCAACAGGGAAAAGATACACCACATCACAGAACAACAACAGGCTAAAGATACACCACATCACAGTACACCAACAGGTTAAAGATTGATTACATCACAGAACACTGACAGGGAGAAGATACACCAAATCACAGCACACCAAAAGGGAAAAAACACTCTACATCACAGAACACCAACAGGATGAAGATACACTTCATCACAGAACACCAAAAGGATAAAGATATACCACATCACAGAACACCAACAGGCTACAGATATATCACATCACAGAAACTGACAGACTAAAGATAGATTACAACACATAACACCAATAGATTGAAGATACACCACATCACAGCACACCAAAAGGGAAAAAAAACACACTACATCACAGAACACCAACAGGATGAAGACACACTTCATCACAAAACACCAACAGGGAACTGATACACTGCATCACAGGACTGGAACAGGAAAAAGGTATACTTCCTCACAGAACACCAACAGGGAAAAGATACACAACATCACAGGACACCAACAGGCTAAAGATACACCACATCACAGAACAACAATGGGGAAAAGACACACAACATCACAGATGACCAACCGGGTAAAGACATAATAAATCATAGAACACAGACAAGCTAAAGCAAGGGACACTGAGGATGAAAATGGTGATGGTACTAGGGATGCACCAATACCACTTTTTTTAAAACCGATATGAGTACGAGTATTTTATTTTGTGTACTTGGTACTTGCCGATACAGAGTACCGATACAGATATTTCTGCAGGTTTTATTTTCTTTTTATAACAAGCCTAGAAGACGCCAATATCAAATGATTGACACATTGCTATTTCTAAAAAAAAAAAAAAAAAAAAAAAAGCAGGCCTAACTGCTAAACATCATTCTATATTTAGGCCTGACAAAAAGTCTTTAAAACATTACTGAAGCTTGACAAATGAAATTAAACTTGCTGCATAGGCAAGGTAACACACCCAACTTCATAAAAAGTCAGTAGAACTATTAATTGGCAGATAGTTTCTACACACATTCATAGGCATTCTCAATCCAACTAAAGTCAATAATAGCTCTCAAGCAAACAAGGCATCACTTAAAGTGTGTGGTATCGCCATATTTCAATTACACAAATGACAAATGAAAAATTAACTTAACCACAACTAAAATGTTGAAGGTAACCATATGTTACTAATATATTTGTAGTAAAATAAGAAGATTCACAATTCTAAGTCTCTCTGTGTGTGCTTGTGTGTGTGTGTCTGTGCGCATGTGGTGTGTGTAGGGTGAGAGTGCGTGTGTGTGAATGAGCATATGCCTATGTGATGACTATAAGCTCTCTTTCTCTGATTTTTTCTAACTCGCTGTCTCCCCCTAGACATAGAGGTCAGATAGTACAACATACTGTAGCCCTATGCGACCGTGAGCAGGCAGTTACCTTGCGTCTTACATTAAAGCTGCAGTTGGTAAGATTGCTCGACCGAGATCATTTAGTCAGATTTTTGAACGAGTACAACTTTCAAGCCCCTCCCCTATTTGCGCTGAGATCCAAACTAGTCCCTCCCTCGATTTTTCGTGCACATCCGAAGGCGCGTGCTAATAATCTGATTGGTTTGTTGAGCCGGGATCGGTAGAATTTCGCAGATCGTATTACAGGCTGTGGGTGGAGATAAAGTCGCGAATTTTTTTCTAAAATCACTGATTCATCTTCGCATGTGTAAGCACAGTGACAGTTTCAGTAAATACGACCCAAAAAATCTTACCGACCTCAGCTTTAAGTGGTATCGGTGCGTGGTATCGGCAGATTTGTCAACGAGTACGAGTACATTAACGAGATATCGAGCAGATACCCGATACTGGTATTGGTATCAGCTCAACAGTAGATGGTACCAATGACTGTGATGATGGCAATATGGATCTAATGGAGTAATGGTGAGGAACGGAATACTAGTATTCTATTTGTCCAAAAAACAAATGGTCCAGTATCCCAGATCCATGGTGTAAAGCCGTGCCACAGTCTGTCTATTTCTTTCAAGAACTGTAGCAAATAAAACTGTGACTCTACCAGCTATGCAGGTGTTCCATTTCCTTCATGTCACAGACATGGACGGTGTGCATTTTCTGTGGTCATTAACATAATTAATTATGCTATAATTATTCCCTTAGCAGAATTAATTATGCAAACTTGGAGTCGAAAATTGTCAAAGGATTCAGACTATGCTACCCAATACATACAATTTGTTTCATTCTCAGTGATATAGATTTTATCCATTTTTGGCATGTTGGCCCCTAATTTGCGTATTTATGCATATGCAAATTGTTTAATCCTTTTGGAAATGGCCTTATCACAAAACCTAGGGGTAGATACCAATATTGTCCTTGTATCTCCTACAGTAAGCGAGCTAAGGCCAAAAAAAATGGAATTCTAGTAAAGCCCCCGTCACACTTATTCAAAATCAGCAAGAATCAAGCAGAACCAGCCGTAATGAAGAATTTGCGCAACATTCCAGCGGGAATTTGAAAGAATTCCGTTCGAATACTTAGAATGCACTTCGAACCCGCCTCAAATGATTCTTGCACATTCTGAGTGTATTAGCTCTCGAATGCAGCTTGAATGTTGTTGGAACACAGTAGGAATATTTAGAATTCTGTTAGAATGCAGTCAGAATATTTAGAATACACTTCGAATGCCGTATGAGTGCGGTTCAATTACTGCCTGAACTCCACCCGAAGTCTGGTTGGAAGGTGCCTCAAATGCTGCACGACTTCACCTCGAATGCAGTCAGAACGCACCCGGAATGGCCGCCGAATATGGTTAGAACGTCCAAGAATTCAAACAGAATGCAGCTCGAATACTCAGAATGTACTTAGAATGTAACACGAATGTCCCATATGCGTTGATTGAGAAATTGCTGACTACAGCTGGGGAACGTAAATATGCCACTAAAACTGACGCCGAATGCGTGAGAGTTAACAGGTATGCGTTATTAATGAAAACTGGCCACACCTGACATTGTTGAGAATTTTCGGAGTTTCTGTAATGGTAATTTAAATGAATGATTGAAAACAGGTCATAACCAATCATTATTTTTAAGCCAGTTCACTAGCCGCCACTGATTCCAGCGACAATCGAAAGATTCCAACAGCATTCGAAGCACATTCCAGCTGAATTGTTTTAATATCGAAATAGATTCCTGCAGCAATCGAAATGCATCCGAGGTGCATTCTGGCTCATTAGAGGCGCATTCTGGCAGGATTTGACGTGGCTTGCCGTTTCGATTCTCCCTCAAATGCAATCAGAATGTTTTGAATGCTGTTGGAATGCCATAAGAATATTTATAATTCAGTCAGAGCGCATTTAGAATACACTTCGAATGCCATTCGATATTTCTCCACTTCAAATGCACCTGGAAAGTTTTGAGCATGAGCAAAACATTCGGGCCAACCACAAGAACGGGCCCGAATATTTGGAATGCACTCAAAATGCAGTCAGAATTTTTAGAACGCACTTCGAATATCCAGGAATATACAAAGAATTTTCATTCCGACTGCATTCCAGCTCATTCCGCCTCTAGTGTGACCAGGGTTTAATGGCCACCTTAATTTGCATATTACACAAAATGCTCAAGGACGACTTGAATTATTTTACATTGTTTCTTGTTGACTAAGTGCATTTTGTGTATCAGATTTTATGATATAGATTCGTGTTGGTGGACGGAGAGTGAACGCAACCTTTGAGTGGGTAATGTGTAAAGGGCACGCAGAGGTAAACGTGTCTTGCTATTGCATTATATCGCATCGCTATGCATTATTAAACTGGATACATGTTGTCTTGCCGCCCGCATTATTACGGGCGATGTATGCTGTCTTGCCATCTGCATTATTATGGGGGATATATGCTGTTACAGGGATAAGTTGTTTGTTTTGTATGTGTGAAGTTGATGCGATATTTAACATATTTTAATGTTTTAATCCAGGTCTGTGTTGGGGGATTTATCAATTATCACTGCTGCTTTGCCTATTAACGAAACACTTTGTCTTTGTTTAATTTATTTATCTTGTTTTTGAGCAGGCCCAGTGAGAGTGGGCCTGGGGAGGTTTTTTTTTTTTTGTTCTCTGGTTTCACATTTTGTAGTTTCTTTAAAGTGACAAAGCAAGGGGGTGGTAATGGCTGCCTTGAGTTTCTCTCTTGGCTTTAGTTGCTAGCCTGAGGTTATATAATTCTATTTTTTTGCCTTTTCTCAGACAGGAAGCATCAGAGCTGTCCCCATAGGGCGGGTCACTGGATCTGGGTCCCCGAGCACTCCTGTAACTGTAGTGGTAACTTGCACCTCACCATTTGCTAAATTGACTTTATTTTATAGTGCATGTTTGTGTGCCTGTATTTCCTTGTCTGTGCGTGTGTGATTAGGCACCTGAATTGGGAGCGCATGTGATGTGCTAGTCTTTTCACCCAGGAAAGGCAACTTCTCCCACGGTTGGCACAGCGACTCTTCCTTTTCCATTCATTGTATGCAAGATTCTTAAGGCACTTTTTTTTGGTGGCCTAGAATAACACATAATTTATTGTAAACTTGTTGCAATGAATAGCGTTTGACATGTTTCTGGGAGCAGCCATTGTCCCTCCCTCTTGTGGTGTTTTAGCAGATTTTGTAGTATGATTTGATTTTGATTAGGGTGTGTTGTGATAAAATTACAGCAGACCTGCTTTTATATTTGTATTTATCTGTGTATTTATGAATAAAAATTGTCAATTTGGAATCGGGAATCACGTCTCTGTCATCCTTTTACAAGCACCTGGGTGCACAAGACCTTTTGTCTTGGTGTAAGGTTCAAGGCTTTAAATTGAACAGCATATCCTGGGGTGAAAGGCCCTGGGTGGCGTAGCTGAGCAAGCCAAGCAATCTATTTGACCCTACCCCCCACTTTGGTCACAATTTGGCGTAATCGGCAGGATGGCCTGAAGGCGAAGTTGGAGAAGTGTTGTTTCTTCAGGAAGGAGGTACAGTACTTGGGTCATATAATTTGTTGTGATGGTGTGTCAACTGATCCTGGCAAGGTGTCTGCAGTGGCTAGCTGGCCGTGCCCGAACAATGTGTTTGAATTGAGGTCCTTTCTTGGGTTTGCTAGTTATTATAGAAGATTTGTTGATGGTTTTTCAAAACTGGGAGCCCCATTACGTGGGCTGGTGGCAGAGCAAGCCAATACTAAGACACGTAGGGGTCGGGGGATCCTGCTGGAAGGGATTTGGACTGAATCCTGTGAGAAGGCCTTTCAAGAACTGAAGGCAAAGTTGATCAGTGCACCTACCCTGGCCTTTGCTGACTTCACCCTCCCATTCATCCTTGAGGTCGATGCCAGTCATGCAGGACTAGGGGCAGTGTTATCGCAGGAGCAGGGTGGCAGAGTCCGCCCGATCGCTCATGCCAGCCGCAGTCTGAGTCCAGCTGAGAAGAACTACAACTCCATGAAACTCGAGTTCCTGGCTATGAAGTGGGCAATGACTAACAAGTTTCATGAGTATTTGTGGGGTAAGCAGTGCATTGTCTGGACTGATAATAATCCATTGAGCCATCTGGGCACTGCAAGATTAGATGCCACAGAGCAGCGGTGGGTAGCTGAGTTGGCTGCCTATAATTACACTGTCCACTATCGTTCTGGTCGTTCTAACAGGAATGTGGATGCCTTGTCCAGGCAGTCCGCTGCTGAAGCCACTGAAGCCTCGGAACTGCCTGTAGCTCGAACAGCCGTGCCGGTGTCAGTGCAGCAAGTTGCCGGGGGTGATGAGGGTCTCCAGGGGACCCAGTCGGCCATTTCGGTGCTGCCCTTTCGCACCTCTGCTGACCTGAAGGCCTTGCAAGAGGCGGATCCCACTATCAGTGAGTTCCTTCCCTTTTGGCATGTACAGAAGCCACCCAGTCCATCTATGCGGGAAGCATTACCTCTACAAACGAAGACTTTACTGAAGCAGTAGGACAGAATTGTTCAATTAGATGGCGTGTTGTATCGATGTATTCTTTGGCCAGATGGTGGTGAAGCAGTCCTTCAGCTCCTGTTACCACACTGCCTCAAAGAGGAAGTGATGAGGCAGCTGCATAATGATCATGGTCACCAGGGGATTGAGCGGACCACTGAGCTGATACGACAGAGGTGCTACTGGCCCAGAATGGGGGAAAATGTCAAGCAGTGGTGTTTGAACTGTCAGCGGTGCACTTTAGCAAAAGCTCTTCGGTGCAGAGTTCATGCACCGATGGACCATTTGTTGGCATCTCGTCCGAATCAGATACTGGCGGTGGATTTCGCCTTCTTGGAGCCATCCCGGGATGGTAAGGACTAAGTCCTGATAATGACGGATGCGTTCTCCAAGTTCACGCAGGCCATGCCTACTCCAGATCAAAAGGCATCTACGGTGGCCAACATCTTGATTCGTGAATGGTTTTTCTGGTATGGTGTTCCTGCTCAAATCCATTCAGATCAGGGCCGAAGCTTTGAGAACTCTCTTGTTTATCAGTTATGCGACTTGTATGGAGTCCAGAAAACCCGAACAACACCCTACCATCCACAGGGTAATAGTCAGTGCGGGAGGTTTAATCGCACAATGCATGACCTTTTGCGCACACTCTCTTCTGAGCAGAAGAGTCATTGACCTGATTTCCTCCCTCAGTTTGTCTTCAGTTATAATACTACTATCCACCAGTCCACAGGGGAGTCTCCTCACTTCCTTATGTTTGGTCAAGACCCCCAATTGCCAGTAGGCTTCCTCTTGGGTAGATTCCCGGAACCAAGAGGAGGTAGCATGGCGATTGGATCCAGGAACATCAAGGATGCCTAGAAGTCGCTTTCCATGGAGCTAGGGAGCGGCTGCATGCTGCTGCCCAACGGAGGAAGGATCGGCACAATCAGAAGGAGCTGAGCGACCCATTGCAGGAGGGACAGCTTATATACCTCCAAGACCACTCTGTGCGAGGGCGCAATAAAATTCAAGACGCCTGGAGTTCAACCAGGTACATAATTCTCAAGGCACCCCCACAAGGTGGGGTGGTGTATTCTGTTGCGCCGTTGTGTGCCCCGAGGCTAAGTCTGCAAGTACATCGGACTATGTTGAAGCCAGTCCCTCGTGACCATAGCCTAATCTCTTTAGACAGACCCTTTGTACCTCCAGCATCTTCCGCTGCCGTTGCTGATGGGGATGATGCCAGACAGTGGGTTGCGGAGAGGTCTCCCATTACCCAGGTGCAATCCATTCCAGCTGCCTCTGTCCTTCCCCTGCTGGAGCTGTGGGAGTTGCGAGCCCCCAGGAAAAGGATTTACTTTTGCCTGCTTCGTCTACTTCGTTTGCTCTACCTGCTATTACAGATCTTAGCTCTGGAGAGCATGCTTTACCTACACGAAGGACGTCCCAGGTCACTGCAGGAAGACATGGGAATCCTCACCATCTCCCCTTGTCGGTGTGAACTAGGACAGATGGGGCTATGAACTCCCGAGTGCCTGGCTCTAGCAGCATGGCTGCAGTAGTGTTTAGACCCTGGTGTTAGTCTGCCTTCTATTTTTACCTGCGGGACGCCGATATAAAATGGGGGGGGGGAGAGAATGTAACCGGCAGATATTGCCAGTTTTGGAAATGTTTTGGAGATGTTCGTTTGCAGGCAATCATTGTCTTTTCTCCGCCCCCCCCCCCCGCAGCATTTGATTCTCTGGCAGCTGATTACTAATTACCAATTCCCCAGCCATTTGTACAACCCCAATTCCGAAATAGTTGGGACAAAGTGTAAATTGTGAATGAAATCAAAACGTAATGACTTTCAAATCACACCAGCCAGTATTTTATTCACAATAGAACAGAGATAACATAGCAAATGTTGAAACTGAAAAATTTTACTATTTTATACACAATATGAGGTCATTTCAAATTTGATGGCTGCTACAGGTCTCAAAAAAGTTGGGACAGGGGCCTGTTTACCATGGTGTAGCATCCCCTCTTCTTTTTAACACAGAGTGGAGGCATCTGGGCATTGAGGAGGCAAGTTTCTTGAGTTTAGCCATTGTAATTTGATCCCACTCTTGATTAATACAGGCTTCCAGCAGCTGGAGAGTTTTGGGTCTCCTTTGACGGACTTTTTGTTTAATTATGCGCCAAATGTTCTCAATCAGTGAAAGATCAGGACTGCAGGCAGGCCAGTTCAGCACACGGACTCTTCTACTATGAAGCCATGCTGTTGTAATAGCTGCAATATGTGTTTTGCATTGTCCTGCTGAAATACACAAAGCCTTCCCTGGAATAGATGTTGTCTGCAGGGGAGCATATGTTGCTCTAAAACCTTTATATACCTTTCAGAATTCATGGTGCTTTTTAAAACATGCAAGTGTCCCACACCATATGCATTAATGCATCCCCATGCCATCAGAGATGCTGGCTTTTGAACTGAACGCTGATAACAGGAGGGGTGGTCTTTCTCCTCTTTAGCCCGGAGGACACGACGCCCATGATTTCCAACCAGAATGTCAAATTTGGACTCGTCTGACCACAGGACACTTTGCTACTTTGCTACAGTCCATTTTAAATGAGCCTTGGCCCACAGAAAACGGTGGCGCTTCTGGATCATGTTAAACAATGACTTCCTTTTTGCATGATAGAGTTTTAGGTGGCATCTGTGGATGGCACGGCAGACTACGTTTACAGACAGTGGTTTCTTGAAGTATTCCTGGACCCATTTAGTAATGTCAATGACAGAATCATGCCGGTGAGTGATGCAGTGGTGTCTGAGGGCCCGAAGATCACGGGCATCCAGTAAAGGTCTTTGGCCTTGTCCCTTACGCACAGAGGTTCTTCCAGTTTCTCTGAATCTTTTGATGATGCTATGCTTTGTCGATGATGAGACCTTCAAAGCCTTTACAATTTGACGTTGAGGAACATTGTTTTCTAAGTATTCCACAATTTTTTTACGCAAGCCTTCACAGGTTGGAGAGCCTCCGGCCATCTTTACTTCTGAGAGACTCAGCCTCTCTAAGACATCCCTTTATAGCCAATCATGTTTCACGCCTGATGCCAGTTAACTTAATTACTTGCTAAATATTCTTTCAGCTGATTCTCTTATATATTAATTGCTTTTTCAGCCCTTTTTTGTCTGCGCCCCAACTTTTTTGAGACCTGTTGCAGCCAGAAAATTTGAAATAAGCTCATTTTGTGGATAAAAATGTAAAATGTTTCAGTTTCAACATTTGAAATATTATCTATGTCCTATTGTAAATGACATATTGGCTCATATGATCTGAAAGTCATTGCATTTTGATTTTATTCACAATTTACACTTCGTCCCAACTATTTCGGAATTGGGGTTGTATATAAAGCGCTCATCGGATAACATTGCAGGTTTTGGATTTCTTTTTGTATGTTCTTTGATCCCCGTCTGCCACTGTTGGAAAGGTATCAGTTTAACGTTGATTTCAATTGTATGTTTAGTCTGTGTGAACTCAACCAAAATGTTTAACAGATCCAGTCGAGTTGCAATTTCCCTCAGCACTTCCTGGTTGTATGGTTTTCCCTACCATAGGTATCTCTTGCATCTTAATTCTTGACATGCACGACTTGAATTATTTTGCATTATTTCTTGTTGACTAAGTGCATTTTGTGTATCAGATTGTTCTGATATAGATACGTGTTGATGGACGGAGAGTGAACGCAACCTTTTGAGTGGGTAATGTGTAAAGGGCACGCAGAGGTAAACGTGTCTTGCTATCGCATTATATTGCATCACTATGCAGTATTAAAATGGATATATGCTGTCTTGCCGCCCGCATTATTACGGGTGATGTATGCTGTCTTGCCATCTGCATTATTATGGGGGATCCCCCAACACAGATCCCGGATATATGCTGTTACAGGGATAAGTTGTTTGTTTTGTATGTGTGAAGTTGATGCGATATTTAACATATTTTAATGTTTTAATCCAGGTCTGTGTTGGGGGAACTATCAATTATCACTGCTGCTTTGCCTATTGTGATATTAGTGTAACAAAACACTTTGTCTTTGTTTAATTTATTTATCTTGTCTTTGAGCAGGCCCAGTGAGAGTGGGCCTGGGGAGGGTTTTTTTTTTTCTTCTCTCGTTTCGTGTTTTGCAGTTTCTTTGTTGTGATGAAGCAAGGGAGTGGTAATGGCTGCCCTGAGTTTCTCTCTTGGCTTTAGTTGCTAGCCTGAGGTTATATAATTCTATTTCTTTGCCTTTTCTCAGACAGGAAGCATCAGAGCTGTCCCCATAGGGCGGGTCACTGGATCTGGGTCCCCGAGCACTCCTGTAACTGTAGTGGTAACTTGCACCTCACCATTTGCTAAATTGACTTTATTTTATAGTGCATGTTTGTGTGCCTGTATTTCCTTGTCTGTGCGTGTGTGATTAGGCACCTGAATTGGGAGCGCATGTGATGTGCTAGTCTTTTCACCCAGGAAAGGCAACTTCTCCCACGGTGGGCACAGCGACTCTTCCTTTTCCATTCATTGTATGCAAGATTCTTAAGGCACTTTTTTTTTGGTAGCCTAGAATAACACATAATTTATTGTAAACTTGTTGCAATGAATAGCGTTTGATTGACATGTTTCTGGAGGCAGCCATTGTCCCTCCCTCTTGCGGTGTTTTAGCAGATTTTGTAGTAGGATTTGATTTGGATTAGGGTGTGTTGTGATAAAATTACAGCAGACCTGGGGCCTATTGCACAAAAGTCGGATCTTGAGATCCTGGATCAATGCCAAAGCGAGGATTGCCATATCCCAAACAGCGCGTCGCTGGCTTAATTGATTGCCCAAAGCCAACAGCGGGTGGAGGAGGATAGACCAAGTGAAGCCCAGTGCCGCTGATCCTGCAGAGTGCACGCACTCGGCTACCTCTACTAGACCCCGAGATCGATCACAGAATCGCTGATCATCACTATGGACACTAAGCAGCTGCAGCAAACGCATGCGCCAGCGACACTCAAAGACTACGTTCAGACAGGGGGATGATAGGATCGCTGAAATGCCTCTGCTTGTTATTCCTTTAGTTTCTGTTTGAATGGTGCGAGACGTTTGAGAGGAATATTAAAGTGAGCTAAACTCAAGTGAAAGTAAACTGAGGTGTTTCAGCGCCGTCAAAAAGAAGTAGCTGATGCACTTCGGCGTTACCGTGAATGAGATAAGCCGTCGCTGTCAGACAGACTTAATATCGAGCGGAATCTACAATCCAAGCTCATGTGTGACATGCGCAGGGCAGTCGTGTGGGCACAACTGAATATGGCAAGGCCATGGAAGCTTTCCTATGTTTCATATACGCCTCACGGTTTGAATAAAAGACTTTTTTATTGTCCCATACAAACTGAATTAATAGTCCGATCTAGAAGACGTGTTTAGATTAGTTGAGTTTACGTACTGCTTTTAATCACCTCTGATGGAGGCATACTCAAATTAAAAAGTAGAGTGTTAGCGTCTAAAAATTACGTCAAGGAGCCTCCTGAAAATGTTTGATTCCAGTATCGCGAAGCGAGCGACATTGCACTCGTGTCCAGCAGTAAGGCAAGGACTCTACCTTACCCGTCGCAGTTGGAATAAAGACGGAGTAAAGTAGCAGCAGTGCTGTTTATAGGGGGTTACCGCAGCAATTTGAGACCGCGCTGAAACACGGTAACCTACTTCATGCAGCACTGCTCATTTTCTACTCTGATGGAAGTCTCAACTTGGGGAATAAGGACCAATCTGATAATGACGGATTCTAAATATGGTTAAAATGTGACAGGGAAGGGGGACTGATTGAACTATGATGGTCACTGTCACATGGATACTTGAATATAATGATCGAATATTGGCTATTTTACTGACATCAATGGTCACAAGTTTCTAAGATAATTACTCTGGGCCTACAATAATTGAGATAGCAATGTGTAGTGGACAATTCAGAACGACTGTTAAGGACATTGATTTTCAATTTGGGTGACTGCTGAATGAAGTGAGGTGAAATTGGCTGGAGACAGGAGCTTAGCTAGTTCGTAAGCTTGCTCCGGAGCTGGCTAGCTCCACAGACTTTGTCTCCATAGTAACGAGTGCAGTGGCTTAGCTCACACGCTCTGTGCAACCGAAATGGGGCTTGAGATCAGGCTAATCCCGTGCCAATCCTGGGCTAATCCCTTATCCCGCCTTCGTGCAATAAGCCCCTGCTTTTATATTTGTATTTATCTGTGTATTTATGAATAAACATTGTCAATATGGAATCGGGAATCACATCTCTGTCATCCTTTTACAAGCACCTGTGTGCACAAGACCTTTTGTCTTGGTGTAAGGTTCAAGGCTTTAAATTGAACAGCATATCCTGGGTGGCGTAGTTGAGCAAGCAAGACCATCTATTTGAACCTAACCTACCCCCTCCCCGCTTGGTCACACTAGGATTGGCTCCTGGGCCAAAGATGGACTTTCTTAGCGGGTGAAAAAGGCAGTTCAATGATCATGAAACGGAAAGCTATTTTAATAGGGTGCTATGCTAAGTGATTTTTGTATTTTCGCCATCGCTGCCAGTGTTTTGTGTATGTTGTAAAATTTATTTGGGAAAAAAATTATGCGGCATTACTGTGCTGAGATGGTGAAATGGATCAACCAGTAATACAGCACGATGCTTTTACCCAAATTAACTTTACTGGGGAAACGGAATGAAACTTTTAGCCTCTGAAATAATTTTTGTGACCTCATGGATGCGTAAGAACACAGCATTAATTATTCATTAATTAGATCCTCCTGACTTATCCTGTTGGCGTATCTGGAGATTTTTGCGTTTTACAAGTTAAAAAAAAAAAAAAAAAATCCTCGTATATTCATTTTCTCTCGCTAAAGGACGGGTTGAGAACAGTATTAGGCATATGAAGCCAGCAGAGACCTTTCAGTCAGTACGACAGTACTGGGACATATTTTTCTAATAAACCTCTCTGATTAGTCTTGCCTCGGTACACTGAAGGTAAAATGGGCAAACTACACTGCCGTCTCGTTATACTAGTGTTGCGCTGTGACAAACTGCCCAAACTGAAGAATTATTCGGGGCTAAAGAAAATAATACTCGGAGCTCAGTGGCGGCCTTAAAGGAGCAGTATGTAAGAAATGTATGTTGATTAATCATGAAATGGCCCTGATGTATCACCAGACATTAAGGAATGATGTTAATTTCAAATACTTATATCACTGACAACAGTAGTCCAGCCAGAATGTTCTCATTACAAAAGCGAAGTTGCAGCCCACAACTAATGTTGATGTTTTCATTTTGTGTTTTTGCCCGTTGCGCCACCCTCCACCTATCTCCCAATCACGAAGTCAGTAGCATTTCGGCATCCAGGTTGCCAGTTTCCACTGAGCTGTAGCTACCAGCGTTTCGGAGCACAAATGTCTGACGTTACTAAACCTAAAAGGCCTCGTAAGGCCTCGAGGGCTGACTGCAATAAACATTTATGTAAAATATATAACATCTGGACATAACTGTTTATTGCAGTCAGCCCTCGATATGCACTTACTGTACATATCCACGTCGAATCGAGAGCTGCAATGAGTCTCAGAATGATGTGAAATGCAAAAATTAATACGTAATTAGCTTTTTGGAAATGGGGGAAATTGCATTGCAGCTGGGCTGGTTTTTGATCTTCGTTTTTCAACGCAAATAGGACAATTGAGCCCAGTCACTAATGCACTTGGGGAAAGAGTAATATGAAGTACCTAAAACTGCAAACTGTGAAAAAGTCAGGTATGTTTGAGTTCCTCTTTAAAATTGTTTCTGAGCATTTAGCAGTATTTCCTCACAGATGACAAAAAAATTGAGTCCGTGCACTGTGATCTGTCCTTTGGCAATTTACAATGCATTCATCACAAATTAAATGTGTATTGCACATATAAAATTGCCAAATGCAGGACAATAAATGATATGTTATAGAGGCAAGCATTTTGCATGTACAGTATACCTCATGAAGTATGGCATTAAATGGCAATGTGGAATTTAACATTACAAAGTAATTTTTATAAAGCAGTATATTTGTGAAAGCAGTAAGTTGTTTTGTTGACTCAAAGACTTTTTTAAGAATTTGGGTTGAAATTTGGGTTTGTTCTTGACCTTATACACTGGCTAGACGCTAGTGTTTTGTTGACACAACAAGGAGCTCCGCAGAATATTGCCAAACCTTTGCGTCAAGTATCAGTAATCTTTTGCTGGGAGCAATAGCTAGTGTACGAGAATTGTTGTGTTTTTGAAGTTTTGCTTTGCACCACAGACAGCCAAACTCAACACCAATTGGAAGGATTCAGGTCTGGACTTAGGGGGTGCAAGAAAGCGGAGTTATTTAACAGGACATGCAACTCAAACAGTCCTAGTATGGACTTGGATTCCCCTACTTGCCACTCTTCTCATTAGCAAGGAAAAAGAGATCGAAGAGAGTGTGGTTTGTGATTTCTGAAGTTACATTTTCAAAATTTGGCAAGAGAAAATTTACTAAGAAATTGCATGGTGTTCACATTTGCACTGCTGAGGAAATAAAAAAAAAAAAATCAAAAATAACCAGAAGTGTATGTATTTTATCTGTTTACTGCAGTGGTTCCCGAACTTGGTCCTAGGGACCCACTGTGTATGCTAGTTTTTGTTCCAACCACAATTACAATCCTAGAATTAACAAGCTGTTTATTTTCTTAATTATTTGCTTTTCAAACGAGCGAGACATTTCACTCTTAAATTACATTTACAGAAATGACTATGCATTCCATGCCATTTAAAAGCCAAATGTATTACTGTGTTTATTTTTGTAATATTCCAGGTAGACAAGCCAGGCCGTGGTATCAATGTTTTAAGTAATGAAATTCAACACTGTGGTGAATCAATCAGGTGTTAATTAGATTTATGAATGCAGGTTTTTAAAGTTCCTAAACTAATGAATTTCCAAAAGCCAAACTCAAAAATAACATCAAACAGGTTTGAATCAATATAACTGGTTTTGTCTTTGAATTCTTAATTACCTAATAAATGGTCAGTTTTAGTGACCAATTATCCATGATTATGACAATTAGAAGCCAATTAATTCTTTGGTTTCAAATGTGGAGTCACATTTTCCCCTCTTTTTATGCAGTGAAAAGTAATTTGCAATTCAGTGCACTTTGAATATGAAGTTATCCAAGGCATACATGGCAATCTCTGACATAATATGGCTTTAAAGGGTAAATAATCCCTAAAATCATGTGTGGAGCACTTTAGAAGCATTAGCAACTCATTAAAATTTCTGGGATTGCCATTGTGGTTCGAATAAAAACTAGTATATCCAGGGGGTCCCATTGACCAACTTTGGGAACCACTGGTTTACTGTATGAGATAATGCATCACAAGAGCAATCATGATATTGCTGACAGTGCCAAAACAATCACAGTGGGAACATTGTACATTTGACGTTCATGCCTTCATGAAGGATGAACCGAAGCAGATATACGTTGACTCATTACCTGTCAGCTTTTGAACCAAATACTCTATCCACTGGCGTATAGTGGAGTCTCCCAATAGGTAGAGCGTCTTTCCCTTTAAACATCTGGTAATGGCATCTTCACTCAGGAAGGAGCCAGTCTGACAGAAAGACGACGACCAAGTGTTTGAATAGAAATATCCACCAGGGAAGGGAGAATTCATTCCTGCCGTACATATTTCACTCGGTTTTTGCACTTCACCTGAAAAATTGAGTTAGACAGAGAGAGGAAAAAAGCAGACTGTTGATGCTTGAATGCCATCACAATGTTCAATCATACTACAGCAGTGTTTCTCAATATTGGTCCTGAGTATGCTGGTTTTTGTTCCAACTAGAATCTTAAGATTTAAGCAAAATGTCAATTTGTCTTAATCAGAAGCACTTCATGCTTCAGGAAGACATTTTCAAGCAACTCGATTGCATGCAGCCAAGTTTCAGGAGAGTTAGTGTATGGCCGTGTCCCAATTCAGCGGCTGTATCCTTCGAAGGACGCAGCTGCTGAATTGGGACACAGCCTATCAGTTCATGCAACTGTAGGGCTATGTCACCAACTGGGCATGTGCTGTATGGTCACCAGCTGAGAAGGCATAAACGCTCATCGCTGGCAAACGCTGAATCAATAGCATAATGGCACATCTTTTTTAGGTCTTGCCAAGTGGTGAACACCTCTTTGACCACCCATTTCTCTGGAGCCTTTTAGTCTTAAATGGGTGTTAGGGAAAAAGCATTGGTTGACCAATGACGGGCTTTCTCACATTTGAGTTTGGCAAAGCCATATTTTGATGTCCGAATTACATAACTGAGGAAAATGTTCTATGGAATCAAAGAAAAATAAACGCACTCTCAAGTACTATTTCTTGTGTTTTTAATTTTCTGAAAACATGTCCAAGACGGACACGTTTCGGCAACAAGCCGTCCTGTAAATTTAATTTATTAGGAATAACTCACAATTTCTAATATTTGCATAATCGAACTAATTGGTGCACGCATCATTTCTGTACCTACACACAATAATTTAAATGGAGACCCCTGATCCATTGTATGAGTCAGTTTTGTGTAATTATTCCTGTTTTTAGTAAATTAGCTGCCTTTGTTAGTGATTTTATTTGCTATGGTGTAAACTTAACCACTCAGCTTTTAGATGCAAGATGAATTTGCTCATTGTTTCCCAACCCACTCCTCGGGGCATGCCAGCCAGACGCAGGTATTAGTGCTGGTCCATCATAGGCACACCTGTTGTGATTAATCAAGCCCATGATAAGTTGTGTCAGGTATGTTTAAGGTGGAATGCAACAAGTAATGCGATTTGACTGGTGTGCCCCTAAGAGAGGGTTAAGAGACACTGAATTAGCTACAAGCCTGGTACAAATATAATTACATCTTAAATAATGTCACATCCTGAGTCTTTGTGAATTAGGTTTTTGCTGCAGTCTGGCTTCCTGTGTAAATTTTGGTTTTGTCTTATTGTTTCTCTTGTCTTATTGTCTTGTGGGTGTGTCCCTCCCCCTGGGCATTCGACTTACCCTTCACCCACACCTGCGCACTATTGTTAATCATAGTCTCAGAGTATTTAATTTCCTGTCTGTCTTCTCCTACCTGAGATTGTTAGCTGAACCTCAGTATTTTCAGGTTCCAGTGGTTTATATCAGTGTTTACCTTTCCCATTCCAGTACCCTCTTCTGTCCTGTGTTGTCTTGGCCATTTCTGCTGTTGATAGTCTTCCTTGTTACAGTCATCATTCCTCTTCCCTGCGTCTCCTGCTCTTTCCCGGATTGACCACACGTAATTTACGTATGACCAGACTTTTGACCTTTCTTAGCTCAAGCTCCTGTATACTGCCTTGCCTCTGCCGGCCCATCCACTGCACCCATCCTCCCCTCTATTGTTCTGCCTGCCGATGCTCAACCTAGAACTGTCGTAAATTCTATTGAAGCTCCATCCTCTTGTGCATTAGATCCGGCTCTTTGTGTCTTTTGTTTGTCACACCCCTGATGAGAAGGTACGATGAAAGTCAGGAAAAATGTTCAAAAATAAGACCAAGGGCCCTGTAGCTCACTGACAAATTAAAGGGGAAATCAGCATCTTGAAGATTGAGATATTGGATAAAAATGTCTTTGACCTTTTTCTCAACCTTGACCTTGACCTTCCAATATTAAACCCCTTCTTCCTTGAACATATGGTTTCTTGTGTTATAAATTTCAACTCTATACCTTGAGAACTGTGGAGGCGAGAGTGAGAGCAAAGAGACGAACGCACAAACGTGGCATATTTGGAGTGACACTTGTGAAAACTCAAAAATGTGAGAGAACACTGAACATTTCAGTATTGCCTCCTGTCTCTGTCATTTTTCTAAAGTGAGATATTGACAAGAATGTGATTTTGACCTTTTACTACCTTGACCTTGATCTTAGACCATGACCGTCCAAAAGTGATTCCCCTCTTCCTTGAACATATCGGGCCCTATTTTAACTATCATAGTGCAGGGTCTGAAGCGCGTGGCACAAGTGCATTTTGGGCGTGTCAAATCTATTTTTGTCAGCTTAATGGCAAGTAATCTAAGCGCAAAGTAAGGCACATGGTTCAAAGGAGTTTGACTTAATCTCTTAATTAATCATAGACATCATGACAATCATAGACAGTTTTGGGCTTAACATGAAATAAACCAATCAGTGTCATCTCCCATTCTTTTTCAAAGCCAGGTGGGCTTGCATCTTGGCGATTAGCTATTATAAGGACGGATTTGCCAAATAGCAGATAAAAAAACTCTTCTTTGTGGAAGAAATGGGTCTTTTCTTGCACAAAGTTAAAGCCTGTGAGCAATCCATTCCTGAAAGTATGAAAACCTGATAACAGTGATCTCCAAAAGTGTAATAAAAAAATATTGTTCAAAATTCTTTCAGTCATATCCAAATGTTAAAAATCGTCATAGTAAATCCCTAGGGCCACATTTGAACATTACATTTCATCACAGTGCATTAGAACTTCCGCAAAAAAAACAAGCAAATGAAAAAAGATTTAATTCAGGGTGGCTGGTAATTCTTCAGCTTATGTTCAGGTGGGGGACGGCCAAGACAAATTAAAATGAGTGAGAAAAACAGCCTTATTTTTACAATGCTACCGTAACCCCTTGAATGATATCAGGGGTGAAAAGAACTTGCTTCTGCTTTGCAGATGATTGAAGGTCAAGTCTGAAGTATGGAAAAAATTTGGATTAGTCACAGAAGGTGACAACAATGTCATCCATTGCTTTGCTGCTGCATAAAACTTCTGCCTTTAAGGCTGCTTTGTTTTATGGCCAAACTGTAAATAATTATTTACACATTTCAAATTAAATGTGGAGTTTTGTATTTGATGATAGAAGTCAGACAGACGGGTTGCAGGTATTGTATTAATTGATCAGGTCTTTGATTGATAGATTTTTCAGATAATTGTGGGCAAGGGGTCAACCAGAGCAAATCTGACCGGACTTATCCTAACAAGCACATCTTCAGCGCTTCAGTCATTAGTGTTCTATTGCATTTGGTGTTTCGTGCAATGGAGTGAAAATCCACACAATATTCTAGACATAATGTGTTGTGTATTTAATATATAGACTAACCATTGTCCTGAAACAGCCACCCCTCCACGGCAGATCCTCTGGAAGACTGACAGAATGACCGAGTTCGCCAGAATTAAGGAGCCATGGCATCATCCAGAATAATTTGCGAATACCTACGTTACCTCACATGTTGAAATGCAAATTACCTGATGGAATAGATTCCCTAAAGATTCAAGTAGCCTACATCAAAGCATTCTCTTTTGTGGGATGCCGATTGCAAAAACCATTTTGACATGTATTTTTTAAAATATCTCGATCATAGTCTTTCACTCGGTAATCTTTTTATTTTTATTCTTATGCATGTGTGGGTGCCGCTGCTTGTCCCTGTGTGTGTGAAAAGAAGGAGGTATGCGCATTGTGCACTTGTCTGCAAAGGCACATAATACTGTCTTATACTGCAGTGCACCCTTAAATTAGACTTAAGATCAGGTTTCTATAGGTAAATTGCACAGTGGTTTTCTGCTGCCTCAAAACGGCAACACGCCATCAATGCGCCAGACTACACCTCATTTTAAACTGGGCGCTGGAAGGCAAAATGGTAACTGCGCCACTCATAAACTAGCAGACTCGAGTCACGCATAGCGCCGCTCTGTGCTTCGTGTAAGATCGAACCCATGGTGTCTTGGGGTGTAAATTTCAAGTTGGTAACTCAAGAATTGTCAACACTAGAGTGAGCACAAACAAACATGATGATCAACATACTTGTGAAAACAAGTTTTTGCAAGTGATAAAATCGCTCAGAGAGCAAAATTTGCAAATACTTTAAAGCCTGATTCAAAACTAAACTTCATGGTGTCTGTCCCACGTCTCCATCATTTTTATGAAATGAGATATTGGCCAGAATGTGTTTTATTCCTTTTCAACAACCCTGACCCTGAGGTTTGACCTTGACCTTTCAAAAGTGAATCCCTTCTTTCTAGGACATATGTGACCCTCCAGCACCAAACCAGTCGGAAGTCGCAAAGCCGTATTTTTAGATTCAGCCGTGTAACTCCGGAGTTCTGCGAAAGCGCAGTTCAGTCTGGTGCCAATACTTTTGTTATACAGTATGGAGGCAGAAATTGCACATCTTATTAATTTAAACAAACCAGATTCCTCAAATTTATCGGATTTACTTGCCGAATATGTCTCAGAGGCTTGGGAAGATGACAAAGAAAGTGTCCGCTCGGATTCTGATGGCGATGAGGCCAGTACTGAGGGTGAATTTGATCAAACCGAGACCACATTCGAATCGGTAATGAAAAATGACGCTGCTGAGGAATACGTGACGAATGACACCTACGGTATTGAGCAAGCTGAATGGGAAAAGGCCACAAAATTCAGGTGAGTTGCTTACAGAAATGTTCTAGATGCATAGCCAGTCAATTTGTTTAGTTTGTCGCAGATGTATAGCCTACAGCGCAGAAAGGATTCTGATCGCTGCATAAACAATGTAAACATCGCATCTTTCTGCTCAGCTGATTCATCAGGCTAATGTAGCCAAGGTTTAAAAACTTCTTTTGCTCATTTCTCGGCCAATTTTAATTCTATGACAACAAATTATATATCATTGGAAAGCTTATTAAATGCCCTTTCAGATGAGCCCAAAAACTCATATTTGAAAAATTGACCCATGTGACTGGTTTGGTGCTGGAGGGTCACTTATGACCTCTACACGGGAGATCTGATGCAATACCCATGGAAGACGATGCAATACCTGGGAGATCCTAGAGAGGGAGTGCAACATCATGTCAGATGTCAGATTATTTTAGGAAATGATGGAACTTGAGTTTATGAGTAGGCACTGTCTATTTAAAACTTCTAGTTGCAGAACAAAGGGGATAATAATGGGCATTTTTTACCCCAAAATACCTATAATTGATAACATGATTAAATAGTGAAGGAGATAAGAAAACAAGTTGTAATTTTGAAAAAAAAAAAAGCCAAGATATATACATTTACGTAGAACAAATTTCATTACCATGGGTAACTACCCACATTGTGAACTTGCCAAAATTGGCAAAATAAGTGACTTTTTCAGCTGGGTCCCTTTTCAGGGTCTCCTAGCTCCACTAATATGCCTTGGGTGCAGTCAATCTTCCTTACTGAGACAGACCTGTTCTTACATAGAAGGAATCCAGCATAATGTAGCCTCTGTAAGGAATCCTGGCCTCATAGGGGGCCCTTGAAAACTGAAATTTTGATTTCCGTGCATAAAAAGTTTCATATTTGAGAGGCCAATATCAGGAAAATGAAAAGAGATAGATAAATTTTGACAAGAGATTCTGAAAGCATGGACCCAAATTACCTTGATTAGCAATTTTCAGCTCATGCCTATGATTTGTACCAAAAATATTGGCCTCCAAAATCCCAATAAATGAACGTTTGCAATCGATTTTTGGGGGGCCATATCATGGAAACGCCTCCGAGTAGGACCCTAAAATTTTGCATGTGTTCATAATGAATTTAGAAGTACTCCCAAAATAAATTTGAGCCAAATCTGAGTCGGTGACCCAGGGACCTCTGGTTGACTTCATATGGAATGACCCAACTGTCCCATTACTTTTGGTCCCTTGAAATAACAGGCAATACATAAAAAGTACTTTAATTCTTACACATGGGATTACCAAATTTGATCCTCGAATCCACCCGATTTTCTGTTCTCCCTGGTGATTAACTAATTTACTGAGCAATTTGTGCTTCTGATTGGGCAAACTGGCCTCAGGTGAAGGGAACACAAAAAACAACATTCTCAGCCCTTGAGGACTGTCAGATGATCTCTGTCCTTCACCGATCACACTGATTTTGACATCAATACCCTCGAATTAAAGATAAAAGTTAGCTCTTTCAGTTGATATTCAGTATTTAATTTCAACTTTGGCAGACCTCCAAAATAATAACTTTGTCAATGTCAAAATATGAACGAATCTGATTGGATCGGTCTTTGTATTTATACATTGGCTTATTGCAGAGCTGTTGAAATCTGGCCCTCAAATCCAAGGCTTTCTCCCCTTCCAGGCAGATAAGTGAACAATTATTGCCACTAATTGGCCGAACTGTCATCACACCTGACTCCCGAATGAAAGGAGGGGGGTGGGAACTCCAGCAGTTATTGGCCCTTGAGGACCAATACTTAGGGCGCCCTGGTTTATTAGTGTTTGGTGGACCAAAACAAACTGGCTTGTGTGCCCCAAAAGACAGAATAGGAATCCCTAGATTTGATTAAGCGCTTTTTTTTCAATGATGTTACCCCAGCTAGTGAGGTGATATTTGTCAACACATCTCCCATTTAAACAGTAGTAAAGTCCACCCCAGCTTGGCTTGAGCCATTTTAGAGGAAAAATACAAGGTAGTACAGCTGAAATGACAATTTATCTCCCAAGAGTGATAAGAACAGGCAAAAGGAGGAAAAAAAAAAACATACCAGTACAGCCAATAACTTTCAATGGCTTGAAGCTGTTTTTCATTTTTTTCCCAGCGTTTTTCCTTTAAAATATAATCATAAACATGACATTTAGATGGTTAATATAATGTACATATAGACAAGAGAAGTCCATTCAGCACAACAAGCTTGCTATTTTCTAACCTAAATGCTTAGTTTACTGATGAGGTATAAAAGGGGTAGCCAACCCCAGTCCTATAGGGCTACAGTGTCTACTGGTTTTTGTTTTCACTATCCATTTTAGACCCGATTAACCTGGTGTGGCAAGTTATTTGTGTAATCATCAGCTTTATCAATGAACTCCTGAGCAACAACAAAAAAAAAAAAAAAAAACCAGCAGAAACTGCAGGCCTCCAGGATCAGGGTGGGGTACTCTTGTCCTAATGTTTGTGTGAAATTTACCCCTCACTAACTTTCATTAATGACCCGCTTTTCTGCTAGTATGAATTAAAAAGAAAATTCTCAGTCAGTTCACTTTATTTATCCCTTTTTACCCCCCCCCCATGAAAACAATTTTCAAAAGGGGCGTTATCATCATTATGTCTGTTCGTTTGTCTGTCCATCTGTGCGCGTGTCTGTAAGAAACTTAAGCCTTGTCTAAAACATAGCATTTTCTATTTGTTTTGACCTTACTTCCACAGGCAAACTTTATTTTCAGTCAATGCCTTCAGTGATGAAGATTTCGAGAAACTCTGTTTTCAGTGTATACATGTATAGAAAGGGAAAAGCGAGTTTTTGGCTTGAGATGTCAGTGTTTGAACTGCAAAGCAAATTTTTATGGTTTCTGATTGGCCTTCATAGTCTTCCTTGAAATGTACGCATCTCACAAGGCACTCCATGTATCAAAATGAAACCTGGAAAGCTTGGAGAGTGAGCATTGATAGTGAACATATGAAAAAAATGCATGTTATTTTTTGCTTTTGATTTACACTCTATTAATCATGTTCCCCTGATTTTCCCATTTCGGGGATGCTGTCAGGTCTTACCAGCCCACAGTGAGTTGAGGATAATTAATGAATTCTGGACCACACCCAAAGACAAGCAGAGGAGAGTATCGGGTGGGATTGCGGATAGGAGATCGGGCGGATAGGAGATCGGGGCGGGTGTGGTGTTGGACTTGGTCTGTGATTGTGCGGACGTTGGGCGCCCCCCGGGTGGCGAGACTCAGGGTGGGGCTCGCGTCCCTTGTCGGAGTCCGTGTGGCTCCCAAGCCCCCCGGGGTCCCAGGTGGTGGCTGTTCCTTGCTTCCTTCTTGGAGGGGGGAAAATGTAGGAGGGACGTAGAAACGAGACGAGCGGGGGTTGTGGGAATGTAGGTGGTATATATAAGCGTAAGGACGAATAGGAAGGCTCGATGGGAGTGGCCCTGTTCATTAACCTATGTTATCGGCAACTCCCTGTATTGAAAACAAGCACTTTGCCCGTGGGGATCCACGGGTTCTAGATTCAACCCACATGGGGCCCAATTTTCACCTCAAATTTAAATTCTATTGTGTTATGTAACGTCGCTTTTATATTATAGTGAACAATGTACCATTATGATGTCATCATGTTGCTATGGTGTTTCCATTAACGCTGCGCTGACATTCTGCACTCAGTGGAACATGAAGTCGCCTGCAAGACGGAGCAAAATAGCGTCGCTCGCGCTATGCTGCGGATACGCGCCCGGTGGAATCTAGCACTGATTGGCTGGACACATACACACGCACACAGAGTCCGCTCGGCTATTATAATATAGATACTGGTATAGAATAACCCAGTGATAAGTGGAGCAAGGGTACTGAACAGGCAACACTGTTGTGAATCTGAACTCTTGTCCACTCAAGAGTTATGGGCTCACTTTCCTGCTGCTTTCGCATCATACAGTAAGGATGTCCGATGTGGATGGCCCTTTTCCAGGAATTACAAGGGATTTTAGTGGCTCGTCAAAAACAATAATGTCCCTTCTTGAATTAGGCCCGAGATTCAAATGATTGCATAGTTACTGTATCAAGCCCTTGACAAGCTGCAGTATGTGAAACAGGAATGTTAGAGAGGAGAAAAATCTAAAACATGCAGGACTATGACTCTTGAGGAGCAGGGTTTCCTCCCGCTGGTGTGTATATTTTGGAGCATATCCACCTATAAGTGGTACTATGCCGATATCTCTTTAATTCTTTGACAAATGGGGTTCTACTTTTATATACTGTATACAATGTGTGTAAGAATGTTATATTATTTTTCAATGTACAAAAGATATGTTTAAAAATTTAACTTCCAGTTGACAATCAGCTTAACAGGACAAAAAAAAAAAAATTCCCTCTTACCTTCAGCGCCATTTATCCATTCTTGACTGTTTTGAAGAGATGGGCTGTAGAGATTTCTGCCTTTGCTATATTATAATTTTATGGAACTACATTGCATTCATCTTATGGTGCTCAAAGCACCAAAAGTAAATAAATAAATTTGAAAAATTCAAAAGCAAGGTCAATTTTCAGAAATCATAACAGTTCATCAAGATGATCCACAGACCATCTTCAGGGTAGTTTAATAAAAGAACCATTTTCTTCCTACCAAACTGCATATGATACTCCTTTCTTTCAACTAGATGTTCAAATGTTGGAAATATTTTTTTTTTTTTGAAGTCGAAAGTTTACATACACCTGTCACGGTTTCATCCCAGCCGGATGCCAAAGGCAATCCAGTGGGCTCTAGGATCAAGGGCCTAATAAAAACAGACTCAGTATGCCAGGCTGGGGGAGAAGGAAAGGGTTTAATAATAAAACATAAAAGACAAAACAAACAGGAATCGAGGTTCCAAATAAAACAAACACAAGGGAGCAGTGACTGCTGACATTTGTCGTAGACCTGCTGTGGGAAGGGAATGCAGAGGGATTAGGGCTGAACCCTCCACCTTAATGGGCCACAGGTGGAGCCCATTAAGATGACAGCACAAGAATGTGGAAGGGCAGGGGCTGTAAGGACCAACCCTTACAACACCTCAGCCAAATATATTTAAACTTACATGTTTTGCAATTCCTGACATTTAAGCCTCTCTAAGGTTAGTTAGGATCACTTACTGATTTTAAAAATGTGCTATAATACAAGTTGAGAGAATGATTTATTTTAGCTTTTATTTCTTTCATGACATTCCCAGAAAGTAAGACATTTACAAACAACAAGTTGATATTCGGTACCATTGCCTCTTAATTGTTAAACTTGGGTAAAATGTTTCTGGAAATCTTCAACAGGCTTCTGGAATTTTGGCCCATTCCTTCCAAAAACACTGGCTTAACTGAGTCAGGTTTTTAGGCTTTCTAGCTCTCACGCACTTTTTCAGCACTGCCCACAAATTTTATTTTGGATTGTGGTCAAGGCTTTGTGATGGCCATTAAAATACCTTGACAATGTTGTCCTTCAGCCATTTTGCCACAATTTTGGAAGTATGCTTGGAGTCACTCTTGCCTAACTTTGACTAAAGGAGGAAAGCTACAAAAACATGTTTTCAAATACATAGCAAAAACATTTCCTCGACTGGCTCTCAGAACAGGCAAGTTATGTGTGAAATAGGCTATTTTAGGCTGATAAAGATGTCACTCTTTGCCAATTCAGGCAATAAAAGGAATTTCTGTTGCTGTATCCTGGAGGAGGTTAACACTACTCGCTTTCTTCTGTCATGGGAATTCGGGAATAAGACCGGCCTGAAAGTTGGAGAAAGGAAGCGATGTTGTTTACCAATGACAATCTGTAGAGAAAACAATACTTGGTAAAATGGGGTATAGAAATAAACTTAAACGAAATCCTACATAAAAGCAGGCCATGATCAGCATAATACGACAAAATAAAACAGGAAATGGGGAAAACTCTAATTTCCCTATTTTTTCTTAATAAATTTTTTATTTAACCTCCCCTTAACCAGGGAAGTCCTGCTGAGATTGAAGTCTCCTGGGGATTGAGGTGGGGAGGGAGAGGACAAATTGCATAGCCAATTAGATCAGTGGATGATTAGGTGGCAGGTCGAAAGAGCCAGGCTGGGACTTTAGCCATGACACCGGGGAACTCCCTCCTCTTTTCGAAGAGTGTCATAGGATCTTTAATGACCACAGTGAGTCAGGACCTCGGTTTAACATCTCATCGGAAGGACGGCGCCTGCTTCAGGACAGTGTCCACATCACTGCACTGGGGCATTGGGGATTATTTCACCAGAAGGAAAATTGCAACCTACTAGCCCACCAACGCCTCTTCCAGCAGCAACTTGGTTTTCCCAGGTAGTCTCCCATCCAAGCACTAACCAAGCCCACACCTGCTTAGCTTCAGCCATGCAGCTGGAGCAGATTGAATAGTGGTATGGCTGCTGGCAAATATTATGGAAAATATTGGTATGGAATAACCCAGAGATAAGTGGAGCAAGGGTTTGTTGATACATTGCAATTGTTCATGTCAACATTTATGGCGATGAGTATTTTTCACTTGTTTTTGTTTACTCATTTGTGTTGCAGTCATCGATATAGGCACATAGTATAAGTTAAAGCGTATGCAGTGTTAATAGCTACCAACTTCCAACATGCCCATTGTAATTTGTATAGAGCTATGCGCACACTGAAAAGCAAACATTTAAAGCCCAGATGATAGCTATTAACCAGACAATACTCATCTGTCATGTAAATGATGAAAGAAATCAGCAAATTTTAACATTATGTAACAAACCAAATTAGAGATGGATGTGACGGCAAAAGGGAGTAGCATTCCCTATGACGTCCAAACCCATGAATGACGTCCGACCCAGAATCTCACTGGTCAAAAAGCTTCATGACAGTCACCAGAGCAAATGGCTGGAAATATGATGCTAGTTAGAAATATAGGAAACCCTCTTTCTCGGTGGAGCAACTAATGTCACATTAAGAGTTCCAATGAACAAACATCAGTAAAAGGTAATCGAGACAGATCTTGCGAACATCATTAGCAATAAATTAAGCCAAATCTTGGGAATATCGGCTATAGCTAAAATTACATTTTGGGATGATACATCAGTCACCTGTTCAGCACCTGATGTAGATTGATAAGTAACAGGAGCAAACTGGAAATAGTTAAGCTAGCTAGCGTATTTCAGAATGCACTCAGAGCCATCTTGTGCACATAGCCAATGTGAGTCGAACCTTGTTTACACTCAAGGGGCAGTACCTCCCGGAATCTCCAAAAATTATCAACAAGATGTTGACAGGAATCTTGCCATGCTTCAAAAACCACTTACTTTATGAACATCATACCTGCTTGAGAATAAATATATTCTCAAAACTGATGACACTGTCATATCCGATGTTGAGCAAGACCGCTATTTTTTTATGAGACTGTGTTACATAGGTTATTTGATACAGCTAGCTCGCTAGCTATGTGACCCTCTGTCTAGGTAGCTTGGTGTTTCCATCATTTCAAGCAATGTAGCTCACTGCAATGTGAACATGTAGCTAGGTAGCCTAGCTAGCCAATGTCACAACCAGTAGAAATGAAGCTATTCAGAACATGAGTGCAAATTTTTTGTAATATTTTGAGGTCGAGTGATATGCGAATTTCGTGCATTTGATCCCCTTGCATGCATGGTTTGCGCCATTCGTGTCGCATTGACTGGTGTGAACTAGTGTCTTTTTGCATGTATTTGTATCTTTGTATTGTCTCTGAATGCAATCTGTCCACACAAAAAATTTGTTTCGCGCTCCATGCGGCGTTTTCTTCCACACATAAATTACAAAGTAAAATATCAATATGTCTTTATAATTTCTGCACTCGTGTAGCTTGTGAAAAAGCACAGGTTTGCGTAAATTAGTTTGCGAGGCTCATTAAGCAATAAGCCACTAGAATCTGCTCTATATTTTGAATGTAGTCAAGGCAAAAGGGCGTTGTTAGGCACGATGCACAGCTGAGTGACAATTGTAAGGATGGCGAAAATAAATGCTACGAAGTCAAAGAAAGTTTTGGATTTTTGCTTTTATATTGCCAATTATATAAATGTAGGAAATAGGCATTCATTTTCTCATCATCAATTCTTACTATTGGTCATGGTTGCTCAGTCAATAAATTGTTTCTCAGCTTGAGGGCAATCGAGCGGTACAGGGTAAGGTAACTGGGCCCTCTGAACATCTGACAGCAGGCCGCTGCCTTTGAAACAGGTGATAGCTAGCACGCAGTGATACAGTAGGAGAGAAAAATAGTGCTAAGTGATTGTGAAGTGAGTTAATCACTGACTGTGGTTTTATGACAGAAATATATTACTCTTTAAAACACATATGCCCGAATTCATAAAGGGTGACGATCACCCGATTATTTTAGTCACACACAACTACTGTACGGTGGCTAAAACAGAGAAGTACGCGTGTGGATAAACTCCTGTGACTAGCGCAATTCAGGCAGAACATAATCGGGTGTTTACCCATCCGTGTGTAAGTCCCTGCTTAGCCGATGTGTAGTGGTGTCATGTGCACGGTATTATGTAATATGTGTACCAAAAGGGCATGCCTATCTGAAGAAACCCGGAGATCGCGGCACATGTGCTCTGCTGATTTCCGCTCAGTTGAGAAAGTCAGGACCAAAATGTCGAAAAAACGCGCTGACAATTTCACCCATGACCAGAAAATGGGTCTGAGTGTGTAAAAGGAAGGAGAACAGTTATAGATAAAAAGAGTGACACCGATGCCAGTCGAAAGAAAATTGAACTGCATCAGGTGGTTGCAGACAAATTGACAGTTGAGACTGAAATAGCGTTTTCTGTTATAAAAACGTGCAGCATTAATGCCTCCTGGGTTAACGATTGCGACGTGGGTGCCGTCAATAGCACCAATCACTCCTGGAAAATTATCTACGGCATGAAATCCTTGAATAACTGCTCATCTTTCAATCTCTTCCTGGGGAAATCTTATGAAGTGGTTTTTCCTGGCACATATTGCCTCGGTAACACCATGAACTACTCGATAGCAGGTAGCCTGTGTACAGCACACGTGTCACCAACAACCATTTGGAATACACCACATGCATAAAAGCGCAGGGCAGTGCATAGCTGGTGTACTGGAAGAAGGGCATGGTTTCGTCTTGTGGGATGGTCAATGTCTGCTTCGATTAAGTCTAGAATATAATTGTATGATTCTTTGGAAATTCTGTATCGCTTGACAAATTTCATGTCGCTATACTCTTCTAAAGGATTCGTCCTGTCTTAGAAAACCCTCAATTCGGCACTTTGCCTTTGGTCAGCCATCTCTTCCTGTGCTATTTCAATTATGTGCAAGAGATCCATGGTCATACGTCCAGCCACACAAGCAAGCCAACAGAGAATTGGTAGCTTGTACACGAGATAAACAAGCCCCTTGGGACAATTAGAATTTCTATTGTTACTTAGACAGGTGTGACTAACCATGTATGTTGGATAAACAGCAGCTGGTCTGATCTCTCTTTATGAATTCGGACCTAAATTTGTCCGCTCGATCATCACTTGTTTATTCACTGTTTAGCCAAGTTAACCGTGAACAAGGGAAAACCACCCTTTATGAATTTGGGGGATATTGTCTTGGGAAGCAAAACTTTTTTTATTTTGTGACCCAAGCGAACTAGCCGGATCTACTTACTTCAAAACTTAGGGAGGCCAGAATTCTGCACACAGGACGAATAAATGAAAAAAAAAAAATCACCTCTCACGCACTACACTGCTAACGAGTTTTTCAAACAACTTCATGTCAAATAATCCGAACGATCACTTAAAGAAATTTATCATCGCTAATGGATTAATGTGTTATTGGGGCCTGGAAAGTAGTGGCACCAATTCCAGAGTATATTTTTTTTTATGTTTAGGGGCTCCCATAAATAGAAAGCCATGCATCAAGCTAACATTTACGGAGTTTCACATTACTGTGAAAAATTATTTCCGGATTTATTCTGTTTTTGCTTATTTGTCACACTTGGACATTTCAGATCAAACTTATTTTAATATTGGTCAAGGTCACATGAGAAAACACAAAATGCAGTTTCTAAATGGTGATTTCATTTATTGAAAGAAAAAAGCAACCTAACCCTACTTGGCTTTATGTGACAAGTATTGCCCCTTTAGTTACCGAGTCAGTGGTTCTCAAACTCGATCCTGGTGACCCCCTGTGTATTCTGGTTTCTGTTTCAATCACAATTGCAATCATTGGGTTTTAAAAATCTGTTAATTTGTCCCAATTAGGTGGATTCCGTGTTCAAAGTAGTTACACCATTTAAAGCCACATTTTCACAGAAATATCCATGTGCGCCATGTAGAATAAAACACCATTTGACGTTTTGTGTTTATATTTCTATATGGCAAGCAATTTTAGGTTACAACATTTTTAGACAGGTCGAATTAGACACTAAGAAAATCAGTAGCTGCCAAATTATCTTGTTAAGCATGTGTCTCCACACGTTTACCATTTACAAACCTATTGAAGGTTTACTTCAATTGGTTAATGTCCCTTATACTAGCGACACACATTCGCTAAAAAAAAAAAACAACCTAATTTCGAGATTAAAGATTCTCAGTGCTTCATGTGATCTTTTTAAAAATGTTGTTTTTAAACCTGAAATTTTTTGCAGTAAAGAAATAGAATCACCATTTTAGGGGGTCTTTTATTCTTCATAACACACATGGATATTTCTGTAATATATGGCTAATGATGGTAAATTAGTAATTTAAGTATGAATTACTCCCAATTAGGACAAATCAACAGCTCATTAAAATCCTACAATCTAACTGAAGTTGGAACAAAATCAGGGGACCACCAGGACTGAGTTTGAGAACCACTATATTAAATCAACTAATTATACCAAGTTAATTGGTAATTGGGTTAATTTTCACTTGACACACCCAGGCAATGATTACTGCCAGCCCTGTTGAATCTAAACATCACACAGTGTCAGGAGGCCGTAAAACTTCATTTTGTCCATTCAAACAACTCACTATAGGCAATTCATGTTGATGATAGACTCCCGACAAGTAACTACCATTTTGGAGAATTTTGCATTTTATTGTTAGAAAAATCTGCGGATTTGGGAGTCCGAATCTTACAAGAAACATCTTCGTAAATCTTCGGAAGTCTTAGGGTGATGACGTATGCGAAGGGACTCGTAGGGATAATGGCTGCCATTGTTTACTTTGGGCACGTTGTTGTTTGTTGAGTTTTTGTCGAGCTATAAATCGGAAGGATTTTGTCCCGAATGATCACACTTAAGTCTGCAGGACTCATTCTGTCAGCGGCTGGCCCGACTTCATTCACCCAAATGATTTTGACTTCGCTCCGTCTGTGTTTCCCCACAAACAAAAAGCACTCACACCAACACAAGCTAAAAGGAACGAGAAATCTGATCTGTAATATATAGTTAAGGTACAGGTTGATATTAAATTATTTAAGATGGCCCACTAATTGACTAAGAATTATTTCATCTGTTGTAGTTTCAAGCTGTTGTTGTTACGGTGTCCAGTTTTCGTATCTGCATTTTGAAAAGGGACTGGCTTTGTCCGATCCTATAAGCTATATACAACATTAGATGTTAAACTCTCCGCAAACAGACATCAAGCCAAAGGGGGCATGTTAGTGCCATGTGACTTTTACAGTCTAGGTCAGCTCTGAGGGGCTTACATTATAGAACTTAGCCCCTCAGAGCTAAGTGCAGGTGTGGTTTTCATTTCGCTGCTTGCAATAACCATTTGGTTTTGTTGTGATTTCGATTTCATAATTACTTGCTATATATAGCCAAAAAAGTTGAATTTGCTCGTCAGTTAGTTTTGCGGATGTGAAAGAATTTCATTAACACCACGATGATTGGGTCCCACGGCATAAGTCAGTTAATACCGTAGCTACAATGTTCTTGCGACAAATTTGCATTGTTCAAAACAACCGGAAAGCACACATGATCCTAATCTCTCAACATAGATTAAGAGCGCAGGTACACATGTAGAATACAAGGCCATATCATTACTGGTTGACTGAACCCGACATTTGATTTCGAATTTTCATTTGTGCTGAAAATAACAATGTTGAAGACCTACCTTGACAGGGTCGCGCTCATATAGTCTTTCAAGTTTATGTTGCGCTGAAGGAGTCAATGCTTTCAGTTTGTAGGAGAAAACTTATGGAGCTTAATCAAGCTATATCATCAGAGGGAAAGAATTTCATATGCAACAGGTGCTTGCCAATATTCCAGGACATTCAATTCGTCCTCTAAACCATCTTCACTAGGCACAAACAAAATATCATCATTGTCGTCAAATTCGTCAAAGGAATCGGTGAAAAAAGCGGAGGAATCAAAATCACTCTCCATGTTTTCCATTCACACACTGGCTTTGTTCTGATGGTGAGTCCCTTTGATGATCCCAGATGGAGGCTCGCTGAACATGGATTCGGAAAACGCTTGGCAGCAGTGAATAAAAACACTTTTTTTTTTTTTACCGAGATCACCAATAAAACTTCTTTTTCGTACAGGATTATTTTTTTTGATATGGTACATGTTTCTAACGCATAATTGAGCATTTTCGGAACTACGACCTCCTGGCTCTTTAAATAAAACCTTTCTTGCAAAGAGAATTAGGCACAAAGCGGCATTTCATGCTATGATCAAAAGAAATTCAAGAACTGATGAAAACCAAGCTGTCCACGTCTATCAGTCTGGAAAGGGTTACAAAGTCTGGGGCTTAAGTGAACCACAATAAGAGCCATTATATTATATTATATATATATATATATATATATATATATATATGAGAGAGAGAGAGAGAGAGAGAGAGAGAGAGACTGTTACGAGCCTAGTGGCCCATATGGAGTGGCTCCATAAGAGCCATTATATACAAATGAAAAAAATTTGAAATAGTGGTGAACCTTCCAAGGAATGGCTGGCCTACCAAAATTCCTCCAAGGTCGCATTGACGACTCATCCAGGAGGTCACTTAAGAACCCAGGCTAACATCAACAGAACAGTTCGGCTCCCTTGCCACAGCTAAAATCAGTGCTCATGATTCCACAATAAGAAAAAAATGGGCCAAAAACGGCATCCGTGGAAGAGCTGCCAGGCAAAAATCACTGCTGACCAAAAATAACACAAAGGCTCGTCTCGTTTTTTCCAAGAAACATCCTGATGACCTCCAACACTTTTGGGATAATATTCAGTGGACTGACGAGTCAAGAGTAGAACGTTTTGGAAGACCTGGGTCCAGCTGAATCTGGTGTAAAACTAACAGCATTCCACCAAAAGAACATCATACCAACAGTCAAACATGGTGGTGGTAGTATGATGGCCTGGGGTTACTTGGCTGCTTCAGGACCTGAGTGACTTGCCATAATTGATGGAACCATTAGTTCTCCTCTCTTCCAGAAAACCCCAAAGGAGAATGTCCGGCCATCAGTTTGTGACATAAAGCTAAAGCACATTTGGGTTATGCCGCAGGACAATGGTCCTGAGCACACAGATACAAGAAGTCCCCCTCTGATTGGCTCAAAAGGAACCTAATGAGGGTTTTGGAGTGGCCTAATCCAAGTCCTGACTTGAATCTGAGATGCTGTAGCATGACCTTAAACAGGCAGTTCATGCACAAAAACTCTCCATGTTTCTGAAAAATATCAATTCTTCAAAGAGGCTTGGGCCAATATTCCTCCACAGCAATGCAAAAGACTTATTGCTACTTATCGCAAATGTTTGATCAGAGTAGTTGCCGCAAAGGGTGACACAACCTGTTACTGTGTTTAGGAGGGCTAATTATTTCTTGACATGGGTGATATTGGTTTTGAATAACTCTTTACCTTCAATAAATGAAAGGATCGCTTAAAAGCTGCAGTTTGTGTTTACTCAAGTCTTTATCTCATATTAATATTATTTGGATGATCTGAAACACTGAATAAAAAAAGTCTAAATGATCTTATTTATAATTTGCCTTCAATAAAACACTGCAAATGTATACAATAGGTGATTGACTGACAACGTAGGGCTCATCCTCACTTGCCATTATGAAAGCGTCATGTTGCACTTGTTTGTGTAGGTTAAGTATCCTCAACCTGGCAACCCGTGTGAGCTTCAAATCTGGGGAGAAGGCGGCGTGGAGAGGAAACTCTGTCTAATAGTAATAATTTCCAAACCTATTTTAAATGCTTGCTTTCAGTGTTACATATTGCTCCTTTAATGCTACTGATAAATACCAAACAAGTTCAACTGGCACTAGGTGAGTGCTCACAACATTTTGAGTAGCAGATGCCTTACGGGTCAAATAGAACTGCTTCCTCCTTCGTCAGACGAGGACCTGGATGGCTGGAGGCCTTCATGAGAGTCAGAGAGTCGCAAGGTAGAGTCTGGGGCCGGTAGCAGGCATAATATTGCCCATCCTCCTTCTTCCCATACTCACATAGCGGTTTGTCTGAGCTCAGGCGGAGGGCACACATGCTTGTTTCCGTTACCTTCTCACTGACAAAGGTTCCAGTGTGAATGATTGTCCGGTAGTTATACATCCAATCTCTCTGGAGAATCTTAACAGCCTCAGAGGAGTGAAGCAGTTCCACGGAGACACGGACCTCTCCTGGCCAGAACAAGAGGAAACGCACACGGTAGGTGCCATTGAGGAAGTCTGTTACATCTCCTGATGCGCTTGCCTGGAGTTCTGGGGAGTGGATCCGGGCCAGAATGAAGTCTCCACCGTGGGCTTTAGGATGCCCAGCATAGTTCCTCATCTCTACCAGCACATTCAGTGTATCCCCAACACAGTACTGGGTCCTTGGCTGTTCGATCCTGACCACGCTGCGCTCAGCACTTGAAGTGTTTTTGAAAGAGGTGAAGTTGAGGGCTAAGGGAGCCCATGCTAATGAGGATATAACTTCATCAAGGGTAATTTCTTTATGAGGGAATTTCAACAACTTCTGCAATGACAAGACATTACAAGGGAGTTCCATTTCAAGAAAATATACAAATGAAAAGTCTGTTTTTGACATCTTACTGAACTGGACGCTAAAAGCAGAGGCATTTAAAGGAAAATACAAATGCATTCCTCTACTCCCAATCAGTTATTTTCATACTGGAAAAATAAATTCTTGTGTTTTTCACAGATTTTCTTTTAACCAACAGTTCATGAAATTACATAATTTAATTCTATATAAATATGTTTGTGGTATAGTATGGCACAGTTGGACCCAATCAGACTCAAAAAAAGAGTCACTTCAAACACTGTTTAACATGTAGGAGATATTGCAGAGATACTCTCCTGTCCTAAAGCCTTCAAGACTAATACAATTTTCCTCACAGCCACTGTAAATGCAAAGATAGCACTGTAATCCTTACTATAAGAATGAAAAGTAACCACAAATTAGAAGCAAGCAAAATTGATGTTACCCAGTCCAATGTCCATTTGACATCATATTGTGTGTCAACATATACAAAGAGAAGAACTGCAGCAAATAGAGAGATTAAGATCAACATCTTTTTTGTATATTTGCCTCCCTGTGTCCCAGGACGATGCCCATCAGCTAATGGAAGGTCTAAGGCTGTGCCCTGTTGAACAAATTAATTAAAACACATTTCAAACTCAGTTATGACAGGAAATGCAGTCTCCATAGCCTGATAAAATGAGGACCTGGGACTAAGCAACAACGTGATCAGATTTAATGTGAAATTCTCACTGTGGCTGAGATCACCTGTTGATATCCCTTATTGTAATATGACTCCACTACCAGAAAAAAGCCGCGTTTCCATCAAACACTTTTGGTGTAGTACTTTTTGACCCGGTACGTAACCTCTATGGACCGGTACCTAAACCCTTGATCTGGTTTGCACTTCCACCACAAACATTAGTGTTAAATTTAGGCAGGGTTGTTATCCTCAAGCAAGAGAGAGAATTCTCTTTTGACCAATCAACAGACTGCATTGTTTCTGGTTCCAACTTTTTGTGTCAGATCAGTGTGCTTGGTACCTTAACAAAGGGGTAAAGAATAATTAAATGAATTGGAACAGTACTTTTGGTACAAACCACAAGTTTCGACAATGGAAATGCAACAATAACTAATCTAGTGTGATTGGGGGAAACGAGGCTTTGAGACTTTTTCATTGAAAGTAAAAACCTATATCAAATCTGATGACTGAAACAGATTCCAAAACTAGACGCATGTCGATGGCGCGCCATCGCAAATCTCCGCGCTCCGCAACGAATGTTATGGGAGTAGTAGTCATGTGTCAGAGGGCAATTCACTGAACTGGCATTCTGCTGTACAAATGATAATCTGCTTGTTGCAGTGACAAAGCACTGATACTGATCAGTTATCGCAATGTGATATAGTTGGTTAGTTGGATAGAGTACTTTTTGAGTGTCTGTTGAGGGCGTAAGTTACTCTTCATTTTGAAATGAGAGTATTATAAAAGGAAAGGACGTACGGTACAGCGATTGGCACACCTGACGCCATTTGACCGAGAAAATGCTCAAAATTAAATCAAATCAAAGACACGTCTGATATGTGATGAAGGATCATCCCACGCACCTCCCATAAAAATTTGAGCGTCCTAGCTCAATGCATAAGGTAGATATCGACATTTTTCTTTTTTCACAAAAAGCCCCCTAGTGGCTAAAATATGAATCACAGGATTGAAATTTTTGGCATGCAGGTTGCTATCACCAAGGTACATATCCATTCCAATTTGCAGCCCTCTACGTTGAGTAATAACAAAACGCGCCATCCTTTTCAACGATTGGCACACCTGACACCATTTGACCTAGAAAACGGTCAAAATGAGGTCAAATCAAAGACCCGTCCGAAATGTGATGAAGTGTCATCCCATGCACCTCCCATAAAAATTAGAGCATCCTAGCTGAATGCATGAGGAACTTATGGTCATTTTTCATTTTCACAAAAAGGCCCCTGGTGGCCAGAAGAGGAAATGAATTTAAATTCTAAACGCGTTGTGCTCCCCTCTGGGTCACTACCTTACACACATTAAAAGTTTCAGGTTGATTGGTCTAACGGTCTAGGAGGAGTTACTGTTTCGGATGGACAGACGCCGAACTGTATTACAAGATCTCCTCGCTTTTTCGGAAGCGCGGAGATAACAAATTGGCACATGGCATGCATGACTTGCAAATTTGTGAGGGAGCACGTGCGGATCTTGGAGCAGCATATGCTGGCATCTAGATGTTGAACTATACAGCTCTGGAAAAAATTTACAGACCACTCTCACAAATGTTTCTTAAATCAGCATTTTTACATGTATGGCAGCCAGTCCATTCCAGTGTTTGTTGGATTCCAACACAAGCCTCCTCATTCTACTGAATAAGACACTGATTAGGTGATCAACTGAACCAAATCTTATTTTATGAGGAAGATTATAAAAACCACAGCTGTGATTAAAGATTAAGATTATCCCATCAACATTGATTTCTAAACTCTTCCTAAGTTAAAATATTAGTGTTGTGTTGTTTAAAAATGAATATGAACGTGTTTTCTTTGCATTATTCTAGGTCTGAAAACATTGCATTTTTTTGTTATTTTGACCGATTGTCATTTTCTGCCAATACATGCTCTAAATGGCAATATTTTAATTTCAAATTTGAGAGAAATGTTATCAGCGGTTTATAGAATAAAATAAAAATGTTCATTTTACTCAAACACATACCTATAAATAGTAAAACCAGAGAAACTGATCATTTTGCAGTGGTCTCTTAATTTTTCCAGAGCTGTATATTCCACAGACATCCCTGCAATTTGCAACCAAGACAATGCAAAACCATCATGGATTACTAGTGTATTACTGTGTAAGCAAATTTTCTCATGCTAGGTTGGCCTGCCTGCAGTCATGGACTTGTCTATCAACACTATTCGCAGCTGCATCGACAGTTGCACGGTAAAGGTTTACTGTGGAACATATAGCCATACATTCAACTCAGCCCAAAAGTGCCGCTGTTGTCTCCACGCTAGGTGTCATCTGAGATGGACACCGGCACAGTCTTTTGTGGTCTGCTGAGTCAGCACTTAGTTTTTGGAAGAAAAAAAAACAGCTGCCATATTCTATGGACCAAAGATGATAAGGACCCCCAAGCTGTTAATAGCACCAAGTCCAAAAGCCAGAATCTGTCATGGCATGGGGCCTCTTGCAAGATATGCAAGACTTTTGGAGCCATATATCCTGTAATTTTGATGTAGTTGGTGTTAGAAACCTGCCTGCATTTTCCAGCAAGACAGTTCTAAGCCAAATTCGGCGTGGCTGCGTGAGCACTGGGTGAGGGTGCTAGATTGGCCTGCCTGCAGGCTTGACCTGTCCCCGATGAGAATGTATGCAGAATAATGAAGAGAAATATAGAGTAACAAAGGCCCCATAAATTTTTGCAGCAAAAGACCTACATGATAAAGTAATGGGGCAAAATTCGGCTCGTACAACCAACTGGTGTCTTCAATGCTGAAACGCTAATGAATGAATGAAAGACATGGCAATGTTACACAGTGGTAAACAGTTGATTGTATCTACTTTTTTGTACTCTGTTGCAGTCATCACATTTCGAGATGCAATTAAATTAAAATTAGAATATCAAATCCTGAGCTGTCATACCGTTTTCAATACACAAACCCCAATTCCAATGAAGTTGGGATGTTGTGTAAAACGTAAATAAAAACAGAACAGTGTTCGAAATAAGTGGTTATCCAGTTGTCTAGACATCGTGAAGTAGATCCGGACGACCAAAACTGCTCACACGGTTGTCCGTTGGACAACCAAATATCCCGGCAGTTTTATTAATTTGAATTTGTCAAAATTTTATTTACTTCCCTCTGCAATGGACACGATCATTTTGGTCATATGTAAGGCCTACTGCGCGTAACTTTCACACATCTCGTACAGGCGAGAACGTGAGTCCTTTTTTTTTTTTTTTTTTTTTTAATGAAGTACGGTGGCAAACAACGACGTAAAGAGAAGTGCGCGCCGCGGTCTCAATTCAGTCTTGGGTGATCTAGTCTCGGAAAATTCGTGGCAAGAACGAGCCGGATGTAACTGTAAACAACCAGTTATGGGTCATTTGGACCCTGTACCTGTTGGACCCATACAAGTTGGACCCTGACCGGGTGGACCCTGTCCAGTTGGACCCCTGACCCTAAGCATTTGGACCCCATACCATTTGGACCCCAGGCAAGCTGGACCGCAGACCAGCTGGACCCCTGACCATTTGGGTTAGGGTTAGCAGGCCCTCAGATTACCTGAATTTGGGCACTTCAAGGGAGCGCAGCGACCGAGCGAGTGAGCGAAGCGAACGAGGGGGAGGGGGGTTTCCCCACGCGCATGTGAGCGGTAAAACATTTTGCATGCAAATATAATTACTTTGCAGACTGAGCATTTCAGACATACAAATTTGCAGCAATGATGGGTGGATTCCTATCCGTTTTTTTTTCAGCCAGAGTTCTGACATGAGTGAGCAGTTTATGCTGAAAGCCTGATAGAATGTTAGTAACATTCATATTTGGTGTACCACCTGTAATTAACGAACACTTATGAGATATGTGAATAAATAAAGCTTCACATCCTTCTTCTGCCATGTTTGTGGTTTGAGATCATTTAATACTTTCAAGAATATATACTGACCAAAAAGAATGCAATTACGTAATCCGGTGCCAAATTTCGACAAACCCTTTGAGAAAGATGCTTTTGCTCTGAGTTATTTTTGGAGGTGAGTACTTCTACCATACAAATTTTCGCGGTCACAGCGAGTATTCTGGAGCCGCCATCCGTCCGGAACCAAACATCGGCAGTGCTTGGGTTCGAGTACTACCATTGTCCTGACACTCCCATTTTTGTTCTGAGTTCCTCGTAAACGCCGGGACCTATAAAAGTCCGACCGAAAATGAGTAAAAATCAGACGGGTAATAATGCCATGACTAACGGAAGTTCAACGAGAACGCGCGATTGGGATGCTACAGGCCGGAAGTCAGGTAGATAGAGTTGCCCGTCAATTCGGCGTGCATTCTGCGACAATTAGTCATCTCAGAACCAGGTTTAACACCACTGGACACACGGCCGATCGCCCCAGATCCGGTAGGCCACGTGTTATGACTCCAGCATCTGACCGTCGTATCCGCTCGTTCCATCTGCGGGATCGCTTCCAGTCGGCAACTAAAACTGCCGCTGAGATGCATTTCTCAACGCCGCCCGTTACTGCGATGAAATTCCAGTCGTACTTCCATTTGTTCGACGTCACTGACTGACTTTCCAACAGGACAACGTGTGTCTGCACGTGGCACGTATCTTTATGGAGTTCCTTCGGGCCGAAAACGTGCAAATCCTTCCCTGGCCAGCGTTTACTCCAAATCTTTCACCTATAGAACACTTGTGGGACATTCTGAATAGAGCGATTCGGAGATATCAACCACCGCCAGCTACAGTACGTCAGCTAAGACAAGCACTGATCGAAGAGTGGAACAGCGTTCCACAAGCAACAATCAGACGTCTGGTGATGTCTATGAGACGTAGGTGTACCGCCGTGCGCAACACTAACGGGGGACATACGAGATACTGATAGTGTCATTTGTGTTTCGTAATGTCAAACTTCACCTTGTTAAATAAAAGCCAACATGGCGATATTCCAACCCATGCGCGGTATTGTAATCCTGACGTGCATCACGTGCACGCGCCAAGCACTTCAGTAATAACAAACATTAGGCTGTTTGTGATGTGTACAGTGACACTTGACTTGTTCTTTTTGGTGTGGTCAATAGCCTACATAAAGCCAACAAAAAAAAAAAAAAAACGAAAAATGCTACTGCATCAAGAAAATGGAACGGCTTGTGACACAGGGGAGAGAAAAAGAGCCATTGGCATGTTACGGGCAGATCTCAGCCGCCGAGAGGTGGTGCGTCATTAGCACTGTCACTGTTCAACAATCAGTCGGCTGTCTATCCGAGAATGGAACACAGGCACTGTCATGACCGACCCCACGTAGGGCAGCCACGAGTGACGATGGCAGCTCAAGAGCGCCACATCTAGTTACAGCTTGTATGTGACAGATTCCGGACAGCAACCAAAACTGATCATGAGATGAGGGGTCTGAGACGATTGAGGGTGAGTGCAAGTACCGTTTGACGCCGTCTATATGAGCAACACATGCGTGCACACGGGCCCTACAGAAAACCCAGTTTTTGCCCATTTACGCATGGCTGCCCTTACCATGGTCAGTCAGTGACAGTCCGTTTTCCATTCTCAGACAGAAACAGGGAAATAAAGTGCCAAAAAATTACAGAGGCAGGTGCCCACAGTCAGAAGTGAAGAGTTCCTACTCCTGTTGATGGGCAAAAAATGGGTATATAGCTGTCCCTAGTCCTGGAGAGATACAGGGTGTGCTGAGTTTGGTTTTTTCCACCCTATTTAAACCTAAGACACCAGGTGAGATGAGTTAAGCGTGTAATCAATTGCTTTAATTCATCAATTAAGTGCTGAGTAACATCAAAAACCAGCAGACACTGCGGCTCTCCAGGACCAGGGTTGACTACCACTGCTGTAGATGATTTGTCGGATTCAGCAAGCCGCAAGCAAAGAAACTGGAGTGGTTAATATGCAGCTACAGAACCAAGTGTGCACAATAAGTAAATCTGTTCTGCTGCTGTATTTCAGCAGAAAGCATACTGCAGTCCCTGTATTCTTAAATTTTCATGTTTGAGTTAATTTGCATGTGCGTGAAGTACCGCTCCAAAAACATTTCTTTGATTTGTGTAGCTAGTTTGCTTTTAATTACAGTTTCTTCCCTTTGAGGGTGTTATCATCATTTTATGACTCCTGGTATTCTGAACCATTAGGCCATATGAGGTTAAGGTTGAAGTTCTGAATGGCTCTAATTATTTCAATTTTGACAGAATATAACGTTACAATTGAAGCCCATGAAAGGGCTTAAACGTGTACCCTCGCCAGCTAAATGCATTCACACAAGCACATACCAATGGGAGAAAAAGTGACACAATCGAAACGTACGTTAGTATAATTCACTACACCAAAGAAAATCTAGAAATTATTGAATGCATTAACTGATGATCTAGGGCTAACTCAGGGTTAACTGCTGAAGAATGCTTAAACAAAGACACTGATAAATAGCCAAAGTTTTGGTAAATGTTTTTGGGTGGCTTTTTATATAGTTGGGTGGGTTTAGAATTCTTTCTGAGGTGCGCTTTGCTGAAACGTAGTTTCTAAGATAGCAACTCTCCATACAGTCAGTGGTTCAAACTACACTGAACAAAAATATAAACGCCCCGTGTCAAATTTTTGAGTTTTTATTAACAAAAAACTGGAACCGGGATTCGTCTATGAATAGCACCTTCTCCAGCATGCCAAGGGCCATCGAACGTGTGCGTTTGCCCATGCGAGTCGGTTCCGACGCCGAACAGCGGTGAGATCCAGACCACGGTGAGGATGCTAAGCGTGCAAGTTGGCTTCTCAAAGGCGGTTACGGACTGTCTGTGGTGTGATGCGTCTGTTGTGCAGACCAATGGTCTCATCCGCTGTGCGTGTCGCTGATCTGAGCCGATCCCGCAGGTGGACGAGCCGGATGTAGCGATCTTGTGCTGGTGGGGTCACACGTGGCCGACGTGGATGAGGTCCATTTGCAGTACTAACCGTCCGTCGGAAACGAACTTTCAAACGGCCTATCATCCGATAGTTAACATTCAGCTGCACAGCGACCGCTCTGGTGGACATCCCTGCATCCAGCATGCCGATGGCACGTTCCCGCATGACCTGAGACATCTGAGGCATGATGACTTTTGACAAATTTGACATTTTGGGATGGCCTTTTATTGTCCCCAGTATAAGGACTGTCTGGGTACTGCTCATTCTGTCTGATCACCATCTGGAAATGCCACACCCATGCGAAATCACTGCATCACTGAGCAAATGCTCACTGACAGAGAGATGGATTAAAAAAAGGGTACACAAATCAAGAGAAATATCCCTATTGTACAAGTAAAAGTCAGCATATGCTCACTTAGACTTGTTAACTCCACGTGGCATCAATATTTGACCTGGGGCATTTATATTTTTGTTCAGTGTATGTAAGTTAGCATCTGTGCTTTCGGGAAACGCACCCCTGTGAGGAGGAACCATACGACCTATCTGGCAACAATGCGTAAGAAATGAGGATAAGAAGGTGGAATTTGTTTGAACTTCTGACGTACGAATAAAGATGAATTATACGGTTGGATTAAAGGTTAGAAGCGATGTTATTGGCCAGTTTTGTAAGAAAAACGTAGCTTTTTGGGGGAAAAGGAAAGATCAGTGAGTGAATAAAGTTGTCTGTAATGTGTTTCGAATCTCTTCCATGTATTTCATTTGGGCACATTTTAATTTGAGGACACCGTTAAATGGCCAAGCCAAGCTGTAATCTAAAGGCCTGGTTAAGGTCTAGGGTCCAAACAGCATGATGTCCAACTGGGTAGGGTCTGAGGTCCAACTGGTCAGAGGTCCAACTGGTTTGGGTCCAAATGGTCTGGGGTCCAACCGATACTGGGTCTATTCAGTTGGTGTCCAACTGGTATGAGGTCCCATCGACCTATACCCGTAACCAACCTAAGGGAATGTAGATTCAAAAATGTGACAATAAGCATCTTCTTTTGTGGTGAATTCTATGTGCTCATATTATAAGCGTAAATGTATTGTATGCATATTCAGAGTTCAATCAAAATTACTGCTGCGAGTGTGGCTCTCTTCGAGCATGAAACTTCACTGCTGTGACACCGAGAGGTAAGTTATCTGAAATTGTACAGCCTGATATAAATGAATACTTATGAAATTTTATAATTAGTAATCCAACACCCCTAGGAAGCGGGAATCTTTAGATTGCGTTTTGGCTGCATTGTTTTCAAGTACATGCAGTCTGTATACTGTATCTCTCACTCGTCCCAAGCCATGTCAAATAGGTCGGCTCTGTTCTTGCAAGTAATATAGCGAGCCAATGTCGAGTCTGATACGAGAGGGTAATGCAGCGTCATGAAGACCAGTCTTTGCCTGAGATTGTGATGGAAGATGGGCTCAGAAATATTAAATAATTTGCACGCTAATGAACTGAGCTATTGAGTTGCAGGAGAGTGGTTTTGGTTAATAGTTGTTTAGCTTAGTAGGAGAATTTATCATTTTATATCTTATTGCATTGTTCTGGATATCACCTTTACGACAAATTGAAGCATTATGTTGCATTATTCAACTTAATGTGTGTATGCGTGTCTTTTTTTTTTTTTTTTATGTTCTAGTGATAATACATGGGACAACTAAAAATTCTTGCAGACAACCTGATTTGTTTCTGGACAACCTATTTTTTTTTCCTTATTTGGACCACTGCAGAATACAATGATTTGCAAATAATTTTCAGCCTATATTCAATTGAGTACACTACAAAGACAAGATATTTAATGTTCAAACTGATAAACTTTTTTTTTTTTTTTAAAAATATTCATCAGATATGCTGGAACAGGGGCAACAAAAGACTGGGGAAAGTTGAGGAATACTCAAAAAACACCTGTTTGGAACATTCCACAGGTGAACAGGTTAATTGGAAACAGGTGAGTGTCATGATTAGGCATAAAAAGATCATCCCTGAAAGGCTCAGTCATTCACAAGCAACTATGGGGTGAGGTTCTCCACTTTGTGAACAACTGCATGAGCAAATAGTCCAACAGTTTAAGAACGACGTTTCACAACGTGCGATTGCAAGGAATTTAGGGATTATATCATCTACAGTCCATCGTATCATCAAAAGATTCAGAGAATCCGGAGAAATCTCAACATGTAAGCAGCAAGGCTGAAAACTGACATTGAATGCCCGTGACCGGCAGTCCCTCAGGTGGCACTGCATTAAAAACTGACGTCACTCTGTAAAGGATATTGCCATGTGGGCTCAGGAACACTTCGGAAAACCATTGTCAGTTAACACAGTTCGTCGCAATATCTACAAGTGCAAGTTAAAACTCTACCATGCAAAGCGAAAGCCATATATATATACACACAACACCCAGAAACACCACCAGCTTCTCTGGGCCTGAGCTCATCTGAGATGGACGGATGCGAAGTGGAAAAGTGTGCTTTGGTCTTACGAGTCCACATTTCAAATTGTTTTTGGAAATCATGGACGTTGTGTCCTTCAGGCTAAAGAGGAAAAGGACCATCCAGATTGTTATCAGCGCAAGGTTCAAAAGCCAGCATCTGGTATGGGGATGTGTTATGTGCAAGTTACTCATGTCTTGGGCACTTTGTGATGGCACCAAAAATGCTGAAAGGTACATACAGGTTGTGGTGGGAAAAATATTCTTAAATACTCTAAAATCAAGGTATTACCGTAATCACAGTTCAACAGAGAGAACTGAGCCAGGCCTTTTAAACTGCTGTAAAGGTGTGGAGCTGAGAAAAGGCAAAAACTCATAAATCTATCAGAAAACCTGATAAAGAAGCTCCTGCAAGCCGCTCAAGGTCAGCTAGATGAGCTAATCTTCCGGAATGTCCATATCGGTAGTCAACTAACAGGCGGTGTCATTATTTGGGCATGTGCACTAGAGTGTTCTGGAACCATCCATGGCCCGAGATAACTTGCTGAACCTCAAGTGAATCCAAGGTTTGGGAGGCTCATATGTGATCTTCGAGCGTCCCTAGAGGCCTAAAATAAATTTACACTATGATGTAATGGCAAACTTGTTACTAAGGGTGTAGGGTTGCTATATGACAATGTACCAATCAGAATTAATAATGTTGGATAAGGTAGAAGGAGTCACGTTTAATCCCACCGAAAGGTACATGCTAAAAGGCTAATATATGAGGGTTTGGACAAGTGGTGGTCAGTCGGCGTGGGCTGATTGATGAAGAATGAATGCTGTGTGGTTTGCGCAGACCAGCCTGGGTTTTTGCGTTTCACCTGGACCGACAATAAACCCAGTCGCATCAGGCTCTGGAGAATGTGTCCATTTTTTTGGAGATAGATTCACTTTTTTCCCTCCCCCCCCCTGGAGGACAGCTTTATTTCATTGCTGTAAATAATTATGACACATGATGAAGTACCTCCGCTGAGGAAGGGTACGACAAAACAATAACGTTTTACAAAAGAAAACACACACACTAACATACATAGACATAGTGAGGAGGCACTGACGAGACAAAACTCATTCAGGTTAAACCGAAGGCAGAGATGAAGGCAGAGATCTCCTTTGCTCTGTCTGTTAGAGGGATCTGCCAGAAGCCCTTGAGGAGATCAAATCTGGTGACATACTTTGACTGTCCAACTTTGTCAATGCAGTCATCAATCCTGGGAATAGGATATGAGTCCGTTTTTGATAGAGTGTTCGCTTTCCTGTAGTCTGTCACCATTCTGCATGTTCCATTGGGTTTCGGAACTAGGATGCATGGAGAACTCCAGTCACTGTTACTTGGTTCAACAAAGTCATTTACAAGCAGATATTTGACTTCTTGTTTAAGGTATTTCTGCTTCTCTGGATTCATCCTGTAAGGATGCTGTTTTACAGGCTTAGCATTATCTTGTAGGATGACATCATGGTAAACCATATCAGTCCTTGATGGCACATCAGGGAATATGTGACTATATTCAAATATGAGCTGCTTTAGCTGTAGTTGTTGAAAAGGGTCCAGGTGGGACAACTTGCTGTCAATATTTTGAAGAATGTCTGAATTTTCAAGTTTGACTGGACCAGGTTCATTTTCCAAGGGGCAGTCACAATCTTCTTCAGAATTTTCCAGTTCAATTGTATTTACCACATTGACTGGCTTTTGCTGAGTGTCTCTGTCAATTTATTCTTTCAGCATGTTGATGTGACACATTTGTTTTTGTTTCCTCCTTCCACGGGTTAAAATGACGTAATTTAGATCACTGACCTTTTTGAGGACAGTGTAAGGGCCGAAATATCGGGCTCTTAGAGGGTTTCCAGGAACTGGCAAAAGTGCCAGGACTTTGTCACCAGCTTTAAAACTTCTATCTCGGGAATGAAGGTCATATCTGGCTTTCATTTTGCCCTGAGCCTCTTTGAGATTAGACTTAGCAAAGTCACAAGCCTTAGAGACGATTACGGAAGTCAGAGACATACTGAAGCAAGTTCATTAGGACATCATCTTCGGCAAGCAACTTTTCCTTCAGAAGCTTCGGAGGTCCACAGACTGTATGCCCAAAACCAAGCTCAAAAGGACTGAACCCAAGGGACTCCTGAACAGCTTCATGGGCAGCAAACAGAAGAAGATGGACACCTTCATCCCAGTCTCTCTGTGTCAAGGCAGTAGGTCCTTATCATGTTCTTCAGGGTTTGATGGAACCTCTCCAAAGCACCTTGACTCTCAGGATGGTAAGCTGATGACCTGTATTGTTTAATACCAAGCTCATGCATAACTTGTTGAAATATGCCAGACATGAAATTTGACCCTTGATCAGACTGAATAGACTTAGGAAGACTAACAAAGCAGAAAAACTTGGTAAGAGCCTTGATGATAGTCTTCGCCTTGATATTACGAAGTGGAATTGCCTCAGGAAACTGGGTGGAAGCACACATGATAGTCAGTAGGTACTCACAACCAGATCTAGTCTTCGGCAATGGTCCAACACAGTCAATGATGATCCGACTGAAAGGTTCTTCAAAAGTGGGAATGGGCTTAAGTCGAGCCTTTGAAATATTCCGGTTCGGCTTCCCAACCATTTGACAAGTATGACAGGATTTGCAGTACCCCTGTACATCAGACCTCATGGAAGGCCAGAAGAAATGGTTCCTGACACGTTGAAGGGTCTTCTTGATACCCAAATGACCTGACATAGGATTATCATGGGCCAGACTAAGAGTTTCTTGACGATAAGACTTTGGAAGAACAATTTGATGGGTGATCATCCACTCTTCGTCTGCAGAAACATCAGGTGGATGCCACTTTCTCATAAGCACACCATTTTTGGAGTAAAAACAGACAGGAACTTGAGTAGCCTCATGTTCACTTGCAGCCTATGGTAGAAGATGCGCTAGATCACGAGCTTGTTGTTGCTCCTGAATAAGTTGTTTCCGAGACAGAATGTCATTAGAACGAGTGACAAGGACAAGTCTGAAGATTTCCCAGACATCTCAGGACTGGAAGGTTCCTGATGAAAAGACTGTCCAATGAAGGTGTCGGCCAGGTTGAAGTCCAGGTCAGCATCATCTTGAATAGCCTTTTTGGCCATAGAACGAGTAACTGCACATGAAGGATAGAGGTCTGGAATTTCCTCCTGTATAGATTCAGATTCTTGATCAATCAAAGGAGTGTCAGTTACAATAGAGTAGAGCACAACCTTATCCCCAGCAAGATCATTACCAAGAAGCAAATGAACACCTTTGAAAGGAAGAGAAGACCTAACACCAACAGTAACAGGCCCAGAGACCAAGTCTGATTTGAGATGAACATTATGGAGAGGTACACTTGTAAAACCACATTCTACTCCTTGAATAAGGACATTAGCCTGAGTAGACGATTTGTCCGAAAAAGGCAGAATATCTGCAAGAATAAGAGATTGGGAAGACCCAGTATCCCTTAGAATTCAAACAGGAGCAGATGAGGAAAAAATCATGTGAAAGTGAGACAAAACCATCGGTGATGAATGGCTCAAAACCCTCCATAACAGAATCAGACAGAAGGTAGAAGATCAGATGAACTGACCTTTGATACAAGAGATTCTCTCTAAGTGAAAGCGGTTGGCTTGGTTTCTTCTTCTTGTTGTTTTTTTTCTTGAGAGCATAACACTCAGAAATAAGGTGACCTTGCTTTTTGCAGTATTGGCAAGACACAGAAAGTAAAGAATCAGAGGATTGCTTCTCACTGGAAGGTTTCCTCTCAGAAGTGGCCTTGGAATCATTAGAAATGTTATTAGAAGTCTTGGACTGAGACTTGCCTTGAAATTTAGAAAAAGTGGATTTTTGGACAAAAGAAGACTTATGAGTTAATGCATAACTATCAGCCAGGGTGGAAACATCTTGCAAAGTATTAGCTTGTTTCTCCTCAAGGAAAATTTTAATATCAGGCTGGACACACCTTTTGAATTCCTCAACCAGACTAAGTTGCCTCATTCTGTCAAAATCTTTCTCAACTTTCATGGAATTACACAACTGTTCAAACAACTGTTCCTTCAACCTGCCAAATTCAACATGAGTTTGACTGGCTTCCTTGCAAGAATTCTTTAATTTTTGCCTGTAAGCCTCGGGGACCAATTCATAACCCTTCAGAATGGCAGATTTGACAAAATCATAATCAGAACACTGTTGGACAGATAACTGGTTATAGATTTTCCTAGCTTTACCAGTCACTTTGTAACATCATTGTCCAGTGCTCTTTTGGCCATTTCAAATTTTCAGCAATTTTTTCAAAATGGGTAAAGTATCGGTCTACATCATTTTCTACGAAGGGAGGAACAAGTCGGATGTGTTTAACCACATCAAAATGATCAAAGTCCTAAAGATTTTGTAACAGTACCTGCTCCTATTTTCTTCATTTCCAATTCGTACTGCATCCTTTTCTCTTCTAGTTCTCTCTCTTACTCCAACCTTCTTTCTTCCTTCTCCATCCTTCTTTCCTCCAGTTCTCTCTCCTTCTCCAACCTTCTTTCTTCCAGTTCCAGTTGTTTCAGGCATAGCTGCATCTCATGTCTTTGCAGCTCTGTTGCAGGCACCTCCACATCTTTAATCAATTCTGCTGCTTCTTCCCCAAAGATATCTTCATCGATGAAATGTTGAACCGAAATGTTGAATATTTCTTGTTTCTTCATTGATGATTTCACATCAGATAATCCAAGGGTTGAGGCTATTTGCAGCAAGTCCTTCTTCTTTGCCAGCACAATTGATTCCTGGGTTGGAGTTTTCAGGAAACTTTCAACATCAAAAGTCATGATTGCTGGTTTTTCAAATAGTCACAAGATTTAACAATGATAGATCAGCTTTAATCTTTGGGGAATCCAATCGTTGATCCAATGAATGGTTTATCTTGGTAGAACCTCCAATTTGTTATGACTTGAAAATCACTACAAAAAAAACCACCAATGACAACTTAACAAATTTATTCTTCACTGATAAAAAAAACTTCAACAAATAATCCACTGCGCAATCTTATAATAACACTCTAATGCCACTATGTAACTCTGTTGCCAAAACAAAAACTCTGCCCCTACTGACCAAAATCACAGCATTTATGTAGACTAGCAACATTCTAGAAAGATCTAAAAGATTCCTGGGTAATCCCGCCCCCTCCAGGCAGGAAGATGCCAGAAGCTTCTAGAAAGCGCTAGTCTATTTCAACACAAAGAAGTGGTATTGCATCAGATCATGTTTTTCGACAGACATACCACCAGAGGGTGCTAAATGATAACCAAAATAAACAAATCGCTGACCAGTCATAATGGGCATTTAAATAGTGTCTAACAAATCTCAATTACAAATGATGTACAGTGCTGTACACAAAATACCCATACATAACACTATTAATGGCTTGTGGTCTGTCTCTAACAGCACCTCTCGTCCATAAATATATTCATGGAACTTTTCACACCCAAATACAGCTCCTAATGTCTCCTTTTCAATCTGCGCGTAGCTGCGCTCCGCGGCATTCATCGCCCTTGATCCATAAGCTTCAGGGAACCATGTTCCTTCGTGCTCTTGAAGCAAAACTGCCCCTAATCCGTCTTTGGAAGCATCAGTGGACACTTTCACTGGGAGTGCTGGGTCATAGAATTTTAACATTGGGTCCTTAATGAGACACGTCTTTAAGTATTCCCATTCCCTCTCGTGCTCGTGTTCCCACTGCCACACATTTTTATCTTCCGTTAAACTGTGCAGAGCCCAAATGTTTGCTGTTAGGTTGGATATAAATTTCCCCACATAATTAACTAAACCTAGAGCACGTTGTAGTTCGGTTTTGTCTTTTGGTGTTGGCATTTCTTTTATTGCTCTTACCTTTTCTGGGTCTGTATCCCAGTTGCGGATAACTTGTCTCCCAGGTAAGTTATTTCACGCACCCCAAACTGACACTTTTGTTCATTCAGCTTTAGCCCCAACTCTTTTGTCTTCTGCAGCACTTTTCTTAGCCTCTCGTCATGCTGAGACTTTGTGCTTCCCCACACTACAATGTCATCCAAAAAACACTCCTACTCCCTCCATGCCATCAAAGAGCTGCTGGATTGTCCTGTGGAAAATCTCTGGAGCTGAGGTTATGCCGAAAGGCTTAGGGAGGAAACAGTGCCTACCAAAAGGCATATTAAAAGTGCACAACTTTGCGCTTTCCTCGTCTAGTTTAATCTGGTAGAAGCCTGAGGATGCATCAAGTTTAGAGAAAAACTGCGCTCCCGCCATTGCGCTTGTGATGTCCAACTTTGTTGGTAGTTTAAAGTGCTCTCTCTCGATCCATTTGTTCAGGTCTTTTGGATCTAAGCAAAGCCTTAAAGCACCAGTTTTCTTCTCCAAGATAACGAGGGGATTAACCCATTCTGTAGGTTCCTCCACTTTTCTTATTAAACCTTTGTCTATCAGAGACTGCAGCTCTTTTCTGTCTTTCCTTCAGAGCTACTGGCACTCTCCTTGCTGCATGTACTACTCGCTCAGTACCCTCTTTCAACTTTATTTAGTACTTATTTGGTAAACAGCCAATGCCTTTAAAAATATCTTTGTGCTCTCTCACTATTTCTGCTGTGGCGTCATTGTACGTGTGCTCCACTGCACCTCCTTTGGGAGATATTAGAGCACTGTTCACTACGTGGTCTCTTTTGATAAGCACCATAATTTCACTTGCTTTCAGACCTAGGCTGTCTGTCTTCCTCCACTAAGACAAACAGAGCATTTAAAGAGTGTCCCTCTCCTGACAGGGTAGCCCTAAACACGCCTTTAGTTGGGATGGGCTCACAGTTGTATGCTCTTAAATTAATTTTCTTAGGTCTGACTTTGGGATTTGTCTGTAGCTTCTAAAAGTATTTCATGGGTAGAATGTTGACACTTGCCCCTATCTATCTATCTTCATTGGAACTGTTACACTATCCACTTTTAAGTTGGCTATCCATTCTTCCTCATGGCGACGCTCATCCGCTAATGCTACAATCCCCACATACAGTGGGTCATTGTCATCAGGGTCGCTCTGCTTATTTGCCTCGTCCACAACATGCACTTTTTTCTTTGTGAAACATGCTCTCGCGAAATGATTTTTACCTCTGCATTTGCGACATTCTTTGCCATATGCTGGGCACTTATTTGGAACATGTGTGCTACCACATCTATCACAGTCTTTGCTAAATTGTTTTGACTGTCTTTGTTCCTGTTGTTTATCCTTTGCTTTCTTTGTATGCCATTTATCAGTTCCTTTATTGTGCTTTTGCACTGTGTCAACAGATTTGAATGTTGTTTCACTGTCATTGTCAAAGGACTTTAGCTGCAACTTAGTGCTTTCCGATGCCTGACAAATATGTACTGCTTTTTCCAGAGTAAGGTCAGTTTCCTTTAATAAAAGCAGTCTTACTCTCTTGTCCTGCACTTCCACAACGATTTGATCTCTTATCATGGAATCGCACAGTGTGCCGAAATTACAGGACTGGCTCTTGAGACGCAGGTCAGTCACAAAACTTTCAACGAACTCCCGTCTTTTTGCATTCTACTCCTGAACACATACCTTTCGTAAGTTTCATTCTTCCTTGGCGTGCAGTAGTCCTCGAATTTCTCCAGTACCGCAAGAAACTTGTCCTTCTCTTCTGCAGTAAACGAGAATGTGTTGTACACAACCAATGCGGACCGTCCGGCTACAGTTAGCAACAGGGCTATCTTTCTACGGTCGTCATCTTCGCCTATCCCTATCGCCAGCAGGTAAAACTCAAAACTCTGCCTGAAAGTTTTCCAGTTTACGTGGACGTTGCCGGTTAATTTTAACTTGTCGGGCGGACGTATATTATTCATTTCTAACTGTCGGATTTACTCCTGGTACCATGTAATGTTACTACTCACGTCCATAGACGCTCACGCTAGATGCAGTTCACAAGAGCCCTAGTTTTATTATTCTTGCTTGCCTACATCATCGTAGTGCATTAGCACATCTGTATGTCACAGCGTCATCTTTATGCTAGGCTGCGTCAATACAGTAGTTATGCAGGTCTCCTAGAATACGTCTTTGTGGGCTTAAAGGTATATCAATTTTTTTGACATCCAGGACTTGTTTGGTTATGCCAAGCCATAACTCTTTAATTTTTTCACATTCCCATATCAAATGTAATAGTGATCCTTCGCAAGTACCACATTTTACACATTTACCATTCTCCCGTAATCCCATTTTGGACAGGAGGGATGGGGTGCAGTACAGATGGTTCAGGATTTTAAATTGTCTCAACTTGTTTCTTGTAGAGCGAAATGGATAGCTTGCATTTTTCCAGACAATGGTCCAGGAAATTTCATCCTCTTGCTTACCAAGATCTCTAGCCCATTTTAAGGCACAATTTTTGAACATTTTATCAGAGGTTTCATTCAGCAAAGCATAAAATAATGAAATTTGTGTTTTATCTCTTGAGTTCAAGCAAAAAAGTAAGCTTTCCAACTTATGTACATTTTCACTCACTTTATTAATTGGTACACAATTATTTATGGCATGTTTTAATGTAATATAATTTAAATATTCAGATTGTGGTATACCTTTTTCTGTGATGAGATCATTAATTGTCTTAAAACAGCCATTTGTCAGGAGATGTTGGACTTCAGTAACCCTGTTATGTTTCCATTTATTCCAGTTTATTGTTTTCTTATTTACCATTATATTAGGGTTACTCCACAGATTGGGTTTGAATAGATTGGGTTAATGCTCAGGACTTCTTTGGATAATTTCAATATTTCAAAGGAAGTTTCTATTGGGCCATGTACTATTTCTTTAGGTTTTGCTTTCATGTAAGATAGGCTTTTTAGCCCTATATTCATTTCTCCATAGTAATCTTTTCTATTTGCACCCAGTCTTTACTAGTTGCTGTTGGGTCGAACCAGTTTTGAAATTGTTGGCAGCCAAAGGCCAAATAATAATTATAAAAATTGGGCATTTTGAGTCCCCCTTTCTGATTGGAGCTAGATAGTCTCAAATATGAGCACCTTGCCTTTTTCCCCTGGCGTATAAACCTAGAAAGTGTCTTATGCAGATAGTCAAACCAATTCTTCGATATAGGAAGGGGTAGCATTCCGAGGATAGATTTACGAGGGTCAGCGGAACACTTTGTCCACTTGCTTGGACGAAGTTTTGTTTTCCAACGACAAGGTTTTGGAGCAACATATGCTGCCATCCAAGCGATGTCTTTTTCAGGGACGTCCCTGCTTATTTCAGCAAGATAATGCCAAGCCACATTCTGCACGCGTTACAACAGCGTGGCTTTGTAGTAAAAGAGTGTGGGTAATAGACTGGCCTGCCTCCAGTCCAGAGCTGCCTCCCATTGCAAATATGTGACACATTATGAAGGGCTAAATATGACAACGGAGACCCTGGACTGTTGAGCAACTGAAGTTGTACATCAAGCAAGAATGGGAAAGAATTCCACCTACAAAGCTTCTATAATTAGTGTCCTCAGTTCCCAAACGCTTATTGAGTGTTGTTAAAAGGAAAGGTGATGTAACACAGTGGTAAACATGTCCCTGTCCCAGCTTTTTTGGAACATGTAGCAGGCATCAAATTCAAAACGAGTGAATATTTAAAAAAAAATAAATAAAGTTTCAGTTTGAACATCCATTGTATTCTGTTTCTATTCACGTTTTACACGACGTCCAAACTTCATTGGAATAGGGTTTGTAGTAGAGGATGAATAGACTTTTCAAATCAGTCCTCTTTGTTTTTTATTAGCATTTTCCATGATGTGTCACCTTTTTCGAATTGAGGTTGTGCTTTTCCAAACGAAAAAATAATTTAAGTTGGAAGAACTAAAAAAAAAGTCAACATACAAGTAAATCATAATAAATGAATCGTAGAGGAGTACTCACCTCTCCGAACCTTATCATGGATTGAATGTATTCCATCTGAAAAAGAATGGGTTGCTGCACTTAAAATTATTCAGTTATGATATCACAAATTAGGCCAATAGTACGCGTCAACCGTAATTCCATCGAGGCCTCACATATATGTTTACTCACACAAATATTCTCACTTTCAGTCATGAGTATTTTTCACTCTTACATAGCTAGAATCTCAATTCCAGAAGAATTGGGACCACGTGTAAAATTTAAATACAAACACCAAGCAGTAAATAAAAGTACAAAAATGCAAATACAAAACTAGATAGACCGGTCAGCCGCGACCACATGGGTATAGCCCCCAAAAGCCCGCTTCTCCCCTTTTTTGCGCATTATTCGGCCAATACTTTCGTAATGGCAGCCAAAATCGATAGTTCTCATGAGTGAAGTATAAAACATGTCCATTCTAAATATGAAGGTAATCGGTCAAAAATTCCAGCCTGTAGAGCGTCCACAAGTTACTTTTAAAATAGAGACAGGAGATTGGATTGGGTTTAAGGGGCCATTGTGCTGTAACTGCTGAGGATGAGGCTGCAATATGAACCCCTGATTATGCATACTTCCGTCGAGGGGACCAACTTCAAAACCAAAGAAAAATTTTGGTTCTGTAAAAATTATAAATTTCAGCAGCAGATTACAGGAAAATCAAATGAGATATGCCAAATCTGATAGCAGATTCATATATTTCAGGTAATGTTACTCAAGTGCACCAATTGACATTCATTTCGGAGCACTGGAAAGTCTACATGTATCCCTTAATAAATGCTTATGTCATTGCTACCTTTGCGAGTGACTAGACACCCCCTCCTTAAATTGGCAATTACTCCATGAAAAATTGGAGTTGGAACTTAAGATTTGGGATTTGACCATTTGAAATGATGGCAAACGCCATCAATTTTTTTTCAAAATTTTCTGCGACAGTGTGGTGCAACATTTCCAAAAATTGGTCCACTTGACACAGAATGGGAAATGGTAAATGGTAAATATGGAAGCCCATAGTAGACAATATTCAAATGAAAATGTAATCCCACTATTGCATTATAATTTTCCACTAATGAGTTATTTGAGAAAATATTAAATTGAAAATGCATTAATCCAATTATCACTTTCATTTTCACATACACATATGGGAAATCCATGACTATATTCAAATGATAATGAAAAGCTGTTTGACATTTTTTTTTGACATTTGACAAGTCATTCTCCGCAATACAGCAGACAATATTCAAATGCAATAAGCAAAACAGCACCCCCAGCCTGTTGCATTTACATTTACGTGTCATCACGCTCTTTTAGGGTCAACATGAAAATGTAAATGCCATTTTCTGACTATTTGAAAATGATATCGAAAACGGCATTCAACATTTAATTTGCAAAGACTTAATTTGCTCTACTGAGGACAATCTTCAAATGAAATAAGATAAACAGCTCTCCCAGTCTATTGCATTTACATATACCTGTCATCACGCTTTTTTAGGGTCAACATGATAATGAAAATGCCGTTTTCTAATCACTTGGAAATAATAATGATATAATAATGATGACGACATTTGACATTTCATTTTCAAAGACTTACCCTGCAATACATGGGACAACATTCAAATGCAGTAAGGGAAACAGCGCCTCCCAGTCCATTGCATTTTCAAATAGATGTCACCACACTCTTTTTTTTGGGACACAATGAAAATTAAAATGCAATCTGTTAGCGTCTCATCAAGGCGGGTCTTCCGGTAGGACGTCACTCATTAGGGGCACGAACGGAAAGCATGTTCCTCATTTGCATACCAACCAAACAGCTTCTGGGTAGCGCTTGTACACATGGAGGCTTACTGATAATGTTATGATGGCTAGGCTGCTATGTATTGTGTGCCATCGCGCATTAGGCTATGTTGCGCTTTGGATGTAGCCATCTCAGCAGCTAGTATGCTAGCTAACGTTAACTAAGGAAAATCTTTGTAAATGATCATCACATTAAAGCGATATGATTTGATTTTTGCCCCAACTCTATGAACTGAGCTAGCTGTAATATGCATGAACTTATCCGAGGCTTCGCGGCAGTGTTGTGCAACTGCAACCCAAGTGTGCTTGCAGATTTCAGAGACATTAGCTAGCTTGCTAGTGAGTCTAAAAGCAATCACTTAGGTACAGCTAGCTGAAATATCAAAACAGCTAAATGAAATGTCAAACAGCTTTCCATTATCATCTGAATATAGTCATGGATTTCCCCATTTCCCCATGGATTTGGATGGTATATGAAAATGAAAGTGATAATTGGATTTTCAATTTAATATTGTCTCAAACAACTCATAAGTGGAAAATGCAATAGTGGGATTACATTTTCATTTGAATATTGTCCACTATGGACTTCCATAGGTAAATGGACTGCATTTATATAGCGCTTTCTAGTCACAGGATATGACCGCGAAGCGCTTTACAGTTATGCCTATCGCCTTGTTATCACCCTGATGGCGGAGGCTGCCATGCAAGGCCCCAATGTGCACATCAGGAGCAGTGTGGGGTTCAGTGTCTTGCACATTCTCTGGATCCGGGGATCGAACCAGGAACCTTCTGATTCCTAGCCCACCCTCTCTACCTCCTGAACCATGCCGCCCCACAGAATAACCCAGGTGTTTCTCTGTCAGCAGTCTGATGTTGAAGATTTGTTCTACTGTACTCTTCTTTGGTCAAAATCCTGCTTGTTAAAGGTGCACTATGCAAGTTTGTTTACTTTCACTTCTGTTGACATTCGAACTCAAACAAAACAGAGGTAGCCCGCCCCTCCCTCCCATAGTTCCCTCCTTCCCATGCTTCCATAACTGTCAACTCTTGTCGGTGATTGGCTGGGACGGTTTGTTATGTTATGGGGCGCAGCCTGTGCCCCTTGTGTTTATTTGCAGTTTGTGACGCCTATAAATATGGTCAGGCAAGCTATTGCACATTGAAATTACTCTTTGGGTGAAAAAATATTTCCTAATATCAGTGCTAAATTTACCCTTGGTCAACTTCCATTTGTCAACCCAAGTTCTACTAACAAAGCTTGGCCGAAGGAATCCTACACAATTACCTCCGCCAACAAAGTTGGGGCGGAGGTTATGTTTTCGCCCCCGTTTGTCTGTCTGTTTGTGAACAACATAACTCAAAAAGTAATGCATGGATTTCTCTGAAATTTTGTGGGTGCATTGCTATTACATCAAGGATGGACCCTATTGATTTTCACTGTGATCAGTGAAACAATATGGCCGCCACGGCAGCCATCTTGAAATCGTATGACACGCGATCACTGAACTTTGCTCCCACTCATGAAGATTTGGATTGTGCTGCCTTGGCGGAGGTTTGCACCCTACAAATGCCTCTAGTTCACTTTGTTAATCCCCTTAATATATTTAAAAACCTCAAGCAGATCACCCCTAAGGGTCCTTTTCCTAAGACTAAAAAGATTAAGGACCTTCAGCCTCTTCTCATAGCTTTCATCTTTTATACCTGGAATTAGCTTAGTGGCTCTTCTCTGAACTTTTTCTAGAGCCTCTATATCTTTCTTAAAGTATGGTCCCCCAGAACTGTACACAATTCTCCAGATGTGGTCTGATGAATGTGTTGTATATGAGAAGTATGACCTCCTTGGATTTGTACTCAATACTTTTGGCAATGTATCCCAGCATCCAATTGGCTTTTTTAACTGCTATGGCACAATGGCTAGAACCTGCGTTGGTTTGGTCAACAATCACTCCCAGATATTTTTCATGTCGAGCAATTCCAGTTTTAAACCTCCCATGAAGTAATCCTGTCTAATGTTTTTATTACCTACATGTACAACTTTACATTTTGCTACATTAAATTTCATTTGCCACATTTCTGCCCAATTCTGGATTCTATCCAAATCATCCTGAATCACTTTAGTGGACTCTAAACTATTTGCCAAACCTCCCAATTTACTATCATCTGCAAATTTAACCAATTTGCTCTCAATACTCCTATCAAGGTTATTAATGTAGATGAGGAACAGCAGGGGTCCCAACACCGATCCCTGAGGGACGCCACTCCCCACCATACCTAGCTCAGATAAGGTTCCACTTACCAACACTCTTTGTGTTCTGTCCTGTAACCAGTTTTGAATTCACTCCAGAATACCTCCTGTAACTCCAATGGAGCTCATTTTAAAAATTAGTCTCTTATGCAGTACTGTATCAAATGCTTTCTGAAAATCCAAGTATATGATGGCATAAGCCCTGCTCTGATCCTAAGTCTTGGTGGCCTCTTCAAAAAATTCCAGAAGGTTTGTCAGGCATGACATTCCCTTATGGAAGCCATGTTGGCTATCCCTCAAGATATTAAGTTCAAGAAACAATTCCAGCTCGTCTTTCATGATAGACAATGCAATGCAAGTTAAACTGGCTGGGCTGTAATTTCCTGGCTCAGTACGGTCTCCTTTCTTATATATTGGTATTATATTGCCCTGTTTCCAATCATTTGGTATTTCTCCAGTTTCTAAAGGCCGTCTGAAGATAGTTGCTGCTACTCCTACTTGTTTGTTTGTTTGTGGCTATGTTTTAAGTAATTTTTACGCACTGTCAGTGCCATCGCTTTCAGTCATTTTACTGGTGTAGTTGGCAACTTCTGTCACTCCCATTGCTTGGGATTATGCTGGTTTAATAGCCTACAGGAGCAATCTAATTTGAACTAGGGTATCTCAAACGCTCAGAGGTGAGTCCTCATGTACTCGCATACGGAGTGCAGCCATCTCTGAAAGTGACTGCAGCAGCCTGAACTCTCACTAACCATGCTGGCTGGCAAGTCCTACCTCTGGTCTGTATTCATCTGGCTGTTCCTTACATCCCTCCATCAACCGGTAACTGGAATCCTCCGGTATTCGGCTGCTGAGCTCCTTCGGCTCCGCTTCCATCTGACTAAACCTCCGCTGGCCATCCGACCCTGCCGGAGATATATCCACCAAGGGTCTCGTCGGATATACCACTCAGACAGTTCAAGAACTATCCAGTCCATATAGTCCATGACTTGACACCCTCCTCAAGCACCGGACTGGTTGCTGACCACAGTGTGCTAGCCAGCCTAGCTAGGTCGGCTAACACTACCCTCAACCATGGCATCACCAGCGTCAACTTCGGTCTCTTAAATATCCGATTGATTACAAGCGAGGGGCATCTCATCCAGGATCTCCTCATCGACCGTAAGTTTGACTTTTTATGTTTGAGTGAAACGTGGCAACAGCCCAACTACTATACTTCATTAAATGACTCTACTCCTCCCGGATTTGTTTACAACTGTCAACAACGTGACTCTGGCTGGGTAGGAGGTCTCGCAATGTTTTTTCGTAAGAACTGGAGAGTCTCGCCGGTGTCTACTCCTGTTTTCCAGTCATTTGAATCGATGGTCTCAGTTCTCTGGACCTACTCCCACGATCGCCACCGTGTATTGCCCTCCCAAACCCAACAAGGACTTTTCAACTGACTTTGCTGCATTTCTGACACATTTGTCCTCACTCTCTCCCTATTTAATACTTCTGGGGGATTTTAATATCCATATGGACAATGTCAGTAACCCTCTCACCAGAGATTTTACTTCCTGTCTGGACAGTTTTGGTCTACAGCAATATATTAACTTCCCAACACATTCAAAAGGACACACTCTGGATTTAATCTGTTGCTCTGGTCCTGTTCCTGTTAACTGCAAGGCAGATGCTGTTCCCTTCTCTGACGATATGCTGCTATCCTTCAGTGTCAATATACCACATTCTAAAACCAATCTCCCACGTACTATGTCTTTCCGTAACATCAAAAACATTAATTTGGACATTCTTTCTGCCAGTATTGCCTGTCTTCCCAGTACAGACAGTCTTTCCACCCCAGATGTACTGGTCTCTGTTATGATTCTGTCAGTTTGCCATGTCTGTTCTGTTTTGCCATGTTCTGTTTAGTTTGTTCCATGCCATGTTTTGTTTCTGCCATGTCTTGCCATTTTCGCCATTACCCATATTTCTGTATATAGTCCGGTTCATGTTTTCCACCATGCCCTTCTTTGCACTTTGTCTCCCCTGTCTGGTCTTTTGTTACTACAGCTCATTCCCCAGTCCTGCGTGTCACATGCTTAGGTGATTTAATGGTTTCTGGGTTTCCACCATTCCTTCTAGTCTCGTTTGCTTCCTTCACCTTACTTTGCTATTTTACTAACCCATACTAACAGTTTATTATTTTGTTAAGATACTAACCAGACTAACATTGTATATAATACTAACTTACTAAGGAGCACCAGGGATTGTATAGCTGCACTTACTAATTGATTAACAAGCTCTCAGCACTCGCCCTATTCTAGTCTCCGCCTCTTGCCTTCTCTTAGTCTTTGCTGCAATTCAGCGGATCCTCCGCACCTGCTCCACTCTGTCCTGCCTCATTATCTGTGCACATTAGAACTCCCTAACCGGAGCTGTATGTTTTGTCATAGGTTGTCTCGTGCTCCCTGTCCGCGTTTTGGCTTTTGCCAATTTCATGTTGTTAGAAACTTCCTCATGTTCAGCCCTTTGTTCATTAGTCTGATCCAGCTCACCTGATCCTAATCATAGCATGTGACTACCCGTTTGTATATTTAAGTAGTCTTTTCACAGCCAGTCCTTTGTCAGAACGTTCTCCTTTGTCTGCTTGTGCCACGATTCTCTTGCCTTGTATTCATAGTGATTACCTTTCTGACTAGACCGTCCTTGTTTTACGATTTTTGCCTATTCCCTGTACTTTGCCTCATTCTCTGTGTATCGAACCTCTTTTGTCTGACTACGATTTTTGTTATTGGTGCCCTGGTTACGATTCTGGATTTTGCCCTTTGGATTCTGATTATTGGATTGTGGACTTTGTACCGTTGCCTGCTCTGTTGGCGGTTCCCCCCCCTCCAGAAATAAAGCCTCCTTTTTTGTATTCACTGGTTCTCGCTTGTGGTTCCTGGCGTAATCCTCACATTACGTTCTGACCACAATGGAGCCAGCGAGTAACCAGCCACTGCAGGCCGCTGTGAGAGAGCACGGAGCCCAGCTGGAATTTCAAGAGCGCCAGCTTCGTGCACTTATGCAGCACATGCAGACCATGAGCCTCCAGATGGCAGACCTCACTCGTTCTGTACAAGATTCGCAACCTCAACAAGCTCCCCAGCCCACTGTTAATGCCACGCCTGCTCCTGCACTCATGCCTGCTTCCGCCCCTCCGATGCCTGTCTGCGAACCAAGATTGCCACCCCCTGAAAGGTACGACGGCAACCCTGGCTCATGTCGTGCATTCCTGACCCAATGTGATCTCATATTCAGTTTACAGCCCTCCTCCTTTCCCACTGAACGCGCTCGCGTTGCGTTTATCATCACGCAACTCACGGGAAGAGCCAAACAGTGGGCTACTGCAGCTTGGGAGGCGACCCTACCCTGGCCCAGTCCGCCAACCAACTGGGCGAGGAGATGAGGTGGATCTTCGATCGCACCAAGCTGGGTCACGAGGCAGGGCGGGAGATCCTACGCATTCGCCAGGGGGGCCGTTCAGTGGCTGACTTCGCCATCGATTTCCAGACTCTGGCAACCAACAGCAGGTGGGGGCGAAGAGCTCTGTACGACGCCTTTCTAAATGGCCTCTCAGAGAGAATTAAGGACGAGCTTGTTCCCCGCGAGTTACCAGAGGGATTAGATGAGCTGATCGACCTGGCCATACGGGTGGACTCCCGATTGGAGGAACGTAGGCGATCCGTTCCTCGCAGCCGACCTGCCTACCTCTTTCAGACGACACCGCCTCTACCACCACCTGCAGGAGACAGACCTTCCCCAGAAACTGAACCAATGCAACTTGGGCGTGCTCGCATTCCTGATGAGGAAAGAAACCGCCGACGCAGAGAAGGGGCCTGCTTCTATTGTGGCAAAGGGGGACATCACATCGCGCAGTGTCCCAGTAAGAGGCCACACCCTAGTTCAGGGGAAGGAGCGGTGGTGGGCGTTACTCCAGTACATGAGTCTACAAGAAGTCGTACCTGTTTTCCCGTGGTGCTGGAGTGGGATGGAGGTAGCAGGTCTACCAAGGCTCTCATTGATTCCGGAGCGAAGGAGAGCTTCATAGACGTTGGTTTGGCCCAGAGTTGGGGAGTTCCGGTGGAGAAGATCTCCCCGGGTCGGGTAGCCAACTCACTGAGTGGTCAGAGGATCGCTCAGATCACCCATGTTACCAACCCCATCAAGCTCAAGATCTCCGGTAACCATCATGAAATGATCAGGCTCTACCTCCTCCGGTATCCCCATGCTCCGATTGTTCTGGGTCACCCGTGGATGGCTAAACACCTCCCAGACATTGACGGCGGAGACATGAGATTAAGGGTTGGAGCCCTAGCTGCTCGCTCTCATGTCTCCACAACGCTCAAGACCCATAAACTGCCTCCCCTCCTGAGGAGATCCCTGATTTGGACAAGGTTCCGGTGGAGTTCCATGACCTCAAAGAGGTTTTTTCCAAGTCCCGAGCTACCAGTTTGCCTCCACACCGCCCATACGACTGCGCCATTGACCTAAAGCCAGGTACCATGCCCCCTAAAGGCCGATTGTATTCACTATCACGCCCCGAGACCCAAGCCATGGAAAAATACCTCTCTGAGTCTCTAGCCGCTGGAATAATTCGCCATCCTCTTCCCCTGCTGGCGCTGGTTTTTTTTTTTTTTTGTGGCTAAGAAGGACGGTTCGCTGAGACCCTGTATCGACTATCGTGGACTCAATGAAATCACGGTCAAGAACAGGTACCCTCTCCCCCTCATGAACACAGCTTTTGACCTCCTACAAGGAGCCAATGTTTTCACTAAGTTAGATCTACGCAATGCCTACCACCTGGTGCGTATACGTGAGGGGGATGAGTGGAAGACAGCCTTCAATACTCCTACTGGGCACTGGGAGTACTTGGTTCTCCCCTTCGGCCTTACCAACGCCCCAGCTGTCTTTCAAAACCTCGTCAATGATGTCCTTAGAGATACGATCAACAAATTTGTATTTGTGTATCTTGACGACATTCTGATCTTTTCACAGTCAAAAGAGGAACATGTCAAACATGTCCGGCAGGTCCTTCGCTGTCTCCTGGAGAACCGACTCTTTGTCAAGGCAGAAAAGTGAGTTTTTTGTTGAATCCACAACCTTTTTGGGTTACATTATTTCTCCAGGGACCATCCGGATGGACCCAGTCAAGGTTGAGGCCGTCACCAACTGGCCCCGTTCCGAGGACCGTAAGTCGCTCCAACGTTTCCTGGGTTTTGCAAACTTTTACCGTCATTTCATTAGAAACTATAGTTCTGTGGCCTCACCCCTCACTGCTCTTACCTCCATCAAGACTAAATTCTGTTGGTCAGAGAAAGCCGAAAAAGCCTTTGTTGATCTCAAAACACGTTTCACAGCTGCACCCATCCTCACCATCCCTAACCCTGAACTCCAGTTTATTGTCGAAGTAGACGCTTCGAATGTGGGAGTCGGTGCCATCCTGTCCCAAAGGTCCGCTGAGGATGGTAAGATCCACCCCTGTGCCTTTTTCTCTCGTCGCCTCAGCCCTGCAGAGAGAAATTATGACATCGGTAACTGGGAGCTGCTGGCGGTTAAGTTAGCATTGGAGGAATGGAGGCAGTGGCTGGAGGGAGCTGAGACTCCTTTCATTGTTTGGACCGACCATAAGAACTTGGAGTACCTGCAAACGGCCAAGAGGTTGAACCCACGGCAAGCCAGGTGGACTTTATTTTTCTCGCGTTTTAACTTTCACCTTGCTTTTAGACCCAGAAGTAAGAATGTCAAGCCCGATGCCTTATCATGATGTTTTGAGATCAAGGATGAAGAACCCTGCCAGGATACTATCTTGCCCAAGGAAGCCTTTGTGAACGCAATTTGTTTAGAAATCGAGAGGGAGGTCAGAGAAGCCCAAGTAGATTCAGCTGCCGCCAGTGCATGTCCCACTAACTGTCTCTATGTTCCAGCCCACCTGCGATCCCGAGTCCTGGAATGGGGGCACTCATCCAATCTGTCCTGTCATCCAGGAGTCCATCGTACTAAGGACTTCATCGCTCAAAGGTTCTGGTGGCCAGAGATGTCACAAGACATTCAAAGTTTTGTGGCAGCCTGCTCGGTCTGTGCCCAAGCCAAGTCATCCCATCAACCACCTCACGGTTTGCTCCAACCCCTTCACACACCACACTGCCCCTGGTCCCATATTGCTTTAGACTTCATTACTGGCCTTCCCCCTTCCAATCACTACACGACCATCCTCACCATAGTTGACAGATTTTCTAAAGCTGTTCACTTAGTCCCCCTCACGAAGCTCCCCTCTGCCCAAGAAACTGCCAACCTCATTATTCAACACGTCATCAGACTTCACAGAATCCCCACTGATATCACCTCTGATCGCGGTCCCCAATTCACTGCCCTGTTTTGGAAGTCATTTTGTAAATCACTTGGTACCTCTGTCAGTTTGTCTTCAGGTTTCCATCCCCAGACCAATGGCCAGACCGAGCGGGCTAACCAATGTGTTGAAACTGTCTTGAGATGTCTATGTTTTAAGAACCTTTCCTCCTGGAGTCATCAGTTGCCATGGGCAGAATATGCTATGAACAGTCATACCTCTGCTGCTTCCGGTATCTCTCCCTTCAAAGCCTGCCTAGGATACCAGCCCCCTTTGTTCCCGTGTCAGGAGGAGGAGGTTGCCGTTCCCTCAGCCCGAGAGTTCGTACGCCGCTGCAGGCGCACATGGAGGGCCACCCCTCAGGCTTTGCTCAAGTCGGTCGCCAGGATGAAGGCTCAGGCGGACAAGAAACGCACTGCCGCCCCTTCTTACCGGCCTGGGCAGCGCGTCTGGCTATCCTCCAGAGACATTCCCCTCTGAGGTAATGGGGGCAAGTTATTCCCTAAGTTCCTGGGCCCCTTTACTATAGAGAAAGTTTTAAGTCCCACTGCTGTTCGCCTCCGTCTGCCCCTTTCCATGCAACGTGTCCACCCTACCTTTCATGTGTCCCAAATTAAGCCCACAGTTACCCGCCCCCTGTCCTCTGGACCTGATCCCCCACCACCCACCCGGATCATCGACGGAGGCGAAGCCTTTACGGTCCGAGCCCTCCTGGACTGTCGTCGGCGAGGTAGAGGACTTCAGTACCTCGTCGACTGGGGGGGTTACGGACCCGAACATCGCAGTTGGGTGCCTTCCAGGCACATCCTGGACAAGACTTTGATAAGAGACTTTCATGCTGCTCATCCCAGGCCTACGGGTTGAACGCCAGGAGGCGTTCGTAGGGAGGGGAGTACTGTTATGATTCTGTCAGTTTGCCATGTCTGCTCTGTTTTGCCATGTTCTGTTTAGTTTGTTCCATGCCATGTTTTGTTTCTGCCATGTCTTGCCATTTTTGCCATTACCCATATTTCTGTATAGTCCGGTTCATGTTTTCCACCATGCCCTTCTTTGCACTTTGTCTCCCCTGTCTGGTCTTTTGTTACTACAGCTCATTCCCCAGTCCTGCGTGTCGCATGCTTAGGTGATTTAATGGTTTCTGGGTTTCCACCATTCCTTCTAGTCTCGTTTGCTTCCTTCACCTTACTTTGCTATTTTACTAACCCATACTAACAGTTTATTTTGTTAAGATACAAACCAGACTAACATTGTATATAATACTAACTTACTAAGGAGCACCAGGGATTGTATAGCTGCACTTACTAATTGATTAACAAGCTCTCAGCACTCGCCCTATTCTAGTCTCCGCCTCTTGCCTTCTCTTAGTCTTTGCTGCAATTCAGCGGATCCTCCGCACCCGCTCCACTCTGTCCTGCCTCTCATTATCTGTGCATGTTAGAACTCCCTAACCGGAGCTGTATGTTTTGTCATAGGTTGTCTCGTGTTCCCTGTCCGCGTTTTGGCTTTTGCCAATTTCATGTTAGAAACTTCCTCATGTTCAGCCCTTTGTTCATTAGTCTGATCCAGCTCACCTGATCCTAATCATAGCATGTGACTACCCGTTTGTATATTTAAGTAGTCTTTTCACAGCCAGTCCTTTGTCAGAACGTTCTCCTTTGTCTGCTTGTGCCACGCTTCTCTCGCCTTGTATTCATAGTGATTACCCTTCTGACTGGACCGTCCTTGTTTTACGATTTTTGCCTATTCCCTGTACTTTGCCTCATTCTCTGTGTATCGAACCTCTTTTGTCTGACTACGATTTTTGTTATTGGTGCCCTGGTTACGATTCTGGATTTTGCCCTTTGGATTCTGATTATTGGATTGTGGACTTTGTACCGTTGCCTGCTCTGTTGGGGGTCCCCCCCCCCCCTCCAGAAATAAAGCCTCCTTTTTTGTATTCACTGGTTCTCGCTTGTGGTTCCTGGCGTAATCCTCAGTCTCTCATTATAACAACAATCTTCATAATCTCTTAAACAACCTGGCCCCACTTAAAACTAGATTGCTAACTTTTACTCGCTCTTCACCCTAGTTTACCCCCGCTCTCAGACTTCTTAAAGCTAAAGGTCGCCAACTTGAACGTTTATACAGAAAGACTGGTCTTACTGTCCACAGAGAAATGTATTATAATCATATGTCTCATTATAAAGACTGGATCAAGCAGGCTAAATCCACCTACTACTCTGGTTGAATTAATTCTAATGAAGCTGACTCTAAAGCTCTTTTCTCTGTGCTCAGAAACATCACACAACCTCCTCATTCCCTCCCTCCTCATATGTACTCCACTGCTTTCTGTGACACCCTCATTTCCTTTTTCTCCGCCAAAATCACAAATATCCACCAACAGCTTGTTCCTAATTGCTATTCATCTTCCTTTATTCCCTCTTTGCTTCCTTCTCAGTCATTTTCAGTATTCACTCTACCACCTGTTGCTGAAATGTCTGGTTTAATTAATAAATCCAAAACATCTACCTGCCAACTAGACCCTTTCCCGACTGTTTTTATCAAGGCCACTGCTTCCTTTTTGGCCCCTCTCATCACGCACATAATCCACTCCTCTCTCAGTGCTGGAATTGTTCGCTCACCTCTCAAAACAGCTGCTGTTACTCCTATTAAGAAGCCTGGTGCAGATCCCAATAACCTCAATCTCCGCCCTATTTCCAATCTTCCACTTCTCTCAAAAATTCTTGAAAAAAAAACTGTTGCCTCTCAACTCCATGCCCACCTTTCTCGCAATAATCTTTATGAACAATTCCAGTCTGGTTTCCGCCCTTTCCACTCGACTGAAACTGCAATGCTTAAAATCACCAATGATCTCCTCCTGCAGCTCATTCTGGTCTATTATCCATCCTTATTCTGCTTGATCTGAGTGCGGCCTTCGACACCATCTCACACACCATCCTCCTGGACAGACTTCATGCTATTGGCATCACACACACACCCCATGACTGGTTTAAATCTTACCTCTCTGGCCGCACTCCGTTCATTCAGCTGAAATAATTTACCTCACACCCTCTCCCAGTCACCACAGGTGTGGCCCAGGGCTCTGTCCTGGGGCCCCTGCTATTCATCATATACTTATTCTCCCTTGGCCACATTTTTAGTAAATACCACATCAAAGGTGCACTATGCAAGTCGGTTTACTTTCACTTCTGTTGACATTCAAACTCAAACAAAACAGAGGTAGCCTGCCCCTCCCTCCTTCCCATCATCCCATAACTGTCAACTGTTGTCGGTGATTGGCCGGGACAGTCTGTTATGTTATGATCGGCACCAAAACTAGCCAAAGCCCACAGTTTCACCATATCCATAGACAACTCTTTGATCTCTCCCTCCCCTCAGGTAAAGAGTCTGGGTGTCATCCTTGACAGCACACTTTCCTTTACATCCCACATTAACAACATAACCCGGTCAGCTTACTTTCACCTTCGCAATGTCAACCGCCTACGCCCCTCCCTCACACCTCACACCGCTGCCATACTGGTTCACAGTCTTGTCACGTCTGCCTACGCCCCTCCCTCGCACCTCACACTGCTGCCATACTGGTTCACAGTCTTGTCACTTCTGCCTACGCCCCTCCCTCGCACCTCACACCGCTGCCATACTGGTTCACAGTCTTGTCGCTTCTCGGCTCGACGACTACAACTCCCTCCTGTTTGGTCTCCCTCAGAAAATCCTCCATAAACTGCAGCTGAACTCCGCCGCCCGTATTATCACTAGGACCCCATCCACCTGTCATATCACACCCATCCTACAGCAGCTCCATTGGCTCCCCATTATTTACCGTATTCACTATAAGATTTTACTTCTTTTTTTTTTTTAAACAATCTTTATTTGGAGGAATAAAAAGTCATACATAGATCATACATAAATCAACAGTGGAAAGTAAATGTCCCTCCATTTTTCTCTTTCCTTCAACCCCCCCTCCCCGACCTCCCTCAGCCCCCCCACCATCCCGCCCCATCCCCATCCCCCGCCCACTACCCCCGACCCCCACCCCACCCCCTCAACCACCCCGCCAACCCTGGAACCTTTTGCTTTTGGGGAGTACAAGTGTGTACAAAAAAAAAAATTCACAATTAGTGAAGAGGGTTACAGATTACATCAGATGCCTTCTCACCTCTGAACTATAAGTAAGTCTCTTCATAAAATGGAGAGAGGGAGGGAAAAAAAATAAGTGAAATAGTATGACACCTCCATGCACACAACCTGCTCACAGCACCCAGCCCGAAATAACTTAATAGGAATTTAAAAATAAAAAGGGTGCAACCTAGCTCCAAGTATCAGTCAGGAGGAAGCACACTAAGACTGTCAAAGTAGGATAGGAAAGGCTTCCAGGTAGAGTAGAATTTCTGAACTGATCCTCTAATGGTGAACTTAATATTTTCTAATTTAGTGAATGACATAATGGCTTCTAATAGGGATGCTGATGAGGGAGATGTAGGAGACTTCCATAGGAGCAAGATTCTCCTGCGAGCCAGCAGTGAAGTGAAAGCTATAATATCTAGCTGCTTGGATGTGAAGGGCTCAGCTGAACTGGGCGCTCCAAATATGGCTCTCTCTGCACATGGCTGAAGTTCTACTTCAAGTGCCCTGGAGATAGTTTCAAAATAGTAGGCCCAGAACCTTTGCAATTTTGGACACGTCCAGAACATATGTGTTAGGGTGGCTGGAGATTGAGCACAATGGTCGTAGCAGTCACACACGTCTGGGTACCATCTTGAGAGTTTGGATTTGGAGAAATGAATACGGTGTAGGACCTTGAATTGAATAAGGCCCAGACGGGCACAGGAGGAAAAGTTGACCCGAGCAGCCGCACTTTCCTGCCAGTCATCAGAGAGATCCAATCTAAATTCTTCCCCACAGGCGGTCTTAATTTTATCGAAATCAGGGCTTTTCAGAGATATGATATGATTGTAGATCCATGAGATTAGCCCTTTAGGCATAAGGGGGATTTTAAGGAGAGCGTCTACACTAGTTTTAGGAGTGCTAAGTGGGAAATGGGGAGATATGGTTTTTAAGAAGTGGCGTATTTGAAAATATCGGAAGAGATGTGAATGGGGCAGATTGAATTTAGCGGACAGGGTTTCAAAGCTAGCAAAAGTGCCATCTATGAAAAGGTCACTGAAGAGTTTGAGCTCCCTCCTGTTCCACAAACCAAAAGCATTATCTACCTTTGCCGGGAGAAATGTATGATTATTACAAATGGGTCCAAACAAGGACTGATTCTTAAATTTGAAATGAAGACGAAATTGTGTCCATATTTTAATGGTGTTAACTACAATGGGGCTAGTGGGGTGACGGGAGGGGGTAAATGATAAGGAGGAGCATATAAGCGCTCGAAGGGCAGATGAACATGAATCAGCTTCCATACGGCACCATATCTCTCCTGGAGACCGCAGCCAAAAATGTATTTTTTGAACGTTCGCAGCCCAATGATAAAACATAAAGTTTGGAAGAGCTAGGCCCCCGGTTGAACGCTGTCTCTGAAGAAGAGATTTATTTATACGTGGGGTGCGACCATTCCATATAAAGGATGTGATTAAGCTGTCTATTTTGTAAGATTTTACTTCTGACCTACAAGTCCATCCACAACCTCGCCCCTCCATACCTCTCTGACCTCCTTCCTATCACCATACCTACTCGAACCCTCAGATCCTCCTCTTCTATTCACCTCACTGTCCCCTCTGTCCGCCTCAGTACCATGGGGGGCAGAGCATTCAGCCGCTCTGCTCCCAAACTCTGGAATTCACTCCCCCCTGACCTTCGAAATACTGACTCACTCCCTCACTTCAAATCCAGGCTCAAAACTCATCTGTTCAGGCTTTCTTACTTACTTTGATTGGTCCTGAGTGTCTGTTTGTTTGTTGTTAAATGTTTAATTATTTTACGCTTTTTTATTTTATTGTGTTTGACCCCGTTTTTATTTGAAAGGTGACCTTGAGTGTCATGAAAGGCGCCCATAAATAAAATGTATTAATAATAATAATAATAATAATAATAATAATAGTATTATTATTATTATTATAAGCCATCAGGAGCTGCCGCGTTATCTGCCTTTAGTAACAAAGTAACTGTTTAAGGTATTCGCTATTTCTCACTATTTTTCTCCCTCATTTTAATTTCTTAGTCGTTCCCCGCCAGCACGTATTTATTTATTGCCGGTGACCCTGAAGTGAAACCTTTTTTTTCGTTTGCTTTCGTTTGTGCACAAGTTGTAATGCAATATAAAGTTCAACTGTGGCCCTGGGGATTCACAGCTATCATTTTTAACACCCAAATATGATTAAAATAATTTTGAGCAATATCTTAAAAATATTTTTATGGCATTTTTGAAGATCGCTGAGGTCAGGTTTCCATATAGGCTACTTTAAACAATGGTTTGCTCGCGCACTTTCACTTTGGGCAGGAGCAGCCCTCATTCTGATGCAGTTAAGAGTTGTCATTTATTATTATTATTATTATTATTATTATTATTATTATTATTATTATTATGAGGGAAGTAAAGTCCACCTTTATCCGCCATGGTACAAGTTCCTCAGGCTTTTAAAGGGAATGTGAGATGAAACTCTGATTGGTTCATTCCATGTTTCGCCCAAAACACGCCTATGAATAATTAAGAGATTAAATCAAACCCCTTTGCATCGAGCGCCTTACTATGCGCCCGGATATCCCACCGTTTAACTTGCAGAAATGGATTTTGACATGCCCTAAATGCACTTGTGCCACACGTTTCAGACCGAGCTTTTAGATCCTTAAAATAGGGCCCTGAGTATTATTGGAGGAATAATCTGGGGTGCGTTTCCCGAAATCACTGATGCCAACTTACATAGTTGGACCCATTGACCGTGAATGGACGAACAATGTAAGTTGCCAACTTGGTTAGCAACTATGCTTTTGGGAAACGTGCCCCTGTTTGGCTGTGAATAAGTTCATCTTTCACCCACACAGAAGACTGTTTTCCATAGCCAATTTAACGTTAGCTTAACTGTGGCGGAGAACTGCGAAATTTACAGAAAGGCTGGAAATGTAGATTGAATGAACCTGCACATATTGGTATGGTGACTCTAGCCAAACGTTGCGAGTGGTGTCCCCACAGGGCATTAATGTTTTGAGGTACAGCACCGTAACATAATGTTGGTTTATGTGTAACGTTAATAACATGTTGAAAGTGACAGCTGGCAACAATTTGGTATCAGTTTAGGTAACTTAGTTATTTTTTGTGCAGTCACTCTTGGTTACATAGAAACTGTATGAAGCTTGAAAAGTGTTGCAATAAATCTCAAACATAACAAACTCAATACATAGCAAACATGCATTAACCGTTTGTCATCCAACACCATGAACAAAACAAAACAAAAAAAAAGCAAAAAAAAAAATCAGTTCAAAAGAGGCAGATGGTCATCGACCGTCATAAATCTGGCAATGGTGACAAGAAGTTTCACAAACGATCAATATGCCACTGAGCACTGTCAGGGCAATTATTAAAAAAATTGCAAAGATATGGAACTGTTGAAAACCTCAAGGGTAGATGACGCAACTGCATTTTGCCCCCCAGGATACTGAAGAGGATGGTAAGAGAAACAACAAAATCCCCAAGAATCACTGTGAGGGAAATGCAGGCCTTGATGGCATCTTGGGGTCACCAGGTTTCAAAAAGCACCATCAGGCGCCACCTCCACAATCTCTGGCTCTTTGGAAGGGTAGCCAGAAGAAAGCATTTTCTGACCAGAAGACACAGAAGCAAGTGCTTGGAGTTTGCCAAAAGTAATTTAAATTATCACTGGAACAAGGTGCTTTGGTCAGATGAGACCAAAATTACATTTTTGATCAGATACAGCATCGGCACGTTTGGCGTTGAAACAGAGATGCATACAAGGAGAAGCACCTCATACCCACAGTCATAGGCGCCATTTGTGGGGGGGGGGGGGCATTGGGTCTCCTGCACCTCTAAACTTAAGGTTGGGGGTGCAAAAACCCTGCAATATTTAAACCGCAAGTTTTCGTAGTTCGTCTGCCCCATTCAGTCAAGCTACTGATTAAGGTAATGCGGGACCATTTTACTCGGGTCAGTAGGCCACGAGTCTAAGGCTGAATCCAAATCTCCACCCTCTGGACTTGAAGACTGAGCCCCTCACGGACTTCAGGCGTATGTAATATGACATTTTCATCATCATCACGTAAAGTCTGCAAGAGCGGGAGTCCGCAGCATTATAAAACGAGCTGATAGACAGGCTTCGAGTCTGTTTCACTCATTTCCGTGGGAACATTAGAGAGAATATCATGTATACGGTGATCACTGCAGCACTCGCCTGAATCTTATATCTGGCCTACTATATTCAAGTAACGTTTTAATATTATAAATTTATGTGGTTTTGTGTGTGTGTGAGAATGTGCTTTTTTTCTGTCAGCAGTTTGGAAAAATTAAAACGTCACGTCGGTATTGCAATGAATTGTGGTTAATTACACTAGTGAAGTCTGCTGAAGTCTCCACCCCAAGCAGACTCTCTGGAAGTCTGCAGAAAGTCCGCTTGAGGCCCCTTGTGGACTGGATGAATTGTGGATTTGGACAGTCCTCAGCACTCCCAGACTTTCTGTGAACGCGCCCGCAAAGTCCGCGAGTCTGGGAGTGCGGTGAAGTGCGGATGCTTGGATGCAGCCTAAGTTTCCGCTCCGTTCTTTTTCGGGGTCGCGATTGTTCTGTGCATTTGCGGCCCGAGTACAGGCTCTGAGGAGCCTCTTGTTTAAAAAAAAATAAAATAAGGCTAATGCAAGCCGTCTACGATTGCAGTTGCAGGTTTAGAAGCTGAATCCATATTGGAATTAATATTTATGTCCAGAAAATGTGTGTCCTTGATTCGTTGCCCTGGCTTACTCTAAAAAAAAAATCTGATAGTGAATAACACATTGTCTTTAGCTGCTGCTGTAGCCAAGCAACTCAGGAAGATTGTAACAGAATGTGGGCAACCATACTGCAATTTACTGAGCTGGGGTTATGTTTCCCAAAACCGTTGCTGTGTGCTAACTTTCAACAACTTCCATAGTCCGGTTCAAACCAAGGTTTTAGGAAACGTACCCCTGAACGGTTTCTTTCAATGGACGTTTGTTCGTTTTAATGCTTTCGCGGACGTGAGTACGTTAATAATATGCAATCGCCTTAAAAAAGTGTTCCCCACTTCCATATGAGCGCAGGCACGAAAAACAGTACAATTTCATTTTTCCCAGAAATGTAGATAAATAGGTTTTTCAACATGATAATTTAGACGTGTGCTTTATATGAAGAACGTATGGTCTTGACTACTTGTAAAGTTAATTTTGCCGGGATTCATTGGTTTTTGGCAATGCAGTAGACAAATTAAGGTTAAAAAACAGGCTCTTTAAATGTGTCAAAAATTACACCAAAAATAATAAGTAAACAGTTCCTTAATTGGCAATAATAAAATAAACACCCTAATTTTTTTACAGAAGCGTTACGTTTTTCGTGTCTTCACTCAAATGTTTTCATCGAGGGACAGCACTCTATCGCAAGTAGGATTAATTACTTGATAACATAACTTGAATGAACATGAATGGCGAGAACAGGCCGTTCAGCCCAACTAGGCTCGCCAGTTTCTTTATACTATTGTTAATATATTACTTCAGATACTCAATGACTCAATGGTATCTAGCTTTAAGTCAAGCCTGCTCTTGAAAACTCCCAAGGTCTCTGCCTCAACAATATGGTCAGGTAAGCTATTTCACATCGAAATTACTCTTTGGGTAAAGAAATATTTCCGAATATCAGTGCTAAATTTACCCTTAGTCAACTTCCATTTGTGACCCCAAGTTCTACGAACAACACTTGGTCGAAGGAATCCTACATAATTCACTTTTTTAATCCCTTTAACATATTTAAAGACCTCAGTCAGATCACCCCTACGTCTCCTTTTCCTAATACTAAAGAGATTAAGGATCTGCAGCCTCTACTCATAGCTTTCATACCCGGAATTAGCTTAGTGGCTCTTCTCTGAACTTTCTCTGGACCCTCTATATCTTTCTTAAAGTATGGTCCCCAGAACTGTACACAATACTCCAGATGTGGTCTGACGAATGTGTTGTACAAAAGAAGCATCACCTCTGGGGATTTGTACTCAATACTTTTGGCAATGTGTCCCAGCATCCGATTGGCTTTAACTGCTACGGCACAATGGCTAGAACCTGTGAGGGTTTGGTCAACAATCACTCCCAGATCTTTTTCATGTGGAGCACATTCCAGTTTTAAACCTCCCATGAAGTAATCCTGTCTAAAGTTTTATTACCTACATGAAGAACTTTACATTTCGCTACATTAAATTTCATTTGCCACATTTCTGCCCAATTCTGGATTCTATCCAAATCATCCTGAATCACTTTTTAGTGGACTGCCAAACCTACTGTTGGGAAACAGGATTTTTGGGTGTTAGCAATATGAGGTGAGCCAGACGGTTTGATTGATGAATGTATTAGGAGATAAAGAGAAGCCGTTGGGTCCGAAGGGCATATCACCTATTTGCGACTTCCAGCTGGGATCTCCGTTTAGTTCCGACAGGACACGATACGCAAACTTTAGGTGGAGGTTCCAGCCCACATATGGAGCCACTTCCGAGGGTTGGGAGTCTATTGAACCAATTATCAGTGGTTCAGGGTGAAATTTAGAGTATTCCCTTTTTATCAATGTGTAAACCCTAGAACCAATCAGCAACAACTTCTGATAACATTAAAGAAATCATATGCAAATATATGTACTTTAACATGTATAAAGTTTCTTATGAAATTAAAATTTTAGAACTTTGCATCACGCTGTTGTCCCCAAATAAACTTTTTTCCTGCTTTTGCTATTAACATCGGAGTCTGCTTCTTCATCGACAACGTTATTGGTTTTTATTAATTTACCAACAAATTTGGCGCTCAATTCCCTCCGTGAGTTTCCTGACCAGTTCAAGAGTGAGTACATTGTTTTATCTAAATATAGTTTGGAAGGCAAAACTACGAGATCTGGAACGCTGCCCAGTGGCATTTAACCTATAAATTACCACCGTGTAGAAGCGATCAGTTGTTCGTGGTTAAAAAGTGTTTGTTTTAGATGGTTATCAGCACTCTTGGTACCAATACAGGCCTTATTGAAAACATAGCTATTTTTGTGACGGGGTCATCCCTGCATGATAATTCCTGTAAAAAGGCGAATTACGGATTGGTAAATAAGCGGGGTTTAAAAATTATTTTCACGACTGGGTATTAGGTAGCCTTCCTAAGAAGCGATATCGTGGTTTCTTCGGTTCATGTTCCCCATGCTTTCTTGAAAGAGCGTTTTTCACTGGTATTTTTTGTCTTTTTGTAGGTTGAGAGAGAGTGCATGGAACCCCATTTGAGAAGCCAATTCCAATCTAGATTGTCGATTTTAAATTGTCTGAGGCCTCTTGAAAAAACAGGCTAGTTTCACGCCATACCTGAAGGCCTATCTTACAACTAGATATTTGCACCTTGACCTTTGTCGTAAATAAACATGGCAAACAAAGGAAAATAAAAATAAAGCCGGAAGTATAACTACCTATTTGCAGAAAAAATATGCAAAAGAACAAAGGAAATGTGTAAGGCTGGTTGGGATCCCTCCACTCCGATTCGCTAGAATGGTGGACCAAACAGAAAAATAAGAGAACGCATGTGGTACCTTATCTTAGTAACCTTTACAGAAGGCTAATTGAAAAATCCAAAACTGCGTCACGAACACAGAATAAAAGAACTTTTTGCGTGAAAAGACTGATGAATTAGAAGAAAAATCTAAAACTCTGAGCTATGTGTCCCGGTTTAAAAAGGCGTCCAATGTTTGTAAAATTTAAATTGTCCAACCATTACTGACCCAAGGATTTTGGAAAAAGAAAGAAATCAGTAACACCGCTTCCAATGGTAACATTTTCACATTGACCATGAACCTCTCAATGTAATCGATATGAGAGCGCTTATTAAAGGATTTACCGAGTCTTCATACTGCATTTATAACTTGCAATTTTGGCAATTGTCTTTACATCCGTTAGACTTGTTTGCAATTGGCGCGCTAAGTGTCCCACCCAAAGCTGGAACACAATCGAGCCTGAATACCACAGGAGGGAAGCATGGGCATCCGGGCCCTGGGCAAATCACGATTATTACGATTTTGTGAGGCTGTGAAACTGCTTTGGGTAAAGGTGCATGGCATCGATTCACCGCGGTAATTCAGCATAACTTGCCATTTGCAGAATACGCGACCTCTATGAGGCATTTGAAACGCATAGTGGCTTCCCTAACCCCAATAGAGACGCTGTTTTACTCAACAATTATTAGCAGATGCTCCACATATTCAGACGGTACTCGCACTTGGCATAAATCCAGGTAACACTTTTAATGATATTGTTGGGTGGGCTTCACGCTTAGAGGAACAGATCCGTAAAAATGCCTACTCCTCATCCCATTGCCGCCGTGCATGACTATATTCCTAATGATAAAATAAACTGCGATAATTGTGGAAAATTGGGTCGTCAGGCTAACCAATGCAGAGGAAGGAACATGGGAAAAATAGGCCTTATACTCTTCAAAGTCGGGATAAGGATAAGTGCTTTCATGAGTAGAGGGACACTGGGCACCACAATGTCTAGCTGCCCTTAATCGCACGCTTCCAAAGACAACTGCACACCCGTAAACCGAGGACACCGATCACTAATGCGCACGACTTCCAAAGACAACTGCACACCAGAAACCGAGGACACCAGATCCTTCCAAAGACAACTGCACACCCGTAAACCGAGGACACCAGATCACTATAAGTATTCCAAAGACAACTGCACACCCGTAAACCGAGGACATCAGATCACTAAGGCGCTTCCAATGACGATTATGCCCAATGAACAGAGAACTGCTATTGCCACTGCTCCACGTCCCGCGCTATCGAGATGTCCGTAAGATTCTGTAACTTTTACTTTTGGAACCCGCCCTACCTGAATTTTCTGTTATTGCAGCATCAGTCAATGCTCTTTTTAAATGCCGGGTCGCCCTCTGAAACAGTTGATTGGACACATGAGTTAAAGAAGCATTTACTGCTCTGAGTCTGCACTTCGAGATACAGGTATCCCGGGATCCACCACTCCCGTGCTAAACTTCACCGAAGACACCACCAAAACTACTGAAGGCTGACTCAAAACACGCTGCCTAGGACACCCACAGCCTTCATTAATCAGGTGCATGCATTCCGAAACACTCACATCTCTCTAATTATACTGAGATGATATATACTTGTCTTATTAATAAAAGGTGTGAAATTCATCCTCATACAATCAATCTGTGGTAAAGCGAGTAAGGAAACGGCGCAACTTGTTCACTATGACAGGACTCCAACAGCAGTCATAATATAGATCTAAGGTGTAATGAATCAGGTGTACTAGAATAATACCCTCACATTGTATTCTCTTCTCTCCCTCATGCCGGAGAGGACACCTGCACCAGACCACGCTGCCGTAAACAGGACGCTGAGCTTTCGGACCATGTTGCCGCAATCTCCTGTGCTAGAAGACTACTGCACAAGACAACCCACCACAACAATGTCACTCATCATACAGCTCATTGTTGTAGAATTCAAAAGGACTTGTGCCATGGACAATAATGGCATTTACATGCGACCGGTACACATGACAGCCAAACATGCCAACAAATCAGAGCTGTCATGCCTGTGGACTCTAAGTAGCAGTGCCTGTACTTGGTAATAGGCCATGTACATGATCTATTTTTTAAAATGTTTCTTTTGACATTTCTTGCCTGTTCTTTTCTCTTGTGCACAGCCGATCACTAACAGTGGGTCTTCTGAATCTCAAACTCACTCCTATTTCAGATCTTTCCTCATGCATTGACAGATGACATTGGGCCTCGAGAGTCTGGGTCTGTCCAAGGTTTCTCCGCTTAACTGGGGAGTTTTTCCTTGCCACTGTCGCCTCTATGGCTTTGCTCTCTTGGTCTCTGGCCTGGTATCTGTGTGAAGTTGTTGTTGTTGTAGATATTTTGTCATTAGAAATTCATTTGCCATTACTCTTGTAATTTTCTTTTTTAACTATTTCACTGTAAAGTTGACCTCATCATTCGTTGTCTGTTGGGTCAAAAGGAGGACTGTTGGGAAACAGGATTTTTGGGTGTTAGCAATATGAGGTGAGCCAGACGGTTTGATCAATGGGTGATGAATGTGTATTATTAAAGAGAAGCCGCCGGGTCCGACAGGGCATATCACCTATTTGCACTTCCAGCTGGGATCTCCGTTTGTCTTCAGTTCCGACAGGACACGATACGCACCAGCACGTCTTAGGTGGAGGTTCCGTATGCCCACATATGGAACACTTCCGAGGGTTGGGAGTCTATTGAACCAATTAAGTGGAGTGGTTCAGGAGAGGCCCAATTGTAGAGTATTCCTTTTTATCAATGTGTAAACCCTAGAACCAATCAGCAACAACTTCTGATAACATTAAAGAAATCATATGCAAATATATGTACTTTAACATGTATAAAGTTTCTTATGAAATTAAGGAATTTTAGAACTTTGCATCACGCTGTTGTCCCCACGGCCGGCTGTGTAATAAACTTTTTTCCTGCTTTTGCTACGAACATCGGAGTCTGCTTCTTCATCGGGACAACGTTATTGGTTTTTTATTAATTTACCAACACTACCAACTTAGTATCATCTGCAAATTTAGCTAATTTGCTCTCAATATTCCTATCAAGGTCATTAATGTAGATGAGGAACAGCAGGGGTCCCAACACCGATCCCTGGGGAACGCTATTCCCCACCATACCTAGCTCAGATGAGATGCCACTGACCACCACTCTTTGTGTTGTCTTGTAACCAGTTTTGAATCCACTCCAGCATACCTCCTGTAACTCCAATGGAGCTCATTTTAAAAATTAGTCTCTCATGTGGTACTGTATCAAATGCTTTCTGAAAATCCAAGTATATGATGTCATAAGCCCTGCTCTGGTCATAAGTCTTGGTGGCCTCTTCAAAAAATTTCAGAGGGTTTGTCAGGCATGACCTTCCCTTACGGAAACCATGTTGGCTATCCCTCAAGATATTATTACGTTCAAGAAATAAGTCCAGCTCATCTTTTATGATAGATTCCAGTATTTTGCATGCAATGCAAGTTAAACTGACTGGCCTGTAATTTCCCCTTTCTTATATATTGGAATTTTATTGCCCTGCTTCCAATCATTTGGTATTTCTCCAGTTTCTAAAGACCGTCTGAAGATGGCGGATAGCGGCTTAAAGATGATCTCACTAACTTCCCTGAGCACTCTAGGATATAAGCTATCAGGACTCGCTGCCTTATCTGCCTTTAGTTTACGCAACTTGTCTAATACTACGTTATCCCTAACCTCAATTTCCACTAAATAATCTTGAGCGTTGGACATGCCCTCTGGCCGAATAAAAACCCACTCTGAGGTAAAATTCTTAACAAAGTAACTGTTTAAGGTATCCGCAATATCCTTGTTATCATATAGCAGTGATGCATATTTATTCTTTATGCACTTAACCTCCTCTTTGACTTTCCTTTTTCTGCTATAGTACTGAAAGAAGCGCGTAGGGTTAGTTTTTGCCCCTTCTGCGATTTGTCTTTCATACAGTCTTCGAGCATTCCTCAGCTCTTCTTTGACCACAGCCCGCATTTTATAGTATTCAGCCTTAGTGTTCTCATTGTTATCCTTTATGTACATCTTATAAAGATTACTTATTTCCCTCAAACTCCTACGAATAGCTGTGGTCATCCACGGAGGATTCTGCTTTTTCAGCTTCCTTTTGGTCACCTTTGGAATGAATTTGCATTGTGAATCAAGTAAAACCCCCTTAAATCTTCCCCACATCTCATTTACAGACTCACAGTCCTGGGCCAGTATTCACAAAGCATCTTATCTTACCGCTAGAAGTACTCCTAAGTCGCGCTAAAACATTTTATGGAGGAGTAAAATCTTAAAAGTTATTCACAAAGGCACTGAGAGCAACTTTAGCAACTTTTAGTTAAGAAAACTGGTAACTCCTAGACTAGGAGTAGCTATGAGATAGGTGGGAGTAAATCTCCGTTGCTATGGATGACGTCAATTCTCATGCACGAGTCTTGGGACAATGAGCACGGTGATTGGTTGTTTGGTGACAGGGCGGCCTATTGAAAAAATATCCCACATACAACCCATGGAGGAAAAAAAAAAAAATGAGGAAATAGTCCAAGCGGCTGGTTTGTCCCATAAAATAATAACATATTGAGCACTCCTGAAAATGCACTATGCGCAGTCCCCACATATCACGGTCAAGGCAAATAAACATACATAGAAAAGAGATAGTTGTAAAAACGCCAATAGCATAAAACGAGTCAATAATACAACGCGTCATTTTCCCCAATAATTCGCAACTTGTTACCCAATGAGAATATGTTGCGATCATTAATATGTCGGGCCGTTCAAGTTTGTGTGCCCTAAACTGTCATGGAAAGTTCAAAAAGGACGCGAAAGCCCAACTGGAGCCACGACCAGTTACTGCTGCTGGCCCAGTTGGTGCTGGAGCGAAAGCATGTAATCAAAGGGAAATTTGGCTTGGGGGTGAATAGCAAATCCAAGCGGGATGCGTGGGATAATATCAGCCTACAGATCAATGCTGCATTCCCGTCGGTGTCTCGGACGGCAGACGACTGCGAGAAGCGGTGGTATGGGCTGCAATCGCAGGGGAGGTCCGAGATTGCAGCTTATGAACGTACTATCGTTCAAACAGGAAGGCATACTAAGCTTGATTTGTAATTTATAGCCTACAATTTGAATATGCATACAAAATATGACATAGGCTGGTATTTTTATGATGATCTATTAAATGTTGCTGTCACTCAATAGCTTAAAGGAGGACTATCATGGCTAAGAAAGTTGGGTGTTATTATTTCAATATATCATGAAAAAAGCTCCTACGACTTTGTTTTCTTTATTTTGCGATTTCTTTAATTTTTATGAGCGATTTTACAAAACTAGTGGACCGCGCCATTTTCACCACAGCAGACGAAAATTCACCCTCGATCCGCTTGGGGCGCCCTTAATCGTGACGTCAGTCCGGCTGTCAGCGCCATGAATTTCCATTGTCCTGTGGTCCTGCATTGAGATTGTTGAATGACCAAGATATTCCTGCTTCCTCTGTGGGGCAGACGAGCTGGATTATTACCTTTTTCTGTCCGACACAACTTCAATTTAGAGGTGAACTAACATCAGAGGCCATTTGAAATGCTTCTGGAAAGAAAAGTACGATTTGAAGTGTAATGTGGGAAAAAAAAAAAAAAAAGCCACTAGATGGCAGTATTGACAATTTTGTTAAGCCCAGTCTGGAGCTAGGTTTTGGGGCATGTCCTGGGCATGCCTCAGAAGGGAATGTCCCAGAGAATTGGAGAAAAGTCTGGAAGGTGGGAGGGGGCTGGAAAAGAGTATATAAGGAGAAAAATTGAGAGAGTGAAGGGTAGTAGGAGAAATTGCAAGGAGAAATTGTGGAAGGATACATTTGACCAGACCTGTCACTCTTTTCAAGACCTGTGAAGCTTTTTGTGGATTTTTGCCTGTGTTGGAGCCTTTTCCTGTCCCAGGACATCGCAACATAGCAGCCCCATCTCAATTACCAAGGGACTGTAAATATCTCTTTTTCTTTATTTCAATCTTGGTCAGTAGAGTAGATTGTAGATTAGGTCAAAGTGTTTGTTTAATTAAATCTTAAGGTTTTAAAATTTTGTCTGTCATCCCTTGCTGTCCGCTACGCCATAACAAATTGGGGCCATAACAAATTGGGGGCCCGTCCGGGATAGACCATTGTGTGAGTCATTTATTGAAAATCTAAAATTTCAAATTGTGAAATTGTTTTTTGAATTTTCCTAGATATCTATTGACAGATCAACAGCAATGGATGATTTCTTGGCATCACCAACCGTAGAGGTTTTGAAGTCTTTTAAAAAGACAGAACTGCTAGAAATATGCAGACAGTTAGAGCTGACAGATGTAAAACCAGTCATGCGAAAAGCAAGACTGGCTAGAGAGATTGTTGAATATTACATTGATGAAAATGTGTTTGCACCAGGAGATCTGGAACAGTTTCCAGTGGAAAATCCACATGTAGAAATGGAACTTAAATTCAAAATGCTAGAGATTGAAAGAGAGGAAAGAGCATTTGAGAGAGCAGAAAGAGACAAAGAAAGGCAGTTTGAGTTAGAAAAATTAGCAAGAGAAAAAAGAAAGGGAGGAAAAAGAAAAACAAAGAGAATTTGAGAGAGAGAAAGAGGAAAGAGCAGAAAGAGAGAGACAGAGACAGAGAGATTTCGATTTACAGAAGTTAGACAGAGAAGAAAGGCTCCAAATGGAGCAACTAAAAATTAAAATGGAAGCTGAAAACAAATTTCGTGCTAGCCAGGAGGTAAAGCTGGTGCCTCCATTCTCGGAAAAGGAGGTTGATAAGTATTTCCAGTGCTTCGAGAAGGTAGCTAAGAGTTGTCAGTGGCCAAAGGAACACTGGCCTCTGATGTTGCAAACTGTCCTCAAGGGTAGAGCTCAACAAGCCTATTCGGCTTTGTCTGCAGATGATTCCTCTGATTATGAGGTTGTCAAAAAGGTTATTTTGACAGCTTATGAGTTGGTTCCAGAGGCTTACCGACAGAAATTCAGAGGTCTGAAGAAATCTGACAATCAGACTTATGTGGAATTTGCTAATGAGAAGAAGGTTTGCTTTGAGCGCTGGTGTACTTCTATGTAGGTCAAGGATGATTTCAACTCACTAAAAGAGATGGGGTTAGTTGAAGAATTCAAGAACAGTGTCAAGGATGATATTAAGACCTACCTTAATGAGAAGCAAGCACTGAATTTGCAATCAGCTGCCAAGTTTGCAGATGAATATGTTCTCACATATAAGTCCGAATTTCAGTCCAGCAGTAACAATAGATGGTCCCAATTTCAGAAGAAAGGTAACGGTGATACCCAAGATTCCTCACCCAAAGACAAAGACAAATCTGGTGATGGTGCTCAGAAATCCAGTCAAAGGTCTGATCAAAGTGTGAAAGCTGGCAGTGACAAAAGTGGTCTAGTTTGCAATTATTGCAAGAAATCTGGTCATGTTACAACTAACTGTTGGTTCCTTAAAGCTAAGAAAGCAAAAGAAAAGGATACCAAACCCCATGCCTTTGTGAAGACAAGGTTAGAAACCCCTGTAGTAGATGACCGATCTGCTAAATTGCCTGCTCCTTGTGAGGCTAAGAAGCCTGATACTGCTGACTTTGTGAGGGAGGAATTTCTTCCATTTGTGTCAGAGGGATTTGTGGCTCTGAATGAGCATTCTCCTCCTGTCCCCATATATATCCTAAGGGATACCGGAGCTTCTCAGTCACTTTTGTTGATAGACTCCTTGGAGTTACGTAATGAGACCGCTTCTGGGGATTTCATACTTGTACAAGGTATTGAAGGGAGGACTGTATCTGTACCCCTGCGCTCTGTATTCTTGAAGTCAGATTTAGTTACAGGACAGGTAAAGGTGGGACTTATGTCAAGTCTACCTATCAAGCGTGTTTCTCTGTTGCTAGGCAATGACCTGGCTGGGGGCAATGTAGTTCCCCCTGTTCATCTTACTTCACAGCCGAGCACTGAAGATGGCGATGAAGACCCATCTCTGTATCCTTCCTGTGCAGTGACCCGTGCTATGGCCAAGAAGGCTCAAGAAGAAGATGATGTGGTGCCGTCCAGCACATTGAATAGTCAGGACTCAGGTGGTTCGCCTCATGACTCTGTTCAGCCTACTATGGCTTCTCCGTTTGAGGACTTATCAGACACTTTTATCAGTTCTCTGTTCAGCCAACCAGATGGGTCTGGTGATTCTGATGTGTCTGGAGACTTGTCTCTGTCCAGAAAGCGGTTGATTCAGGAGCAAACCAATGATGCTGAAATTTGTGTACTAAAGAAGAGAGCCCTTCCTGATGAAGAAATAGACGCAGTTCCAGTTGGGTATTATCTCAAGGATGGAGTGTTGATGCGGAAGTGGTGCCCTCCTGATATCCCTGCCAATGCAGATTGGGCAGTGGTCAAGCAAATTGTTGTCTACAGGAATGAGATCTTAACAATGGCTCATAGTTTGCCTTTAGGAGGTCATCTTGGTGTTAACAAGACTGTTGACAAGATCATGAAACACTTCTTCTGGCCTGGACTTCGGAAAGATGTTTCCAACTTTTGCAAAACCTGTCACACTTGTCAGGTAGTTGGAAAACACCAGTTAGACCCACCTGTAGCTCCATTGCAGCCTATCCCAGCATTTGGGGAGCCCTTCTCCAAGGTCATCAGTTAGACCCACCTGTAGCTCCATTGCAGCCTATCCCAGCATTTGGGAAGCCCTTCTCCAAGGTCATCGTTGATTGTGTTGGTCCATTACCCAAGACTAGATCTGGAAATCAGTACTTGTTGACAATCATGTGTGCATCTACCAGATTCCCTGAAGCCATACCTCTACGCAACATCAAGGCAACTGCAATCTCGAAGGCTTTGATAAAGTTCTTCACGTTGTTTGGCCTTCCCAGGGAAATTCAGTCAGATCACGGTAGCAATTTCACTTCCGGATTGTTTCAGCAGGTTGTGTATGAACTAGGTGCGAAGCAGATTCTTCCCAGTGCCTATCATCCAGAGAGTCAGGGTGCCTTAGAGCAGTTTCATTCCACTCTCAAGACAATGATGAGGACTTATTGTTATGGCCATGAGAAAGACTGGGATGAAGGTGTTCATTTGCAGTTGTTTGCAGCTGGAGAAGCAGTGCAGGAGTCTACTGGATTCAGTCCGTTTGAGCTAGTGTTTGGCCATGAAGTGAGAGGACCTTTGCTATTGTTGAGTGAACAATGGCAAGAGAAAGAGCCGCATATCAGTCTGTTAGAATATGTTAGCAAGTTCAAGGAAAGACTGCGTGCAGCTTGTGACCTAGCCAAAGAGAACTTGAAATCAGGGAAAAATGAAAACTTGGTATGAACATAAGGCTAGAAGCCGTGAGTTTAACCCAGGAGACAAGGTCCTTGTGTTGTTTCCCTTGCAGTCCAATCCATTGCAGGCTAGATTTCATGGTCCTTATGAAATTCTGACAAAACTCAATGATCTCAATTACATTGTGAAGACTCCAGATAGGAGAAAGCCAAAACAGTTGTGTCACATTAACATGCTAAAGCCTTATCATGATAGGAATGCTAGGGTTGCAGCTGTCACTTCAGATCTTCCAATGGCCGAGACTTGTGAAGATGAGGGGGAGTTTCAAGATGATGAACCTAGAATTAAAGCTGAAGTTCTTTCATGTAAATTGTCAAATTCTGAAGTGTTGCAAAATCTTGATGTAAAACTCCAGCACTTAGAACCCTCACAGAAAGATCAGTTTGAGAGGTTGATCAAGAAATATAAAGATCCATTTCCTGATGTTTCAAAGAGAGTTTCTATAGCCCCTCATGATGTACATGTTGGTGATGGCGAACCAATAAAACAGCATCCGTACCGGATGAATCCTGAAAAGAGAAAGATTGCTGAGAAAGAGGTTGAGTACATGTTAGAACATGATATTATCAGACCCTCTAACTCAGATTGGAGTTCACCCTTTGTTCTAGTTCCAAAACCTGATGGAAGTACTAGATTCTGTACAGATTATCGCAAAGTCAATGCTGTAACCAGAACTGATGTGTTTCCAGTACCTAGGATTGATGATTGCATCGATAGAGTAGGGCAAGCAAAGTTTCTGACCAAGATTGATTTATTGAAGGGTTATTGGTGTGTGCCTTTAACTGAGAGGGCCAAGCGCATCTCTGCTTTTGCCACACCATCTGGGTTATACCAGTATGAAGTCCTACCCTTTGGCATGAAAAATGCCCCAGCCACGTTCCAAAGGATGATACAGTCTACAGTCGCCGGATTGCCGCTGCAGGGTGCGTACATCGACGACCTGATCACATGGAGTGACTCCTGGGAAGAACATCTGAAAGATGTAGAGACGTTGTTCCAGCGCTTGACCCAGGCTAACTTGACTGTTAAACTGAACAAGAGTGACTTTGGTTGTGCTACTGTCAAATATCTTGGCTACGTCATAGGCCAGGGTAAGGGGGCACCCATAAATGCTAAAGTCCAAGCCATCATGGACTTTCCAGTTCCTGACAACAAAAAAAGCTGTGCGCCGCTTCCTTGGAATGATCGGGTACTACCGCAAGTTCTGCAAGAATTTTGCTGAGATTGCTCTCAGTCTCACGAACCAACTGAAGAAAGGCGTCAAGTTCACTTGGGATGAAGCATGCCAAAGAGCCTTCGATCACCTGAAGTCTCAGCTGTGTCACTTCCCCGTGCTCAAATCTCCTGACTTCAACAAACCGTTCTCCATGGCGGTCGATGCTAGCGACCAAGCTTGTGGATCTGTGCTCCTACAGAGAAGTGACTCTGATGACATTGAGCATCCCGTGGCATACTTCTCCAGGAAGTTCAATTGCCACCAAAAGAACTATTCCACAATTGAGAAGGAGCTGTTGGCTCTGGTTCTATCCTTACAACACTTTGAGGTTTATGTTTGTACAGGGCAAAAGCCAATGATTATATATACTGACCACAATCCGTTAATGTTTTTGAGTAAGATGAAAAACAAGAATCGGAGATTGTTCAATTGGAGTTTGATTTTACAGGAGTTTGACTTGGACATTAAGCATGTAAAGGGTACTGACAATGTAATTGCTGATTGCTTATCCCTTGTTTGAGTATGTGTTATATTTATATATATATATATCACGTGTTTATTAGCATATTGTATAATATATATATATATATATATATATATATATATATATATATATATACACACACACACACACACACACACACACACACACACGTGTATACTTAACCATTTTTGTATTGAAAAGAAAAATTTTGCCTTTATGAGTCAAAATTTTTCCTTTTGGAATGGAGGTGTAATGTGGAAAAAAAAAAGCCACTAGATGGCAGTACTGACAATTTTTTTTTGTTAAGCCCAGTCTGGAGCTAGGTTTTGGGGCATGTCCTGGGCATGCCTCAGAGGGAATGTCCCAGAGAATTGGAGAAAAGTCTGGAAGGTGGGAGGGGCTGGAAAAGAGTATATAAGAAGAAAAATTGAGAGTGAAAGGGAGTAGGAGAAATTGCAAGGAGAAATTGTGGAAGGATACATTTGACCAGACCTGTCACTCTTTTCAAGACCTGTGAAGCTTTTTGTGGATTTTTGCCTGCGTTGGAGCCTTTTCCTGTCCCAGGACATCGCAACATTGCAGCCCCATCTCAATTACCAAGGGAATGTAAATATCTCTTTTTTTTTATTTCAATCTTGGTCAGTAGAGTAGATTGTAGATTAGTTCAAAGTGTTTGTTTAATTAAATCTGTTAAAGTTTTAAAATTTTGTCTGTCATCCCTTGCTGTCCGCTACGCCATAACAAATTGGGGCCATAACAGAAGTCTGCTAATTACCAGCGAGGCTGGACAGCTGCCGTCACCTTGGCATAATTAGCTCACCTTAAATCAATTCCCGTGTACTTTGCCTAACTTGTAATCAAGCCATTTATTCAGCCAACTGACCAATCAAAACCAAAATAAAGCCAATAATGATTTACAAGAGATAATGAGAAGCAGACAAACTGAACCAGCTACTGTGTTAGATTGAAATAATGTCAGTAATCTGAATAAATAGCAGACCTCTGAATTCCACCTCTCGTCGGAAAACTTTCACGTATTATTAAAAAAGATTTCTTAAAATTAAAATCATATTAAGATGGCCCTGGTTTTTAAGCGTCTAAAAATATACGCGAAGTAGAAAACATTGTGTGAAGCGCATCAAACGTGAATACAAGAGAAATTATTTTCGCATTGCAAGCAATGGACAAATGCACCGAAGACTGGGCAAGCACGTTCAAGCAAATCTGTGCTGCAAATTTTAAACTTTTTATTTTGTAATTGAACAAGATTCGCACACAACGGCCAAATGTAATAATCAAGCAAACACATTCAGGCGAACTGCGTGCTGAACTAAGCAAAGTTAAGGTCTTCAAAATAATCCTCCTCTACTTGACAATTGCTTTCACCATCTTCCCATTTACTTGGCTCAATTTGCAATCAAACAGTTGATTCGCTCAATGAACAATTTTAAATTGGTTGGTAGTCTTATTTACTTAGATATCCATGTATTCAGACATTTTGATATCGCATGCATCATGCACATGAATGCATGTGGCAGCCGCAGTGATGTTATGATCTCGCAACTTCTCATGCCACTTGCGGTGTTAATGGCGCCTCCTGGAAACAGCAATTCCGGCTAATTAATGGTCATTTAAAAGAACAGGGGGTATGTATGGACAAAAAAAAAAAAAAAAAAAATCAACCGTGGAAATTATGTTGAAGTTAATTACTATAAGATTAAGTCAAAACGTGTAGGTCAGTATAGTTCTCCTTTAATTAAACAATTCATGCATAGCAGGAGGAGGTACAGCACCAAAGCCACTGTCCCTGAGCAAGTGGTATCCCTCAGGCACATAATGCCTGTCAAATAACTGGCATCAGCTGCTTTCCATTAAAATGCGAGAGTCGTGCGTTGATCCTGGCCATTTCACAACAATGTCCAAAATATTGTATTCGGCATCAAATACTATCTGGGTGTTGATGGAATGAACTTTTTTTCTATTTACAAATACCTCTTCATCTTGAGTCGGAGAAATAATTCAAATATGGGTCTCGTCAATAGCACCGATGATACCGGGCATACCTGAGATGTGCATGAATTCAAGTTTGATTCTGTGTTGTTGGCGAATGTCCATTGGAAACCGGATAAACTGTTGGATGATATGAGGTTCACAGAGCGCATTGATTGTTTGTTGAATTGAGCGACTGACAGATGATTGTGAAATCCCTAAATTGTCCGCGTTGCAAAGTTGCATTTTTCCGGTGGCCAAGTAATGAAGTGTTGTCAAACATTTTATTTCGGGGCTTATTGGGTTCTCATGGTTGGAGACGTACAGTGCTTGACAAAAGTCTTGGCACTTATCCAAGTTGTAGGAACAACACATAATAACCTGACTTGTAGTTGATCAATTGGAATCAAAAATGGCTTATATGAAAGGCAAAGCCCTCTAGATTATGCAAAATATACCAAAATAGAGTTTTGTGTCATTGAGTTTTATTATCTAATTAGTACAGAAAGGTCAGATTTTGCTTGGACAAAAGTCTTGTCGCCTTGAAAAAAAATGTGGAAATTATACATACACTTTATTTTGAATACACAAATATGCCACCATAATATTAGAACATAAATTCATGGTGCCTTGGAAAAAAGAATTAATATTGCGTATTACTCCCATGAGCTTGGAGGACTGTATCCATACGTCTTGGCAATGACTGAGATAACTTGATGATGAAATCATCTGGAATGGCATAGAAAGCAGTCTTACAGGACTCCTAGAGTTCATCAAGATTCTATGGTTTCATCTTCCAAGCCTCCTCCTTCATCTTACCCCTGAAATGCTCAATAATGTTCATGTCAGGTGACTGGGTCGGCCAATCCTGGAGTACCTTCACCTTCTTCGCTTTCAGGAACTGTGACATGGAGGCAGAAGAATGAGAAGGAGCAGCAGTATGAGTCGGGCAGCAAGAGCTTCTTGATATTTCAGGCTGTTGATGTTGCCATCCACTCTGCAGATCTTTCTCACCCCCCCATACTGGCTGTAACAACAAACCATGATTTTTCCTCCACCAAACATGATTGTTTTCTGGGAGAATCTTGGGTCCATGAGGGTTCCAACAGGTCTTGTACGGCGACTGGGATGCAGTTCAGTGGGTGATTCATCAGAAAAATAAACTTTCAGCCACTTTTCCAGTATCAATCCTTTCTGCAAGCTGTGGGCCTTGGCAAATGCAATGCAGGTTATTTGTTTTCTGTTTAATGCAGGCTTCTGTGTACTAATTCGGCCATGAAAACCACTTTGAGAGAGAATTTGACAAACTCTTCTGGTAGATACCGGGATTTTTGGTGACATTTCCTCATGTAGCTGTACAGCTGTTGCTGTAGTTGAAGAAGGGCTAGCCTTGTACAGTTGAAGTAACAAACGGTCCTTTCAAACAGTTGTCATACCGGGGTCTGTCTGTCCTGCACTTGCCACGAACATCACCAGTTTCTTCAAATATTTTTCTTATCCCCTCCACTTGACATTTGGATACATTAAAGATGTCTGCCACCTCAGCAGCAGACTCAGTCTTCAGGCTCTTGATGATCAGCACTTTGGTCTGTGGTTGAATCTTTGGCATGTTGTCAGAGGTCTAGTCGCACCTCATATGAAAGTCTGGTGCGCTGGGGTTATTTCTATACACATCTGGGAATGTGTTAATTACAGTATTTGTCACAGGTTAAACTCTTATCTGTGATTTGTTGCATCATCTGAAGAGACGACAAGACTTTTGTCCTAGCAAAAACAGATGTTATGGGCTTAGCCAAGCTGTGAACATCAGAACACTTTTTGATGGTTTCATTTTGCACCAAATTATTAATGTGAAAGCCCTTGACATTAAAATGGACCATTTATTATAAAAATTGATTGGTTGGAAATAAAGTTATGCTATTTTTAGTTACTATGTCTTTATGCGACAAGACTTTTGTCAGGCACTGTAGTTCTCTCCCTCACCAAGTCAACAACAAATAAAATCCCTTCACCGTCGATCCGATATCTTTTCAACTGCGCATCATTCAGAATTTCCAAGTCATTCCGTCTTTCAACAGCAGCAGCCATTTTCCGATTCTTTGTAAATAGGTGTAAGCGAGTTAGGAGTCCTCTTGACTACTTTTAAGCTCTCCCAGACTTAGGAGCTACTTTTAGGCCTAAAATGCTTTGTGAATAACACTTAGTGAAAATAATTCGGAGTCCTAAATTTACAACTGACACGCCCATTTTTTTTTTAGGAGTTTCTCCTAAATCCGGCAGTTAGGACCTACTTTTAGCACTAAGATGCTTTGTGAATACGGGCCCAGGAGTGTCTCCCATTTTATTTTGCTTAGATATGAGCGCATCCTGTCAAAGTTTGCTCGGCTAAAATTGAAAATTTTTGTTTTTGAAGACTCCTTTTTTAACTTCTATATAAAGGGTTTTAAGTCAAATTCCATATTGAGGCCCTTTGGTGCCAAAGTGCCAAGAGTATAAATACAAAAGGGCTCTCTTCTGAGAAGAGCATTATTCATGTCACCCCGACGTCTAGATACAGAAACACATTCAATTCCAATATGCTTTAAGGTAGACAAATTATATTTAAATTTATTGAAATGAACCGCAACTGGATTTTTTTTATCATCAAGTCCTATGCTGCTTCTATGTTCAGCAATAAGTGTTTTTAAGCACCGCTGGGTCTTACCGACATCGGCAAGACCACAAGGACATTTTATCAAGTAAACAACATTTTTCGTAGAACATGTGATGACACCTTTTATTTTTATCTGTTTACCGGAATGTGGATGACTGAAGAAATTATACTTAAAAGTAAAATTACATTGTGCATCTATAATTGCCATCAGGAATTGAAGAAAGAAAATGTGAGGGTGTATTTCGTGGTTGGTCTGCCCTCACTACAAAATCACATATTAGGTGGATGTTTATAAACAAAACGTGGAAGGTCTTTAAAAGGTTTTTTAAGACTGGTATATCTTAAGTTCAGATCCCAATGTTTTTTTATAATGTTTTCAAATTGCTTTCCTAACGGAGAATACTGTCAGATACATGAAAATCTCTCATCCACTGTTTTCACACGTTTTCTATTGAGACATTCAACTTGATCAACATTCTTGAATTTGTCAGCTGCATTTGAAATCCAATTTTCAGCATAGCCTCTTTCTCCAAATCTCTGGATAAGAAATGCACTTTGTGTGTTGTAATCTTGATCAGAGCAACAGATGCGTCGTATCCTATTGAACTGACTTATCGGTAAACTCCTTTTAAGGGAGATGGGGTGGAAACTTTTACCATGCAGGATAGTATTTTTATCTTTAGGTGTTCTATAGAGGCTAGTTTTTAATGTATTACAGTCTTTGAAAATCAGTTGGTCAAGAAAATTAATTTGAAGAGGATCTAAATTAATAGTGAAACACAAGTGATTGCTACTTTCATTAAGAAAACGATGAAAATCGAGGATTTCATGTTCTGTGCCATGCCAAATGAGAAAAACATCAATGTACCTTCGCCAGAGGACTATGTTAGGAAAAAAAAAAAGGGTAAACAGAATTGAAAACATATTCATGTTCAAACAGACCCACATATAAATTAGCATAATTGAGTGCCATAGTACTTCCCATAGCTGTACCTTTAATCTGTAGGGGAAAAAAAAAAAAAAAAAAAAAATCATCCTTATATCTAAAAAAAGTTTTGTCAATACAAGTTTGGTAAGTTCCGTAATACAATAAAGACTAGGTATATTGTCAAAATTAGGGCTGCCGGATAGCTCACTCAGTAAAGCATCGCATTGCGAAGCAGAAGTGACTCTCACGTCGCGGGTACGAGCCCCGCTTCGTACCAGCCGGCAGTGGTCGGCAGCTTTTTCAGAGTAGCGCACAATTGGCTATTGCGCTACAGGGTTGCAAATTGGGAAGGGACTGCCGGGAAGGGATTACAATAGTTGCCTTGTTCATTGCTCAAGCGCCTCCTGTTGGCCAGACGGGCGCTCGTCAGGAAGATTCTAAGCCTGGTCATGTCCGGGTATCCTCCACCCTCGTTCTGAACTTGCAAAGATTCAACCAATGAGTGTATAAGAAGCGGTGGTTGACAGGCGCGTGCTCCGGAGGAGAGCCGCGAACTGTCTACACTCTCCTGAATTGGCAGGAAGGGGTCACATACGAGCAAGCCTTGTACATAGTTCACCAATTGGGCATTCCAGATTCGGGTGGGATTGGAGATGCCAAATTAAAAAAAAAAAAAATTAGAATCCCGTAGAAAAAAGTCAATAGCATTAATGCCTCCGTGATGTGGTATATTTGTATAAAGTGACTCCACATCAAGGGTAGCCAAAAATATATCTTCAGCCAGTAATTTAACATCTTTTAAGACCTTAATCATATCCATAGAGTCTTTAACAAACGACGGCAAAGATGCAACATGTGGTTTCAGAACCATTTTTGGGAGTACTTTTGGGAGCTGGCAGTGTGCAGACTGTTTCCTCTTTTTTGCTCTATTTTGAAAGTTTTTTGTCTTGCACCTGTATTTTAAATTGGATGTGCACACACTACCTCCACTTCACTGAAAGTGTCTCTACAACGTCATGGCTTCCCACACTTGACAAAGGAAGGACTTGACCAGACTCAGAATTTCACTCATTTTTCAGTTTATTAACAATAAACAAGTAAGGTGAAAAACCCTTTAACACACAAGAATAAAACAAATGTAAACTAGAGAAGCAATTTCTGAAGAAATTGCGAGTGTGAATGCTGAAAGCTGAAGCCACACTGCAATGCTGTCTTGAATACAATAAAGTTTGAATAATTTGAATGTTTGCTGATGCCACACTGAATAGCTGCCATGAAAATACAATCATTTTTGAATTATGTAGAATACTTGAATGTTCATTAAAAAACTGAAAGAAAGCTGAACAAAGAATGAATGGAAGAACAATGCTAACCATGCTAACCACATTACTCAGCTAACTTAGCTAATGTTGTTAGCAGTTATGCTAACATTGCTAACCATGCTAACTATGCTAGCCATGGTACCAAGCTAACTTAGCATAGTTAGCATAACCGCTAACAACATTAACAATGCTAACTATGCTAACCACGTTACTCAGCCAACTTAGCTAATGTTGTTAGCATTATTAGCATAGTTAGCATAACTGCTAACTATGCTAACCACGGTACCTAGCTAACTTAATTATGCTGCATTCAGTAACACTCGTAAACACGAGTCGTGTCGTGAATTAATGCTGCATTCGGTAACGCGTCCCACGAGCAGTGTTTTCGAGACGCGACTGTTATTTTCCGTTCTTTTGACCTCACGACCTCACTGTCCGAATTATCCTTCCTCGTACCTTCAACTTAATTCACGACACGACTCGTATTTACGAGTGTTACTGAATTCAGCATTAGTCGAAGGTACGAGGAAGGATCATTCGGACAGTGAGGTCGTGAGGTCAAAAGAACGGAATTCACCAGTCATGTCTCGAAAACACGGCTCGTAGGATGTGTTACCGAATGCAGCATTAATGTTTTAGCGGTTATGCTAACTATGCTAACAATGCTAACCATGCTAACCACGTTACTGAGCTAACTTAGCTAATGTTGTTAGCGGTTATGCTACCTATGCTAACAATGCTAACCACGTTACTCAGCTAACTTAGCTAATGTTGTTAGCAGTTATGCTAACTATGCTAATAATGCTAACTATGCTAACCACGGTACCTAGCTAACTTAATTATGCTGCATTCAGTAACACTCGTAAACACGAGTCGTGTCGTGAATTAATGCTGCATTCGGTAATGCGTCCCACGAGCCGTGTTTGAGACATGACTGTTATTTTCCGTTCTTTTGACCTCACGACCTCACTGTCTGAATGATCCTTCCTCGTACCTTCAACTTAATTCACGACACGACTCGTATTTACAAGTGTTACTGAATGCAGCATTAGTCGAAGGTACGAGTAAGGATCATTCGGACAGTGAGGTCGTGAGGTCAAAAGAACGGAATTCACCAGTCATGTCTCGAAAACACGGCTCGTGGGACGCGTTACCGAATGCAGCATTAATGTTTTAGTGGTTATGCTAACTATGCTAACAATGCTAACCATGCTAACCACGTTACTCAGCTAACTTAGCTAATGTTGTTAGCGGTTATGCTAACTATGCTAACAATGCTAACCACGTGACCATGCCAACCATGTTACTCAGCTAACTTAGCTAATGTTAGAAGTCGAATGAAGTGTCTAGGAGAAAGTATGCTGAAGTTATACAGGTTCAAAGTAGCACAAGCGTTTGAAGACTGTTTCAATGCATTTCTATGGGACAAAAAAAAAAGTGAAATATTTTAAAAAGTATAAATAGTATGAAAGAGAAGAGTAGTAGCAATAATGTCCAGAAAAAGCTGCACGTTTTGATATATGAATTGTTGAAATAGCACAAAGTGTGTAGGACCAGTTTAATAGCGTAGAACAGAGGAAGTAGTAATAATAATAATAATAATAATAATAATAATAATAATAATGATAAGTATAAAGAAAATGGCCGACATGAAAAACAATAGTAATAAAATTCAGCGTTTTCCGCCAAACAAGGTAATTAGCCTACATTTAAGCGCATTTCCAGGTGAGTACATTTAATTAGGTAAAGGTAAGTATATTTTAAACAACCATTAGCCATTAAATATAAACCCAGGTAAGTGCTGCATAAATCAGATATCGAATAAAGAGAAACTTAAGGCTCTACTCCACTAGACAGATTATGTCGAAACTTTCTGTCAGCCAACTCTTGACAGAAATATCAAATGTCTATCCACCTCAGATTAAAAAATCTGACAGAAGCTCCGATTGACTGTCGACTATGGTTTTGGAAGCAACTGTCGACATAAAATTTCTCATGACGTTCCACTTGAGAGATCATTACAGTTTGACAGTATCGAGCGATGACCATATCATGTGACACGACGGTCTCTACTCGACCTCATTTACCATGCTGCCGGCGAGGAGACAACAGGTCGCGGCAGCTGTTGCCACCTTCATTATAATAAAAAAGGAGGAAACCGATGTACCCTGTCCTGATTTGGTTTTAATTGTACATAGCTCGCAATCAGTGGCGGGCGGGGGACAGAGGACAAGGAGGGCGATAAACATGTCTTTAAACTGCTTATTAGTCTTGATCTGTTTTCGGTCAATTTCCCTGGTAAAAGACACTTGAACTCTCCCCTCTCAGGTGTAGCTAATTGTCTTCGTTAAGACGAGAAATCAAACGCACCAATTGAACGCAAAAAAGAGCGCATTTCAATCTTTTTCCAATTAAACAATCATTACGCACAGGTTTGACGACTTGCTTAGGATGTGACAAAATTTAACGCGGAAAATCCACGGTGGTTTTTTCGTGAAGAGTTGCCTATTAAGGCATGTGAATTAAACATTTTATAGAATTTACTATTCACTCGCCTAAACATTTCATTATAAGGGAAACTAACGTGTTGACCAAGAACAATGATTGAAATCGGGTCACTAATCTCATCCGTTTCAAGGGATGCCCCCCCCCCCCTCCCCCCCTCCAGTTTTCCGTCCACCGCCCGCCACTGCTCGCCATTGAACTGGTTCCGTAAATTATGCATCTTCCGCTGTACCTCAAGCGACGTCCCTGGAACATGCTTTTGCAAGATCAGCCCAAGCAGCCATTTTTTTCATCCTGTCTTTATATTCTGATGAGCTAACATCCCACAAACTGGGTTGGTTTTGGTAGCTGTTAATCAGCTGAAATGTCTCCGATTTCGTCCATTCTTGGCCATCAGTGCTTGCCATTTTGTCATATAGGAAGAAATCCACACAACACGCCCTTTTATACACCACACACCATTCACGGACTATTGCGCTTCCCGAAAGTAGCTTCCCCAAAATAGAACCGGTTCTATTCTCTGAGAGCGCTGTCGCGAGTCATTATGACATTCTTTCAATAGTCCATCCACTTGACACCAATAAATTCTGCGACAAACTTCCGAAAGTTTTTCCGCACTCTCGGAAGTAACTGTCGTTTCGTTATCCACTAGAGATTTTCTCTCCGACAGCAACTTCTAACAGTAAAAACTGACTAGTGGAGTAGCACCTTCAGTTTACATTTTAGAACCATTTACTTTTAAATTAACCTCTTTACCTTATGCTTAACCCGAATTATTTTATACAGAATTATATTTCATACAGACTTTAGACATGTATTTCTATCACACATTTAAGTAAATACTCATTTTTTTAACTTAAATGAAATCAAGCATTTTAATCGGATTTTTACTGTAGATTTTAACATACTATTTTTGAACAGAAATACCTCTTTATACATAAATTAAACATTTTTAATTTGCATTTTAATAAAGCAAAATTCGCTATATTTTTACTAGTACTATTTATACACTTTATCAATTTATTTTTAAACAAGGTTTTATGCAAACTAATTCGGCCGCTTTTTTTCCTCTTACAATTTAAACAAGTATTTTATGCTAAATAACAAGGTAGGTAACCAAAAGAACCGAAATAAGCACAAATTGCACCTACATCTTAACAGTTTAATATCTAAATAAATATTTTAGCCAATTTCAATTACAACTGATAACTGATAACTTTAAACTGAACTCTACCCATATAACAACAGACAGTGCAATTCATTCGCCCAAATACATAGGCTACAACACAGCTAGCGATCACATTTTTATACAGTCCAGTGAAGAGACGTGAGCTTACCGGTAGCACTTTTGATTCGAGTCCTTGCATGCGTTTGATGCGTGCTTCTTTAGCGATTGCTTCTGCAGTTCTCAGTTCCGTTGCGCAGTCAAACGACTCGTGGGTCGCTTGAGTTCATGGCGTGTGCTGCTTAGTCCAATAGCGCTCACCTGCGCGCAGCAGCACGGCCAGCACGCACGCAGTCACTCCCCAAGCAGATCGCCGCAACAATGCGTCTGCAGCATGCGACACTATTTAAACACAGCAGATGCGTGGATGATGGAAGATATGTAGCCTAGCGTTGTAGTAGGAGTAGCGTGAAGAGACAGCGGCTTTGGCCGATGAACCACGCGTTGCATGCATAATTATTGCGTGCGCATATTGTATGCGTCTTAAAGCAGGCTGGAAAAAAATGCGACACATGAGTATCCTATAGGCTAACGCAATGTTTAAGGTCCCGTTTGCAAAGTCAAATCCTGGGCTAAATAAATTACTGAAAACAGTTTAGCCTTCGTCCATAAATGCGGGGATGGAAAATGGATGCTCCCTCCGACATTCAATTCGTGTATGCCCTCATACATCGCATCCATTCAGCCAATTAACGTTATTTCACCGATCACAACCAGATTTAACATTAATCAAATAAAGTAGCCTACTGACATTTTCCAAATAAACCTTTTTAACATTCTAAAAGGCTGGACTTTGGACAAGGCAGCCTACCCTTGGGAATACAGCAGCCTGAAAAAAATATATTGTGACCCCCCAATGTTGACCTGAAGTTGGCGCCACTGCCAACAGTGAAATATGATGGTGGGTGAGTCATGTTTTGGAGGCGTTTTAATTCATGAGGTCCAGGGGCACTGGTGAAGATTAATGGCATAATGAATTCCACCAAGTATCAGGATATTTTGGCTGACAATCTGGTTGCCTCCGCCAGAATGCTCGGACATAGCTTTAGGTGGACTTTCCAACAAGACAATGACCTAAAATATACCTCAGGTTCCACACAGAATTGGTTCTATGACGACAAAATCAACATTCTGCAATGGCCATCTCAGTTGCCAGACCACAATCCAATTGAAAACCTGTGAGCTGAATTGAAGAAGGCAGTTGATAAACACAAACCTAAGAATGTGAAGGATCTTAAAAGGATCTGCTTCGAGGAATCACCCAAAATCACCCAAAATGTGCGCCTCAACCCTGTCAAAAATGACAGGAAAAGACTCCATGCTGTTATCCTTGTCAGAGGTGGTTGCACTAAGTACTAAATGAAGGGTGCCAATAATTATTAAACCTTGATTTTGTTGAAATTTATTTTGTATTAAATGATTGTTCTGATTTTGATTTTCGATTTTTATGATCAAAATATTTCACGCGTTGGTATATTTCTCTATAATTACACTTCCGGTCAAAAGTTTTAGGACACCCCAATTTTTCCAGTTTATTATTGAAAATTATGCAGTTTAAGGTCTCATTGTTCTCTAAAATAAAAGCATAGACATGAGAGAACAAATACACAATTGAATTTAAAAAAGAAATCATGGAATTAATTTATAAACCAAAATGTATTCTAAACTTTTGACTCAAAGTACCCACCTTCAGCAGATATAACAGCTGAACACATTCGTGGCATTCTTTCTACAATGGAAATCAAATATTCTTCAGAAAGTTCTTCCCAACTCTGTTGCAGAAGTTTCCATGAATGTGTGGCACTTGTAGGTTGCTTTGCTTTCACTCTTCTGTCCAGTTCATCCCAAACCATCTTGATGGGGTTTAAGTCTGGAGACTGTGCTGGCCACGCCATGTTTTCAACCTTACCATCTTGTTCCATTTTCCTATGGTAGTTCTGGCAGAGCTTGGACTTATGTTTTCGGTCATTATCTTGCTGCAAGATTAACCCCTGACCAATTAGACGCATACAAGAGGGCACTGCATGGTGCTGCAGAATGCTGTGGTAGCCGTTTTGGTTCAAGGTACCTTTCACTCTGTACAAGTCACTGACCCTGGATCCTGGAACAGCCCCAGACCATCACGCTTCCTCCTCCATGTTTGACAGTTGATGTCACACACTGAGGAACCATCCTTTCACCTACTCAACAGCGTACCAAAAACCTGGGTAACCTTACTTTGTTTAAATCTTCTGGCAGTTCACCATTTACCTTTGTGCCATTTCAAGCTATTTGTAGGACTGGAACTGCATAATTTTCAATAAAAAACTGGAAAAATTGTAGGGCTAGCGATAACCGGTATCGCATCGCAAAATGCGATCAGTTTTTCTTTTTAAATATTTTGTGATAGTCTTCGGATTTAAAAGTTTTAGTCCAGTTTTGAACAAAAACGGGCTCCTACGGTCTCTTAAATATCGTTCCGATCGCCCTCCGCAACTACACTATGGATAACCTAACAGCGCGACCATGGTAGCGAGTTGAATGACCCCATTTTACTACCTCCGCGCCAGTCCCGACCACAGAGCTAAAGAAAACACTGGAGTGGGAAACGTCATTGGCTGAACCAACCGCAAAACCTGAGACGCGTCCGCCACCCTTTGTAAAGAATCGGTGGGGGAATTGCGCTATCAAACGCTGTACATGTGTAGGGGAGACCGGGGTTACCTCGTCATGATTTTGTATTTGGCTCCATAATTCTTTGTTGCTAAAACTTAGAGAAATATCTTTATGGTATATGTGTAGTGCAGAATGTCGCCTACAAAACTTGTATTGATACAATCTCAATATAACATTTATGTCACAATATTCAATTTTCAATGTGTCAAAAACATGCCTTAGTAACCCCTGGGTGGGGTAAAATTGTCATAGTTGGCAATCAGCTGAAGCTGAAAAAGTCCAATATTCTCATAACAGAAATGGTGAGAACTGTTTTATTCTTACAACAAACCAACACAAGCTATGATTTATGCATAATCACCATCAGAGTTGCAGTTATGACATATGTAGGCGAGCGCACTGACATTTGCACAGTCCTCATGTGCCCACCCTTTGCATGAGAAGCATTGGACCCACTCCTCTCCACCTTTGGATGATGAGTAAGGACCACGGCACCAAAGAGGAGCAGCAAACATCCCCACTGACAAAGGAATGGAATGCAGAGGCCCCAGGGCTGGCACCTGCCAACCCTAAATACTCTGCCAACACCTCAACTTTAATGGGCCCCACCTCTGGCCCATTAAAGTGGAGGTGAAAGAATGAGAAACGGGAGGGGTTGCAAGGAGCAAACCCTTACACATTCATACTTTTGTCCTCCAAACAAAGGCCCTAATAGGTCCTCTATCATAAACATAAAATAAATGCAAATATGAGAATTATTAAGACACTATAGGTGCCTGAAAAACAATAAATAGGCTCCTATATTTGACTTTGGAATATTTTAATATCGGCCTAACACAGGACCTACAAGCGGGGCAACCTCAGCACCCTGACGAACTAACCCCATGCTGCTTGGCCAGTGTAGCCCCGTGCTCCCATTTTGGAAATCAGACCGGATCTCTCATCTCATGATGCAGCAGGCCTTTATCTTATGTGTTGTTAATAACTCTAGTTACATACTTTATGGAACAGTAAAAACCGTGGAAATCTTTGTCTTCAAAGAAGCTAGACGCATTTCTTTCAGAAACTTAAAGTTTACAGTTTGGGTCAAAATTCAGTTATTTAGGCAGAAAACACTTACATGACACTACAAGTCCTTCTTCTTTCCAAGAGATGACGTCGCTGGGATGTCACATAATGTGTACATTTTCGTTTTCCCGTCAGTGCGTTTGCAATGAAAAAACTGGGGTGACAAACCTAACCCCGTGGCCGAAGTAACCCCGGTCTCCCCTATATGCGACTAGATTAAATTAAAAACACTGGACTGGTGACACACATCAGGTGTCATCCAACACAGGTATTAAATATAAAAATAACGACGACAACGAAGGTTTCCAGATGTGTTAATTGCATTTTAAAAAACCGCGAATTATTGTGTGATGGTCGAGATCCGGACCGTCCCGCGTTGGAATTAGGGGACCGACGTTAGACTGAACGACCAGAACATTGCTGACAGAATCTAAAAAGAATGAGTGATTCAGAGTAAGTTAGGTAATGGTCTCAATTCTTAAGCAATGTATGGACTTTAACCCGTCATTACGAAAGGATTTTGGCACATCGTTGTATTTTTGTATCGCTGTATAGTGTACCGTTTTGCAAATATTAGGCAGTGGTCAAGCACGTGAGCACTGACATAGATTCTAACCCAACAAATCGACAAACCTGCATTACAGGTCATGTAAGTACTTAGTTAGGAATTTCTCTTTGTGCAAGGTAGCCTACTGAAGAGCTTTGAAATTAAAAGTTTCCATCGTTTGCTATTAATTATGAAGAAAATGTTACTTTCTGTTTTACTGAAGGGCTTGTGTCATCTGTGTCTTACGTTTATTGGCATGACTGATTATTAATTAGTATTAGAACATCATAGGAGTTAAATTGGCATAGGTATGAGTTGCAGTTGTAAAAAACCAAATAAAAAAATATCTGAGATACAGATATCTTATTGGTGCTGTAAATTAAAAGGAAAAAAGGGCTCTCTAGTAAAAGATGGGGAGGACTAGTAAACCTGGGTCATTACTGGTCCGGATGTCTCGTGAAAAAAAAAAAAAATTTCTATCCCTGATATACAAAAAAAGAGTGGTATATTTATGTAAAAGGAATGCTGTTTTCATATTTTGGAGACATTTGTACCTTGAATTCCTGCAGTGCTCTTTATTCTAGATTATGGCAATTTTTATTTTAATATTTAAAAGTTCATCTTGGTTCATAATTGCCAGTATTCATTTCTTTCACAGTAAAAATATTATCCATGATAAAACAGTCCTGAATAGTCACTGATTCACAGCCTAAGCCAGGTGAGTGGCTTAAGTAGAACCAACTAAAACTTAGTAATTCCTATTCAGTAACTGTGTTACTACATATTAGCTGTAAGTGGGTCCCAATAGGTGAGTCCAAGTAGTTTTAACACTGCAATGCTACTGTAACTCAACAGCCTTGGTCTTCATTAGGCGATGTTAATTAGTGTTAGTACCTACTGTTAGCCAAGTGTTCTCAGAGATTAAAATAAAAGGTTAAAGTGCATATACAGACGTTGTTGTTAAGTTTTATTTTTGCTACAGTTCTGAAAAATGCTACATAATGCTACAGACTTCTAGAGACAGCATAGCGTTTTCGCTACGCAGTTATTGTTGCTTAATGCCAGCCCTGAATTGGGGTGTTGCCTAAAACTTTTGACCGGTAGTGTATATTGTTTATAATTTGGAAACCCCAAAATTCTGCAGAATTGTACATTGAGAAACGTTGATCTCTGTTTGTTCACGCATCCCTCAACAAAGCGGCGAACCTCAAACCAAACAATTATCGGTTCTCGACCTCGATGAAAAAAAAAAAAAAAAAAAACTTTCTTGGTCCCGTGGCAAATAACCCCCCCCCCCCCCACCCAAGACCCACTTGCCATGGAACCACTTACCCTCTGTTGTATTTTCGCCGGCCAAATTTGGATTCGTCAATTTCCACCACTAGCCCTGGGCCCCCTACAGCGGTGGTACTGCACTGCCGGACCACACGAAGACAAACTTCGCAACAATTAGTGAACCAGTGACAACGGTTTCCTTGCCTGTTGTGACTCCGTCGTCGAGGCTGGATTCCTTTATCGCCGCTTTGTTTGTCATCCGCGCCGCCCAGCAGTAGGTGAGTATAGCGGGATCGAATCTGCGTTGTGTCTAGTGTTTTCTCAATGATGACACAGGCATGCTGCTTTTCCACAGCTCTTTTCACCACCCGCGACAGACTGCGACATACGGTTCAGCAGTGAGATATACAGCAATCCGCAGCATACAGCCTTTTTGTTGCGCCTTCTTGTTCCAACGCATATTCAGAAAGGAACGAGTAAGGGGTCAACATCAGCTATTTAACCCTTCGGGGGGCGTGACAGACGCGATGAACTTTCGAAAGCTAAAAAAAAAAAAAAAAAAAAAAAATCATATCTTACTATACTCGTTAAAATGAAATAAAAAGCAGTTAAAGAGTGCACATTTCTGGAATGCACATGTTCAGAGTACTCCTTTTGCATTATACAGTCCCTATTAAAAATCACAAGAAATGATTTCCCGGAAGTGTTTAGGCACTCTGCGAAATACTTTGGGCAGATACCCTTCATAACAAGTGTCCATAAATAGTGGAACATCATCACTCCATTTCATTCTCCCCCTCTGATTTACACTATTTTATGGACAGGCCTCAATTCAGTAACATCCAGTAATTAAAATAAAATGGAGGCAGAACCAACATTCAAATGTAGCAAGGTGCAATCTCTTCATTCCAACCCTGAAAAAGGTTAACCTATTACTAAATTATCCTGTGAAGGATTAGGAAGGGCGTGAGGTGATCAGTCTCCCACTCAACCATAGGTGAACATGCCATATACACATCCAACATAGAAAGCTGCTATCCGATTGTGTCTAACTACAGACAACACTGGCCGAAGAAAAAAAGGGAAAAAAAAATAAATAATACATGCACTCAATAGGCAAGTTTAACTAAAATTACACACTCAGAGCATTTCAAAATGCTATTTTCACCCTTTGATTAGACATGGTTTGAATAAGCCTATTCACCGGTTTGATCAGTCTACCCTTTCTGGTACGGAGCCCCTCTCTCGAGTAATCCTAGATGACTCCGGTGCCACATCAGTGTTGGTGCATGGTTCTGGCTCCACCATGGTGGCAATGCACGGTTCTGGCTCACAGTTTGAGAACCCATCTTGAATAGGCAATTCCGTGTAGAAAGAATCTACTGAGGTTGCGTCGGACGACTGGTCAGAGTCCTGATAGACTGCTACTGAATACGCATCCTCAGTTTCAACAACCAAAGGATTAATTCTCTGAGATACATCACGTGGGTACTCCGTACTCCCTAAAAGAGTCCGATCAAAATCTACACAAAAATCATCCCCAACCATTCCCAAGTTTTGTGATGCTTTTGAGCACCCTTCTTCCTCCTCCCCATCCCCAACATCATCTCCCATCTGAGAGTCGGTGAGATTAGCGACCCACCGTGCAGTCCTAATATCACTCTGGGTCCCTTGGCTTACATCATCATTTGACATACGGTCATGACTAATGCTAAAGGACAGCTCAACGGCATGCTCAGACTCTTCCCATGAAGGTAGGGGAAAGAAATTGACAGGCATGATAAGATTCCTATGGACAGTTTTAACCTTGCCTGTAACAGGGTGGCGAATGCCGTAAGTGTTCAATGTGCCGTTTTTACTGACAACAACATACACAGTACTTTCCCATCGATCAGCCAGTTTTTTCTTGCCTCTTTCCCCTTTGTTTGCACGCAAAACCCTGTCCCCCTTTTCGATTGAGTGTCCTTTCATTCGGCGATTATACACATCTGCCTGCCTAGGCCCTACTTTCCCACCTGATTTATTATTTCAATAATGGTTTTCCGCATTATTTTATGTTATCTATCGCGAGTTTCAAGTCTCCTTGGATACTTTGCGCCATTAAAAACGCAACGGTGAGGTATGTACTGTATTTGCGGCAAAATGAAGAAATCGATTGATTTTTATTGCTTTTCCAGTGAAGCACGACAGATAGTCAGTGGTCCATTTTGAAGTGCTCATCTCGGCTGCAGTCGCGTTACCGCACAGAGAGATGCTTAATAGACATAAACTTCTGTATAATTATTTTAACATTCGCTAATAATACAAAATACCATCATGTAATTAAGTAACTTATGAACTGGTAAGAGTATTTCAAATGTTCGGTATTGCTAACCTTCATAATAAATGTTCATAACATTAGTAACAGTTGTAAACTTGAATTCCGTAATCAAATTAAAAGTATTTGGATGGCTACAAAATAGAAAATGAAGTTTATGTATGTGACATCTATCTTTGAATATTATGGAGGCACCTAGCTTTGCAACATGAAAAAAAGAAACACTCATTCGGATAATCTCTGTATTGCCTACAGAAAAGGCAGTATCTGCAGTCAGATATGCAAAAATTTTCTAGCTCGCCCGCTATGCGCGCTCGTATCGTATTACATACTGTATGTGTCACTCCCTACCGATTTTCACATTAAACCTACACCCTTGGACGACAATAATTCATTTGGACGCTCACTTTGCTGCATTTAAATCCGCCTTATTCACAATTATGTAAAGGTGTCCCAAGTGTCTTTTATTTTAATTTAAACAATTGAAATGGTCATAAAGCGCTCGTTAGATCGTGCGGAAGTTCCAGAGCAGTTTACTTTTCGCAAAGCATAGGTCTACTAATGAGTAAATCATTTAGCCCATTGTTTAGTCCCCCTTGGATCGCAGTAAGAAAATCTTTAATTACCAATGGATTATTATGATAATTGGAAAACGTGTTAATAAAGGAAAATGATTGAGAACATGTTATGCCTAACCCTGCATTGAATAAACATTACGCCATTGTTGGCCGGTTGAGGACTAATATGTTAAGCAACAACTCAACATTCACTTATCACGTCGTCTTCGAAATAATTGCATGCTGGGCTTGTAATTTTCTTATTGGAGCGCCAATGGAACAGCTGATGTCAATGGAACCGAATAATGTTGCTCAGGGTGAAAGTGAACTCCTTGCCATTACAAAATATAGTTTCCTGCATGCGCAAATGCATAAGTTCATCATTCCTGTGGGGTACAAAACTTGCCAAGCTTAACCGCGCTCTTGCACGGACGCGGAAGGAATGCTAACCTACTGTCATGACACAAGCCGATAACGACATTGTCAGAGCCAACTCATGCCGTGGAAGCCAGAAATCCATCACCATTTTCCAAACTAGAATTTCTTGTGAGCACAAAAGGCACAGGACCGAGACGGGCTGATGATGCTGTTGTAGCCCAGTGGCATGAGTGAGAGTTCAGATTTTTTGACGTGAAGTTGTTTGAAATATTCTTTTTCAGATTTTTTTTTCGTTAATGTGTCCTGTGAGCATAGTTCTGGCATATACTTCTGTTACAAAACCGTCAGTGAATAACTCACACTTCACAATCACTTGGCACAATTTTTCTCTCCCTAGGTATATCACCATGCGCAGGCTGTGTGTCACAACTGATAATGTAACAATGGATCAATAACTAATAACTGCCCGATATTGTAGTAAAATTAATCGATAATATACGTAATAATTGCCCGATAATGTAATAACTTCCTGCCCCATAATGTAATAACATTTTGACCAATAATGTAATAAAAAGTGTCTGCCCGATAATGTAACAACACTCAACTGATAATGTAATAACTCAGTTCATTCTGTCCATCTAGGCGTGAGTGGGTGATAGTTTTGCCAGATCATCAAGCCAAATTCATGTGGGCGTGAGTTGGTGACAGTGTTGCCAGATTATGGAGCCAAATTCATTAGTGTATGAGGGTGCGGTAGTGTTGCAAGACGTGTCGGGCCAAAGTTATGCAGGGGTGAGTGGGCGGAGTGCTGCCAGATGCGTCTTTTGAAAATCCATTGATCCACAGTCATCCATCAAAAGAATATGTTCCAGCGATAAGAGTAATGGCGCAATAGGGCATGTGACGGCAGCGACCAGGGTCGCTGGTGAGTGTACCACACTATTATTCTATGTTTGAGCAAGTGACCTAACTCCTTGTGACTGTGACGTCAACAGTTCGCCCGTCATTGCTTGCGCAACAGCTGATGAACTGTTGGCGTCACAATTACTAAGGACTTAGGTCAAGTGGTACCCTCACACACCCTATTAACCCCTATGCGCAGAAGCCAAATATGGCTATTAATGCGGCGAGTAAACAGTACAGCATTCACACCCGCAGTTTCTTCCGAAATTGCAAAATTCTAAATTCCTTTATACAATGTCAGATGATAACTGTGTGTGTGCATTTTAGCAAGCACACTCCCGAGGTTCGTCCTGACGAAACGCAGTTCTAGTACTTTTTCCATTTCCACATACTTTTTTGTCCTGTATCAACTGCCCGAGTGTTCGCGATCGACACGCGGTTCAAACGTCGAAACGTCCGGCCCAACCGTGTCTCTGGGCCTTGTATAAACGGTTGCATAGCCCCTTTTCATTCTTTCGCAATCCCTGTTTTTCATCCCTTTTTCTCTCCATTAAAGGAAACGTGAAGGGATTTTGAATGTGGTGATACAATGAAAAAACTATGTCAGAGGAGTGTAAAATATGCATCAAAATTTTTTTTACAATTTGTTTCAACCGAGTAATAAACAGACAAATATTGCTCCAACTGTTGTTCTCCAAAGCCGCCATATTTGCTGCCTGTCACCCAAGCGGTGACGTCACGTCACTTAAGCACTCTCTTGTAGCAAAGGTCTATCACCGCTTACAACAACATACAATCATGTCTGTCATCAGTAGCGAAGACTACGTTGATGATCATATGTCTAGCTCAGACAGACTTTGACGTGACCGGATTGCAGGGATACCAGTTTGAGCCCAAATGCAACGTAGGGGACAGCGATACAAGTGAAGACAACAAAAGTGAACAGGAGCTGGAATTGGATGAGGGTCGAATGGGAAATGTCAACTGGTGCCGTTGTAATGGGTGCGCACATACCTGGTTGACTCAGGAGAAAGAATACCTGTACTGCCACTAAAGACAAGCCAGCAGGGAACTTGCAGCACCATCGAATATCGGTAAACATAAAGGAAAGAGTTCAGTAAGCAATCTACACTTTTTTCGGCTTGTCATTTGCTGGAACGATTTTAAATGGGGGCACAAATGTATTTCGGAGGGCTTTATTAGTTTATTAGCTAGCTAGCTAGCAGCGTGGTGTGTCATCTATAATGTGCCAACCCCAGTTATTTACCATTACCATGTACAGTGGCAGGAGAAATCAAACTCAAAATTTTCGCAGTTGGATGTACGCTTGACGTTTAAACAACCGGGTGGTTCACTTGGTGACCAAACATTCAGTGAAGCCAAAAGAAGAACTGATTTCATTCGATATCCGTGGAGGCTGAATATTGTCCTCTTTCCAGAGGGAAAAACTTATGACATGAATATGGAGAAAAGCATGTTAATTAACCATGGTACGTCCTGTTTATTTGTTTAAGTAAAAGTTGGCCAGAATCTACTCCGTTGAAAGTAACCGCATGCCTCCGCGTATTTTTCGCAATCGTATGTTTTATCAGTGACGATTACAACCAACAGTCTTAATATTGCTGCAGTTGATGGTACAGTCAGCCGCAAAATTCTGACAGCCAACGGCCCCAAAAGTAGGCATGGCCGTTGGATTACTGTAGACACTTCTGTTTAAAAATAAAATCTATGGGTGACACTGCGTTACGACAAATAAAAACAGAACCTATCAGAAGCAACCACCTTCGTTTTAGCTCTATATAAATCTGTATGTCTGCCGAAGGTAAGGTGACTTTACGTCACTTCCTTTAAAGACATGTCGCTGCAACGCAATTTCATTGGTTGAATCTCGCCTGTTCCATTTTAATGGCAGCCTCCTTATCCAGCTTTAGAATGGCATGAAAAGCAAGCTTTCAATAACAATTCTGACCTTAAGAAAAGTTGTAAAAAAATTTTGATGCATATTGTACACTCCTCTGACATAGTTCTTTCATTGTATCACCACATTCAAAATCCCTTCATGTTTCCTTTAAAAATGCATGGTGGAGTTCTGCCATTATGACATCACAGAACGCTGGCCCACTCTAGGCTCTGAGGGCAGCCTCAACACCACAACCAGTATATAGACAATTTTTTTTAAATCGCTCCCCCGGCTACAATTTCCAACGTACACACAAAAATTTTACATCAAAAAGCAGGAAAATTTGTGCAGGCCTGAAAAATGTCACTTTGGAAGAAAACAGACAAAGGGTTGAGACTCTAGGCACCCCCAAGCCACAGGAGCGCCGACCAACTGCCCCATAGGCAGCCATTATAACAGGAGCAGAAAAGTTTGGGAAGAAAGTTGAAAAACACCTTTTTTGAAATCGCCATCGTGACCACATTCTTGACACTACAAGAAAAAAAAAATACATGGGGACGCTCAGCAGAGTCTCCTCTCACTCACGATGTTTTTGTTTTCACCATAGGACCTAAAGTCTGCCAGAAGATAGCAGTAGGTCGGACAGTGTCGCTGATGATTTTTTGCCTAACTTTCTGTCTCACAGCACCTGTGAGATCACCATGGCAAGCACACAGGGGTGCTGCTGTCTCCTTAGAGACACGCACACACATAGAGGAGCTGCTGTGTCAGACTCGCGCGCGCGAGCGCACACACACACACACACACACACACACACACACACACACACACACACACACACACACACACACACCTGTCAGTGTTTTTCACTGGTAAAAATACAGCGTCAGCGATTAAACAGGCCTGTATAAACAAATTTGTCCCTTGAACAATGTCAGATGATACCTGTGTGTGTGTGTGTGTGTGTGTGTGTGTGTGTGTGTGTGTGTGTGTGTGTGAGAGAGAGAGAGAGAAAGAGAGAGAGACAGACAGACTGACTACCTCCCTACACTCTGCCAGACTGCCACTCTAGTATGTGTGTGTGTGAGTGAGTGAGAGACATTGCTTTTAACTTTAGCGTCAAAATTTTAGCAAGCACACTCTAGAGGTTCGACCTGACGAAACGCAGTTCTAGTTGGCTCTGTTTTCTTCCATCATGTCCGTTTTATCTCAAACAAATTACTCTACATGGAATCTGTTTTCATACTTTACTATTGCTATGAGTCCTGAGGCACCAGCCCTGCTGGAAAAACCAGCATGGACCGGCACCAAACACAACATATGCTGGTATGACGCCCACATACGCCTATGACCAGCATACCAACCTAGGTTATTTGGAATGTCCGGATACTCGACATTTGGAAAACCAGATAGGCTACATCTTCGCAACAATCTGACTTTTTCAGGATGTTGTATGGGTCGAATCCACTGAGAGACTTTTTCTAGATATTTTGCTTGCGAGGGGCCCGTAAGACCAAAGTAGGCCAATTCTCGGAAAAACTAATATTGACCAGTGTCGCGTTAGCTGGAGCCATTCTGTTTCTTTGTGTACCACCACTATGGCGGGCACTGCTTAGTAACGTGATTGAAAGTGAAGAATTTATATTTAAATTTATTCAGGCCTACACTTTACTGTATTTACTGGCCCATTTATTTATTTCAAGATTAATTTAATTTCCTTATTTTTTTATTTAATGGGCATATTTATTTATTTATTTAATATTGACCGCTTTGTGTGGCTGTCTGTCCAAACCTAATTAACGATACTCCAAAAACACTCAAGTATCAGGTGTGGCTAGTTATCCCCGATAAGATCGAACGACAACAAGGGTGTAGGTTTGCATATGGGAAGCCAGATTGTCCCGACCAATATTTCAGAGAACTCGTTCTTATCCTTCCAAAGCCATTAGACCCAGTTGTGGAGGCTACGTCTCCAAAACAACCCATTTACGTATTCTAGCATTTGACTGGTTGAAAAGGAAGAGCTACCTGAAGGCTAAAAGTCGAATGTAAATTGACCACTCTGTTCAGGTCGCGAATATTCACTTTTGTCCGAAGCGGCGAACCACGTGCAGGAACCACAGCAGCAAGCTGTTGACGATACAGGTGTATCAGAGCTTCAGGTGAGGTCCTAAGTATGAATTATAGTATGGAATTATAGGGAAAGCATTAAAGTTAGTCTCATGATGTTCAGCAAATATTGAAAGTCAAAATGTCCCGACCTACTTTGGCTCAGTGAGGAAAATGAAAGAAAGAAGTGATCGTAAATCGTAAATTTAACATGATCCAGTCCGATAAAACTCTCAGTTTGCGGCTTGTCCAATTCACAGATACAGGGCCGTCGCAATGGGAGGTTATCCGGGTAAACTGTTCTGGGGCCCCAAGCACGGGGGGGCCCTTGGCATTTCTTAAACTTTGAATATTTTTTTAGGTTGCCGGCCGTTGGCCGGTAACCTACTGTCGTCACTTTGCGTCCGGCATCGTCGTCCGTTTAAAGCCGTAAAAACGGTCTGATGATTTTTTTTTTAATTTGGGGATGTGATCAAATGGGTCATCAAGTTAATGCCCATGCAAAAAGTTTTTTGATTGAATCGTTCATTTAGACTTGGTGGCCATTTTTATGTCAAAAATGGCCATTTTTGGCACTGAGGTGCAATTTTCTCAAAAACTGTCTGATGAATTTTTTTTTTATCGCAGCAATGGAATCAGTATCATGACCTGCTTCAACGGTGTAAACGGCGTTTTGATTGAATCGCTCCTTCATAGCGTCACCTAGGCAACGTGTCCGGACTTCGTCATTTTTCGGGGTGTTTTGGCACAAAATGTGCCGTAACTTGCTTATTATTGCATTTATAGTATAGGTATGAATTGAGCATGTACAGCATATCATGCTTGCCGAGCGTTGTTGATTGGCCGAACTTGACCTTGAGCCAAAAGGTCAAGGTCAAATGGCAAAAATATGCTGTAACTCTCTTAATGTAGCATTTAGAGCTTAGGTTTGTATGAGGCACCTATAGGGAATCAGGTATGCCGAACATTGTGAGTCAGTCACATTTGACCTTGGGCCTCAAGGTCAAGGCCAAATGGCAAAAATGTGCTATAACTTGCTTAATGTAACATTTAGAGCTTAGATATGTATGAGGCACCGATAGGGAATCATGTATGCCAAACATTCTTGGTTGTTCGAATTTGACCTTGAGCCTTAAGGTGAAGGTCAAATGGCAAAAATGTTTTATAACAGCTTAATGTGGCATTTAGAGCTTAGGTATGTGTGAGGCACCTATAGGGAATCATGTAAGCCAAACATTCTCGGCAAGTTGAATATGACATTGGGTGTCAAGATCAAATGACAAAAATGTGCTATAACTTGCTGAATATGGTAATTAGAGCTCAGGTATGTTTGAGGCACCTACAGGAAACCATGTATGCTGAACATTCTTAGACAGTCAAATTTGACGTTGGGCCTCAAGGTCAAGGTTATATGACAAAAATGGCCCATATTTGTTAAATATTATTTTTAGAGCTTAGGTATGTATTGGCCACTAATAGCAAATCATGTATGCTGGTTGTTTTCGACATATTGGATTTGACCTTGGGTAACAAGGTCCAGGTAATGACAAAAATGGCCTAAAAGTCCTTTAATATTGGCTTTAGATCTTCGGTATGTATTGGATACTAATGACAAATCATGTATGCTGATCAAACACACCATATTGGATTTAACTTTGGTCTTCAAGGTCAAGGTCATGTGACAAATCAATCTATTTATTTCCTCGTTTAATAATGTCTTTAGACATTAGTATGTATTAGGCACTAACCCATATATAATTAAAATTTTAATGGGCATTGTAACCGCATGGTCGACCTTTTTTTCGCGATCAATTGCGGCAATAAACACTGGTCAAAATCCATTTTTGGATGTTTGTTCCTATTAGCATCATGGAATAGAAAGAATAATACTAATTAGACCCACTCGGTGGCAGTGTTGTGTAAAAAAAAAATCATTGAAAGCAGAGCAAGAACCAGTAGTGAATTGAGAAGATGGCGCACTTCACAAATTGACAGCAGACAACAGTGAAAGTCCTGGTTAGAAAAAAATCTAATCGGATTTCATGATGTAGACTTCTTAAAGATTATATTTTTGCTAAATGGCAGAAAAGTGACAAAAAAATGTTGCTGTCTGTCACTCATGAAGAAGTGTGACTGCTCTGTCGAGTTGCCTGATAATGGTAACTAAAACCCCTTTCTCACTGAGCTGCGTTAGCCCGCGGAAGTGTGTGGATGAAACAGTTCTCTTGTTTCGCAGAGAAGCCCGTATACCAGTCGCGCCGGAAGGAGTTTTGAAGTGGGGGGACACTTACTTATTAACTTGTGGAAGTAACTGTATAACTTAAACAGTAGAAAAAAATATTGGTCACTATTGAAATAACATTTTAACATTAACATTAGAAATAACTTTTTGTAATGAAAACATGAACAAAAAAACATGAACAGAAAACATCACCAGTGCTTCATCTGTATCTTACTGTACTCATTTCTGATATTTCCTAAATACCAAAGTAAAATCACTGTTATTTCATTTGGCATTTACCACGGCAATTAAAGGTAAGCAGAGTCCGCATTCAATTAATTTGTATATAGCTTCTTTTATTTATTTACCACGGCATGGAGGAGAAAAATGCTACTTTAAATAAAGGTAACCTTTTTCTCATCCGTAGTGAATTAAGTGAGAGAAGCCACAAATTATTTTACGGTAGGGCTGGGACGATTCTGAATCGATTCTTTTTTAAGGCGTAGTACCACCGCCTGCTGCCATGGAGCAAACATCCGAGCTTTCCCTTTTCCTTTAATAAACCCGACGCAGGTTGAACGAAAGTTCGAAACATCAAAGGGCATTTGAAATGCTTCCGGAAAAAAACTTGACTGACATCAGTATTTTTCGGCGACATGCGGCACGGAGCCAAGTAAAGGACTACAGAATCGTCTCCTATTAACCAATTAGGCTACTCTAAGAAAAGTAACCTGTTCCAGTTTACTTGCTTGATTAGCAATCAAATGGTGGATGCGTTTACTCTCTAAGTTGAATGAGTAGAGCTGTTTATTAAGACAGCATGTTTGATTGCTGCATTTTGAAATTTAAATGGCCATAGAACAGCACAACATGAACACGATTGCCATTGCCACGGCATTTTGTGCGACTGTGATAATTTATATCTCACATTCACGTTTCATCCGCTTTACAGAATGTTTTCCACCTTGTGTATTTTTTAGACGCGTGAAATCCAGGGCGATCTGAAAACAAATCTCTATTTTTATTTTATCATTATAGATCTCCTAAAAGTACTACAATGAGAGATGAAATGCAGAATTGGGATATGGTGATGTTGAACGAGGATTTTTTTTAAAAGTGTGATAAGACCACTTGCCGTCATGGGGTCGCGTGTAATTTCTTGAAACATACACACCTGAAGCGGCTTAAATGATTTAAAATGCCGTCGGGAAGACGCCTGAGTTTAGATTTCGCTAATTGCAGGTGCTCCGCCCTTCCTTAAATCTGCTCCCGTGTACTTGTCCTAAATAACAATCAAGCAATTTCAGTAGCCTATAACGATTAAGATGTGATGGTGAAAAGCAGACAAACCTAACTCGGCTACGGTGTTAGAGTGAAAGAATGCCAATACTTCGAATAATTTAAAAAAATCTTCCTCTGAATTGCATCTCTCATTGTAGCATTTTAGGACATTAAAGATTAATTTAAAACAGATTTGTTATAAGATCGCCCTGGATTTTCAGCGTCTAAAAAATGCACAAGGTAGAAAACATTCCGAAAAACGGATGAAAGGTGAATGTGAGGTATAAATTATCACAGTTGCATGAAATGCGTGGCAATGGCAATCGTGTTCATGCTGTGCTGTTCTATGGCCATTTAAATTTCAAAATGCAGCAATCAAACATGCTGTCTTAATAAACAGCTCTGTTCATTCAACTTAGAGAGTAAACGCATCCACCATTTGATTGCTCATCAAGCAAAGTAAATGGGAACAGGTTACTTTTCTTAGAGTAGCCTAATTGGTTAATGGGAGACGATTCTGTAGTCCTTTATTTGGCTCCGAGCAGCATGTTGCCGAAAAATACTGATGTCAATCAAGTTTTTTTTCCGGAAGCATTTCACATGCCCTTTGATGTTTGGCGCTTTCGTTCAACCTGCTTCGGGTTTGATAAAGGAAAAGGGAAAGCTCGGATGTTCGCCCCATGGCAGCAGGTAGTGGTACTACGCCTAAAAAAAAATCGATTCAGAATCGTCCCAGCCCTATTTTATGGACTTAATTTTAGTTACAATTGTTAAAAAAAAAAAAATACAATAGAAAGCTGACGCATTAGTCGTATACACCATGAATTCATTCGCAGAGGTACGGGACCATTCTAGCCTGACAAGCCAGACTATAACATCAAAATGTATAGTCTGGCCACAACCGATAGACCGGGCTTAATCCTAGGGGCGGAATCAGCGGTTGTCTTTCAAACTGCCTCTGCACGCAATAGGATAGCGCTACGACCAATCAGAGCAACGAACAAGGTGACGTATTCAGAGCGATGGAAAAGAGTCAACGGGGGAGTAAACATAGAAGGGATACGGCTAGTTATGGAGAAGTCCATCCATCTACACTAGCGTCCATCCCCCTGGTCCGAATATATAAGCTGCTTAACAAAGTTTAACACCGACAGCAGAGGAGGATAAAAGAGGAGCATTCCGACTTTCAGTCTGCTGTGATTAGAATATCACAATGGGGCCGTGTGTAACACAACTGGTTGTGCATTCAATTCACATTACTTGTAAACACTGAATATAGACTTTATCGCTATTACGTAGTTTACTTGATGCCTCTTACCATTTGTAAATGAGGTGTACCTCATCCACCACGATTCCTAGGAGGTTATCTCGGAAAACCTTGGTAGCCAACATGTCGCGCCACTTCCTCTGCATGAGCCAGGCTTCAGGTCTACCGAAGACCAACTGACAATGGCCATTTCGAATTTCCTTCAATTTATGTACACAAAGTTGCATGGCCGCGAGTCCAAATTTGGTCGCCTCTGAACCCATAGACTGATTTATACAGTCTATGCTTATACCACGGCATTAACTATAATGTGTCAGCTGACGTTAGCCAGCGGGACGGCTGTAACATTACTTATGTTTTCTAGCTGCTTAACTTAGCTAACGGGTTAGGTAGTTATGAGAGTGCAATTTTAGGTTCAACGTTTGCTCGCTAATATTTGGGGAACTGTCAGGTCATCACTCTCCACAATCAATAGTCAGTAGTGATTTGTGTCGTGTAGAAGAGCTGATAGCTGCACAAAGTTTGTCCTTGCAAGAAATTTTAGAGTACAAGTTGGCTAATGAGTTAGATGGCAAGCTGGCAAAGTTAGCTGGCTATAACTAACCCTACCTAACTGTAACTTAAAGTAAATAAGCCGGCTAGCCGGTCTAGTAATGTTAACCACAAGGCACGCAGCGATAACGGGATGGATTCAACCCAGTTAAGTAGCAATTTTTTTTTTCCGAGGCCAAACTTCCCATTTTGCATGCGAATACGGAAGTTCGTAAGAATAGCAAGTTACAGTAAGCTCACGACTGGCGTAAAAATAGCCACAGCCAAAAACAAAACAATATCAGCGGCCCTAATCCAGCCAGTTTCATTTATGTCGCGGTCATGGATGAAATTCTGGGACAGAGACCGCTGGCGATGGCAATGGCCAAGAGAGTGGAGTCGATGTCAGCTTTGAAGCTCTTAACAGAAGGCAACCAAAGCCATGACGATTACTTTCGAGCGCTATATTTGCTGAAAACCTGGTGTTGAGATTGGACCAAAGTGGTGGATATGCTAATTAACATGTAAACGGAATATTCCCATCGCTCAGCGCATATAAACAGCTTGGAATTTTACCTTAACCCGAATATGGACCTTAATCAGAATATGGTGTGTATGTAAATGCAGTCACTCACTGACTCCCATTCGTTTCGCTACCAGCGGAGCCAGCTGGTAAATTAAACTTTTGCCATATCCCGTCGGCAAAACAGCAAATACATCAGTCTTTGACATGAATGACTTGTGTGCCTTTTTCTGCTCATCGTTCAAAGAAAAGCCCAAGTCTAACTCTTCCTAAGTCAATGCCAAAGCCCATTCAGACGACCGATGTTCCTTTGCCACAGCCATCACAGTTGTTTTGCACCGTCGCAGCGTTGTCGTCATCGTGCTAAACCAGCCCAATGACTCTCTACAAACTTAGAGCGTTGTGATTGGTCCGACCACACCTTGGTCGGACCAATCACTTGGTAGTACTGGAGCCCTATGGCTCGTGGCTAGACGTACCGGCTGAGCAAAACTATTTGCTACCGCTAGGATACGTCTAGATTTCTAGGCTAGAACAGCGGTGCTCAGCAGGGTATCTTTGTGCAGATGTGTCCTCCAGCGGACATTTACGTACAAATTTACGTACACAGTTACAATATTCTATCCCAAGATGGCACTCCCGGATCAGTTAGTGAATATTCACAAGCAAGCCGAGCTCGGTTTAGAATATGGACGAGTTCACTCCAATCCCTGTTTTTCAGGAATTGCCTGAATTTAGCTCCTCAGATATGCCTGATGTGCAAACTGCTCTATATACTTGCCCATATTATCTAGCAGTTAAAAAAAAAAAAAAAAAAAAAAAAATTGCTAGAGAAACAATCGTTGTCCTCTGTAGCAACCACTTCAGCTACAGTGAGTCAATGGTATCCAAATTAGTAGTAAAGAAAAATCAGTTTTCTGATGCAAAAATTCGACATGGTATTGATCCTATGTCATTCTACTATTAAATATAGTCAATTATAGTGGTTTTTAAACCGCCAGTAAACTCAAAGAAGAAGAGGAAGAAGAAGTATATAAAACAGAGACTGCCTGTTTGTTTTTTGAATACTTTCATTCACCTGAAAGTTGATTGAAGAGAACAAGGAGAGGACAGTGTGTGGTTGTTTTGCTTCTTTCTATGCACACTATGAAAAATACTTTGTACTTGTACTTTTGATACTTAAGTATATTTTTTCACAAGACACTTTTGGTACTCAAGTACATTTAATGTGAGCTACTTTAAGACTTTTACTCAAGTAATTTTCTTATGGGTGACTTCAACTTTTACCAAAGTAACTTTCAGTTATGGTACTTCTACTTTTACTTTTTTATTTCTTTATGATTTTTATTATTTTTTGAGTAGCCAATTTCATACACCTCTGGTGCTTTCTTACAGTCCGTTGTCCACGGATAGAGCTGATAATTTTCCGTCTTGAAATGCCTTTCCACTTTCTTAACGTTTTAATTCCAGTTCTGGAGTTGGTCTTCAGTTTTTTATTATTTGAAGTTTTTCTGTGAAAGGCCGCCTTGAAAAAAGCAATGGTATCAAGCTAGCCACAAAGTCGCTCTTTCCTCCATTTAACTCTGACTCTCACCCGCTCTCACCACTTTGCCGAGATAACGATGTTCGTTATCCCGCCCACTTAAAATCAAACCGTGATTGGTCAATTTGCCCCTCACTCTCCAAACCAAGACACACAGATACAGTCAGCAACAACGGGAATGCCCACAAACGTCACATAAGGTTAGAGCCAAGGGGGAAAACAATCCCCCGTCCGCTATACTGTAAAAACGCGGAATTTAAACTTGTTTTGCTAACGCTAACAAGTTGTCATGACGTAGTTTGAGTTGCTATTGCCTGCTGACAAGGATCGATATATTAAAAAATTAAATACACTGGGGTTGGATTGTTGTCCATACGTTTTAAAAGACTGGGCAGATGATCTGACTCAGTGGCCTGAAGTGAAATGAAATGCAGACATGCACGTTTTGTTGTTGGGTCCCATAACTGCCAAACTCGTCCTCTCTTCTGATAGCTTGAAGCCATTTTGTCCTCCTTTGTGGTTCCGTTTTATTATTAGGTAAAATATAAAACTTTATTTGAGGTGCAAAAGGGCACAGAGTAATTCTTCGGCATTATGGCTAATGGCAGAGACCGGTTTGTTTTCCTCCTCGGCTCTACTGGATGTGACTTTTGTGGGCATTCCCGTTGTTGGCGACTGTATCTATTGACTAATCACTCTACATTTTAGCCCTCTCTATTTACAAGTTTTTCTTTTTCTTAACTCAAATGCTGGGAAGAAACTGTTCTGTGTTCGGCCGCTCAAATAGCAGTGGGAAAATTCAAATCTGGAATAAGAGTATATGCGAAATCCACACACCTTTAGCACATAGTGACTGCCCCTGTTTAGCACCATATTCACTGCACAGATTCCCTGCAAAGGAGGATGACGTTCGCCAGCAGTGGATTGTACATATCAATCGCAAGAATAATCCTGAATACCAGCAAAAGATTTATCTTTGTTTACCGATAGCAGTCCTAAGCTGCTGGGGTGAATGTTTGCGCTACCCGCTAGCGCCAATAACGTGGTAAAACTCATTGCTGCATTATTAACGCAAACATTTGAATAGCTACTATGACCGTCAATATAAAATAATCTGGAATCGGCTACCTGTAAAAATAGAGTATTTATTTGAATCTGGCTAGGATAAGAGTTATCTGCAAGCCTACGTTAGCGTAGCCTACATATTTGTAGTTATATTGCTGTAGGCCACTTATTAATACAAACGTTTAATAACTGACCATTAATACTTCATTAATGTATAATATATACCTTTATCGGTAACGGTAGGCCACTGCCTGACATCGTCCACCCAATCTGCCATTTCGACAATTATTGATGCTATTTACATCATAATTCACATCACTTCTGCCAGCGGCACAACCTGTCAAGCAGGCGATTTAATCAGAACTGTCACCGCAGTAATGGCGTCGCCACAAGATGGTGGCGTCCACAAGTCGCTCGCCGGATAATTAAGTCGATATCTATAGCTTTATGCATAGCTTGGCCTTCCCCCGGATTCATGAAGTCCGAACCAATAGAGAACTAAAGTGATGACGTCACATCTACTTAGCTTCTGGTGTCGGAAGTAAAAACCCTATGGGAATTTATACTGGGGTTTGGACACTTGCTGGCATCGCTCGAACTCGTATTAATTTTATGAGCCGCCTCGCTCCGAGATTAGCCTATGGGGTACACAGATACAAATGATCACATCAAATTAGTAGTTTATTGCCAAAAAATATATGCTTTTGCACTTATAGTCCAGTTTGTAGTCCACTTCTGCGAACTACATATCCATTGCATAAGCTGGCGAGTACCCCGTGATTTGTTCCCGGCCAATGGGGTACCTCGGTTTCAGCAAATGTTCACAACGTGCAACAACGGTAGCCGAACAGTGCCTTAAATTGCCGTTGTCTATGTCCGTGCATCCGTTACCACATAGGGGGTCACCATTAGCTAGCTATATGCCTAGAAATGAATGGATCACGATGAGTTATTTCGCCATTTAGCTAGCTAGCATTTAGCTACGCCAGCGAACCACCTAGCTAGCCAGCTAGTGAGCTTATTACATCTTGTGCACATTGCTAAATCAATAGAAACAGTAAATGGTTTGTTTAATGTCACTTACTGTCATTTAGCAAGCTAGCTAGCATTAAAATTCACCGACTATAAATGGCTAAGCTAGCGAAATCGCTAGTTCGCTAGCCTAGCTAGCGAGCTAGTTAAGTAAATAAAAATGGTCAATAGCCATTATTTGGCTACTTAGCTAGCGTCGAGCCGGAAACATTTCGCGATTTTGCATTTACATATTGCCACCTAATATGACCTTAGTCAGCCATCGAAGTCGGTAAACTAGCTCGTTGGCTAAGTTAGCCAGCTAAAAGCCAGTTTGCTTGCTCGGCTTGCCTCACATGGTAAATATTAATCAATAAAAACAATGAATAGCGATTATTTCGGCACTTAACTAGCGTTAGATAAGCAAGCAGACCTGAATTAGCTACGTAGCTCGGTCAGTACGATAACAAAGCTGATTATGATTAGCTCGTTCGCTAGCTAGCTAGCGAGTTTTTAACCAAACAAACGATGGCCAAAGATGCTTGGCTATTAAAGTAAATTGGCACTAGTAGTAGAACTTGATATCTAGCTAGTAAAAATAACTAAGTAGTGCGTAGAGTGGCAGACGAATTCACAGTCTCGCCAAGCTAAGCAAACAAATGGCTATGGCAATTGGCGAGGTGCAGGTGATTTGTAACGCATTTTAAACATTTAAGGATCATGGGATGTGTAGTTTTTAGACTACAAATAGGATTAGCATGGCAGCGAAAAATTACAATGATTTAAATTATAGCTGACTCTGGTCAAGAAAAAGACATTTTTTTGTTACTCAGAAATATGACGTAAAATCTCGAAATCAATGGAGGCTGGAAAACAAAGAATAGTGCTGCAAAAGTGAACTGAAAAAAACATCTATGGGTAAAATGAATGGGAAATTTTACTTCCGACACCAGCGTGACGTCATCACTTTAGTACTTATTAATGAGCCAACCGACGTGGTCTTAATCAAGGATGTTTTATATTTCTCCTTATAGGTCCATGGTCTTGATAGAGACGGGCGATTCTGATTGGATAACATGTTTTCAGGACAGTAACCCTTTCATTGCTGATGTGAACTTGACAGTAAGCTTAACTTTAGAACATAGATGAGAGAAAATGTATTACGTGTACTGTATTAAATTAAATGAGATAGAAATTTTAAAAATAATAATTATTTTTTATTTAATGCTCCTATCTTTTGGTCCAGATTTTTTTAGGCCTTCTCTGAAGGTGTAGAGGGCCCTGAGGGTTCCCCAAAGTCTGTCTTCATTATAATTATATCCCCGAAATACGAGTTTCGAGGATATCATGGTTTCGCCCCACCCGTCGCCGCGTCCGCAGATTTTAGCCGTTAGCGCCTCATATTGTAGGTCTAGTTAAGGGGAATCTAATAAAGGGGGCTTCGAGGATTGGGGAATTTCGGGGATATACCCCTTGCTGTCGGCCGCCGACAGCGTAGGCCTACTTTGAATACTGTCTCATTACATTTCTAAGTGCAAGTTAACATCGATTGTTGTGGTGGTACTCAATTTTATTATAATGGCTGGCTCTGCGTAATTTAGGCTAAGCATTAATTTAAGAGTGAAGAATGATTAATAAATGGTTTGCTAAGCAGTATTCGAACTGAATTTATGTAGTGCTATAAATGCACTAAAATGGACATAACGTTAGATGCTACTCAGCTGACACATTATGCATAACACGTCAAAATACTGTAATGTGAATTGGTGCTATTCAAAGTAATGGAAATATACAAGTCGGTTTCCGGATATATCCATCATTATATCCCCGAAATACAAGTTTCGGGGATATCATGGTTTCGCCCCACCCGCCGCCACCGCGTCTGCAGATTTTAGCCGTTAGCGCGATAACTCACAAAATACTTTACATTGGCTTCTCATTTTTAGCACATGGGTAGATATGGTAAAGAGGATGAACTGATTAGATTTTGGGCAAGTATGCACTCCTAGGTTTGCCACCAGGTGGCGCTATATATTGAAAAAATCAGTTTTTTAACCATATCTCTGGAACAATTACTTACACAGACTTCAAATTTGCCTCATATTGTAGGTCTAGTAAAGGGGAATCTAATAAAGGGGGCTTCGAGGATTGGGGAATTTCGGGGATATACCCCTTGCTGTTGGCCATCGACAGCATAGGCCTAAAACTACAGTTATTGTTTGAAATATATTCCCACCCAAGGTTAGTTGCGGACGTGTCAGTGAAACTAAACAATCACCTCCGTGCTGCTAGATAGCGCGCCATCTACGGAATGTTTCTGCAAGAGCAGCCAGATTTTACTGCGAATGTGCGACATCCCATAGTTTCATTGGAGCCATTTGTCGTGTCTCCTCCTTTTTATACCCCTTGGGTGCATCTCAAAGCAGAGGCTGCATCCTGTGAAGGCTGCATTTTTAGGGGCGGTCACTTCTTTCCATTCACCAAATAGACATAATGTCATTTCATCTCTGTTAAACAGCCTTGGTTTAAGTGAGTTGTCTCCGGTTTCCCTAACCCTAACCTTAACTCTAACCTCTAACCTTAAACCTAGCCCCAAACCTAACCCTAACCCTAAGCATAACCTGATCCCTAACCGTAAATATACGTTTGAGGGGTGGAAACAAGTGACAGCCCCTAAAAATGCAGCCTTTGAAGGATGCAGCCTATGCTTTGAGATGCACCCATAGTGCAGTACTAACTTTAGAGGAAACACTTTCGAGGAAACGAGAACGCGCTTATATTTGAGGCCCCTTGGCGTTCACGTAGTCTGAATATAAATAAATTTTTTTGTCGTTGCTGAGGAACAAGGCATCAATGATTTAAGAGAAAAATAACCAGTTTCGGTATTGATAATCTGTGACTCAAAAAAATTAATTCACGGATTTATCAGCGTGTCTTTTTCTATTATTCCCTATGGAGAAATTTCTTTTTGGCCCCCATAGCATCACGTGACCTGCAATATCAGCTTGACCACTAGGCCCATATCGGCGTGTGTTCCAGCCCTTGTTATTTGTCCAGTTTTCCTTATAGGTCCATGGAGTAGCCTAGTTTAGGCCATTTATTTTTTCCCCTCTACAAATCTGTAACTAAATCATTCAATAGAACGTGTAGCCTAAATTGGTTAAAAAGGTATTTATAAACCTTTAACAGGCTATAATCCACAGCCTGTACATTTAAAAAATGCTGATCAACTATTGTAGGCCTACAGTAATAATATAAACAAGCCTTTAACGAGAACGGGCTTTCCCGCCGATTCTTAAATGACAATACTTTGTACGTATTTGACGTCATTCAGAACCGTTTTTGCCCCAAGCATTATCCTAAAAAAATGAACACTGTCTCCTCCCACAACCAGGTTTAAAGCTACATACCTGTAATGGCCGGTAGTATATGGAGGCCAAGCGCAACGACCAGAGAGAAAGAGAGTAGCACGGACACAGTACAAACACAGAGAATAATATAGACCAAACGAAAGTACTCGCGCTTCCAAAGGACGTATAATAGTCCGAACCACGGAAGCAAAGCGAGATAGAAAAGGGAGAAGAAACTCCAACAATCAGAAGATAGAAAGTCATACAAAACCTGACTACAGATATCTTTGGCTATAGTGCGAAGCTAAAAACAGACACTCTAGCGAAAGAGGCGTGCCGGACTTCCTGCTTATGTGGGCCAGGCTCACGAAATGTGCGCCACCCCCCCCAAATGTGTCCACAGGCTAGCAAATCTTATATTTTGCTTAGATCATTCCAGAACCACCATGAATGGATACAGCTCACCAAGAGCAACTTGGAACACCCCACTTTTGTCAGTCTGCAGTAAACATTTCCCTGTCTTTTTTGCCCTTAAAGTTGGAAAAGTGGCCAAAAATGGCACTTTTTTGATGTTCATGTAAAAAGTGAAATAGTTCACTTTTTGTTTTTTTTATATTTATGTTCTATTTTATCATTTTTTTTTTCTGTGCATAATAGACATGTGTAGGCTATGTCTGACAGTCGGCATACGTCCCTATCGTCGTTTTGTGTATTGCGGTGACATTTAATAAATTGTCCACAAGGTACTGGTTTCTGAGTTATTTTTACATTTAGCACTCTAGAAAAATAAAAAAAGGTCCCTACACCCTAATAATCCTTCAGGATGAAGCTAATATATGGTGCATCAAGGCAAAAAAAACAAAAAACAAAAAAAAAAACTCCAACCTACAGGGATTGAGTGGGATTTTTGTGTCCACAAAAATATGACCTTTATAAGAAAAGTTTCTGACTTCGATGTATTTTTTAAAAACTGAAAAAGATATAGCCAAATGCAATTCAGGTATTGTAGCTGGCCTAAATCAAAGTGGAAATCACTGTTTAGATCAAATTATTTATTGAATAACGACATAGCTACAGCACGCAAAGCATTTTGGTCGGTTTCTGACTTAGGGTGTCTGCCTTAGATTTGCCTTAGAAATGTAGCCCCAGTCGTTACACAGGTGGTCAGGGACATGATATTCCATGTTGGTTTGACATGTTAACATGTATTTTAGCTGATTTGATTGAAAATACAACCTCAATTCCAAAATAGTTGGGACAAAGTGTAAATTGTGAATAATCTCAAAACGCAATGACTTTCAAATCACACCAGCCAGTATTTTATTCCCAATAGAACAGAAATAACATAGCAAATGTTGAAACTGATAAATTTTAAAATTTTATCCACAAAATGAGCTCATTTTGTGCATAAAAATGTAAAATGTCTCAGTTTCAACTTTTGAAATGTTATCTATGTTCTCTTGTAAATAATGTATTGGCTCATGTGATCTAAAAGTCATTGCATTTTGATTTTATTCACAATTTACACTTCGTCCCAACTATTTCGGAATTGGGGATGTATAACGATGGCGTCGGTTGGAGGCCCGACACTGGACCGATCATTACGCTCTCAGTCAGAAACCGGGATCTCAGGCAGAAACTGGCCCAGGCGTGGGCGGCGCTGTGGTCGCAGTGGGTGGCCAATCAGTCATAAACTTGGCCAAATAACATGCATGGGTGGTCGGGGACATGATATATTGTGTTTTCTAAACGTGTCGACTTGTATTTTTGAAGATTTAATCGAAAAATATTGGTGGTGTCGGCCCACGCTCTCAGTCAGAAACCGGGATCTCAGGCAGAAACTGACGCGGAGCGTGGCGGCCGCTGTGGCCGCAATCGGTGGCCAATCAGTCATAAACTTGTTCAAAAAATGCATAGGTGGTCGGGGACACCAGACAACACCTACAACAAAATAACAATAACTGAAAGACAGAAACATGCAATCATCATAAAAAACTCCCGGGGCTCAGGCTAGGGGAACCTAGGACCCAAAATTTAAAAAAAAAAAAAAAAAAAAACTGTCAAGCAGCCTGTCCACCAGCCTACAAGTGGCATCTTCCATTGGTAAGTGATCAATTACCTACTTGAGACTCTTATTCTATCTATCAGTTAAGTATTATGGCAATAGCAAGTCAGTCGGGTTGAGTTTGGTACACTTTGACGGGTTTCTGACTTAGTCGCGGTTGCTGACTTTGATTCGGTTTCTGACCGATATACCGATATTTTGAGCTAATAGACACCTATTCTGGCTTGATATTGCCTAGGCAACATACTTTTAAGCCATAAGGAGTGTTTCTAGGAGATTTTTGAGTTTTGATATAGGTTTTTATAACATTTTTCAGGCATTTGCAGACCAGAATTTCTTTTTTTCTGCAGCAACGGGATCCCGAGGGAAAAAAAAATCACTGTAGGGTTTCTAATTTCAGGTGATATACCTCTGGACATCACTTACATACAATTATAACACTGATTGGAGGCTTAAATAACTTTATTATCACTAGTTATAGGCCTCTGGATGGATTATAGGCAAACAGTAGGTTTTCGTGTTTCTGACTTAGACAAGCAAGGGTATAGGAAATCATTATAACTCACCAAATATTCCACCAATGACCATGATATTTGGTATTCAGAGAGTAGACATATACCTTTATCACATACAATTACCATTGAGAGCATAGGGTAGCCTGAATTAATTTTACGCATTGTGTTAGAGAGCAGTTTGCACTCGCGCAGCAATTTGGCCGCCGCACGCAAAACGTACCCCGACTTCAGGGCCATGGCAGGGTTGACAATCCCAACAGCATATTACCTATATACCATTTTTCCATCAGCTGAATTATCCTTCTATACATATCAGGGCATTTTGAGAAGATATAGCTATATCTATGCATGTATGAGGCTTTAGAAGATATGCATGTCTTGAAACTAAGGCAGAAACCCGGCCCAAAAAATGAGTTGAGGGACCCAACTTTGACCAGGTACCACGAAAAAAATGAAAAAAACGTCGCTGTCGCCGGGCTTTGGAATATGATCCCACGACACCTATAGATTAAAAAACCACTCACAGCTAAGCTCTATGGGTACTTTCATTATTTTTCAGTACCCGGGGGGGGGTGGCGGCGCACATTTCGTGAGCCTGGCCCATATAGATTCTGGGAAAGCGCCGCCCTCAGCTCAATCAACCAGCTGGGTAAAGAATTCGATAACCCAGGAATTCAATATCGTCCCGGACGAGAGCCGCAAGGAAAAGTCCAAAGAACACGCACACCTCACAAACCATGGTAAGACCTCAAACTTTGGTCCAATCATAACTTAAAATACATTTCCCTTTCAGAATTAACAACTTTCATTGTAAATAGTCAAAATTGGACCCCAGCACTAGTAAATATAGACATGTGATGAGTATTGTGCACACTCTTTCCATGATGGTCATTATAAAAACAACTGACAAGGAGCAAGCTTCATGAAGAGGCTCAGAAATGAACACATGTATGACCTCAGTCAGTGGCATAACCGACTGGTTCTATTTGTCAAAATGTTAAAAGGAAATGCTATTTCAGATCACTTGAGTGACACAGATTTTGCAAAATGGGGAAGCCAATTCAGACAGCATGGAGACTAGGGGGTTAATGTCAAAAGTGTTCTACTTCAGCACGGCAAACAGCAACATTAACAGAATGAAAAGCCAAAGAAATTAGCACAGAAATGACTCCTCAGGTGTGAAGACTGCAGTTGCAGTAACTGTTCACCGCATTACCTGAGGAAAGAACAATTTGCCCTGGATTTGGATCGGAGGGCAATTACGTGACCATTGCTTGATATGAATCGTTCCTTGTCCAGTCTGTGTTACATTGTCAATGACCTAATTATATGCACTTGCTGTAAGTCGCTTTGGATAAAAGCGTCTGCTCAATAAACGTAATGTAATTGGTGATTTCTGCTCTACTCTATAAAGGTGCCCAGATAACAGGCATCAAATACGGCCCTCACGTCCAGCCCTAGTTTTATTTTCTCCTGGGTAATTAAATAAATAATGACAGCCACCAGTCAGCCACACTGGCTTAACCCCCCACTCAAAGGTAAAAAAATGGTAGAAAACTAGCTCTAAACCCACAACGACCAAGATCCCGGCCCTGCATCTGCAATTGTGCCGTCCTGCTGTGCTGTCCAGGTCACCAGACCAAAACTTACAAGTCCCACATCAAATCACAGGAACACATTTTCATTAACCTTTATTTAACCAGGAATAATCCCATTGAGATTCAGAATCTCTTTTGCAAGGGGATCCTGGCACAGCCACAGCCAATATGGCATTACAAGCCACTTCATCTGTGCTTTGTGACATCACCAGGGGGAAAGACAGCCAAGAATACAAAATCCTCAACTGGTTTGCTGAAGTTGATCATGGCTTCTTGCCTCTGGACAGTTACTACTACATGTTATGTCCCAAAGGAAGAGATTGCAAAATGGCTTGTTTTGGATAATTGGCTGTGCATCCAGTGAGATGATAGGGACCATTAAACACTGAACTCCACCCAAACACTCCACACAGACTGACCAGCAGCCCATCTCACTGAAAGGGCGTGTCATTTCAGCCTGGAGACTGAAGACTTATCAGAGGCATAAAGTCAAGTGCTAAACGAAAGGACTGCCACACGCCTCTTCAGCTGATTCAGCTTCTTCAGCAGCGGATTTCACCTCGAACTTCCTCTTTCTCGCCGAGGACCAACTTCAGGGGGTGGGAATGCCATTCTGTAGAGCATTGGTTCATTAATGTATCAATACAGAGTCCCAAATGAGATAACACTTTCAACTACATGGACCAAATTAGAAGTTTAGTGCCTTTAAGGCACTCTATCAAATACACACATCAGTGAAGCCCAGTGAGCCACAGACTCAATCCAGGCCTCTCCTCATCCACTTCTGAGGCCCAGTTTGGGTCCTGACTCTCAGTTTAAGAGTCATGGTTGTTGAGAAGTTCCACGTATAGGGCTTGAATTTTACACCATCTACACCGATCAGTCACAAAGGCACTTAACATTAACCCAAACATGCAGACACAAACTTTGTCTTCGTCAGAAAAGGTAAGTGACAAATGCAAATGACATGACTGGGGAAAAAAAAGGCCATATTTATTCAGTTACCAAGGAAACAATCACATCTTGCCATCCTCCAGTGAGTAGTATCAAAGCATGTTGCGGCTGAAAAAACAGAAAAGTCAAAAGTCATAGCTTCTACAGACAGCTTTCATTCACAGTGCCAACGCTGGGCAAACCCTCTCTGCTCACAGACTGACAGTAAAAGTAAATTTGATCCAGAAATGTTCATGTAGCTGTCAGCAGGACTGGTCCCACTAATGTTCCTCATTAATTAATTCCTTTATGAGAGCTCGCGCTGAAGAATACCAACGGATCCATCACAAACAGCTACAGAAGAGGCAGCGACGCGCCATCGTTATCAGCCGCAAACACACACACTCGTATACACATACACTCACATACACAGACGTGCGCAAACTCACACAAACGTGCATACACTAAAATACACACATGCACCCTCATACATTCATAAGGTTGTAAGCACAAACACTCACGCATAAGCATACACACTCACGTACACACATATGTATACACAGTTATGAACACGCCCACGCAAACACACACACATACACATGCACACACACACACACACAAACGCGCACGCATATGCACATGCAAACAAGAAAGCGCACTCAGTCCTCACACGTACTAATTATGACTGTTTTTCAACACCCGTGATCAAATCAAATCTAGTGCCTGAAATCCAAATACAGTAAACAAATCATAATTCTTTGAAAAGAAAATTACATCTCTGGCCAATCGCATTCTGAACAAAAAACCCTGTCCAGTTTAAAGTAGTCCATTAGTGGCCGTCACTCAAGTGTGACATCATCTGCATCGTCCCCGCCCCCGTCCGTGGGGGGCACAGGACACGCTGCGTGGCGTTGGACGTCCTCAAAAGGGTCAGTAGGCGGCGTTAGAGGGCTCTCGACTAGAGCTGAACAGGACGTCCGCCTTGGAGCTGATGAAGTACGTCACCAGGAGCGAGCCCAGCAACACGGCCAGGCCTACGCCCAGTGTCAGCATCTACAAAGGGAGAGATGGAGGGAGGGAGAGAGGTAAGGAGGAAGAGGGAGGGAAAGAGAGGGAGAGAGAAAGCAGGAGGAAGGGAGAGAGTGAGAGGGAGGGAGGGGGAGAGAGTGAGGGGGAGGGAGGGAGGAGAGTGAGAGGGAGGGAGAGAGAGGGAGTTGGGAAGAGAGAGAGAGAGGGGGGGAAGAGATGGAGAGAGGTAAGAGTGGTCAGTGGATTCTCTCCAAAAAACCAAACAGGTGATGTTGAAACAGGAGCAAACAAATGATCTGTAGCTGTGTTTCCATCCACCTATTTTCATGCGCATTTTCATTTTGCGCTTAAAATAACCTGAGTGGAAACGGCCAAAATGCGTATCAACTTGAAATGTCGCATCAATTTTTTTAGCGCAAGGAGGGGGTAGAAAATTTTCCGAATCGATAAAGATAAATGCGCTTTAGTGCAGTGGAAACGGGTTAGCGAACAAGTTATGCGAATAAACGATGACGTTTAGTATCTACGTCATTTTTGCTTGCCTACGTTGGCAAGCTAGTTTGCTATCTCGCAACATTGGTGTGCTAGCTATAACGTTAAAGTTCGTTATCACTTTAGCTAGCTAGCTAGTGGTTAATACAGTAGAAGCGAACTGTAACCTTACACTACTGTGCTAGCTGTAACATTAAAGACTTCGTAACCACTAGCTTAAGTGATTACTTTCATTCGTTTTCACCGCCAGCTTTCCCGTTTGTTTTCCTTTTCGTTTGTCGCACTTACTGATGTCATAGCGTGCGCCGTCTTCTTCTGCAGAAGCAATGGCAAAAGAATCGAGCATTAGCGCCACCTAACGGCACTTTCGGCTTATCTCGTGAAACAAAAGCGCATAACTGAAGTGGATGGAAACGCACACAAATGCGCTTTTCCTTTTGTCGCATTAACGAAAATTCGCTTAAGATTTGCGATACAAGTTGGATGGAAACACAGCTCGTGTTGCCCTCGACTGCTCTCAGCCTCTTTTCACTTCCTCAAATAAAAGATGAGGGATGAGATCGCCACATCCTCCATAAGCGACAGACCAGCCTTCCTGACGAGCATCACTCATCACTCGGCTGGAGGCAGAGTGCGCCCATCCAAGAGAGATGTACATGCCTTCTGTATGACGCCTCCTTTAAAAATACATGCATGCCTTACAGACACACAGGTGTGAAGCACAGGGATCAGGCAGTAACACCATGCGTTTCTGCAACCTTTGAACTCCACCGGCAGATCTCACCAGTTACTACTTCCTGTGTCGAGCAGCTAGTGTTTAGTTTTGGTGTTTCTAACCAAACCTTACAGAGGCAGTCAAAAGCAGACAGCCAGTCGCCCGCAAGTCAACATGTATCCTTGGACGCCCAAAAGTCATCACTCCCAAGATCGATAGGCTTCATGACCTCACCAAACGCAAGGTCCACACCCATTATTACATGACGCAAGGATTCGTTCTCTCCTGACTGGTCGAGGCGAGCTCCATGGGTCATTGTAAACTGTGATATACCCCTGAAAGTTGCCCAAGATTTGCCCCCGTCACTTATGTTATTAGGAGCAGTTGTAAACTTTTCAGACGTATTTGATTACTGCGTTTCATTATCTCCTGCCATATTCATGTTTGGTCTCATTAGGGAGACTAAATCCATGCATCTCTTTTGAAGAACACTGCTCAGCTCTGCTACTGAAAACACAGGCACATTACCATCAACGCCCAGCTTCAGGACAGACAGTTAGTCATTCCTCATGCCTTCAGACATCCACGGCTCCACCAATCAGCACAACCTCCACTGATCCCAACGAAGGGGGGTGCCTTCCCCTCCCTCTAAGTAACCACATGCAAATGAGGGGCTTTACTCTGTAGGGGGCTTTTTCTAAACTATTGTATAAACCAAGCGAGGAGTTGACATCAGTGGAATGGATATGGTTGCTGATATCTGTCTTTTACGTCATAAGATCTGGCTGTCTTAAGTCTCTAAAACTTTGATTTGGGTCTTCATTGGGATCATTCAAGGGGATACAAGCTTTGGTTTGGTTTGGTGTATTCTTTCTCTTCTTCTTCTGATTGTTCATGCTGGTTTAATTCTTGTGTAAGGTAGTAGACTCTCATCTGTAAACATACACCGTGTATATTCAGTTTCAGCTTTAGCAAAATGTCCTAATTTTGAATCAGATTCTGAGTTGTGCTTTTTGAGAATGGTTGACCCAGCAAGTTACTCTATCCATCAACAAATTTGACAAATTATTCATTAATTAATATCTTTGATGGTAATTAGTGAATTAAATTGAATAAAATCAATTTAAATATTGGATAAAAGAGGGGTTTTAGCAGTTGATGCACTTTAGTTTGATGTTCAGAGTGCCAGACGTTAAGTGAGGACCGTCTACTCTAACTGTTAAAACTGCTGGAATCGAAAATTGCTCATAATTCAATTGACCTTCACTTCCTGAAACCTGGCTGCAGAACGGCCGAAAATAAGTAAATCATGGGTATTGAAACAAAACACTGGAGAGAAATTATACTATCGGAGCCTGGATTTTACAGGCCTGTGCATACAAGCACAAGAGTGAGGGCCGTTCAGTTCTGCACCAGAGTGCGACGGAGCAACAGTTCCAAGCCAGGGCGCTGGCCGAGGTTCACACACACACACACGCTCATGCACACGCGCTCACACACACACACACACACACACACACACACACACGCTCTCGCACACGCACTCACGCTTGCACTCGCACACACACCTCGAGCTCTCGGCTGGCCACCAGGAAGATCCGCGCCTCGATCTTCTTCCATCGCGACTCGGTCCATGTGGAGTAGTCATGGGAACCATATTCCTTCAGCTCAAACGCAGGGGAGTACGCCTTTGCCAGACGCACTGGCGTGCGTACACAGTGCTGCTCCCCCTGTGAGCTGTTTGTGCTGTTAGGAGAGCCCTGGACCCATAAGTAATCGTACAACTGTGTGTGTGGGGAAGGGAGTGAGATGGAGATGAAGGGAGAGGGAGAGAGAGAGAGAGAGAGAGAGAGACAAAGAGGAAGAGAAACTTTGTCTTATATTCCACTCTCATTAATTCAGAAACAAATGAAACAGAACTGTGCTTTATTTCCTGATATTGAATTTAGCTATTCAATCCATTGGAATTATCTTCAACATAATGCGACCTGTAACAATACAGTATCAGTAACAGACAAAGGATGCATGTACAACCCCAATTCTGAAATAGTTGGGACAAACTGTGAATTGTGAATAAAATCAAAATGCAATGACTTTCAAATCACACCAGCCAGTATTTTATTCACAACAGAGCAGAGATAACATAGCAAATGTTGAAACTGAAAAATTTTACAATTTAATCCACAAAATGAGCACATTTCAAATTTGATGGCTGCTACAGATCTCAAAAAAGTTGGGACAGGGGCCTGTTTACCATGGTGTAGCATCCCCTCTTCTTTTTAACACTGAGTAGACGCATCTGGGCATTGAGGAGACAAGTTTTTTGAGTTTAGCCATTGAGAATTTGATCCCACTCCTGTTTAATACAGGCTTCCAGCTGCTGGAGAGTTTTGGGTCTCCTTTGATGGACTTTTCGTTTAATTATGCGCCAAATGTTCTCAATCGGTGAAAGATCAGGACTGCAGGCAGGCCAGTTCAGCACACGGACTCTTCTACTATGAAGCCATGCTGTTGTAATAGCTGCAGTATGTGGTTTTGCACTGTCCTGCAGAAATACACAAGGCCTTCCCTGGAATAGATGTCGTCTGGAGGGGAGCATATGTTGCTCTAAAACCTTTATATACCTTTCAGAATTCATGGTGCTTTTAAAACATGCAAGTGTCCCACACCATATACACTAATGCATCCCCATACCATCAGAGATGCTGGCTTTTGAACTGAACGCTGATAACAGGAGGGGTTGTCTTTCTCCTCTTTAGCCCGGAGGACACGACGCCCATGATTTCCAACAAGAATGTCAAATTTGGACTCATCTGACCACAGGTCACTTTGCCACTTTGCTACAGTCCATTTTAAATGAGCCTTGGCCCACAGAATACAGCGGCGCTTCTGGATCATGCTCAACATTTGCTTCCTTTATGCATGACAGAGTTTTAGGTGGCATCTGTGGATGGCACGGCGGACTGTGTTTACAGACAGTGGTTTCTTGAAGTATTCCTGGGCCCATTTAGTAATGTCAATGACAGAATCATGCCGGTGAGTGATGCAGTGGCGTCTGAGGGCCCGAAGATCACAGGCATCCAGTAAAGGTCTTCAGCCTTGTCCCTTACGCACAGAGATTTTTCCAGTTTCTCTGAATCTTTTGATGATGTTATGCACTGTCGATGATGAGACCTTCAAAGCCTTTGCAATTTGACGTTGAGGAACACTGTTTTTAAAGTTTCCACAATTTTTTTACGCAAATCTTCACAGGTTGGAGAGCCTCTGGGCATCTTTACTTCTGAGAGACTCAGCCTCTCTAAGATATCCCTTTTATAGCCAATCATGTTACACACCTGATGCCAATTAACTTAATTACTTGCTAAATGTTCTTTCAGCTGATTCTCTTATATATGAATTGCTTTTTCAGCCCTTTTTTGCCTGTGTCCCAACTTTTTGAGACCTGTTGCAGCCAGAAAATTTGAAATAAGCTCATTTTGTGGATAAAAATGTAAAATGTCTCAGTTTCAACATTTGAAATGGTACCTATGTTCTATTGTAAATAACATATTGGCTCATGTGATCTGAAAGTCATTGCATTTTGATTTTATTCACAATTTACACTTCGTCCCAACTATTTCGGAATTGGGGTTGTAATACCCAAATTGGAAACCGTAATGTGTGTAATAAGAGTGCATAATACTGCTAAACAGCAGCTACAATAGTGTTTAATAAATACTGAATATAATAAAAGGATATAGAGTATGTGTATAGGTGGCTGTAGGAGAGTGTATAATAAAAGGATATAGAGTATGTGTATAGGTGGCTGTAGGAGAGTGTATAATAAAAGGATATAGGGTATGTGTATAGAGCTCCGGTAGCTGACTTCACACAATGAAAAATCGCCATACTGGCAAGCGAGTGCGCAGTTAAAAACAGTGGCAGGCAAACTTCAAGTAGCTAACTTTTGCTGACTATGCTAATGAAAAGGGAATCATTTTATGTATGAGGTGATGCCTTTAGACATTCGTTCAAACTGTGATAACGTGGAGACACGAGCTAGTTAACATACACGTTAAGCACAGCGGATAGCTGGTTACATTATTCTGCCCTGTTGTGAATGCAAACGTGCCTATGATGAAGAGACCTGTCCACAGGCAGGGCTTTCAGAGCTCGAAGCGCCCATGATCACATTTACAAAGTGCTGCTCTCTAGCGCTGATGTTTACCAAAACTAAACTAAAAAAAAGTTACTAAAAAGTTACTGAAACCGTCCGAGAATTTCCACTATGCATCATTGTACGTGTAAAGATTTGCTATTTCAATAAAAAGAAATTGCGAATAAGCATAGCAACTAAGCTAATGTATGTTAATTTCCTAAAAGCGAAACTGGAAACGTATAAAGCCAAGGGTTCCAACTATGTAGCCAAGTTGCTAATGTAACTCACAACTAACTTGGGGAAACGTAGCTACCCAGATTAAAATAAATGGGAACCAATGCAATTACAGAGTACCGAGTTAGCTACAGCTGTTGGGCTCTACCACGGTAGTAAACAATAGCGACTAACGCGTCAGTAAACCTAGTGTCCCTAAATGGGGAATAGTAAGCAAACCGCGCTGTCAATGCTGAACTTCACAGTATTTGCATTAAACATTGACGACGCCAGTACAAAAAAAAAAGAAGAAGTTTTCTGTGGATACAGGCCCTGTTCAACACAAAGCCAGATTGTGTCCATTTGTATCCCTCCAGGCTCTTGTACGCTTTGAGAGACTCTGAAGTAGGACGAGGGAAAGTTGATCAGGTAATTGTAGTTGTCTGGTTACTGCAGGTCTGGAGCATTGTCCGATCCGGCTGACTCAGTACTTGTGAAAAGCACACCTGAGGCATTATAAGGGTCAATAATTAACCGATTAAATTTTGAATTGTACAGCTCAATTTCTTTGGATCTAAAGAGAGCAGTGAACTCCAAAGGCTTGAAGTCGGTGCTACCGCCATTCATTTTTGCTCAGGCTTTTCCTGCTAAAATGGTGGTGTACACAAAAGGAGTCACGTGACGTCCGGAGCTCTATAGGTGGCTATATGAGTGTGCATAATAAGAGGATAAACAGTTGGTGTATTGGTTCCTTACACACCTCTTTGCTCTCTCCCTCCACACTGTCGGGCTTCTGGCACTGGGCCTGGGTGAGGTTGACTTGGGTGCCGGTGAAGTTTGCCAGGATGTGCTGAACCAGGCGCGTGACGATGCTCATCTGACTGGGAGCCATGAGCACGCCCACGTAGTACTGTGGGGGCTGTGGTTCTGGGGGGGAATTCAACAGTGGTCAAGACGGACAAGACTGGTTCATTCATTTGGAGAGGGATTTCTCTCACACTCAAAACTGCTTTTCATGCAGCAGGTTGGGAAACTCACTTCAACTCGACCACTGAACAAGTAGCACCCAACCTGGGAGAGAATGATTCCTCAGCCAACTAAACAACAGGACGATCAGAAGGCATGAGGAAAGAGTCTAGCTGGGGACAGCAAAGTACACTACGAGGGGCATTCTGTAGGAGGGACCCCGATACTCTTAGTGGTCACTATCACAGAATCTCATAAAAACAGAGACATTTCAGAGCCATTCCGTGAGAAAATGGCACTTTTCTAAGAAGTTGAGGAGTTGACCCCCCTGGAAATGAATGAAACTTGGCAGATAGGTAGATACAGTAGTCTCACAGAAAAAGCCAAATTTTTAGGTTCGTATCTCAAGAACTCTGCCAGTGGCGCCACCGGAAAGCCACTAAAGTGGCTCAGTTTTGCTTTTGACACCACATTTTACATCAATTATTATGACTTAAGGGTACGCAGTACCGGATGTGTTATACTTTTATCATGACCTGTCACACTTCAAGTTTGGATAGACATCAGCACCACATCAGCGCCAAGCTGGGTAACTATGTTATTGAGCCGGAATTATTTGAGAAATCACAGTAAAAATTGAAAATGGGAATAGGAATAAAATAAAATCCCAGACATATACCAAACTAGAATGCTTTATTATGTGTTTACTCACTAAGAAACTATCATTTTCAGTTAATATTCCCTTGGTATCTTGCTGGGTTCATGCAATGGATGGCTAGAAAGATGGTCGAAATTGATTTCGGTGCATGTTTGCAGTATATTTTCTCAGTAACCCAGGTATGTCCCTTAGAGATAAATGCTGTTTGTTGTGCATTTTGAGCTCTGTTTTCAGGAATATTAAGAATTTCTTTGGTAGTATCTACACTTTAAAGCTAGATGGAGCCAAAGTTGGAGGATAGCAGATTGTGCCTATGTTTAGGCGGCATTATTTTGTTTACCCAGCAAGACGGAGATCTGATTCTATGGATACATAGTCCTTTGGGGTACATTACAGCATTAGTAAAATCTCAATGGTAGTATTTTCAGTGTAGATGATTTTAAACATCAAAACTTGGAAAAATTCCAAGGGGGCACTGTATGCTGGATGCAAGTGCTGGCCATCCCCAGCCATGTACCAAAGAAATTTTTTTGAATCGTGATACACACAGCTAGTTTTCTCAGAAAGTGAAGAGTTTGGTTTGGTACTATGCTGGGTACATAGCTTTCTGACTAAAGGTGGCGCTCTAAAGAGCTAATGTTCCACCGACCTAATATTCCATATTCCCAGACATATACCAATGTTCTGCCTTTTGAAATATATGAAGCACATACACAGTTATACATAAAATTTGTAATCTCTTTGGTATGAAGCTTGTTTGGTTGTAAACTGGTGGTGACTGTGAGCATCACAAACACACAATACATGGGGTTATTACCAAGTACGGGTACAGCGCAGTCAGAAATGTACAGCACGTTATAAAACATGACCAGTCCAAAATTTTTTAATGCCAAAAAAGAACTAATGTAAAAGGCGTACCACCGTAAGTACGTATGCAGACATGCGTCAACAGTATACGTACACTTACATAAAAAACAGTCCATAATTTGAGCTCAGAAAAAAAATCTTCGTCACACAACCATGTACATGAAGACAGAACGTATAGCACTAAAGTTAAAACTGTTTTTTTACTTTTCATGTTATCCAAAGCGAAATGATGTCAACACAGCATGTGACTAGCTCTATCCGTCGGTCTGTTTTTGGAATTGGATTGTGGGTTGGCGGCACCTGGTAGTGCGTGCCAGAGGTGCTCCTTGGCCTTGGCTCTGAGCAGCCATCCATGGCCTTCTTCATTGGATCCGGGTCGATGTTACCCGCAGAGCCAGTCGAGCCCGAGACAAGCCCTACTACACTGCATCCTGGGTCTCTACAGGGCTGCTTACAGGCCGTTGATAGTGAGCATGTCTGTCTCTGAATTATAGCGGGCTGCAGCCTATATGGCACAATAGTTGCATCAACACCCATGGCTTGGTATGCACGGAAATGGAAAGTCTGTAAAAGAAACCCTACCCTCCCACCCAGCGGGCATCCCGTAGGATAGACATCATGGGCTGGTGTTAGGAATGAAGGCATGCAGGTTACCATTACAAATGAACTGTCCTTTTCTTGGCAGGGTGCTGCTTGCTTGCTAGGACCTCTGTGCCCTTTATCAGGATAACCACTCGCTAGACGCGACTGCTGTGCCCTTTTTCATACCCAAGCACTATACGCTAGGGAAATCCTAGAATCAACACTGAAGCCTGCTTTCTGATTCTAATAGTAATGCAAAAATGCAGAGAATTTGTTATTTTCTGAAACTCTGCAACACTACAAAACTGTACACTGTATTGACTACTGGTAAAAGTCTTGCATGTTGACACAATGCTACAATCACCACCAATATACAACCAACCTAGCTTTATACCAAAGAGATTACAAATTTTATGTTTCACTGTGCACATACTTTATATATGTGAAAAGACAGAACTTTGGTATATGTCTGGGAATATGGAATATTAGGTCGGTAGAATATTAGGTCTTTAGAGCACCACCTTTGGTCAGATAGCTATCCACCCAGAATAGACCCAAGCTAAACTTTTCATTTTCAGAGAAAACTAGCTGTGTGCATCACGATTCAAAAACAATTTCTTTGGTACATTGCTGGGGATAGCCAGGACTTGCATCCAGCATGCAGTGCCCCCTGAAGGCGAATTTTTCCGACTTTTGATGTTTAAAATCATCTACACTGGAAATACTGCCATTGAGATTTTACTAATGCTGTAATATACCCCAAAGGGATTATGTATCCAGAGAATTTCAGATCTCGATCTTGCTGGGTAAACAAAATAATGCCACCCAAACATAGGCACAATCTGCCATGAAATGGCCCATTTTGAGTTTTTCACCAACTTTGGCTCCATCTAGCTTGAAAGCGTAGATACTACCAAAGAAATGCTTGGTATTCCTGAAAATAGATTTCCAAAAGCACAGCAAACAGCATTTACCCTCACAGTACAAATCTGGGTTACAGAGAAAACATACCGCAAACGTGCACCAAAAATGAATTTCAAACACCTTTCTGGCCGTCTATTGCACAAACACAGCAAGATACCAAGGTACTATTCACTGAAAATGATAGTTTTGTTGTGTGTAAACACATAATAAAGCATGCTAGTTTGTTATATGTCTGGGGTATTAATTTATTCCCATTTTCAATTTTTATTGTTCTTTCTCAAATAATTCTGGCTCGATAAAGTAGTAACCCAGCTTGGCGCTGATGTGGTGCTAATGTCTATGCAGACTTGAAGTGTCACAGGTCATGATAAAAGTATAACATATTTGGTACTGTGTACCCATAGGTCATGATAGTTGATGTAAAATGTGGTGTCAACAGCAAAATTGAACCATCTAAGTGGATTCCAGATGGCGTTATCGGCAGGCACAGTGAGATACGGACCTAAATGTTCGGCTTTTTTCGGTGAGACATCTATATCTACCAATGTGCCAAGTTTCATTCAATTCCAGGGGGGTCAACTGCGCACCGAATGTCAATCTCTCGTGGAATGGCTCTTAACGTCCCACCCCTGAGACAAATCACAAATCAAACGAACAAAAAAAAAAAATCTCCTGCAGTACAGTGCCCCCATCATCGCACTGAGGGATTGGGTCTCACTGTACCAGAGGGGAAGACTGCCCCCTCCAAGTATACCAATGCCACTGTTCTGAGCGCGCTCACTCCTGCTCAACATCAGCCATTTTACATGCATGAGCTGGCGTAGCGGCCATTACCAGTGGAGAGAACCATATACAGTGTGCACACTCAGATAGTTCTGTGGCAGGAGAGAACCGTATAAAGTGTGCGCACTCAGATAGTTCTGCAGCAGGAGAGAACCGTAGACAGTGTGGGCTCTCAGATAGTTCTGCAGCAGGAGAGAACCGTATACAGTGTGTGCTCTCAGATAGTTCTGCAGCAGGAGAGAACCGTATACAGTGTGCGCACTCAGATAGTTCTGTGGCAGGAGAGAACCGTATACAGTGTGTGCTCTCAGATAGTTCTGCAGCAGGAGAGAACCGTAAACAGTGTGCGCTCTCAGATAGTTCTGTGGCAGGAGAGAACCGTATAGAGTGTGCACTCTCAGATAGTTCTGTGGCAGGAGAGAACCGTATAGAGTGTGCGCTCTCAGATAGTTCTGTGGCAGGAGAGAACCGTATAGAGTGTGCGCTCTCAGATAGTTCTGTGGCAGGAGAGAACCATATACAGTGTGCGCCCTCAGATAGTTCTGTGGCAGGAGAGAACCGTACACAGTGTGGGCTATCAGATAGTTCTGCAGCAGGAGAGAACCGTACACAGTGTGTGCACTCAGATAGTTCTGCAGCAGGAGAGAACCGTATACAGTGTGTGCTCTCAGATAGTTCTGCGGCAAGAGAGAACCGTATACAGTGTGCGCACTCAGATAGTTCTGCAGCAGGAGAGAACCGTACACAGTGTGTGCACTCAGATAGTTCTGCAGCAGGAGAGAACCGTATACAGTGTGTGCTCTCAGATAGTTCTGCGGCAGGAGAGAACCGTATACAGTGTGCGCACTCAGATAGTTCTGTGGCAGGAGAGAACCGTATACAGTGTGTGCTCTCAGATAGTTCTGTGGCAGGAGAGAACCGTATACAGTGTGTGCTCTCAGATAGTTCTGTGGCAGGAGAGAACCGTATACAGTGTGTGCTCTCAGATAGTTCTGTGGCAGGAGAGAACAGTGTGTGCTCAGAGTTCTGTGGCAGGAGAACTGCAGATAGTTCTGTGGCAGGAGAGAACCGTGATACAGTGTGTGCACTCAGATAGTTCTGTGGCAGGAGAGAACCGTATACAGTGTGTGCTCTCAGATAGTTCTGTGGCAGGAGAGAACCGTGATACAGTGTGTGCTCTCAGATAGTTCTGTGGCAGGAGAGAACCGTATACAGTGTTCTGTGGCAGGAGAGAACCGTATACAGTGTGTGCTCAGATAGTTCTGTGGCAGGAGAGAACCGTGCGCTCTCAGATAGTTCTGTGGCAGGAGAGAACTGTATACAGTGTGTGCACTCTCAGATAGTTCTGCAGCAGGAGAGAACCATGTGTGCTCTCAGATAGTTCTGTGGCAGGAGAGAACCGTATACAGTGTGTGCTCTCAGATAGTTCTGTGGCAGGAGAGAACCGTATACAGTGTGTGCAGATAGTTCTGTGGCAGGAGAGAACCGTATACAGTGTGCGCTCTCAGATAGTTCTGTGGCAGGAGAGAACTGTATACAGTGTGCGCTCTCAGATAGTTCTGTGGCAGGAGAGAACCGTCAGTGTGTGCTCTCAGATAGTTCTGTGGCAGGAGAGAACCGTATACAGTGTGTGCTCTCAGATAGTTCTGTGGCAGGAGAGAACCGTATACAGTGTGTGCTCTCAGATAGTTCTGTGGAGGAGAGAACCGTATACAGTGTGTGCTCTCAGATAGTTCTGTGGCAGGAGAGAACCGTATACAGTGTGTGCTCTCAGATAGTTCTGTGGCAGGAGAGAACCGTATACAGTGTGTGCTCTCAGATAGTTCTGTGGCAGGAGAGAACCGTATACAGTGTGTGCTCTCAGATAGTTCTGCAGCAGGAGAGAACCATATACAGTGTGCGCTCTCAGATAGTTCTGTGGCAGGAGAGAACCGTATACAGTGTGTGCTCTCAGATAGTTCTGTGGCAGGAGAGAACTGTATACAGTGTGTGCACTCAGATAGTTCTGTGGGAGGAGAGAACCGTATACAGTGTGTGCTCTCAGATAGTTCTGTGGCAGGAGAGAACCATATACAGTGTGTGCTCTCAGATAGTTCTGTGGCAGGAGAGAACCATATACAGTGTGTGCTCTCAGATAGTTCTGTGGCAGGGGGAGTGTGTGCTCTCAGATAGTTCTGTGGCAGGAGAGAACTGTATACAGTGTGTGCTCTCAGATAGTTCTGCAGCAGGAGAGAACCGTATACAGTGTGCGGATAGTTCTGTGGCAGGAGAGAACTCTCAGATAGTTCTGTGGCAGGAGAGAACCGTATTCAGTGTGTGCTCTCAGATAGTTCTGTGGCAGTGTGAGAGATAGTTCTGTGTGTGTACAGTCTCAGATAGTTCTGCAGCAGGAGAGAACCGTATACAGTGTGTGCTCTCAGATAGTTCTGTGGCAGGAGAGAACCGTACACAGTGTGTGCTCTCAGATAGTTCTGCGGCAGGAGAGAACCGTATACAGTGTGCGCTCTCAGATAGTTCTGCAGCAGGAGAGAACCGTACACAGTGTGTGCACTCAGATAGTTCTGTGGCAGGAGAGAACTGTATACAGTGTGTGCTCTCAGATAGTTCTGCAGCAGGAGAGAACCGTATACAGTGTGCGCTCTCAGATAGTTCTGTGGCAGGAGAGAACCGTATACAGTGTGTGCTCTCAGATAGTTCTGTGGCAGGAGAGAACCGTATACAGTGTGTGCACTCAGATAGTTCTGTGGCAGGAGAGAACCGTTCTGGCAGGGAGAGAACTGTGTGTGCGCGCACTCAGATAGTTCTGTGGCAGGAGAGAACCGTATACAGTGTGCGCACTCAGATAGTTCTGTGGCAGGAGAGAACCGTATACAGTGTGCGCACTCAGATAGTTCTGTGGCAGGAGAGAACCGTATACAGTGTGTGCTCTCAGATAGTTCTGTGGCAGGAGAGAACCGTATACAGTGTGCGCACTCAGATAGTTCTGTGGCAGGAGAGAACCGTATACAGTGTGTGCTCTCAGATAGTTCTGTGGCAGGAGAGAACCGTATACAGTGTGTGCTCTCAGATAGTTCTGTGGCAGGAGAAAACCGTATACAGTGTGTGCTCTCAGATAGTTCTGCAGCAGGAGAGAACCGTATACAGTGTGCGCACTCAGATAATTCTGCAGCAGGAGAGAACCGTATACAGTGTGCGCTCTCAGATAGTTCTGCAGCAGGAGAGAACCGTATACAGCGTGCGCACTCAGATAGTTCTGCAGCAGGAGAGAACCGTATACAGTGTGCGCCCTCAGATAGTTCTGTGGCAGGAGAGAATCAGAAAGATAGTTCTGTGGCAGGAGAGAACCGTACACAGTGTGTGCACTCAGATAGTTCTGTGGCAGGAGAGAACCGTACACAGTGTGTGCACTCAGATAGTTCTGTGGCAGGAGAGAACCGTATACAGTGTGCGCACTCAGATAGTTCTGTGGCAGGAGAGAACCGTATACAGTGTGCGCTCTCAGATAGTTCTGTGGCAGGAGAGAACCGTATACAGTGTGTGCACTCAGATAGTTCTGTGGCAGGAGAGAACCGTCAGTGTAGTTCTCAGATAGTTCTGTGGCAGGAGAGAACCGTATACAGTGTACACTCTCAGATAGTTATGTGGCAGGAGAGAACCGTATACAGTGTGTGCTCTCAGATAGTTCTGTGGCAGGAGAGAACCGTATACAGTGTGTGCTCTCAGATAGTTCTGTGGCAGGAGAGAACCGTATACAGTGTGTGCTCTCAGATAGTTCTGCAGCAGGAGAGAACCGTATACAGTGAGCGCACTCAGATAGTTCTGCAGCAGGAGAGAACCGTATACAGTGTGCGCTCTCAGATAGTTCTGTGGCAGGAGAGAACCGTATACAGTGTGCGCTCTCAGATAGTTCTGTGGCAGGAGAGAACCGTATACAGTGTGTGCTCTCAGATAGTTCTGTGGCAGGAGAGAACCGTATACAGTGTGCGCACTCAGATAGTTCTGCGGCAGGAGAGAACCGTATACAGTGTGCGCACTCAGATAGTTCTGCAGCAGGAGAGAACCGTATACAGTGTGTGCTCTCAGATAGTTCTGTGGCAGGAGAGAACCGTATACAGTGTGCGCACTCAGACAGTTCTGTGGCAGGAGAGAACCGTATACAGTGTGCGCACTCAGATAGTTCTGTGGCAGGAGAGAACCGTATACAGTGTGTGCACTCAGATAGTTCTGTGGCAGGAGAGAACCGTACACAGTGTGCGCACTCAGATAGTTCTGTGGCAGGAGAGAACCGTATACAGTGTGTGCACTCAGATAGTTCTGTGGCAGGAGAGAACTGTATACAGTGTGTGCTCTCAGATAGTTCTGCAGCAGGAGAGAACCGTATACAGTGTGCGCTCTCAGATAGTTCTGTGGCAGGAGAGAACCGTATACAGCGTGTGCTCTCAGATAGTTCTGTGGCAGGAGAGAACCGTATACAGTGTGCGCTCTCAGATAGTTCTGCAGCAGGAGAGAACCGTATACAGTGTGTGCTCTCAGATAGTTCTGCGGCAGGAGAGAACCGTATACAGTGTGCGGTCTCAGATAGTTCTGTGGCAGGAGAGAACCGTATACAGTGTGCGCTCTCAGATAGTTCTGTGGCAGGAGAGAACCGTATACAGTGTCAGATAGTTCTGTGGCAGGAGAGAACCGTATACAGTGTGCGCACTCAGATAGTTCTGTGGCAGGAGAGAACCGTATACAGTGTGCGCTCTCAGATAGTTCTGTGGCAGGAGAGAACCGTATACAGTGTGCGCACTCAGATAGTTCTGTGGCAGGAGAGAACCGTATACAGTGTGCACTCTCAGATAGTTCTGTGGCAGGAGAGAACCGTATACAGTGTGTGCTCTCAGATAGTTCTGTGGCAGGAGAGAACCGTATACAGTGTGCACTCTCAGATAGTTCTGTGGCAGGAGAGAACCGTATACAGTGCGTGCTCTCAGATAGTTCTGTGGCAGGAGAGAACCGTGTGTGCTCTCAGATAGTTCTGTGTGCAGTGTGTGCTCTCAGATAGTTCTGCAGCAGGAGAGAACCGTATACAGTGTGCGCTCTCAGATAGTTCTGCAGCAGGAGAGAACCGTATACAGTGTGCGCTCTCAGATAGTTCTGCAGCAGGAGAGAACCGTGTGTGCGCCTCAGATAGTTCTGTGCAGGAGAGAACCGTATACAGTGTGTGCACTCAGATAGTTCTGTGGCAGGAGAGAACCGTATACAGTGTGTGCCTCAGATAGTTCTGTGGCAGGAGAGAACCGTACACAGTGTGTGCAGATAGTTCTGTGGCAGGAGAGAAACTCAGAGTGTGCGCACTCAGATAGTTCTGTGGCAGGAGAGAACCGTATACAGTGTGTGCACTCAGATAGTTCTGTGGCAGGAGAGAACCGTACACAGTGTGTGCACTCAGATAGTTCTGTGGCAGGAGAGAACCGTATACAGTGTGTGCACTCAGATAGTTCTGTGGCAGGAGAGAACCGTATACAGTGTGTGTGCTCTCAGATAGTTCTGTGGCAGGAGAGAACCGTATACAGTGTGTGCTCTCAGATAGTTCTGTGGCAGGAGAGAATACAGTGTGTGCTCTCAGATAGTTCTGCAGCAGGAGAGAACCGTGTGTGCTCTCAGATAGTTCTGCAGCAGGAGAGAACCGTATACAGTGTGCGCCTCAGATAGTTCTGTGGCAGGAGAGAACCGTATACAGTGTGTGATAGTTCTGTGGCAGGAGAGAACCGTCAGAGATAGTTCTGTGGCAGGAGAGAACTGTATACAGTGTGTGTGCTCTCAGATAGTTCTGTGGCAGGAGAGAACTGTGTGCGCACTCAGATAGTTCTTGGCAGGAGAGAACCGTATACAGTGTGCGCACTCAGATAGTTCTGTGGCAGGAGAGAACCGTATACAGTGTGCAGATAGTTCTGTGGCAGGAGAGAACTGTGTGCTCTCAGATAGTTCTGTGGCAGGAGAGAACCGTATACAGTGTGTGTGATAGTTCTCAGATAGTTCTCAGATAGTTCTGTGGCAGGAGAGAACCGTATACAGTGTGCGCTCTCAGATAGTTCTGTGGCAGGAGAGAACCGTGAACCTCTCAGATAGTTCTGTGGCAGGAGAGAACCTCAGTGTGCGCCTCAGATAGTTCTGTGGCAGGAGAGAACCGTGATACAGTGTGTGCGCACTCAGATAGTTCTGTGGCAGGAGAGAACTGTGGCAGATAGTTCTGTGGCAGGAGAGAACCGTATACAGTGTGTGCTCTCAGATAGTTCTGTGGCAGGAGAGAACCATATATAGTGTCTGTGATAGTTCTGGGCAGGAGAGAACCGTATACAGTGTGTGCACTCAGATAGTTCTGCAGCAGGAGAGAACCGTATACAGTGTGTGCTCTCAGATAGTTCTGTGGCAGGAGAGAACCGTATACAGTGTGTGCACTCAGATAGTTCTGTGGCAGGAGAGAACCGTACAGTGTGTGCAGTGATGTTCTGCACTCAGATAGTTCTGTGGCAGGAGAGAACCGTATACAGTGTGTGCACTCAGATAGTTCTGTGGCAGGAGAGAACCGTATACACAGTGCACTCAGATAGTTCTGTGGCAGTGCACTCAGATAGTTCTGTGGCAGGAGAGAACCGTATACAGTGTGTGCTCTCAGATAGTTCTGTGGCAGGAGAACCGTATACAGTGTGTGCTCTCAGATAGTTCTGTGGCAGGAGAGAACCGAACAGTGTGTGCTCTCAGATAGTTCTGTGGCAGGCAGGAGAGAACCGTATACAGTGTGTGCTCTCAGATAGTTCTGCAGCAGGAGAGAACCGTTCAGTGTGTGCACTCAGATAGTTCTGTGGCAGGAGAGAACCGTATACAGTGTGTGCTCTCAGATAGTTCTGTGGCAGGAGAGAACCGTATACAGTGTGCGCTCTCAGATAGTTCTGTGGCAGGAGAGAACCGTATACAGTGTGTGCTCTCAGATAGTTCTGTGGCAGGAGAGAACCGTATACAGTGTGTGCTCTCAGATAGTTCTGCAGCAGGAGAGAACCGTATACAGTGTGCGCTCTCAGATAGTTCTGCAGCAGGAGAGAACCGTATACAGTGTGTGCTCTCAGATAGTTCTGTGGCAGGAGAGAACCGTATACAGTGTGTGCTCTCAGATAGTTCTGTGGCAGGAGAGAACCGTATACAGTGTGTGCTCTCAGATAGTTCTGTGGCAGGAGAGAACCGTATACAGTGTGTGCTCTCAGATAGTTCTGTGGCAGGAGAGAACCGTATACAGTGTGTGCTCTCAGATAGTTCTGTGGCAGGAGAGAACCGTATACAGTGTGCGCTCTCAGATAGTTCTGTGGCAGGAGAGAACCGTATACAGTGTGTGCACTCAGATAGTTCTGTGGCAGGAGAGAACCGTATACAGTGTGCGCACTCAGATAGTTCTGTGGCAGGAGAGAACCGTATACAGTGTGCACTCTCAGATAGTTCTGTGGCAGGAGAGAACCGTATACAGTGTGTGCTCTCAGATAGTTCTGTCAGCAGGAGAACCGAACAGTGTGCACTCTCAGATAGTTCTGTGGCAGGAGAGAACCGTATACAGTGTGTGCTCTCAGATAGTTCTGTGGCAGGAGAGAACCGTATACAGTGTGTGCTCTCAGATAGTTCTGTGGCAGGAGAAAACCGTATACAGTGTGTGCTCTCAGATAGTTCTGCAGCAGGAGAGAACCGTATACAGTGTGCGCACTCAGATAGTTCTGCAGCAGGAGAGAACCGTATACAGTGTGCGCTCTCAGATAGTTCTGTGGCAGGAGAGAACCGTATACAGTGTGTGCACTCAGATAGTTCTGCAGCAGGAGAGAACCGTATACAGTGTGCGCCCTCAGATAGTTCTGTGGCAGGAGAGAACCGTACACAGTGTGTGCACTCAGATAGTTCTGTGGCAGGAGAGAACCGTACACAGTGTGTGCACTCAGATAGTTCTGCAGCAGCAGGAGAGAACCGTTCAGTGTGTGCACTCAGATAGTTCTGTGGCAGGAGAGAACCACGTATACAGTGTGGAGAGCTCTCAGATAGTTCTGTGGCAGGAGAGAACCGTATACAGTGTGTGCACTCAGATAGTTCTGTGGCAGGAGAGAACCGTACACAGTGTGTGCACTCAGATAGTTCTGTGGCAGGAGAGAACCGTATACAGTGTGCGCTCTCAGATAGTTCTGTGGCAGGAGAGAACCGTGTACAGTGTGTGGGGCTCCAGATAGTTCTGTGGCAGGACTCTCAGATAGTTCTGTGGCACTCAGATAGTTCTGTGGCAGGAGAGAACCGTATACAGTGTGTGCTCTCAGATAGTTCTGCAGCAGGAGAGAACCGTATACAGTGTGCGCACTCAGATAGTTCTGTGGCAGGAGAGAACCGTATACAGTGTGTGCACTCAGATAGTTCTGTGGCAGGAGAGAACCGTACACAGTGTGTGCACTCAGATAGTTCTGTGGCAGGAGAGAGAACGTATACAGTGTGCGCCTCAGATAGTTATGTGGCAGGAGAGAACCGTATACAGTGTGTGCACTCAGATAGTTCTGTGGCAGGAGAGAACCGTATACAGTGTGCGCACTCAGATAGTTATGTGGCAGGAGAGAACCGTATACAGTGTGTGCTCTCAGATAGTTCTGTGGCAGGAGAGAACCGTAAACAGTGTGTGCTCTCAGATAGTTCTGCAGCAGGAGAGAACCGTATACAGTGTGTGCACTCAGATAGTTCTGTGGCAGGAGAGGGTGCAAAAGACGGGAAACTTACGGAGGATCTTCTGCCCTTCGGGACTCAGCAGAGCCTGAAACCAGCTGTTATTGGTTTGAACCAAGAACCCATAGAGCATCCGAGCAACCTGGCCAAGAGAAGTAATGGTGGAAATAACAGTGTTACGTCTCGTTTGCACTGTATTAAATATTTTTTATTTTACCCGTGAAATATTACCATTATTACCCTGATTATTACACTTCATCAATGTGCATTTCAAACGATGTCACACCAATACAGCATCTTTAAATTGGGAGGGGAAACAATTTGGCTGTGAACGGTTTCTTTCAAAGTGCTCAGAGTTTCTCACAGTTGTATTGTCGGCAGTGATCTTGGACAGCTGGGACTCGTCCCCCTCCGCCTGTTTGTATAGAGCGCGTGCGACAACCGTGGCCAAACCAGTCAGAGCCTGAGAGCGAGAGAGAGAGAATTATATTAATATTATATTATTACTTTCCGTTACAGTAGGTCCACATGTTCTTTAGTGTTTTGTTAAAATTGCTTCTGCTTTGGTGATGTAAAATGGTGAAATGTACAATTTTGTCATGCAAATAAAACCCATTTTGAATTTGAAAGAGAGTGTGTGAGAGAGAGATGAGAGAGAGAGAGAGTGAGAGTGAAAGAGTGTGAGTGTGTGAGAGAGAAATAGAAAGTGTGAGAGGTTGAGAGTGAGAGAGGGAGAGATGGAAAGAGAGCAAGAAACAGAGTGAAAGAGGGGGAGAGAGAGAATGCAGCTCAAAAGAGAGATAAAGTGAAACAGTGCGAGAGATTGATATACACAGGGCGAGATGGGAAGGAAGCAAAATTAAGAGGGAGTGTGACGGCTGCATCAAATCGCCGCACAGAATGTTTGTAAAAACCCCGTTCCTCAAGCACTATTCTGTTTAACACACGTTTCTACATTCACCATGCGCACACACACAGCGAATCACACAATGACGACACATAGCTCTTGGTTTCATACAAACACAACCCAGTCTTTAGTAGCGATTTTTTCATTACCTTATATGTTTAAAATGAGTGCCCATTTCTTGAACTGCATTCAAGCTATTGTGTACTTCACCTTGTTTGAGTTTTTTCCACACGTCGGTCGCGTTTCCCCTGGGAGCTGTCTTCCGCCTCACGCTACTGCCAAAGGGTGTGCAGCACGCATTAGAAGATACTATATACCCAAAATGGGGGTGGTGGACCAGTCCATTACCGGGAGTTTGATTGGGGGGGGAAATATTTTATGTTTAGTTAACATATCTTAATTTGGTTAAAATCTTCTTTGTCTAATTTTTGATTATAAATATTTTTATTTGTAAGTTAATTGCTTCTGTTAAAAGTATATTGATTAAATCACATTTCTGTATGTATTTTGTTAATTAGTCCTAATTACCCTTAATTATTTTGTGCCTGGCCAGGCCTATATATACCCCTCTGCTGTTCATTTCTAGTTAGTTACCCTCTCTGTTAAGTTGGTCTGCCATTAGTCTCGTGTTTTTGGGCCCAGTTATAATTTGGTAACTCATTTTTTTTTGGAATTTTTTGTAACGTTTGTTTAATTTTGGATAATAAATCCTAAATTTTTTCACTACCTTGTGCCCTCTGGCCTTGACTTGCTCTGGTCCATTACAATTGGTGTCAGAAGTGGGATCTGAATAAGCAGGGGATACAGGGTTTCCCGTTTTTTGATTCTACACTCGAACTTCCTGTAGATGAATCGTGGGAGAAGAAGAGTCAGCAGAGGAGGTGGGGCAGGGCCTGACCGGCTGGCAGAAGCCCCAGGAGAGGATGGTGATGGAGAAGCAGTCGGAGGTGTCCAGGGAGGTCCAGCGCCGGAGACGGACGAGAGCTGGGAACCAACCCTTACAGACCTGGCGAATATGTTCCGTGCCCACATGGCACAGCAGGAAGCTCGGGAGGCCAGGATGGAGGAGGATGTAGCCCAGCAAGAGCAGAGGTTTCATGCCCTACAGCATCAGTTCACCCTTCTCCAGGTGGAAGTCCAAGCACGCACAACCCTAGAACCACCCCACCTGCACCTCCAACAGAGCAGAGTCCTCTGAGGCGGGAATCTACAGACAGTGGTCCGGTGAGCGAGTCTCCCCAAACAGTTGCGAAACCAGGAGTCAGCCAAAAAGAAGCTGACCTCTCTGGTCGGTATTATATGCCAAAGTTGATGGAACCCAAATTGGAAAAACTGTCAGATTCTGATGAGATTGAATGCTTTCTAATAACTTTTGAGCGCACTGCAGCAGCCTGTCGGTGGCTGAAAGAAGACTGGGCCTTCTGACTCATACCCCTGCTGACTGGTAAGGCCAGAAGCGCATGTGTTCATATGGATGCGGATGAGTCCTTTATTTATGACAAAGTCAAGGAGGGCATTCTCCAGAAGTATGATTAATCTCGAAACGTACAGACAAAGGTTTCAGTCCACTGAAGTCCAGCCTAATGAAACTCCAAAAGAGCTGTATGTAAGGCTTAAAGAGTTGTTTGGGAAATGGGTCCAGCCCAAAGGCAAAACTGTACATGATATTGCTGAAATAACTAGGCCTACAATGTCGGCGGCCGACAGCAAGGGGTATATCCCCGAAATTCCCCAATCTTCGAAGCCTCCTTTATTAGATTCCACTTTACTAGACCTACAATATGAGGCAAATTTGAAGTCTGTGTAAGTAATTGTTCCAGAGATATGGTTAAAAAACTGATTTTTTCAATATATAGCGCCACCTGGTGGCAAACCTAGGAGTGCATACTTGCCCAAAATCTAATCAGTTCATCCTCTCTACCATATCTACCCATATGCTAAAAATGAGAAGCCAATGTAAAGTACTTTGTGAGTAATCGCGCTAACGGCTAAAATCTGCAGATGCAGTGGCGGCAGACGCGGCGGCGGCGGCGGATGCGACGGTGGGGCGAAACAATGATATCCCCGAAACTCGTATTTCGGGGATCTAATAATACTGGAACAGTTTTTGAGAACGGCGTCCCCTGAGCTACAGGTGTGGATAAAGGAGCATAATCCAGCTACTGCTTCTGAGGCGGCTGCCCTTGCTGATATTTTTGTGGCTACCAGGCGGAAGAACCAACCATGGAGCCATACTTCCTGGAGAGCGGCTAAAGAAACCCGGCGACCAGCTTCTTCACAGCCCGCTGCCCGCACAACAACCACTGATGTGGGTAAGCCCCCTCAAGGGGAAAATCCATCAATGGCGAGTAGTACTAAGCCCAGAGTCCCCATCTGTTATCTTTGTGGCCAGGAGGGGCCACAAACATACCAAGCCCGCATGTCCTAAAAATCCTGTAAAATTGACACAAATGGGTTATGCTCCCCGAAGTAGGACTGAGCCAGAGCTGAAGTCTGCGCAGTTGAGATGGGAGACTACAGTGGAGATCAATGGTCAGGAGCTCATGGCCCTGGTTGACACTGGAAGCGCTCAAACTCTGGTCCACCAGTCCTATGTTCCACATTACCTTGTGCGTACTACAGAAACTGTACCCATATGCTGTGTTCATGGTGATGAGAAGCTTTACCCTACTGCTGATCTGTATATCAAAGTATTGGGACAAACCTAGTGGCTCACTGTTGGTGTTGCTGATGAACTACAGTGCCGTGAAAAAGTATATGCCCCTTCCTGATTTCTTATTTTTTTGCCTATTTGTCACACTTAAATGTTTCAGATCGTCAAACTAATTTTAATATTAGACAAAGATAACCCGAGTAAATACAAAGTGCAGTTTTTAAATGATGAATCATTTATTAAGGGGAAATAGCTATCCAAGCCCACCTGGCCCTATGTGAAAAAGTAATTGCCCCCTAAATCCTAATAACTGGTTTTGCCACCCTTGGCGACAACAACTGCAATCAAACATTTGCGATAACTGGCAAGGAGTCTTTCACATCGCTGTGGAAGAGTTTTAGCCCACTCTTCTTTGTAGAATTGTTTTAATTCGGCCACATTGGAGGATTTTTGAGCATGAACGGCCTGTAAAAGGTCATGCCACTGCATCTCAAGCGGATTTAAGTCTAGGCCACTCCAAAGTCATCGTTTTGTTTTTTTAAGCCATTCAGAGGTGGACTTGCTAGTGTGTTTCGGATCATTGTCCTGCTGCATAACCCAAGTGCGCTTGAGCTTGAGTTCATGAACTGATGGTTGGACATTCTCCTTCAGGATTTTCCGGTGGAGAGCAGAATTCATAGTTCCATCAATTACTACAAGTCGTCCAGGTCCTGAAGCAGCAAAGCAGCCCCAAACCATCACACTACCACCACCATGTTTGACTTTTAGTATGATGCTCTTTTTATGAAATGCTGTGTTAGTTTTATGGCAGATGTAACGGACGCCAAGACTTTCCATAAAGTTCAACTTTTGTGTCTCGTCAGTTCACAGAATATTTTTCCAAAAGTCTTGGGGATCATCAAGATGTTTTTTGGCAAATGTGAGATGAGCCTTTGTGTTCTTTTTGGTCAGCAGTGGTTTTCGCCTTGGAACTCTCCCATGGATGACATTTTTGCCCAGTCTCTTTCTCATTGTTGAATCATGAACACTGACTTTAACTGAGGCAAGTGAGGCCTGCAGTTCTTTAATGTTGTTCTGGGTTCTTTTTTGACCTCCTGGATGAGTTGTCGATGCGCTCTTGGAGTAATTTTGGTAGGCTGGCCACTCCTGGGAAGGTTCACCACTGTTCCAAGTTTTCTTCATTTGTGGATAATGGCTTTCACCGTGATTCACTGGAGTCCCAAAGCCTTAGAAATGGCTTTGTAACCCTTTCCAAACTGACAGATGTCAATTACTTTGTTTCTCATCTGTTCTTGAATTACTTAAGATCGCGGCATGATGTGTTGCTTTTTGAGACCTTTTAGCCTACTTAACTTTGTGAAACAGGTTCTATTGAAGTGGTTTCTTGATTCGTCAGGTCTGGCAGTAATCAGGCCTGGGTGTGGCTAGTGAAATTGGACTCAAAAAATGTGGTTCATCACAATTAATTCGTGATTTAAGAAGGGGGGGGGGGGCAATTACTTTTTCACAGAGGGCCAGGAAGGTTTGGATAGCTTTTTCCCCTTAATAAATAAAATCATCATTTAAAAACTACATTTTGTATTTACTTGGGTTATCTTTGTCTTATATTAAAATTTGTTTGATGATTGGAAACATTTAAGTGTAAAAAATATGGAAAAAAGTAAGAAATCAGGAAGGGGGCAAATACTTTTTTCACGGCACTGTACCTTTTCCTGTTGTACTAGGCGATGACTTGCCTATTCTGCAGGATTTACTCCAGCCCGGGCAGATCTGCAGTGCTGCCATAACCAGAGCCCGGGCTAAGCACCCAAAGGAGTCCGACCAGACACTTGCTGCTTTGCCGTTCTATGATGCCAAGGTGGAGGCAGACCCAGGTAAAACACGCAAGCCCCGTAAACAAAGGAGAAGGGAGAAATTCCAGCATACTGTGGTCCAACCTCCAGTTGAGCTGACCCCAGAGCTCCCCTTAGGGTTCAGTGTTCCCACAAATATAATTGAAATGCAGCAAGCAGATCCAAGCATGGTTACCTGTTTCAAGAAAGTTAAGGGAAAGCGAGAAAAGGAAGCTAAATTTGAGAGTGGCTCGGATAATTACTTCTTACAAAACGGCATTCTTTACCGTCAGTCCAAGTCTGCTAGCCAGATAGTGGTTCCTAAAGCAACCCGAGATGTAATCCTTACCTTGGGACATTCCATCCCCTGGGCTGGCCACCTAGGGAAGCATAGAACCACTGCCCGCATACAACGGCATTTCTTCTGGCCTGGAATGCATGGAGATGTTGCACATTACTGCAGAAGTTGTCTGCAATGCCAGCTGACCTCAGGTAAAGATTTCACAAGAGCTCCCCTTCAACCATTACCCATTATAGGTACACCATTCGAACGACTCGGAATGGATGTTGTTGGTCCCCTGGAAAAAGGCAAGTCCGGTAACAGGCTCATGTTGACTACGCTACCAAATATGCTGAAGTGCTCCCTCTTAAGTCTGTGAAAGCCAAGTGTATTGCACTCTGTCTCGTACAGTTTTTCTCCAGGGTGGGGTTTCCTCGCGAGACACTTACAGACCAAGGCACCAACTTCATGTCGCAGTTGCTGAAGGACATCTACAAGCTGTTAGGCATCCAGGGCCTCCAAACCACACTGTACCATCCCCAGACAGACGGTCTGACTGAAAGGTTTCACCAAACATTAAAACAAATGCTTCGCAAGTTTGTCTGTGATACTGGTTCTGATTGGGACCAGTGGATCCCTTACCTTCTGTTTGCTTATAGAGAAGTTCCATAAGCGTCCACCAGCTTCTCGCCATTCGAATTGCTCTATGGCCATGAGGTAAGGGGGCCTCTGACTCTTTTGAAAGAGATCTGGGAGGGAGACCAGAAGGTAACGGAACCCACCAATGCAGTGTCCTAGGTCCTCCAAATGCGGGAAAAAAATTGGAGAAAATGTCTCTTCTAGCCCAGGAGCACATGGCAGCTGCGCAGAGACATCAAAAGACCTGGTATGATCACTCTGCCCAAGAGAAGCACTTTGAACCGGGCCAGAAGGTGTTGGTGATGTTGCCCATGGACAAAAGCAAACTACTAGCGAAATGGCAGGGGCCTTTCAAGGTAATTAAAAAACTCAGTTCCACCACTTATCAAATCTCCACTCCGGGTTGTAGTCACTCCTCCAGGAACCTGCACATCAACCTCCTGAAGGAATGGGTGCCCAGACCAATGCAGTCCTGCAGCCAAGCGGTTTTGCTGATCCGGAGTGTTGAGGATGAGGAAGGTGAGGAGCCATACTTGCCCAATTCTCTAGCTCTAGTGAGTGGTGGTCCGTCCCTGGATCTCTGACATCTGACTCCAGAACAGCAAGAGCCCTTTGTGAGCAGGATGTCGGCTAGGAAAATCCGGCCCGCACCACCCTTACTGAGCATGCCATTGTATTGTCTGAAAATGCTGCTGTAAGGCGGATGAGTTACAGAATCCCTGAACGCCTGTTGGAGTGTTTAAAGAAAGAAATTGATCTCATGCTGTTACTGGGCATAATTGAAACATCAAAAAATGAGTGGTGCAATCCGATTGTCCTAGTACCAAAAAAGGATGGAACAATCAAATTCTGTATTGATTTTCGTCATTTGAATTCGGTCTCAAAGTTTGATTCCTATGCAACACCCCGCATCGATGACCTGATTGAGTGCCTGGGCCATGCTAAATATTTAACCACCATTGATGTTTGTAAAGGCTACTGGCAGGTTCCCCTTTCCCAACAGTCTCGTGAGCTGATGGCATTCCGAACTCCGTGGGGGCTGTTCCACTTCACGGTTTTGCCCTTCGGGCTGCATGGCGCCCCAGCTACGTTTTAGAGACTTATGGACCAGGTACTCTGTGGTGTGTCCGAATTTGCCTCTGCCTATCTGGATGACATTGTCGTTTACAGCGTCACCTGGGAAGATCACCTAGAACATCTGAGGAGGGTCTTCCAGTGTCTGAAGAAAGCGGGCCTTACCATCAACCCCTCAAAGTGTGCCTTTGCCAGAGTGGAGACGGAGTACCTGGGCTACACCATCGGGAACGGTGTCAACAAGCCAAAGGTGGAGAAGGTCCAGGCCATTCAACAGTGCCCATTGCCGCAAACCCGAAAGCAGTTGAAATCTTTCACTGGTATGTGCGGTTGGTACCATCGGTTTGTACCTCACTATTCTGCTCGAGCTGCCCTTCTCACTGATATGACTAGTCCAAAAAGCCCCAGCCAGTTGAAGCGGACTGAGGAAGCTGTAACAGCTTTTAAAGACATCCAACAAGCCCACAGTAATGACCCAGTGATGCATTGTCCAGATTTCACAGACACCTTTGTCCTGCAGGCTGACACCTCAAACCGGGGTTTAGGTGCTGTCCTCCTGTAGGGCCCACAAGGGGACCGTCATCCAATTGCCTTCATCAGCAGAAAGCTGCAGTCCCGGGAGACCCGTTATTCAACTGTTGAAAAGGAATGCCTGGCAATCGTATGGGCCATTGCTGCTTTGAAATATTACCTTTTGGGCCGAGAGTTATCATTGAGTCTGACCATAAGGCACTGAAGTGGACGGACCAGATGAGGGATACGAATGGAAGGATCACTTACTGATACCTCAATCTGCAGCCCTACCGATTCCAGGTCCATCACATCCCGGGAATGGAGAATGTAACAGCTGACTACCTGTCCCGCTGGTCCACGGAGATGCCAGAGGAGGGGGACGGCTGCATCAAATCGCCGCGCAGAATGTTTATAAAAACCCCGTTCCTCAAACACTATTCTGTTTAATTAACACACGTTTCTACATTCACCATGCGCACACACACAGCGAATCACACAATGAAGACACATAGCTCCTCGTTTCATACAAACACAACCAAGTCTTTATTAGTGATTTTTTCATTACCTTATATGTTTAAAATGAGTGCCCATTTCTTGAACTGCATTGAAGCTATTGTGTACTTCACCTTGTTTGAGTTTTTTCCACATGTCGGTCGCGTTTCCCCTGGGAGCTGTCTTCCGCCTCACGCTACTGCCAAAGGGTGTGCAGCACGCATTAGAAGATACTATATACCCAGAGGGGGGGTGGTGGACCAGCCCATTACTGGGAGTTTGATTGGGGGGGGAAATCTTTTATGTTTAGTTAACATATCTTAATTTGGTTAAAATCTTCTTTGTGTAATTTTTGATTATAAATATTTTTATTTGTAAGTTAATTGCTTCTGTTAAAAGTATATTTGTTAAATCACATTTCCGTATGTATTTTGTTAATTAGTCCTAATTACCCTTAATTATTTTGTGCCTGGCCAGGCCTATATATACCCCTCTGATGTTCATTTCTAGTTAGTTACCCTCTCTGTTAAGTTGGTCTGCCATTAGTCTCGTGTTTTTGGGCCCAGTTATAATTTGGTAACTCATTTTTTTTTGGGAATTTTTTGTAAAGTTTGCTTAATTTTGGATAATAAATCCTAAATTTTTTTCACTACCTTGTGCCCTCTGGCCTTGACTTGCTCTGGTCCATTACAGGGAGATTGAGTGAGAGAGTGATAAAGTGTGAGAGAGAGCGTTAACGAGGATGTGAGACAGAGAGAGCGAGAGAAAGAGCGAGAAAGAGTGGGCGAAAGAAAGCTAGAGTGTGAGGGAGAGGAAGACAATTTCCAAATACAAACAGACAAAAGGGCAAAATATAGAATAATGTACTCGTTTGCATTACACCTTCCACACACAGACTGCAGACACAGAGCAAGCGTGAAACGGAAGATGATGATGATTATTGCGGAGTTATACACACAAAGTAAAGACCAAAGAAATGTGTTGATAAAGGAACAGTACCTTAGCGGTGTCCGTGATGTGCTCCAGCTGTTCCTCTGGGTTCAGGTCGGGTGGGTACGTCACATTCAGGTACTCTGCGTTGTCATAGAGACTCTCATAGTACCTGAAGGAGAGGCGCGGAAGAATTTCACATCACACTCATCTGTATTCCTGCAGCGGACACAGGCAATTACATTTCCCACAATTATTCAGTCGGAGACTGGTTGCGACTGGTCAAGGGAGATTTGCGCCCAATTTGAGCACCGCTTAATAGCCCAATGGCAAAGAGTGGCCAGATTTCAGATGGAGACTGGTGTCTGCAAAGTCTCATCTAGGAGCCAAACCGATAAAAATTAAAGGAGCGGAGTCACGACTACTGTACATGCTCAGAAATTTGAAAGATGCTCACAGCCACCGGCTGCTTATGGGCGTTTTCACGTCAAAATGACTGGGAGGTTTACTGAACTGGAAGCATGCAGTTTACGTGGTGAATTATTTGGAAACTGCTAGCAAATATTAAGTAAAAGTAGCGGACAAACGGAGATCTCCACAATACCCTTTCATTTCACGCACAATTTTTGTTAGCAAGTAGCTAGCTACTGAACTCGCTTCACTGACACATCATCAGACAATTAGCCAAATTGCTAGCTAACGTTCCCTACATGACTATCACGGCTATGCTACGTAGCTAGCTATACGGATACCCACAAACACATTTTTTTCATGTGCAGCATTGTTAACGAAGTTCGCCAGCCAGCAAGCTAAATGTTTTGTTAATTCATTTTAAGAAAATCATCAGGTAACTAGCCAAATAGCTAGCTAACATTGGCTACGTAGCTATTGTGGCTAAGCTACGTTAGGAGCTACACCAATATCCAAGATGACTTTATATTTCACTTGCAACTTTGGTTGATTGAGTATTTACTTAGCTAGCTACTTCATTTAAAACTTCATCAGACGACTAGTCAAATTGCTAGATAACGTTAGCTATGTAGCTATCATAACTATGCTACAGAGCTAGTTTTGCAGATACCCCAGCGGCGTGCTGTCAGATGTTCAGAGGGCCTTCAGTACCCCTCACTCTTCGCCGCTGAATTGCCCTCAAGCTGTTTTCGTTTAAGTCCGCCTGATTAGCAATCAAACAATTTATCGACTGAACAACCAAGACCAAAACATGACCTATAATAAGGAATGATAATGAAAAAGTGAATGCCTATTGCCTACATTTATATAATTGATATGGCATTGTCAGAGTGACAATATAAATGCAAAAAAGACAAAACTTATGCTAACTTCGCAGCATTTATTTCGCCAACCTCACAATTGTCAATCAGCTGTGCATCCTGCATAACAACGCCCTTTAGCCGTGATTTTCAAAATATAGAATGGATTCTCGTGGCTGATTGCTCAATGAGCCTTGCAAACTAATTTACGCAAATCTGAGCCATTTCACAAGACACATGAGCACAGGCTTCAAAGACATCTTGATATTTTAAGTTGTCATTTACGTGCGCATGAAAACACTTCATAATTTTATGGTGCAATGTATAACAATGCTATTGAAAATAAATCTGACTGTCGTTCAAGCGAGTCTGAGAAAATGCTAATCGGAAAAAGTAAACTGCGAGAGGTTTAGGTTATTGAGGATTGAAAGGTGAGGTTTCCGAAGGCCTTTGTTACTGCCGACGGACCGCTACTGTGATACCCATGACGAAGAGATATTCTTCCTCTATGATGTTTCTTGGAGGTTGACAAACAAGTTTACGTTCCTCATAGCCTTCGGCTAAATAGCTAAATTGGCATTTTGATTCCTCAAATTTCCATGGAATACTCCTTAATATAGAAAGCACAATGACTGAGTGAATTAAATATATGACAAAAATATAAAAATACAATGCAAAAACGAAGAAGGATTGGCAAGGATGGAATCAGACCAACTTGTAGTTGAGCAGAATCGCTCTCTTGGGATGTAACTTCTGAGCTTGCACAGTGACCATGACACAGCTCCTTTAATCACAGGCGACAACGCAAATAGTCAGCACAGTGGAACCAGCCACTGAGCATGCCTGAAAGAGGTCAGAATTTTTGAAGGGCCACTAAAATATTTTGCACGTAATTAATAACGCTGCAAAATTGTGTGCGTAATCAGGTGACTCAAAAACACAATACATAAGGACAAAGGTACAAATCAACTCACGGTCCATACAGCACAGTGCATGCCTAAATGAAAGGTAACTCTGTTGAATATTTGTGTACCCTTTACTCCAGCAGCCTCACATTACAAACCTGAGGTAAACAAGATCATGCAGGAGAAAAACTGTCCTTCAGCACGGCAGCTAATCATCATAACCTTTGTTTAACTAGGCAGTCACATTGAGATTACTATCTCATTTACAAGTGAGACCTAGTAAGAAATGGTTGACATGACACTCAAGTCGGCCAATCCTGCCAGCGCAAACACCCACGCCCAATCTCACTTGTTTTTGAAAAAGGATTGGTGGTCAGCAAGCACGACCCCTGGGATTGGCCGAGCTCGCAGGAACCGTTGAAAGGACGACGGCGGCAGGGCCTGAGTGACATCTGGCTCGTCAAATGAAAAGTTGTGATTCTCAGCCGCCGACTTCAAGTTCTGCACGAGTTTCGCCACCTGCCGATGGGCAAGGGCGAGAATTATGGGGCAAGAGAAGGGAGAGAAAGAAAGGGAGGGATCAGAGAAGAGGTAGGAGACATTTTATCCGTCGCAATTAACTTCACACTCTGAGCTCTCTGCAGTCCTGCAGACAATCTGGCAATGCTTCTTACAAGCCTCTTCAAACGCTCCACAAATCACCACCAACATCTCTGTAGATTCACAACACAAACACAGTCATGCCCCCACACACACACTCTCACCTCTGAGTTTATAGAGATGTTTTTCCTGGATATTGGGTCAGAATGCAGCCAAAGCTTGTTGTCTGCCCCTAACCCCACCTGCAACACACAGATAGATGGTGTTAGACCATGTGTGTGTGTTTGACCATGTACGCGCAGTACTGAACTCTGACTTTGCGTAAGACAGATGTACGAGCTTGCGTGCTGGTGCGAGACCAGTCACGTACAATACTGCACAACGTGCGCACTCGCATGAGACCACTCACAAAAAGCAATGTGTCAAAAATGATGACCCCTCACAGACGAAGGAGGAGAACACTGATTATTACACCGCTGTGTTGAATACTCAATTCCGATCTGTGAATTACGGCATTATAAGGTTTGTCTTTTCTGAAGAACAGACCATTGCTCAGGGCAAGACTACGTTCCAACCGCAGAATTTAACAAACTTTTTTTTTTTTTTTAGCAGAAGTAATAAAATCATTTTAAACCAATAAAATTATCGTCAAATCAGTATTTTTTGTCAAATTATTGATCTCTTTAATAATTAGTTTTATGCAAATGTTTGGGCACCCCTGATAAAAATTTCTGTTGTGGAGAATAGTTAAGCAAGTAGAAGATGAACTGATCTCTGAATGGCATACATTTAAAGATAAAACACTTTTTTTAACATTTTAAGCAGTATTAGTGTATTACTTTTGTTTTGTACAATTCCAGAGTGGAAAAAAGGGAAATGAGCACCATGCAAAGGTTTGGGCACCCCAAAAGATTTGAGCTCTCAGGTAACTTTGACTATGGTCTCAGACCGTATTTAGCTTGTTAGGGCTTTGGCTTGTTCACAATCATCGTTAGGAAAGGCCAGGCGATGCAAATTTTGAAGTTTATAAATACCCAGACTCCTCTAACCTTGGCCCAACAATCAGAAGCCATAGGGTCCTCTAAGCTGCTGCCTAGCTCTCTGAAAATGAAAATAATTAATGCCCACAAAGCAGGAGAAGGCTATAAGAAGATGGCAAACGTTTTTAGGTTTCCTCAGTTCATAATGTAATTAAGAAATGGCAGTCAACAGAATCCGTGGAGGTCAACTTGAGATCTGGAAGACCAAGAAAACTTCCCAAGAAAACTGCTCATCGGATTGCTAGAAAGGTAAATCAAAACACCAGTTTGACAACAAAAAACCTTCAGCAAGATTTAGCACACCGTTGAGACTTGGTGCACTGCCCTACGGTTCAGCGACACTTGCTCAAATATGACCTTCATGGAAGAGTCATGATAAGGAGACCTTTCCTGGATCCTCACCATGAAATTCAGCATCAGAAGGAACATCTGAACAAGGCTGATGCATTTAGGAAACAAGTCCTGTGGACTGATGAAGTTAAAATAGATCTCATTGGCTGCAATGAGCAGAGGTATGTTTGGAGAAAAAAGGATGCAGAATTTTATGAAAAGAACACCTCTCCAACTGTCAAGCACATGGCTGGATCGATCTTGCTTTGGGCTTGTGTTGCAGCCAGTGGCGCGGGGAACATGTCACTGGTAGAAGGAAAAGTGGATTCAATTAAATTTCAGCAAATTCTGGAAGCTAACATCACACCATCAGTAAAAAAGTGAAGATAAAAAGAGGACGGCTTCCACAACAGGATAATGATCCTAATCACACCTCAAAATCCACAACTAACTACCTCAAGTGGTGCGAGTTGAAGGTTACAATATTGACCTCAAGGTCTCCTACCTCAAAATCATTGAAAATCTGTGGATGGACCTCAAAAGAGCAGTGCATGCAAGGCAGCCAAAGAATCTCACAGAACTAGAAGGCTTTGGCAAAGAATAATGGGCTAAATCCCCCAAACCAGAATTTAAAATCTCTTAGCCGGCACCAAAAACTGTTTACAAGCTGTGATACTTGCCAAAGGGAGTGTTACTAAGAACTAACCGTGCAGGGTGCCCAAACTTTTGCTTCGGACCCTTTTCCTTTTTTGTCATTTTGAAACTGTAAAAGGATGGAAATTAAAAAGTAGTCTTGCTTAAAATATACAGGAAATGTGTCCTCTTCAACTTTATGCCTTTTGGAGAGCAGTCATCTTTTACTCGCTTAGCTATTCACAGTGACAGAAATTTTGATCTGGGGTGCCCAAACTTTTGCATACAACTGTAGCTGTATAATAAGCAGGATAATGTACAGCGAGCTGGTCATTATTGCGTAATTACCCCTTCACAGTGATTCAAGACCCTTTGGCTTCGTGTCAAGGTCCTGCAACACCCTGTTGGGGTTTATTTCACAGTAATGACCAGCTCGCCGTACATCATCCCTTACATACAGCTAAAAAACATGTCAAGGTTTGGTATATATTAGACGGTAAGCATCCAGTCAGTTCCCTAAGATGACTGGTGGGATGCAGGAGAAATGGGCAGTGACAATGACATTAGGGACTGACAAAAATCGAATCATAATGACCAGAAGACGCATCTCTGAGGCGGCAAGGCTTGCGGGGTGCTCCGAGTCAGCAGTGGTGAGTGCCTACTGATAGTGGTCCAAGGAGGGACAAACCATGAACCAACCAGGGCTCTGGGTGCCCAAGGGTCAACAGTGTACGAGGATATGGAAAGCTATAGCGTTAAACTAATGCTGCACCACACCCTGCTGAGTATGAGGCGGTGTGGCCCATGACCGGGCAGAGAGCCCTTGTGAGCAAGGTCCATCATCGAGAGCATAAACAATGGGCTGACCAGAGTCAAAACTGGACCTTAAAGCAACAGCACAAGGCTTCCTGGGCCAACGAGTCCCGTTTTCTTTTACAACCCCAATTCTGAAATAGTTGGGATGAAGTGTAATTGTGAATAAAATCAAAATGAAATGACTTTCAGATCACATGAGCCAATATGTTATTTACAAAAGAACATAGATAACATTTCAAATGTTGAAATTGAGACATTTTACACTTATATCCACAAAATGAGCTTATTTCAAATTTTATGGCTGCAACAGGTCTCAAAAAAGTTGGGAGACAGGCAAAAAAGGGCTGAAAAAGCAATTAATATAATAGCGAATCAGCTGAACGAAAATGTGCAAGTAATTAAGTTAACTGGCATCAGGGGTGTAACATGATTGGCTATAAAAGGGATATCTTAGAGAGGCTGAGTCTCTCAGAAGTAAAGATCGCCAGAGGCTCTCCAACCTGTGAAGATTTGCGTAAAAAAATTGTGGAATAGTTTAAAAACAATGTTCCTCAACGTCAAATTGCAAAGGCTTTGAAGGTCTCATCATCGACGGTGCATAACATCATCAAAAGATTCATAGAAATAGGAAAAATCTCTGTGTGTAAGGGACAAAGCCGAATACCTTTACTGGATGCCCGTGATCTTCGGGCCCTCAGACGCCACTGCATCACTCACCGGCATGATTCTGTCATTGACATTACTAAATTGGCCCAGGAATACTTCAAGAAACCACTGTCTGTAAAGACAGTCCGCCGTGCCATCCACAGATGCCACCTAAAACTCTATCATGCTGAAAGGAAGCCATTGTTGAGCATGATCCAGAAGCGCCGCCGTGTTCTGTGGGCCAAGGCTCATTTAAAATGGACTGTAGCAAAGTGGCAAAGTGTCCTGTGGTCAGACGAGTCCAAATTTGACATTCTTGTTGGAAATCATGGGCGTCGTGTCCTCCGGGCTAAAGAGGAGAAAGACCACCCCTCCTGTTATCAGCGTTCAGTTCAAAAGCCAGCATCTCTGATGGTATGGGGATGCATTAGTGCATATAGTGTGGGACACTTGCATGTTTTAAAAAGCACCATGAATGCTGAAAGGTATATAAAGGTTTTAGAGCAAAATATGCTCCCCTCCAGATGACATCTATTCCAGGGAAGGCCTTGTGTATTTCAGCAGGACAATGCAAAACCACATACTGCAGCTATTACAACAGCATGGCTTCGTAGTAGAAGAGTCCGTGTGCTGAACTGGCCTGCCTGCAGTCCTGATCTTTCACCCATTGAGAACATCTGGCGCATAATTAAACGAAAAGTCCGTCAAAGGAGACCCAAAACTCTCCAGCAGCTGGAAGCCTGTTTTAAACAACAGTGGGATCAAAGTCCAATGGCTAAACTCAAGAGACTTGTCTCCTCAATGCCCAGACGCCTCCACTCTGTGTTAAAAAGAAGAGGGGATGCTACACCATGGTAAACAGGCCCCTGTCCCAACTTTTTTGAGACCTGTAGCAGCAATCAAATTTGAAATGAGCTAATTTTGTGGATCAAATTGCAAAATTTCTCAGTTTCAATATTCGTTATCTTTGTTCTATTGTGAATAAAATACTGTCTGGTGTGATTTGAAAGTCATTGCGTTTTGATTTTATTCACAATTTACACTTTGTCCAAACTATTTCGGAATTGGGGTTGTACATCATGTGCCCCCACCAGGTACGTGAGCATCATTTACTGGGAGAGGAGATGGCATCAGGACACACCTTGAGAAGAGGACAAGCTGGTGAAGGGAGGGTGAAGCTCTTAGCTAGGGATCACCAAATCTGGTCCTCATATCTCAAATCTGGCTCTGGGTTTCTTTCCTTCCAGGCAATTAAGTGACCAATTACTGCTTCTAATTGGCCAGACTGTCATTACACATGACTTCCAGGTAAAGGGAGGGTGGAAAACCAGTGGGCCGTGATTTGGGGAACATGGATGTAAGAAATGTTATTGGAAACCCTGGGTGCGGTCATTCACGAGGACGTCAATTGGACACGCACCACCGACCAAAACATTACTGCGCATCAGGTGCATCCCTTCAGGTCGATGGTATTCGCTGATGGTAATGGCCTCTTTCAGCAGGATAATGTGCCCTGCCACACTGCAAACACTGTTCAGGAATGGCTTGAGGACGAAGAGTTCAAGGTCTTGCACTGGCCTCCACATTCCCCACACCTCAATCTGACCGAGCATCAGTGGAATGTGCCGGAAAAACCAGCCCGATTCACGAAGGCTCCGCCTCGCTTGCCACTTACAGGACCTCTAGGACTTGCTGCACCCGTCTTAGTGCCAGACACCACAGCACTCCTTCAGAGGTCCAGTGGAGTTGAGGCCTCGACAGACGGGAGCCGTTTTGGCTGCACGCGGAGGACCAACGGCATAGTGAGCAGCTGGGCATAATGTTTTGGCTCATCGGTATATCGTAGCTTATACTGTGTGCATTTGCATGACACTGTGTGCATATAGAGGTGTTTGCTGTGAGTACATACATGACACTGTATACCTAACGTTGTGGAAACTGCCAGTGTTTGTGTGACATGAAGTGCACAAAGCAGCATGAACCGTGTGCGAGTCTGCACCAACAGTGTGTGAATACAACAGTGCACGCAGTGAGGGTGTGTTAGTACCTGCCCAACCTCCAGTATCGAGTGGATGTTCTCCAGGTCGATGACAAATTTTCCTTTCTCCATATCATACACCATACGGCTACTGCCAATGTAGTCAAATGCCTCCTACAGAGAGCAGCGGGTAGAGGTTACACACGCCATGCGCACAAACACTGCAAAAAACACAATCATTCACCATACAAAAACACGAAACTCCATTCATACACTATAAACAATACACAGAGTAACACACCCTCCACCAAAACACCAACTCTATCCATACACTTTAAAGAATATACACACGCTTACACAAGCGATACAGAATAACTTAATTCCATCCATACTCCATATACAGTAAACAGTAAACACATTTCAACACTATACAAAAACACTGAACTCCATCAATACTCTATACGAAGTACACAGAATTCAGAGACTTATACACACTATAAACAAACACCATCCATACACTGACCTCAATACAAATCTGACACAAAGACACGCTGTACAAAATAACTAAATTCCATTCACATACTATACACAATACACACAATACACTTACGAATGCTATACGCAAATATTGAACTCCATCAATATACTATCCACAAAATACTTTATACCCAGACTTGCACACACTGTACAAAAACACTGAACAACATCCATATACTATACACAACACAAAGTAGACAGTCTTAGACACGAACACAATAGACAAAAAAAAAAACAAAAAAAACAACTCAATTCCATTCATACACTATACACAATACAGAGAATACAGACTTAAATGCTATACACAAGCAGTGAGAACCATGCATACACTATACATGCAGCAACATGCAGTACAGGCTGGACTTGCACGCAATATATACCAAGACAACAGAGCCATTCCAGCTCAAATGGACCAGGGGGTGACACCACCCCGTCACAGATTTAGTTGATTTTTGCTCCAATAGTTGCTATATGTACATGGACAAAATTCCCAAAATTTTGGCTGTCAACTCCAACTGGTTACAAAATGGCAGCCATTTTAAAAATTGCCTTTTACGCTCAGCGCGACGTGCCCTCCCACTTTTTTCAAACCCTTTTTTCGCAATAAATCACGAACTACGGCACCTATCGGCACCAAAATTGGCACTCTGATGTAATTTTTCATACTGATTCTGAATATGCAAATAAATGATAACTCCTATGGTTTGGAAACTATTGGATGAAAACCCTTTTTGGGGGTACTGAACTTTGGCCCCCCCCTTATCTCAATGCTGCCACCTGATATCAAAATGGAACTTGTTTTATGCTCATCATCATCACTTCAACTCTATAATATCAAAAAATTAGAGAGGTGTTCTGCTTTCTTTTGATGTAATCCTCCAAAACGGAAAATAGATATTTTGTGAAAACAGTATCGCCATGTATACACACATGTACAGAGTATATAGTAGTATCTATAGGGATATTGCTATAATTAAATATAAATCTATAATTTGATTAGTTACAGACAAATTAACAGCTTGTTAAAATCCTGCGATTACAATTGCGGTTGGAACAAAAACCAGCATACGCAGCGGGTCCCCAGGAACAACGTTGAAGACCACTGGCTTAATGAATGAGAGAGTCCACTTCAACTGATGCTATGTTTTTGTTTCAAGGCAGTAAACAAGTGCTATTCATGTGACCTCTTACAGAGTCAGCAAGGTACCTGGGTACAGATTGTGCAGATCAAATCCATGCTAGATTACTAGGCTACAAACTGCCGACCTTTTGCCATAGTTTTGCAGTATCCCTATGGATACTACTATATACTCTGTACATGTGTGTATACATCGCGATATTGTTTTCACAAAATGTCTATTTTACATTTTGGAGGATTACATGAAAAGAAAGCAGAACACCTCTCTAATTTTTTGATATTATAGAGTTGAAGTGATGGTGATGAGCATAAAACAAGTTTTGATATCAGGTGGCAGCATTGAGATAAGGGGGGAGCCAAAGTTCGGTACCCCCAAAAAGGGTTTTCATCCGATAGTTTCAGAACTATATGAGCTATCACTTATTTGCATATTCAGAATCAGCATGAAAAGTTACATAAGACTGCTAATTTTGGTGCCAATAGGTGCTACAGTTTTTGATTTATTGTGAAAAAAGTGTTTGAAAAAAGTGGGAGGGCACGTCACGATGCGTGTAAAAGGCAATTTTTTAAATGGCTGCCGTTTTGTAACCAGTTGGAGTTGGCAGCCAAAATTTTGGGATTTTTGTCCATGTACATATAGCAACTGCTGGTGGAAAAATCAGGACAATCTGAGAGATGGTGGTTACAAATGCCCAGGCTACTGGTCCATTTGAGATGGAATGGCCCACCAGTCCATTCACCAACGCGATATACAACATGCGGTATACGCTGCCAGCATTTACAGCTACGTTTCTGATCATTTGACCACTCTTGTAAAAACACACACAACACACAGGTGCCCTTACTGACCCCCTGGAAGAAGGTGTATAGTATATTTCGTGGGGGCGGCGGCACAGCACTCAGGGCTTGAGCAACAGCCAAGAGGGTGACAAATCCTGTGACACTACCCTCCCCCGAGGGAGCGACATCCCAAAAGAAGGACCGCCCATCCAGCTGTTTAAGGGGAAAAGAGGGAGGGAGAGAAAGAAAGAGAGAGAGGGAAAGAGATGTAATTAATGCTTGTGCGTGGGGTTAAGGTGCACATGAGTTTGTATGTGCTAGTGTTTGTTTGTATACATGTAGAGTTTGTATGTGCTAGTGTTTGTCTGTATACATGTGATCCATGTAGTTATAAAGAGTTTGTATGCGCTAGTGTGTGTTTATAGCTACATGGATCACATGTAGACAAACAAACACTAGCACATACAAACTCTTTATAGCTACATGGATCACATGTAGACAAAGAGTTTGTATGTGCTAGTGTTTGTTTGTCTACATGTGATCCATGTAGCTATAAAGAGCTTGTATGTGCTAGTGTTCGTTTGTCTACATGTGATCCATGTAGCTATAAAGAGTTTGTATGTGCTAGTGTTTGTTTGTTCACATGTGATCCATGTAGCTATAAAGAGTTTGTATGTGCTAGTGTTTGTTTGTCTACATGTGATCCATGTAGCTATAAAGAGTTTGTATGTGCTAGTGTTTGTTTGTCCACATGTGATCCATGTAGCTATAAAGAGTTTGTATGTGCTAGTGTTTGTTTGTCCACATGTGATCCATGTAGCTATAAAGAGTTTGTATGTGCTAGTGTTTGTTTGTCTACATGTGATCCATGTAGCTATAAAGAGTTTGTACGTGCTAGTGTTTGTCTGTCTACATGTGATCCATGTAGCTATAAAGAGCCTGGGTGCTTTTCCCTATGTCAGCTAATGCTTCCTCATGCCCTCTCTCCTCCCGCCACCAGTAAACTGTTCCCCCTTTGCCATCAAGAAGGATCTTCCAATCTCTGAAATGCACTTCAAGGAGACGAGGCGTGAGGAGAGAGGACACTTCTAGAGGGGATAAGAACAAGGAAACAGGTGTATCCTACACGTAACTAATGACATGAAAATGCTGCTATAACTTCTCTCTTGGGATTTTTGGCTCCTCCGACCTTGTGTCTTTTCCTTGCATCTCTCACACATACTCACAGGGAGGAGCCAAGATGCGAGAAAGGGACATGAGGGAGGGAAGCAAGGAGACATGTTTGTGTAATGACAAGCACCTGCTGTCACTTACTCAAGCTGCTGTGAAGTAATAGGGTGAGAAGTATCGAGTGTAACCCTGCACCTGTCACTCACTCGAGCTGCAGTGAAATGATTGGGTGAGGAGTATAGGGTGTGGTCTTGCACTTGTTACTCATTCACGTTGATGTAAAATGATTGGGCAAGAATAATTGGGCGTGGCTCTGCTCTTATCACTCACTCAAGCTGCTGTGAAGCAATTGGGTGAGAAGTGTCGAGTGTAGCTCTGCACCTGTCACTCACTCGAACTGCTGTGTATTGATTGGATGAGAAGTACAGGGTGTGGCTCTGCACTTGTCACTCTGCTGTGAAATGATTGGATGAGAAGTATAGGGTATGGCTCTGCGCTTGTCAGTTACTCGAGCTGCTGTGAAGTGATTGGATGAGGAGTATAGGGTGTGGCTCTGTGCATGTCACTCCCTCCAGCAGCTGTGTATTGATTGGGTGAGGAGTATAGGGTATGCAGTGGCAGGAACTCACCCGCGCTGCTGCGATGACCACGCTCTCGCTCTCCTTGTGCCCTTTCTCGGTGATGTTGAGAGGCGAAGTTGAGGCCCACACGTTAAAGTCAGCCAGCGCATCACACACAGCCTCTACAACAAAGACGCATCCGGTCTACACATTACATCAACAACTGTACACACAGTCCCATCACACGCATCCTCCACAACAGAGATTCACACAGTTTACTCACATCTGTTGAAATTATTCACCCATTACACACACACACACACACACACACACAAATAAACATTGAAAACTCGTAAATAGAGTGTATGGAGGCGCTTCTTACGTTTCATCTTAAGCACATCTGATGTGAATTACAAAACCCAAACCTTTACTCCAACCTTCACCCTCATCTATCCCCAATTCTAATCTTAACCATGACTGATGCCTAACTCAAACCTTTACTCCAGCCTTATGCTATCCCGAATTCTAATCTTAACCATAACCAATGCCAAACCCAAACCTTTACTCCAACCTTATCCTATCCCGAATTCTAATCTTAACCCTAATCATTACCCATCCCTAATTCCACCCTTAACCCTGACCTTCATCAATAAGTCATAATTTGCCTTTGTAGTTGTCCAGACTGGCCAAAATATCCTCACTTCCCAATTGTCGCCACTCCATTGGTTAAAAAAACATGATCTGGACCTCACTGAGTAGCAAGCACAAGAAAATACACACAGACAGAGAAAACATACACACACTTCACAGTCACAGTTACACAGACACACAGTGGTTGTAGTAACAGTTACATACACAGACAGTGCGCGCGCGCACACACACACACACACACACGCAGTCTCACCGCCGTTGACGCTGAAGGTGTTCTGCAGGTTGCTGCGTCTCATGCAGGTAGGCGTGTCGGTGACGGCGTGCATGTGTGAGTACAGCTGCATCGCGCACAGAGGGAAGCGAGGAGCACTGCCGTTAACCACTGCATTGTGCTCCCGGAAACACTGCACACACAAACACACCGTCACTGCATGTACCAACCTATACATACACTCCAGCAACACACTGAAAATGTACACGTAATGAAAGCAAATTGTGAAATGTGATATCGCTTCCCTACTCATGGTTGACGCAAGAACACCGTGAACGGGCCGGGCAGTCAAGTCGTGACAGATTTTACACTTTGCTTTCATAGACAGACGGTGAAAAACAGTGGGGGCACCCCAATCTTCTGACGACACTCCCCGTGTACCCTGCGATCTGCACTGCTTCGCTCATGTATTCCTATGGTAACTCAGTCGTATTGACCGAAAAACAAAGAAATGATTAAAGAAAGGAGCGTAAATTTGCATGCACCAATAAAAAATTTGATTTGAATAGTGATTATACACATACAGTTTTACCGGTCGGTCCTGTAATAACTTGCGTTTCTTTTGTAACTCTACATATATGAGACGCACATGTGTGCATGTATGTACTGAACTCCCCGAGGAGCCCTGCCATTCAGTGTGACATTGTGCTCCAAGAGAGCATGCGTCCCGAACATTATGGTGCCAGAGGGATACACCCAGACTCACGTTTTGGATGACCTCGGTCTCGTTGTCCTCTTTCAAGTAGAAGATGGGGAAGCTGAACTCCTCGTAAGACAGGCCATTCCCACGGGGGTTCCACACAGTCCCATTACAGCCAGCCAGATTAGGGCCATAGCTGTCTGTGTATACGCCTGACAGAAAAGAACACAATATCAATTGAGTAGGCCAGGTCAGAGTCGAAACAGGTCCCCAATTCTCCATAGTTACACCCAAACCTGCATCCCACCCCTCACTCTCATACCTGTGCCCTCATTGGGGCAGGTATTGTGAGGCGAGAAGCCCTCAGGGGGTCCAGATCTGGGGATCACCACGGCAACGCCGGCCACACGCAGCGAGCCCTTCAACCTCATCATCACGGGCCTGTGAGAGGAGGAGAGCGTCAAACAGCACAAAGTGAATCAGACTTCCTGAATCTGTGACTCTCACGGAGTCGGTCACTTACAATGACTGAATCGGTCGCTCACGCCGTCCGAATCAGTCTTTTACAGATCCAAATCAGTCGCTTACACGATCCAAATCAGTTGCTTTCACCGTCAAAATCAGTCGCTTAGACTATCCGAATCAGTCGCTAACATTATCTGAATCAGTCGCTTACATTATCCAAATCGGATCGCTTACATTATCCAAATCAGGCGCTTGGACTATCCGAATCAGTCGCTTAGACTATCCGAATCAGTCGCTTACACTACCCGAATCAATCGCTTACACTACCCGAATCAGTCTTTTACACCATCCGAATCAGTCGCTTTCACTGACAGAATCAGTCGCTTACACTATCCGAATCAGTCGCTTACACTACCCGAATCAGTCTTTTACACCATCCGAATCAGTCGCTTTCACTGACAGAATCGGACGCTTACACTATCCGAAGCAGTCACTTACACTATCCGAATCGGTCGCTTATCCAAATCGGTCGCTTACACTACCCGAATCAGTCGCTTACGCGGATTGAATAAGTCACTCTCACAGAATCAGCTTCACTGAATCAGACAGTGTCACAGAACCAGTCACTCAAATCTCACCACCAGGCTCACGCTGATCACACACACTTCCTCCCTTTCCTGACTCATGTCGACCGACTGGGTGGTGAGGAAATGAAGTGAGCTATGCTAGTGGAAACGGAGCATCATCGCTTCTCCTTCAAACTTCAGCTCAGTGCCACGTCAGTTACAGGCCCGAGAGACAGGGAGCAGCAGTAGATCATGAGACCAATCTTTGATACATTGAGCATTTCACTGAAAAAAATGTTTCCCGAAAAGAAGTCATTATCCTTCAATGTGTGAGGTATACCTGGGAAACTTCTTATTCCAATTCTCCATCCCCCTCCCCCCCAACTTATACACAGTATCTCACATCATTTCTACATCCCCCAATGGGTGTGGATAAGAGCCAGGAGATGAGAGAAGGATGTGTGATCATAATAAGAGTGATGGAGTCAGTGTGAGTAACTCATTCAAGGAGTGAATGATTTTGTGAATAAATTATTCACTTGAATAAATGATTTAGTAAGTAAATGATTCCGTGAGCAAGTGATTCAGTGAGTGAGTGATTCAGTTGGTGACCGATACAGATTGTAACAGATTCAGTGACTGGTAGTGAGTGAGTGATTCAGTGAGTGCCTGATACAGTGACAGTAGCCAGTGGACCTTCCTCGATTTCAGAGTCAGGCACAAGGGAGGAAGGAAGAATGTCAGGAAAATGAGAATAGAGTGTTTATTTGTGCTTAGGTTCATTTGTTCACTGGAATGAATGCTCTCATTCTAATGGAATAAGTCACTCCGACCTCAAGAGTCACCCTCACTGAATCAGTTCATCTTGTTGCACGTACCTGGTGAACAGGTGTGCGTCCATCACAACCATGTAGGGCGCGTTAGGACCAGAGCTCAGGACCCACTCCAAATCTGAGATGGCCTCCACCACATGAATGACACCAGTATCGCCGGAGATTGAGGCTGAGAGTGAAGAGTCATAATAGTGAGTTAATATATCTTTCTTTTGTGAGTCACCATCATACCATTTCGTCTCCCTAAACCACTGCCACGAGAGCTTTTACAAACACTTGAAAAAAGAAATATCAACAGAATTACACTGCATTTCATTTAATGTGTCCATTGGGATAGTTCAGACGAAAAACAAGCAATTAAATCCTTCCAGCTTGGTCTAAGCCTGGTAATCGTCTCTCAAGTAAAGCTGTTGATTACCTGCGAGCACAATGGACACTGCATAACCAAATAAAAAGTCACACATTAATACTTTGTAGGAACACCTATAGCTTTTATCACAACGGACATTTGTCCTGGCGTTCTAGCGACAATTTTAAGCAATGTTACAACATTTATTTCCGATCGGAGTCGCATTACTTTTTTGGCCGAGATCTTGAATTGGCTACAGGAGAGTCACACCGCTCCGTAAAACCTTCTCCAGCACATTCTAAAGAATTTCAAATGGTTAAGGTCAGCACTCTTCGGAGTCATGTGTGAAAAGGATACCTCGTGCTCGCTGAACCACCATTTCACATTTTGAGGCTGATGAATCTTAGCCATCTTGATATTCATCCTGGAATATACCTGTGCCATGAGGGTTTTTAAAAAATCCAATGATAGGAAAAACCTAGTCATTCAGTAAACTCAGGTAATCTGCTGACTTCATTTTACAGGGGCCTAACATTACCGAGCCAAGACTTAACCAATCGAAGCAACCACAGATCATAACACTGCCTCCAGAGGCTTGTACACTGGGCACTATGCATGACGGGTGCATCGCTTCATGGGCTTCCTTTCTTGACCTGATACACCAATCACTTTTAAATAAGGTAAATCTGGACTCATCAGACCACATGATCTCTTTCCATTGCTCCACAGTCCAATCTTTCTGCTCCCTAACAAACTGAAGTTGCCCCCCCGATTAGCCTCACCAACAAGTGGTTTCTTGCTGCCACGCAGCTGTTTAGTCCCAATATTGCAAATTGTTGTTGTATTGTGCATGTGAAAATGCTCTTACTTTCAAAATTAAATTGAGCTCCAAGGTTAATTTGTTCGATGAGACTTCAAGCATTTTAGAGATCGCCAATCACGATCATTCATATTCCACACCCATTTCTTCCGCAAAGCTGATGGTTCACCATTACCCTTCTAGGTCTGAATAATGCATTGGACAGTTCATCACCCAATCCCAGTGATTTCAGCAATCTCCTCATTTGTTTTCTTTCCTGGATGCAGGCCAATAATTTTCCCCCTCTCGAAACACAGCGACACCTTTTCCACAGTCATGGGATAAGTCCTCTGACACAGATGTTTAACCTCATAAAACCTAAGTACCCATGTATTAGTTCATCTAAAGCAGCTGCTGTATTCAAACCTATGGAACTTAAGGCCTATTTTTGACTGAGTGGAGACAACCCAAAGGTTTCCAGCAATTCAAAATATGCCCTGCTAAATTACAGAAAAAAGTGTCTAAAATGATCTACAAGATTTATATATTTTCCATTTGATGGAATGTTGTGGCCATAAAAACATGGCGTCCTGGGTCTGAATATTTCTCTCAATACAAGTGTGATGTAGCTTCAGTGTAGTACTGCAACCCACAGATACAGCATATGCATGACATTGTTCTATAATATAAAAATTGTTTTTTTTTCTGACACTGACTCAAATTAAGCAAGAACTTAAGAGTTTAAGGGGTCAATAAGTGGGAAGCCACACACAGCATAAGTCAGGGTTAGATGACCTGTTGCCAGCTGATGCATGCGAATCGCTGCAATTATCATGCAATCATAAGCTCTGAAGTATTTGCTCATTTAAATCCAAACGGCGACTATCTTGGTCAGGCAGCGCAATTATCTTCGAAAAACACATTAAATAAAGGCATCTGCAGTTCTAAAGAAACGCATCAATTATGCATGTGCTGCGTGTTTTCGCCACATTGCAAGGGGTTGCGTCACTTACACTGGCATCCGATCTGGTGAGTGGCGTTAAGCAGCCGAACGCATGGGAAGGTGTTATTGACCTCGACATAAATCTTCTTCTCCACGGAGTTACAGCTCACACCTGAGAGATAAGAAAGAAAGCGAAATTACAGCTAAACTGAACAAATAAACGAGCATTATATTCTGTCTTGCCAGTTTTCAAGCAAAATTGTCACTAGTTTCGCTAGACTTGTTGAAGGGAAATTCCTTGCCGTTTAATTCTCTCAGCCTACATTCATCCTTCCACACGAATCTGAGCCAAGTGTTCATAAAACTAGATTCAAACGGAAAACAAAGAGAGGCTTAACTTTTCAGAGCTAATTTTTAGTAATTCCGTTTATCACAAGATTGCGAAGGCAATTTGAATTATTCCAGAAAACACACAATAGTGGGCATTGATGTACCGTCCGTCAGAACTGTGCTGACGCGAAACAGACGCACAGTTGAAGCCAACAGCCGCCCGACGTGATGGATCCGTCAGCATTATAATCAAAGCTTCGCTCTCGCCACAAACAACTGCCTGAATGTTCGTCAAAGAAAAACTGCCATAAGCGACAAAAGCCTAAACAAGCTCAACAACTCTCTAAAAACTCATTTTTGAAACCGTCGTCTCACAAAATCCGTGACCAAGCTAGCTAGTAAAGTAACAGTTTAAAGACATATCGGGGAAGTCTCTATTAATTAAACGAAACTGGTCCGGATGATCGTCAGCGTCAAATGCTCAGGGAACAACCCATTGCTGATCTTAGTTCAGCGGCCGACACGAACCGAGTTATCTAATGCTGGCTAACAGGACACATCTAGCGAACTTAAAGCTATAGTTATTAGATCAGAAGTAACGCAAAGTCTCCCGCGTGCACTTAATGCCAGCATATCTATAATCAGCGATATAACCACTGATATTATTACCCACTGACGCCACAGACACGCTGGGTTAACACGGTAAAATATAAAAGAAACAGAATGGGCGACCTGGCTAAGAAAAATGCGGCTTGTGAGCCTAACGAAGCTAGGTAGCCAGCTTCAATTGAATGTGGTTTGTACGCTACTGAGGGAACAAATGATCGTAAATATTCATAAACTCCAACGTGCTTATTAATAAAATGAGAGCACGAATTAAAACATGGGTGACTTACCATTATATAGCCAAAAGACGAGCAAAAATATCGACATTTTTAACGATTCTGGACCCATCTTCCTGGTTTGAGGAACACAACAGGAACTACGCCGGAAGAGGTCGTGCGTGAGAGCTTTTCCGCTTCCGGTCCGTGACTCGCTGATCTCGGCGTCATGAGACGGGAGCGAGCAGCAAGGTCAGGACGGACGGCAGTAGACAGGGGCGGTGAGGTACAGACTGAAGTCCTTAAACGTTGTTTAGCTGGCTGTCAAGCGCGCTATCGTGCGTCTGGGAATGCTCCGATCCACTATGCTTCTCAGAGCCGGGTATATTGGCAGATGTGCCACCTCCCTGAGCTGTGTGCTTTCCTCCAGGCAGAAGCATACACTCCCCGATCTCACCTACGACTATGGGGCACTGGAGCCGCACATTAATGCGGAGATAATGCAGCTGCACCACAGCAAGCACCACGCCACCTATGTCAACAACCTCAACGTCACCGAGGAGAAGTACCATGAAGCATTGGCCAAAGGTGATGTGACGGCACAGGTCGCGCTGCAGCCTGCCTTGAAGTTTAACGGAGGTGGTCACATCAATCATACCATTTTCTGGACTAACCTCTCTCCAAACGGCGGCGGGGAACCTCAAGGAGAGCTGATGGAAGCTATCAAGCGTGACTTTGGATCCTTCCAGAAGATGAAGGAGAAGATGTCGGCGGCTGCCGTCGCGGTGCAGGGTTCCGGCTGGAGTTGGCTGGGTCTTGACAAAGAGAGCGGAAGGCTACGGATAGCAGCCTGTGCTAACCAGGACCCTCTCCAAGGCACCACAGGTCTTGTTCCTCTGCTTGGGATTGACGTGTGGGAACACGCATACTACCTGCAGTACAAGAATGTCCGCCCGGACTACGTGAAGGCAATCTGGAATGTGGTCAACTGGGAAAATGTGGCAGAGCGGCTTCAATCTGCGAAGAAGTGAGACTGATCGGAGTGGTGAAGAGGAGCAAAGACCTCAGAGCGCTTATTATTTTTCCTTATCCGCAATTGTGATTTTCATACAGCAGTACCTAGTATGGCTGTTTAATCTGATGGCGTGCTTGTGAAAATTGAGCAAATATTTGCTGAGATTGACTGCGGCCTTCTTTCTACATGTTGCATTATTTCTTTGGCAGCAAGTTAGGAAAGCTGAAGTGTTGTGGCGCTTGATTAAAAGTATTTGCATTAAAAAGGTACTCTGGACTCGTCTGTGGAACGTAGCAGTTTCGTACTTTGGTCTGCTTCTATTAAGCACAGGTTTGAAATGCCAAGAAAAGCATGCGGTGTAACGCAGGACGGGGTTTATTGTTGGCAAGTAGACATTTTAGTTTGGAATATCCAAGGTGGTGCCTGGCAGCGTGTCTCTGGATTCCATGTTCGAACATTTGTTGCGCCAATATATTAATGTCTTTATTCTCAGAATTTACGTGTTATATAAGGAAACGACCATAACTCTTTCCCAACGGTACTGCCAAGTCCCGGTCAGATATGACCAGCGAGAAAGGTTATCACTTTGCGCGGTCGTATGTCTGCCGTATTACATCGGATTTCTTACACATCAGAAGAAGGCCGAGAAGCTGCTTTTTCCGAATATGGAATAGTTCGACTCCTCGAAGCACACGACATCATCTTTTTTTGTCTTCTACGCTCTTCAAAGTATATTTTGTCCAATTTTGATGACTTCTGGTGTAATTAGTTGATATCTATCAAGAAATTGAATTTTTTGCTTGTTTTCACCCATTTTCTAATTAATGTTCATGAGAGCTAATTTGCATAATGTTGTATAAATTGGCTTACTTTTTCAAAATCATACTCCAAGTTCCAAGCTTTCTTAGGGTGTATCAAAGACATGTTGGACGTAAAAGATTTTTATTAATTTTTATTGTGTGGCCGTGTATTTCATAAGCCATCTTGTCCCAATGTAGGCCAGTTGGGAAAGAGTTAATGGTAAAACTAAAGAGTAAACCAGCAAGTAAAATGATCAAACTCAGAAAAGTTTTAAGTTGAGGAAGTTGCAGGTGAAATGGCAAGAAACTAATTAGCTGCTTGTGGGCGACCGTCCCAGCAGGCATAGAGACTACGGTAGCTGCCACTTGTCTTAAAAGAAGGTGGACAGAAAGCTGTAGAATTTGCAGAATGTAAACATTGAATGGCAAAATGTAGACAACTAGAACGTTCGGTTGCTCATGATGGCATGAGTGTAGTCCCTGAGTGCCCGCTTGTTCCCTTTTCACATTTTGTTGAGAATTTCACAATTTTCAGCATGAAATTGTGCTTTATTTGGCCAATTCTGTCGCCATGGCGACCAAAATCAATTTGTGTTGTTACCCAACCATAATATGCGCTCAAGCCAAATATCAAAGGAATTGGTTGAAATCTGTGGCCTGCAGAGTGTCCACAAGAAAATATCTATGGACACAGCGACAACGACCATGAATCCATATTACCTGCACGACTTCATCCAGGGGTTAAGACTATGTAGCAAAACAAAACCAAAATCCTTCAAACGTGATTTTAAAAGTTATGTAGAACCATGAGAAATGTTAAAAGCTTACAAGAGTTCCAAGTAAAATATTAAACCTTGAAATAGCAGGCTAATATTGCCATAATGGAAGTGAGTGAGTCACAATCATTTCATTCTCAATACCTAACTGAGCATATTAACAGACATAGCATAACAGATGAGCTGATTAAAATTTGGTTGAATCTGAAGTTGCATCATACCAAGTTAATATGAAAAACAAACCGCATCGCACGATCCTGTACAATCCAGATGGACAGCATGTTGCTTCTATCAGTTAGCTAGCAAACGCGTTAATACAATCATTAGTGATTCACACAAAGCCTGAGAGGCACTGGATTTCACCAGTAGTTACTGATAGCCATGTTTGTTTTGTGTTTCTGGCTCAGTTGAAGTGCACTGCACTAACGTTATATCCATGTTTGTTTTGTGTTTCTGGCTCAGTTGAAGTGCACTGCACTAGCGTTATATCCATGTTTGTTTTGTGTTTCTGGTTCAGTTGAAGTGCACGGCACTAACGTTATATCCATGTTTGTTTTGTGTTTCTGGCTCAGTTGAAGTGCACTGCACTAACGTTATATCCATGTTTGTTTTGTGTTTCTGGCTCAGCTGAAGTGCACTGCACTAACGTTATATCCATGTTTGTTTTGTGTTTCTGGCTCAGTTGAAGTGCACTGCACTAACGTTATATCCATGTTTGTTTTGTGTTTCTGGCTCAGTTGAAGTGCACTGCACTAACGTTATATCCATGTTTGTTTTGTGTTTCTGGCTCAGCTGAAGTGCACTGCAGGGCCATTCTTTGAGAAGTGAACCAAAATGTCACACACATGACCAGATGTCATCAAATAAAGAAATACTTTGAAAATTAATGAAAGGTATCAAATTTATTCCTTGCTATTCTCCATACCCCAAAACTATGAAAATTGTAGATTTTTCAACTTCACAGAGTTTTTGAAGTCAAATAGAGTTATGAAAAACCTGTTTCCGTGTGAAGTCACACACGTGACCAGTCGTATTTGACCTCTGACCTTAAGTAGTTAAAGTTAATGTAACAAATAACATTTTTACTTGATAGACTTGGATAAGTAGTACTCTTATACAAGGTCCACAATCATGAACCTCCAATGCTTTTGTAATTGCAGGAGATTTTTTCTACTATTTGTTACATTTTTGGTCACACACGTGACTGAGAATGGCCCTGCACCAACGTTATATCCATGTTTGTTTTGTGTTTCTGGCTCAGTTGAAGTGTACTGCACTAACGTTATATCCATGTTTGTTTTGTGTTTCTGGCTCAGTTGAAGTGTACTGCACTAACGTTATATCCATATTTGTTTTGTGTTTCTGGCTCAGTTGAAGTGTACTGCACTAACGTTATATCCATATTTGTTTTGTGTTTCTGGCTCAGTTGAAGTGTACTGCACTAACGTTATATCCATGTTTGTTTTGTGTTTCTGGCTCAGTTGAAGTGTACTGCACTAACGTTATTCGCTAGGCCTTCATTTCACATCTACAGTGGCCAGCTAGCTACAGAGCTGCATGAAAACCGTGGTGTTGAGTGGCCCATTTTTCATGCTGCTCTGCACCTTGCCAGCTGGCGACTGTTGACGCCAAATTATGCTGGCTGCGTGGGAATAATTTAGACATTACCTTTGCTAGCTAGCTACATTCTCTGAACAGATCCTGAGGTCACTAGTGGCACTTCAGCCTTGTTGCATCATTCTTAATATGCAAAAAGACTGCACGTTGCTTGTTCTGCAGTGGCAGTAGTGTAAATCAATGGGCGTGTAACTCCTTAGTTTAAATTTGAGTTTCGGGGGGTGCACTGCTTTTTTCGAACCCTTGAGCAATGTCCTTAATCTGCATACAGAAAAGTAATTCATTTAGATTACAATGGATAAGACCTTGTTCTTGATTTCCAGGCCTTCAGGACAATATTATGCCCACAGGATTAACAGGGCTGTGGATAATGGGCAAGAGCATGCCCGCTAAAATGCAGAAGACAGTGGAGCCATGACAGTGAAGCTTTTATTAGATTTCTCAGCAGTAATACAAGCAGAGAACATGCTAGCTCACTCTGCAGGTACATCAACAAACAAAGGCCATTTCAACAGATGTGACATATCATACATTTACAGAGGATCGAAGAGAGGCATAGTGAGAAACAGACTGGATAACTAGAAATCGATCAAAGGTCCCGACAGGATACATTGTTTATGTTAGATGCTTTAAGAGATGTGGATATTAGTTTTCAATTTTCATCTCGTCCTCCTTCCTTGTCCTCGGGTAGCCCCCCTCCCTAACGGAACTGGAGCGGGCTGACACGCAGGCCAATCACATCCTTCCCTATCTCCGTCACCTTGGGAGAGAGAGAGAAAGAGGAAAATACGTCTCATACAGTCATACTCTACAACTGTCTGGCTGATGCACGACAGGGACCATGTGAAAGTGACTTACGAAACAGAACAGTGCTCAAGTTAAGGTTAAATATAATTGGGTGCTGGTCCTACTTGAGGGGAAAATTGAGTAACTGATCACAACATCATGAAGGTCACAAGTCATTCAGATTTGCACAAACACTTGGGTGGGGAACACCCAAATTCAGCGTGTTCAGCCAACAGTCCAGGGGTGGGTAATGCCACTCTTGAAGGGTCTGTGTGTATGCTAGTTTTTGTTTCCACCAATTATCCTGACCACGTAATCCAATTGGCTCTCCAAGCAAACACGAGTTCAGATTAGATCAGTTAAATCTTCCACTCGGGAACACAGGAACAGTCTTTGGTGATCATTCATGGACCTTTCCAGAAATGCAACTAAATGTAAGATTTCATTAACCCTTACGGGCCCACGTACTGAAATTTCCGTATTAAGCTAACTGACTCCCTCAGCCCGAATACAGATTTTTTCTGTTTTTCGATTGCCTTGGGGTCCTTAGTCTTATCCAGAAATGACTGGTAAGGGTGCAGACTTTCATTCCAACAAAACATTTACACTGCAGATTCTACTAATCAAGGTCCTCAGCAGATATTCAATTTCAAACTGATCACATGAATCTTTGAATATTTGTGGTCGATATGTAAAATCTGATACATTTTGCCGTTAAATGTAGAAGCAACATTTAACTTAGCCATTTTAGCCATTGACATGAAGTTGTATGGAATACTCGAGCAGTGCAGTGCATGAGAGCTGATTTTTTTTTATTAATGTGTCCTGTGAGCAGAGTTCTGGCCTCCCGATGTTTTGAAGTAGGTAGTTCCGGCTAGTTTGCAGCAGTCACAAAAATAAAGTTTTGCCCCCCCCCCAAAACAACATGTGTTTTAAAGAGTAATATATTTGTGTCACAAAACCATGGTCAGTGAATAACTCACACTTCGCAATCTCTTGGCACTATTTTTCTCTCCCTCAGTATCACTGCGCGCATGCCATCACCTGTTTCAAAGGTAATGCTCTCGGATCTCAACTGCCGAGACCTGAGAGAGCTACATACAGAGAGACAAGTTTATTGACAGACAGGAAAATACAGAAAAAATGGTGCGGACTTGTGATTTTCCCGGCTGTAATTGCAAAAACCTGTCCGATTCGCCTTATGTATTTCACCGGTTTCCTGTCACAGGCTATGTTCTTCAACAACTGTGGCTTCTTGCTGTAGGTTTCAACATTGAAACCAAGGTGACGAGGGTAAAAAAAAAAAAAAATCTTCCTATGTGCTGGACGCATTTCGGCAAGACAATTATGTCCCTACACGACCAGGACAGAGGAAACAACAAGTTTTGAAGAACACTGCACTGGCTCCTATAATTGACAAAAACACATCTGGCTTCGAAAGCGACAATGACATTCCTTTTAAAACAGAGCCAAAGGGATACCTTTATGAATCTGAGTTTACCGATGCTGAAATTCGTCAGATGGAGATAGGGCAGAGAGAGAGAGACAGAAGATGGGCCCACGACAGCAGCTAGGAGGGACCAAGTCAAAGAAAAGGGGTGATGCGCTTGTTTTAAGCGTCAGATAATGCTGACTGAACCTGGCAAAATACATATGGCGAATCACAGATTTTTATTATTACAGCCGGGAAAATCACGAGCACCATTTTGTCTGTATTTTCTTGTCTGACAAACTTGTCTCTCTGATTGTAGCTCTCTCAGGTCTCGGCAGTTGACATCCGAGAGCATTACCTTTGAAACAGGTGATGGCATGCCCGCAGTGATACTGAGAGAGAGAAAAATAGTGCCAAGAGATTGTGAAGTGTGAGTTATTCACTGACCATGGTTTTGTGACACAAATATATTACTGTTTAAAACACATAGTTTTGGGAGGAAAAACTTTTCATTTTTGTGACCCCAGCAAACTAGACGGAGTTACTAACCTCACAATTTCGGGGGGCCAGAACTCCGCTCACAGGACACATTAACAAAAAAAAAAAAAAAATCACCTCATGCACTACACTGCTAAGAAGTATTTCATTCAACTTCATGTCAAAAAAGCTGAATTATCCCTTTAATATAAACTTTGAGCATACCTGAACTGGATATGAGTGGTCTTAATTAACTTGGACAGAACAGTCACGTTTGATTTTGTACAGCAGGGTGTGAGAGGGTTAATGGTTGGGCTAACTTAGGTGATTAATAATTAAAAGGCCAGAGGTGGGCATAAAAGCCAAAAAGATACCATACTCGCTGCCCCGCTCTGACCAGTCATGAAAACAGTATGCTGGTACAGTGGACCAAGCACATGAACACACGGCCGATGCTCACCTGAGTGACGCGGCACACCTGGCCTTTGTAGGTGGGGCAGTAGCAGGCCCCAGACAGAGGGCACTTCTCCACTGGCCTGCCGCGGTACAGGGGGGTGAATGAGGCGGCGCAAAGGTCAAAGGGATTATGGGGGTCGTAGTTCAGCTGATGAGCGTCGGTTAGAGTCTTCTCGCACGCAGCCAGGATTTTCCGTGTCTGAGAAACGGGGACAGATAAGGAGGGAGATGAGAGTAGAATGAAAAGATGTTCCGTGATTTGTCGAGTTCACCTCCAGTGAGGGACTCATCATCGAAGCTGGAAAACCCAGGGGGGGTAAAGGAAAGTCCTCCTGCATTTGGCTCCAGTCACCTTGATTTTCTACATCCTGGAGGTAGAACCAATGTGTAAAATCAGGTTTCTATTAAGTCACAGGGGGAGGAAATGCACAGGTAGACTCTAAGGGTCCTGTCTGAGCCCTGGGCTGCATCCAATTAGTCAAAAATTACATCCCATCCACTAATCCCTGACCACTTTTCTTTCACCTATCCACTAATCCCTAATCACTTTTCTTTCACCAATCCCTAATCACTTTTAACCTATCCATTAATCCCTAACCACTTTTCTTTAACCAATCCACTAATCGCTAACCACTTTTCTTAATCCTATTCACCAATCCCTAACCACTTTTCTTTCACCAATCCCTAATCACTTTTCTTTAACCTATGCATTAATCCCTAACCATTTTCTTTAACCTATCCACTAATCCCCATCCACGTTTCTCGCACCTATTCACCAATCCCTAACCACTTTTCCTTAACCTTTGTAGAAAACATCATAAGGTAACGGACAGGTGTAAAAGGGAATTCCTAACGGCTCAGGAAGACAACCGTGCTAATTAGAGAATCCGAATGCACTTACACTAGACAGCGTGATCATGAGCCCCCTGCCCATCGTATACTTTTCTTTAAGCATTTGGACGGATGAATGGTCGCTGCTTTAAAAATTGCTGCTGCACAGAACTGTGGGATAGCATTATCTCCTTTCTTTTCGAAAAGGATGGTTCTGTGTACGCTATGCTAAAGGAGGTAAATTAGAAGCACTGAGACACCTTTCCTTAACATTTAAAGAATTCAAATACACTTATCATGGCCGCCTCGTAATTATTTCCGGATCATTTTTAGGAGTTAGGAACTTTCCTAGGCAAAAAAAAAAAAAAAAAAAAAAGGACTATTCGGACGCAGCCCTGGGTTCACGGCACAGCGTAACACGGGCATGCTGGAAACACGCGCTCCCAACAGTGCAACCTCAGGTCAGATTTACGCGCACATATCCTTGCACTGTCCATGTGAGGACATTACATTGACCTCCACTCACCCATAGTGTGTCTCCACAGGTTTTTCTAACCTTAACCATAACCAATGCATGCCTAACCCAAACCCTTACCCCATTCTGATCCTACCTCAATTCTAACCTTAACCCAAACCCTCACCAGTAAAGTCAATCTGCCTTTGTAGTTGCGAGGACTGGACAAAATAATCTCACAACCGAAAAATGTCCCCACTTTGTTTGTTAGAAAGATTTTCTGGTCTTCAATACATACCAAGTACAAGAGCGCAAGACTGCACACACACAGACTCACTTACCTGCTGTGCCACCTCTGGTTTGGGTCCCAGTTCGAGAAGGCGTCGGGCGAAGCCAGCAGCGGTTTTGAAGTTGCGCAGCTTGAAGAAGAGGTTGAGAGCTGTACGTAGCACCAGCACCATGTGCACCGGCTGCAGGCTGCAGTGTGTGAAATAAGCCGCCATCTGCAGAGGGAGAAAGAGCACATACGACACTGACTGTCTGTTACACGGCATAACCGCACACCGACTGCCTGTTCCACAGCATAACCGCACACCGACTGCCTGTTTCACGGCATAACCGCACACCGACTGCCTGTTCCACAGCATAACCGCACACCGACTGCCTGTTTCACAGCATAACTGCACACCAACTGCCTGTTTCACAGCATAACCGCACACCTACTGCCTGTTTCACAGCATAACCGCACACCGACTGCCTGTTTCACAGCATAACCGCACACTAACTGCCTGTTTCACAGCATAACCGCACACCGACTGCCTGTTTCACAGCATAACCGCACACCTACTGCCTGTTTCACAGCATAACCGCACACCGACTGCCTGTTGTTTCACCACATAACCGCACACTAACTGCCCGTTTCACAGCATAACCGCACACTAACTGCCTGTTTCACCGCATAACCGCACAGTAACTGCCTGTTTCACAGCATAACCGCACACCGACTGCCTGTTACATGGCATAACCGCACACCGTCTTTTTCACTGCATATCAGCACACTATCTTTTTCACTGCATATCAGCACACTGACTGTCTTTTTCACTGCATATCAGCACACAGACTGCCTTTTTCACTGCATATCAGCACACTAACTGCCTGTTTCACAGCATAACCGCACACTAACTGCCTGTTTCACTGCATAACCACACACCGACTGCCTGTTTCACTGCATAATCGCACACTAACTGCCTGTTTCACCTCACAACCGCACACTAAGTGCCTGTTTCACCGCATAACCGCACACTAACTGCCTGTTTCACAGCATAACCACGCACCGACTGCGTGTTACATGGCATAACCACACACTCTCTTTTTCACTGCATATCAGCACACTGACTGTCCTTTTCACTGCATATCAGCACACTGACTGTCTTTTTCACTGCATATCAGCACACTGACTGTCCTTTTCACTGCATATCAGCACACTGACTGTCTTTTTCACTGCATATCAGCACACTGTCTTTTTCACTGCATATCAGCACACTGTCTTTTTCACTGCATATCAGCACACTGACTGCCTGTTTCACAGCATAACCGCACACTAACTGCCTGTTTCACAGCATAACCGCACACTAACTGCCTGTTTCACAGTATAACCGCACACTAACTGCCCGTTTCACCGCATAGCCGCACATTAACTGCCTGTTTCACAGCATAACCGCACACTAAGTGCCTGTTTCACAGCATATCCGCGCACTTACTGCCTGTTTCGCAGCATAACCGCACACTAACTGCCTGATTGGCAGCATAACAGCACACAGACCATCTGTTTCACTGCATAACAGCACACAGACCATCTGTTTCACTGCATAACAGCACACTGTATGTTTCAGTGCAAAACAGCACACTGACCATATGTCTCACTGCAGAATAGCACAATGACCATCTGTTCCACTGCATAACGGCACACTGACCATCTGATTCACTGCATAAACAGCATACTGTCCATCTGACCCACTGCGTAACACAGTGACCATCTGTTTCACTGCATAAACGCACACTGGCTGCCTGCTTCCTGGTCTAAATGCAAAGTAAATGTCTGCTTCACAGTGAACTCCACAAAAGTGACTGTTTGACACCATAAAAGCACACTGATCATTTCTGTTCCACAGCATAACAGCAAACTGACTGCCTTGTTCACACCATAAAAGCACTCCGATTGTACATTTCACAGCAAACATAGAACGCAATGCTAAAGTACCCTCGGCCGTATGGGCTTAAGACCAGGAATTACAACATATAAAGGGTTTTTTAATGTATGCCAATGTAACACAATGTGTTTAATACTTTCGGGCTTGAGAGAAGTTTCAAGAGTCAAAAGGAAGACAGAGGTAATTGTCCGATTTCATCTAGGACCTGGCAGGTTATATGGAAAGTGTGGAACAGGACAGCAGGGACTTCACATCGTCTGACATTCAGAATATGAAGACTGACATGATGCGCAGTCATCGATGTTGTGTTGAAGGTGACTGAACAGTTTGGTTGATAATGTTGCTACATCAAATTGTTATTAGAAGGTATTGTATGATATTCACAAGCTTATCGAGTAGCAATTTCTGGATAGAGCTGGTTTAAGTTTGAGGGATTAAATCAATAAAGAAACATTGAATTGCAACAGGTATGTTTAATAGGAAATGACAATATGAACATGTAATTGGTTGCTTCCTTAGAAATATACATGGTAAATGACAATGGAAGGGTAGTAACATGAGGTGTACATTCCACATCCAATGTTCTTCTACTCGACTTCCTGAGCATACACCCTGTGCACCTGATGAGGCCACCAAAAAAAAAAACCCTTTAAAGTAGGTGAAGGCCATGTAGCTTCCATGTCCTCCATGTGAGTACACCTTAGGAATTTGACATAACTGCACCAAAAAATGTCATGGTAGTGCAAAGGTGTAATGAAAGTAACACTGTTCAGAAACAATGACCTTTTGACCCCATTAACCAGGTGAAGGTCATCCACCTTTAATATTCCGCAAGCTGATTATCCAGAACATAAGAAGAAGAAGCAAGCCTGTTTCGAGCCAGTGGCCCATCGGCCCGGTGCTTAACCCCGGTTTCTGTGGCATGAAGTGACTAGGAGTATTACTACTCCCCCTGCACGGGATGCCAGTCCATCGCAGGTACTCCCCCAGCTCTTAGTCAGGTTTCCCTGACTATTTGCTGGTACCCATTTATACACCTGGGTGGAGTGAGGCGGGGTGGGGAGGAAGTGTTTTGCCCAAAGAACACGCCGGGTGAAGGCGTGGGTCGGGCTTGAACTCAGGACCTTACCATCCCAAGTCAAGCCTACTTGACCACTGCGCTACCGCGTCTCCCATCCAGAACACACACGCTGTAAATTTTACGCGGCTACAACAAAAATAGTGGATGCAATCAAGGAAACAGTGTTTACAAAGAATGTGACCTTTTGACCCCTTAAAGTAGGTCAAGGTTACCCATCTTCGAACTTGTCCAAGCTATATGTCCCAAGAACAGTCCCTGCCAATTTCATGACCCTGACATTAAAAGGAAAGGAGTTATTGTGTACACAGACAGACAGACGGACGCAAGGTCTTCACAATACCCGATGGCCATACTTTGGCCTCGGGTAAAAAAGCTCAAAGATGATTAGTTTTACGGAGTAAATGCACAATAACCTCGGTCACCAAAAGGGCCAAGATGGCTTGGCAGGAGAGGAAGAGGAAGAGGAGAGAGCGGCGAGGGAAGAGAGAGGAGAGATGCGTACCTCACACAGTCTCTTCTGCTGCTCCAGAGTGTCCTTGGGCAGTTTCTTTCTCTCCGTCTCCATGGTGAGACCCACGATGTACTCTCTGCAAATTGTAATGAGCTGCTGGGCCTGGGGGAAAGCAATACAGTCACATCATCAACACGAGACGGTGACATCATCCACCCGAGCCATCATTAGTCACATTATTAAATGGGCTTGACATTCAGGGACAGTAAAAGCGCGTGACACGGATCTGGCAGTACATACTCCACACCATGAATCACCGCGCTTTCACCTCGAATACAGATCCTGTCCTAATTTCCTTTTCTCCTGAGCAATTAACTAAATATTTGAAAACCTATTGTTTCTGATTAACCAGAGTCTTCACATCCGACTCTCACATAACAGGCGGACAACCAGCCTTTCTCGGCCCGTCCGTGAGACACTATGGTCCCTGCTCTACACTCAGCCACAGTAATTCTCCTAAAGGCCGTTTATGCTGCCAGCACAATACAGCTGGAAGAGCCTGGATGTCACGGTTATCAGTGAGATGGCAACTACAGGGAAATCTATCATTGAGTGCTCAAATTTGGGTGATTGATACACAGGTTTTTGTCACTATACGTGGTACCTATTGTAATTCGGTCTTGATTGCATCGCCCGGCTGGAGGCTCAGGATAATTCCCGCCCCGTGGCAGCTCACCTCGGCGATCTCCTGCTTGTTGTCGACGACGAGCAGCGGCACAGAGAGCAGGATGGCGCGGAATCGCTCGACGGCGTCCTCGAAGCGGCCAGCGGTGGTGAGCTGGTAGCACTGCTGCAGCCGCGAGATGAGGTCAGAGAGGCGGAGCCCCACCGCCGGCAGACCCTGCTTGGCTCCGCCCTCTTTCCAGTTGCGCTGCGGGTGGCCCCTCAGGCAGGGCAGTGAAGGCAGACCCAGGTAGCAGGTGCGCCCCCTGGAGTACGTCTGCAGGAACAGCGGCTTGTACGGGCCGAACTGTACCACTCCCACTTGGTCATGCAGGAGCTGCAGTGTGGACGCAGACAGACACACAGACACACATGCAGATACACGCACACACACCCACAAACACAGAGAGACAAACACAGCCAAATATACACACAAAAACATGCACACAGACAAACACATGTTGATCAGAACCCATAACGGAGACCGTGACAGTGACTGCATGCGTGTGTTTGTGCCTGAAAGAATGGGTCAGTGTGTAAGAGGGTAAGAAGAGCTGCGCAACCTGTGCATCAGCAGCTGTGGATATGGAGTGAGACCAGGGGTGTCCCAGTGAGAGAGGACGTGTGTGTGAGAGAGAGAGAGAGAGAGAGAGAGAGAGAGAGAGAGAGAGAGAGAGAGAGAGAACCAGTGTGCACATGCAAGTGTGAGGGAGGGAGAAGCGTGTGTGTGTGTGCGCGCGTGTGTGCGCGCACATGCACTACAGTCTGTGTGTGAGTGAGACGATGAGTGCAAACACTCCGTTGTATGTGATCACGTACTAGGTCAACACTGCACGCGTGCATGCATGCATGGGGCATGTGTGCGCGCGCGTGTTTGAGAGAGAGAGAGAGAGAGAGAGAGAGAGAGAGAGAGAGAGAGAGAGAGAGAAAATTGCGATTACCCTCATCGCCGTCTCGAACGATCCCGCCAACACGTGGTCCACAGCCAGCTGAGAGTTATTACACCACATCTGGGCGGGGCTCATTCCCTTTGTGGGAGGGACAAAGAAACCATCTTCAGCCCCGCCTCCTGCACCTGCAGGCAACTCCTATTGGTGGACAGGAGAAGGAAATTTTTTAGGAATAGACATTATGAATAATTTATACACACAATGAATACGTTTGACTTTTGGAGTCCAATATATTTTTCATTTACTTAGATCCAGAAAGTAAGCCTCCACAAGGAATTCGAAGTGCAGTTATGTAAAATGTGAGAGAAGCAGAATATCTACACTTCAACGAACACACATGAATTGTTTGATTAGATCAAAAATAGCAAGGTTGCCATTAAGGAAAACTCTTCGTCTTTGTCCCAGACTTCATGGAGCTCACACAGTATTGCTTATGAAGCAAGTTACAAACATGATTCACTCAGCAGACACAATGCTGCCTAATGAGTCATGTGAGTTATGAGCACAAATCCCCCACCAGAAACAATACTGCCTAATGAGTGAAGCAAGTTATGAACATGAATCCCATATCAGACAAAATACTGCCTAATGAGTCAAGTGACATATGAACATGAATCCAGTACTAGACACAAAATTGCCTAATGAGTCAAGTGACTTATGAACAAGAATCCCTCACCAGACACAATACTGCCTCACGAATAAAGTGAGTTATGAACGTGAATCCAGCACCAGACACAATACTGCCTAATGAGAGAAGTGAGTTATGAACATGAATCCCACACCAGACACAATATTGCTTAATGAGTCAAGTGACACATGAATATGAATCCAGTACTCGACACAATACTGTCTAATGAGTCAAGTGAGTTATGAACATGAATCCCTCACCAGACACAATACTGCCTCATGAATCAAGTGAGTTATGAACATGAATCCCTCACGAGACACAATACTGCCGAATGAGTCAAGTGAGTTATGAACACGAATCCCTACCAGACACAATGCAGCTAAATGAGTCGAGTGAGTTATGAACATGAGTCCCACACCAGACACAATACTGCTTAATGAGTCAAGTGACACATGAACATGACTCCAGTACTCGACACAATACTGTCTACGAGTCAAGTGAGTTATGAACATGAATCCCTCACGAGACACAATACTGCCTAATGAGTCAAGTGAGTTAGAAACACGAATCCCTGACCAGACACAATACAGCCAAATGAGTCGAGTGAGTTATGAACACGTATCCCTGACCAGACACAATACTGCCTAATGAGTGGAGTGAGTTATGAACATGTATCTCTGACCAGACACAATTCTGCCTGAGGAGTGAAGTTAGTTATGAACAAGAATCCCACACCAGACACAGTACTGCTTGATGAGTCAAGTGACACATGAACATGAATCCAGTACTCGACACAATACTGTCTAATGAGTCAAGTGAGTTATGAACATGAATCCCTCACCAGACACAAGACTGCCTAATGAATCAAGTGTTATGAACATGAATCCCTCACGAGACACAATACCACCTAATGAGTCAAGTGAGTTATGAAAACGAATCCCTGAACAGACACAATACAGCCAAATGAGTCGAGTGAGTTATGAACATGAATCCCTGACCAGACACAACACTGCCTACTGAGTGGAGTGAGTTATGAACACGTATCCCTGACCACACACGCAATACTGCCAGATGAGTGGACTGAGTTATGAACATGAATCCTGCCTTATGAATCAAGTGAGTTATAAACATGAATCCCTCACCAGCTCTGGAGGCAGATCCAGGTCCTCCTCCACCTCCCATCCTCCCCCCTCTTCTTTCGCTCCCTCATCCCCCACTCCGTCCTGCGCATCCATGAACCCGTCTGAGAGAGAGAGAGAGAGAGAGAGAGAGAGAGAGAGAGAGAGAGTCAAAGTTCAAGTTTCTGCAGAAAAGAGTATGATGGAAAGTGCAGGAGTGAGTGTTTGAAAATCTCGAGAAAATGTGAATGTGTGACCGCAAGAGTCATATCAGAACCACAGAACACCTCTCTCCTCTCTGCTCCCTGTTTTAGACACTGACGGAGACCTGTGTACAGACGGACAAACGGACAGACTCACCCTCGTCCAGCTGCAGCTCTGCATCCTCTCCCCAGCCCTCTCCTCCTGGGGCGTCCATGTCCAAATCTGCAGCCATCTGCCCTGCTTTACCTGCTCATAAACACACACACACACACACCTGAGGTTACACGTGTGTTAACAGACCTGCAATAACACACCTGAACACATACACTTACAGTACAGCACACACACACACACACCTGAGGTTACACATGTGTTAACAGACCTGCAATAACACACCTGAACACATACACTTACAGTACAGCACACACACACACACACCTGAGGTTACATGTGTGTTAACAGACCCGCAATAACACACCTGAACACATACCCTTACAGTACAGCACACACACACAAACATACCTGAGGTTACGTGTGTTAACAGACCCGCAATAACACACCTGAACACATACACTTATAGTACAGCACACACACACACACCTGAGGTTACATGTGTGTGAACAGAGCCGCAATAACACACCTGAACACATACACTTACAGTACAGCACACACACACACACAGACATACCTGAGGTTACACGAATTAACAGACCGGCAATAACACACCTGTACACATACACTTACAGTAAAGCACACACACACAAGCACATGCGCACACACACACCTTTCTGTAGTTGCAGAGACAGGGGTGGGGTAAGGTGATACAGGGAGAGAGGAGGAGAGGTTGCGGCGGAGTTCAGAAATAAGGGGTGGGGTTACGAGAGATAGGGGAGGAGTCATTGCAGACAGGGGTGGGGTGAGAATAGAAGGGGTGGGCTTAGGAGAAAGGGGCAGGTCTCAGAAACACAGGGGCTGGGTTAGGAAACATAGGGGCGTCGCTCACCCTTAGCGGCGATGGCTCCCTCGAAGAAGCCCTTGGACACCGTGAGCAGCGGCCAGTTTGTGTCCAGGGGGTTAATGGGAGGTGGCGGCTGCAGGAGCTGTGCGTCTGGGTCAATTTCTGGCACCTGGGGGAGGGGGCGGGGTCAGTAAATGAGCTGCAAGGTTGGGACCAATCACAAAGGCCCTCATTTATCAAACGTGCGTACACCAAAAAAATGGGTGTACACCAAATATCCCGCAAGGATCGGCATTTATCAATCCGAACGTGAGTGAACGGTCCGCAAAAATCTCACGCCACGTCTGACCAGGCCTACGCAGATATGAAACCAGCGAACAACATGCAGGAACGAGTGCAGCTGTCAATATGAGTAATAAACCATATGCAGCGATGCGGACGTCATGCTGTTGTTTCTCTTATTAGTAAAATTAATCAATAAGCTAAATAGATAAATAGGCTAAATTAAAAAATGAATGAATGAATAAATAAATAAATAAGACACCTGTGTTGAGAAATTAAACTTATATTTTGAGACAACCTGCCAGACGGCTGACAATTAGAATCAATTTGATTAAGCGCAATGCGCGGCTTGGCAGATATGCAGTGTGGTATGTCAGATGCTCATCCAGTCAGGTATATACTGAACAACAAAAGAAACGCAAGCTAATTAAAGGCAGACTGGAAAATACGTTTGCGCGTAATTATTTTAGAAAATCAAATTTACTACTAGCGCGTGCACATTTACACTCGTTTCATCAAACTTTTCTTTGTTTTGTGGTCTCTTTGACTGAGTAACCATAAGAGTACATTAACTAACTATCTAACTAACTAACTAACTAACTTGCGTTTCTTTTGTTGCTCAGTATATATAGGCCCACAGACACTTTCACCACGATCACATTTTGACAATGGCAGGTCCTCTTCATGGAGTAACACTAATAAAAGTACAATGAAGAGTGATCTCTGCAGACTGTATTTTAACAATTACCCTCATGCAGCTCCGATCGAGGCGGTGGGGACTCATCCGTGTCCCCACCGCCAGATTCCCAATGATGGAGGGGATCAGTGCTGCCACGCTCCTCGGGCGGGTGCCAACTGGAGGTTTGAGCCTGATTGGCCTCCACCGTCCGTGGCGCTGCTGCGCCTGAGCGCCAAACCCGCTTTTTTTTGTGGCGATCTTAAAATCGGACCTTTTTTTTTTTTTTTTTTTACCTACATGTAAAGCATTTGGATTGTCAATTATGTAAGCTTTATAACATGAAATATCATGGATCTATAGATTGAATTCATTAAGGCCGATGTTATTCGCACTTATACGTGTGGCCAATGCTGAGTTTTTTTCTTGGCCACACTTATAAGTGCGCCAGTTGATGACCATTCCAGTGCCACTTATATAAAGTACCGCTTAAAATAAGTTTGGCCAAGAAAAAAATGTTTAGCTTTGGACACACTTAAAATAAGTGTGGGCAATGGAGAAATGTGCATCTTGGCCACACTTATAAGTGTGTCTAACGCGAATTTCGGTCAATTTGTGTGCTTGGACGCACTTAAATAAGTGCGAATCGTCACTTCGATTTATTAATGAATTAAATCAAACCTCTGCTGCACTCCGGTTTTCCACCCCAACGGTGTTTACCGCAGCAGCAATAGTTTTCCAAACTGCAGCCTTCTGGGCTCCCTTTATGTCACTCTTAAGGTTTCCAAATCAAATTATTTTGTTTTTCTCCACCTCGGACGTGATGATTTATATTTCCTCCTCAGTGAAGTTTTTCTTCTTTGCCGTCTTTCGAGAGTCCTTGTCGTAAAGTGGGCAGGACTATGCCTCCCAGAGCATGAATTTATAGGGGCGTGTCATGTAAATTACGATGGTTTCAGCCTTCAGATTTATCGACGCCACGCCAGTTCTACACCGAAATCAGCGCCGTACACACTTTTAGTAAATCACACGCGACACCTGGTGACCGCTGATGTTTACACCAGAATCTACACCAGATCCTACGCAAGTTTGATAAATGAGGGCCAAAGAGAGGACCAGCCACGTGGTGGTGCGACTCACTGTCTCTTTCTCAGGGTCAAAGGTCTCTTTCAGGGCTTCGGCCTCCTCGTCCATCCCATGAGTGGCGGCCGTCAGATATGCCAGGGACTCTGTGGACACACACACGCACGCACGCGCACACGCACACAGGAGCAAAACACACATACAGAAAAATTCATACAAACACATACACAGAAACACACACAGAGCCACACACACCCACCGAAACAAAAGCACATGGTGTAAATGGACGCAGAACACTGGAAAACAGAGGCAAATACAGATGGAGGAGAAAGAGAGGAATGATGGAGGGAGAGAAGAGAAATAGAGGGATGAATGAAGGAGAGGAGGGGGGATCCTCACTCTGTCCGCAGCTCTTGAGAATTCGCACTCTCTCACTGACGTCCCCCAGGTACAGAGCGCCCTGGTAGTGACCGCTCATGTCCTTCCTGATCTCCGCTGTACAAGACACACACACACTCTGCAGTTATACACACACTCCAGTTTAACACGCACATACTGCAGTGATACACACACTCCTGTTTTACACACACATACACACACTCACACACACCTATTTTCATCATCTTGCGCAGCTTGGCCAGGTTGCCCGTGATGAGATAGAGGAATGTGAGCTTGTCGAAGTTCTTGGTTCTCTGGTAGCACATTTCCACCACCTGGTGGTGACCCTGCAGAAGTGCAGCCTCCCCAAGCCTTTCCCAGCAGCTTCTCTCATCCAGAGCCTTTGCTGCCTCCAGCGCCACCTACAGACAGGGAGGATACCCCACACTTACAATGACATTTGTCATTCAAAGGTACAATCAGTTGCTCTGAGCATAAAATACAACTTATACCAGAAAAAGCATTGATGATGTGATTGTGTTTATTGATTCGTTTGAAGATCTCTACTAATATGGTAAGAAGATATTAATTTGCTCCCCCATCAATAACAAGACTGCATGTAAATACCTGCAAGACACCCCTCCTTAAGCAGCCATTTTTTAAAACTGAGGCCGTAAAATGGACACAGAATGAAGAAAACATGCTTACAGCTCAATAGGCTACCTGCACAAGATGGCACATACTGCATTCTGAAGATGCTCACGAACTTAACAATATCAGGTTTGCTGGCACCTTTCCACCTCAGAAGCCGAGGAGATGATATATTTTATCCTGAAATGGGCATTTTATTGCAGCTGTTCACAAGATTTGCCTTAATGAATAGAAAATGGTAATCCACCACGGTTTCAAACTATTCATTTCAAGCCGTTCTCTCTAGTGATAAACTAGCTTGAAACAACAGATAGTGATTATGAAAATAACTGGCATTATTATCATGCTATGGTGCGTAACAACTCAAAAATCCTGTTCTAAACATTTTACATTCAAAAGACCCATTGGTCGGTGACGTGATGTAACAGTCTGCGAATGGAATGGTGGGATTTAAAGGGGGTCTCAGAGACAAAAATGGCCATGGGTGTTGGTATTGTATTTACCGAGGAGAAGATGTCAGAGGTGTTGAACTACCGGGGAAGTGAGCGGAAAATAACTCAGAAGATGCTCTACGATGTTGGATGGAGCGTCGAGGCCAGACAACAATAAAATCTGAATCACAAGCTACACTTGTGCCAAGATACCGTACTGAGAATGTGCATTGTAGTTGTTACGTAGTTTAATGCACATACTGATACTCATTACTGCCTTTGACTCCATTCCGTCTCGTTTGTATCGTCAGCATCGTACAATCTCACTGGATTGTATAAGACCCTGCGATGTGGTGTCTTAATGAATATTTATCAAGTATGATGCAACGCGGCTGAAAAGCCATTTATAAAGTCAGGATCTGGCCAGAGAATGTCACTTAGCTAGCTAGTAGAAGCGATGCCTAAATTATTCCTACCCAGCCAGCATAATTTTACATCTATAATAGCTAGCTAGCTAGTTCGCTGCGGAGCTACATAAAAGACAGGCTGCCCAACGCCACCGTTTTTATATAGCTCCAAAGCTAGCTAGCAAGCTGGCTGCAGCAGACGGAACACTTCGACTGAGCTAGATAACACAAAACGAATATCGCTTGCATAACTCGGTGACATCGAGCCTTCACGAGGCTTTGGCTGAATCATTATCATCAATCATTTTCATCAATACTTCGATCCATAAACTTAAAGATTAACAATATAAACTGAAATATATTAAAAAATATATTTTGACATAAAAATTAGTCATTCACTGCTAGTGGTGTACACAGACACAGAAATACACTCACCTCGATATTTCCGCACTCTAGGGCCAGGCTGAAGCGTGTTTTCTCATCCTTGACGAAGTGTAGTGCCACCTCGGGGTACCCCTTCTTCTGCAGGTAGGCAATGATGGACTGACCCACCAACTTGGCATTCCGCACCATGTGTAGCACCTGGAGGGCAGGGTCAAGGGTCAGAGGGAACACAGATACTCTCCTGAACCCCGTGGGGTAATCTGTCCTCTGGATTTAACCCATCCGATAGTTAGGAGCAGTGGGCAGCCACAGACCCGGGGACCGACTCCAGTTCTAAAGCCTGTGCCTTGGTCAGGGGTACCATTAGGAGTGTTCCTATGATGCATGTTTTTCTAGGTGGGTGAAACTGGAGGAAACCCACACAAACACAAAGAGAACATGCAAACTCCACACAGAAAGGCCCCAGGCCAGATTCAAACCCACAACCTCCTCACTGTGAGGCAGCAGTGCCAACCACTGCCCCATAGCGCAGCCCAGAGGGTCAGAGGTCACAGGTCAGCCCCCCACCACATATAAGTGACTGTTTAATTTGAGATACATCATGAGCTGGTATTAGCAGTAGCACTTGTACAAAAATGAAGGGAAGCAACAATCAAATTTTCCTTTTTTTTTTTTAAAACGTAAATGCTGTCAATCCAGGCAACATTGCCTTTACCATTAAGGAGTCCTCTGCAAGCGGCATGCCAGAAAAAATTAACAGAAGCCAAGTGGAACCTTCATTGAGGACACAACTTGAATCCTGGTAAGTTACGAATGTAAACTTTATCTTCTTTATCCGGAACTCCTTGCATGGAGAATTGTGAGACGTGACAACCAATATTTACCCAACCAAAAAAATAAATTAAAAAAATCATGCAAAGTCCTACTTTTTGGCACCGAATTATTCTACCACACAAGACTCAGAGAGCAGCATTATACGAAAGGCCACACCTGTACCACTAAGCGCTGTGAATGATGTGATGCAGATCTTCATTACGCAGTCATACATTCCGTCAACTCCTGTTGACATATCTTTAACAAAAGAATCTCTGGCCCCACTCAAACAATCAGTGCGTTTACATGACATTAGAGAAAATCTAAATATTTCGTTAGTCCGACTATGAGCGGACTTTTAAAATGCATGTAAACACGTTAGTCGGACTGGAATCACGCAAAATCGAATTTCTCATAGTCCGACTAACACACCCAGATAATGTGGTGAATAGTCGTATTATGCCTGCATATATATGCTTGAATCGAACTGAACTGGACTATGCGCTCTGAGCACGCTCCACATTCTTCGTGAAGGGCTTTGAGCCGGTAGTCTTGTGGACATGTAAACACCAAACTGCTTTGCGAGAACTCTGAGCTCTGATGAGCTAGCAAGTTTGTACTGAGCAGCCGCAATCCTCGTCTGCAAGGGTATTGGTGCTTGAACAGTAACGCCTTGGAGTCTCTCAACTTCTACCCTTAATTCGCATGATTTCTGGAATGACCTGTCTGTCATCCGAAAATTTTCTTTCCACTCGCCATCGGAAAAACGACTCTCTCCCACCAGTTATTACTCCTGACCCACATACAACATGCACGGGAAGCCCAGGTGTGTTTCCTGAAAGCACAGATGCTAACTAATATAGTTGGAACCACAGACTGTAAATGGAAGAACTATGTTCGTTGCTAGCAACTACACTTCTGGGAAACGCACTCCGGGGTAGTAGAAAGGGCACAAAGTAGAGCATAGCGGCCTTTCATCCAAGCTTCGGCTAACGTCACAACCATCGGGGATAGCGTGCATCTCAGTTGTACGAAAAGAATAGCGAACAACCTGTATTAAAGGCACAGAGCTGTAAAGTTATCCATGTTCTCACCACTCGATCTTTTACAGTCAATGTAATCGACATGCTACTAGCGAGCCGCCGGCTAACTTGTTTGTCAAATGTCTGACTTCGTAAGTCAATCAGAAAAAGATTCAACACATACAAGCTGAAAGGCATATCGCTGCCTATCGTAGCGCACATATTGCCACCTATCGATGGGCATGCTTGAGTCAATAAATCGAATTTTGTCCTGCACATATATACTGGGACAAGGACAGAAATCCAATAGCATGGCTTAATCGAGCTATTACCGTAGCACGACTTAACACAGCATGTAAACGTACTGACTGAGCGTATAAAGTATTCTCACCTCCTCATACTTGCGGCTGACCAGGGCCAGTTTGAAGCGGTACTCAGTGGGGTCGATGGTCAGCACGCGGGGACGGCACTCGCGGTCCAGACAATACACGCTGTTCCCCCGAACACGAGTCACGTAAATGGGCAGGTCCAGTGTGCGGATTATGCCATGATCTCTGTGGGAGGGGCAAAACAGTGTTACACTGATCTCTGCTAAAGGTAGGGACGAGGAGTGCATCTTTACCCAGAGGTGAGGGCATATTTGACGTGACTGGAGATGGTGCAAATATTTGCCCAGAGGCAAGGGTGTATTTGATGTGGTTGGAGGTGGTGTAAATATTTACCCAGAGGTGACGGTGTATTTGATGTGGTTAGAGGTTGTGGAGAACTCTATCCAGAGGTGAGGGTGTATTTGATGTGGTTGGAGGTGGTGCAGATATTTCCCAGAGGTGAGGGCACATTTGTTGTGGTTGGCGGTGGTGTAGATATTTACCCAGACGTGAGGGCATACTTGATGTGGTTGTAGAAGTAGATATTTACCCAGAGGTGAGGGTGTATTTGATGTGGTTGGCGGTGGTGTAGATATTTACCCAGAGGTGAGGGTGTATTTGATGTGGTTGGAGGTGGTGTAGATATTTACCCAGAGGTGAGGGCGTATTTGATGTGGTTGGAGGTGGTGTAGATATTTACCCAGAGGTGAGGGCGTATTTGATGTGGTTGGAGGTGGTGTAGATATTTACCCAGAGGTGAGGGTGTATTTGATGTGGTTGGCGGTGGTGTAGATATTTACCCAGAGGTGAGGGTGTATTTGATGTGGTTGGAGGTGGTGTAGACATTTACCCAGAGGTGAGGGCATATTTGATGTGGTTGGAGGTGGTGTAGATATTTACCCAGAGGTGAGGGCATATTTGATGTGGTTGGAGGTGGTGTAGATATTTACCCAGAGGTGAGGGCATATTTGATGTGGTTGGCGGTGGTGTAGATATTTACCCAGAGGTGAGGGTGTATTTGATGTGGTTGGCGGTGGTGTAGATATTTACCCAGAGGTGAGGGCATATTTGATGTGGTTGTAGAAGTAGATATTTACCCAGAAGTGAGGGTGTATTTGATGTGGTTGGCAGTGGTGTAGATATTTACCCAGAGGTGAGGGTGTATTTGATGTGGTTGGAGGTGGTGTAGATATTTACCCAGAGGTGAGGGCATATTTGATGTGGTTGGAGTGGTGTATTTACCCAGAGGTGAGGGCATATTTGATGTGGTTGGAGGTGGTGTAGATATTTACCCAGAGGTGAGGGCATATTTGATGTGGTTGGCGGTGGTGTAGATATTTACCCAGAGGTGAGGGCATATTTGATGTGGTTGGAGGTGGTGTAGATATTTACCCAGAGGTGAGGGTGTATTTGATGTGGTTGGCAGTGGTGTAGATATTTACCCAGAGGTGAGGGCATATTTGATGTGGTTGGAGGTGGTGTAGATATTTACCCAGAGGTGAGGGTGTATTTGATGTGGTTGGCAGTGGTGTAGATATTTACCCAGAGGTGAGGGTATTTGATGGGTTGGTTGTAGATATTTACCCAGAGGTGAGGGCATATTTGATGTGGTTGAGGTGGTGTAGATTTTCACCCAGATGAGGGGTATTTGATGTGGTTGGGGTGTAGATATTTACCCAGAGGTGAGGGCATTTGATGTGGTTGGCAGTGGTGTAGATATTTACCCAGAGGTGAGGGTGTATTTGATGTGGTTGGCAGTGGTGTAGATATTTACCCAGAGGTGAGGGTATTTGATGGGTTGTGTAGATATTTACCCAGAGGTGAGGGGATGTGGTTGGGTGGTGTGAATATTTACCCAGAGGTGAGGGCATATTTGATGTGGTTGGCAGTGGTGTGAATATTTACCCAGAGGTGAGGGTGTATTTGATGTGGTTGGCAGTGGTGTAGATATTTACCCAGAGGTGAGGGTGTATTTGATGTGGTTGGAGGTGGTGTAGATATTTACCCAGAGGTGAGGGCATATTTGATGTGGTTGGTTGGTGGTGAGGTGAGGGTATTTGATGTGGTTGGAGGTGAGGTGAGGTGAGGGCATATTTGATGTGGTTGGAGGTGGTGTAGATATTTTACCCAGAGGTGAGGGGCATATTTGATGGGGGGCATGTGTGTAGATATTTACCCAGAGGAGGGGTGTATTTGATGTGGTTGGCGGTGAAGTAGATATTTACCCAGAGGTGAGGGCATATTTGATGTGGTTGGTGGTGTAGATATTTACCCAGAGTGAGGGGTTTGATGTGGTTGGAGGTAGATATTTACCCAGAGGTGAGGGTGTATTTGATGTGGTTGGAGGTGGTGTAGATATTTACCCAGAGGTGAGGGCATATTTGATGTGGTTGTAGAAGTAAATATTTACCCAGAGGTGAGGGCGTATTTGATGTGGTTGGAGGTGGTGTAGATATTTACCCAGACTTGAGGGCATATTTGATGTCGTTAGCAGTGGTGTAGATATTTACCCAGAGGTGAGGGTGTATTTGATGTGGTTGGCGGTGGTGTAGATATTTACCCAGAGGTGAGGGCATATTTGATGTGGTTGGCGGTGGTGTAGATATTTACCAAGAGGTGAGGGCATATTTGATGTGGTTGGAGGTGGTGTAGATATTTACCCAGAGGTGAGGGCATATTTGATGTGGTTGGCAGTGGTGTAGATATTTACCCAGAGGTGAGGGTATTTGATGTGGTTGGCGGTGGTGTAGATATTTACCCAGAGGTGAGGGCATATTTGATGTGGTTGGCAGTGGTGTAGATATTTACCCAGAGGTGAGGGCATATTTGATGTGGTTGGCGGTGGTGTAGATATTTACCAAGAGGTGAGGGCATATTTGATGTGGTTGTAGAAGTGAATATTTTGAGGTGAGGGTTATTTGATGTGGTTGGTGTGGTGTAGATATTTACCCAGAGGTGAGGCATATTTGATGTGGTTGGCGGTGGTGTAGATATTTACCCAGAGGTGAGGGTGTATTTGATGTGGTTGGCGGTGGTGTAGATATTTACCCAGAGGTGAGGGGTGTATTTGATGTGGTTGGCGGTGGTGTAGATATTTACCCAGAGGTGAGGGCATATTTGATGTGGTTGGCAGTGGTGTAGATATTTACCCAGAGGTGAGGGTGTATTTGATGTGGTTGGCGGTGGTGTAGATATTTACCCAGAGGTGAGGGTGTATTTGATGTGGTTGGCGGTGGTGTAGATATTTACCCAGAGGTGAGGGCATATTTGATGTGGTTGGCAGTGGTGTAGATATTTACCCAGAGGTGAGGGTGTATTTGATGTGGTTGGCGGTGGTGTAGATATTTACCCAGAGGTGAGGGTGTATTTGATGTGGTTGGCGGTGGTGTAGATATTTACCCAGAGGTGAGGGTGTATTTGATGTGGTTGGCGGTGGTGTAGATATTTACCCAGAGGTGAGGGCGCATTTGATGTGGTTGGCAGTGGTGTAGATATTTACCCAGAGGTGAGGGTGTATTTGATGTGGTTGGCGGTGGTGTAGATATTTACCCAGAGGTGAGGGTGTATTTGATGTGGTTGGCGGTGGTGTAGATATTTACCCAGAGGTGAGGGCATATTTGATGTGGTTGGCAGTGGTGTAGATATTTACCCAGAGGTGAGGGGGTGTATTTGATGTGGTTGGCGGGTGTAGATATTTACCCAGAGGTGAGGGTGTATTTGATGGGTTGGCAGTGGTGTAGATTTTACCCAGAGGTGAGGGTGTATTTGATGTGGTTGGCGGTGGTGTAGATATTTACCCAGAGGTGAGGGTGTATTTGATGTGGTTGGCAGTGGTGTAGATATTTACCCAGAGGTGAGGGCATATTTGATGTGGTTGGCAGTGGTGTAGATATTTACCCAGAGGTGAGGGCATATTTGATGTGGTTGTAGAAGTAGATATTTACCCAGAGGTGAGGGTGTATTTGATGTGGTTGGAGGTGGTGTAGATATTTACCCAGAGGTGAGGGTGTATTTGATGTGGTTGGAGGTGGTGTAGATATTTACCCAGAGGTGAGGGCGTATTTGATGTGGTTGGAGGTGGTGTAGATATTTACCCAGAGGTGAGGGTGTATTTGATGTGGTTGGAGGTGGTGTAGATATTTACCCAGAGGTGAGGGTGTATTTGATGTGGTTGGCGGTGGTGTAGATATTTACCCAGAGGTGAGGGCATATTTGATGTGGTTGTAGAAGTAGATATTTACCCAGAGGTGAGGGTGTATTTGATGTGGTTGGCGGTGGTGTAGATATTTACCCAGAGGTGAGGGCATATTTGATGTGGTTGTAGAAGTAGATATTTACCCAGAGGTGAGGGTGTATTTGATGTGGTTGGAGGTGGTGTAGATATTTACCCAGAGGTGAGGGCATATTTGATGTGGTTGTAGAAGTAGATATTTACCCAGAGGTGAGGGCATATTTGATGTGGTTGGCAGTGGTGTAGATATTTACCCAGAGGTGAGGGCATATTTGATGTGGTTGGCGGTGGTGTAGATATTTACCCAGAGGTGAGGGCATATTTGATGTGGTTGTAGAAGTGAATATTTACCCAGAGGTGAGGGTGTATTTGATGTGGTTGGCGGTGGTGTAGATATTTACCCAGAGGTGAGGGCATATTTGATGTGGTTGGCGGTGGTGTAGATATTTACCCAGAGGAGGGCGAATTTGATGTGGTTGGCGGTGGTGTAGATATTTACCCAGAGGTGAGGGCATATTTGATGTGGTTGGCGGTGGTGTAGATATTTACCCAGAGGTGAGGGCTGTATTTGATGTGGTTGGCGGTGGTGTAGATATTTACCCAGAGGTGAGGGCATATTTGATGTGGTTGTAGAAGTAGATATTTACCCAGAGGTGAGGGCATATTTGATGTGGTTGGCGGTGGTGTAGATATTTACCCAGAGGTGAGGGCGCATTTGATGTGGTTGGCGGTGGTGTAGATATTTACCCAGAGGTGAGGGCATATTTGATGTGGTTGGCAGTGGTGTAGATATTTACCTAGAGGTGAGGGTGTATTTGATGTGGTTGGAGGTGGTGTAGATATTTCCCAGAGGTGAGGGTGTATTTGATGTGGTTGGAGGTGGTGTAGATATTTCCCAGAGGTGAGGGTGTATTTGATGTGGTTGACGGTGGTGTAGATATTTACCCAGAGGTGAGGGTGTATTTGATGTGGTTGGCGGTGGTGTAGATATTTACCCAGAGGTGAGGGTGTATTTGATGTGGTTGGAGGTGGTGTAGACATTTACCCAGAGGTGAGGGCATATTTGATGTGGTTGGAGGTGGTGTAGATGAAGACGCCGCTCTCGTCCCAGGCTCCGCTCTTCACTCTGATGTTCTCGTGGATGTTACACAGACTCTCCAGCTTCCTGTTGCAGATCATGATGGCTAAAGAGCGGGAGGATGGGCAGTAACAGAGAGGGTGGAGAGATTATGCACAAATATACAAAATGGCACAAACGGATGCTCCCTGCGCAGCTGAATACGCCCTACACACAAACTCACATACTGCTTAAATGTGCAGGACCAGACACACACACTGTGAGAAGCAAATCTGCACACAAAAAAACCTGACGCACCCATTGCTAGCTGTACACTTGCATGCTTAATTTGCTGTGCACTTAGCTCGCTGCACACTTGCAAACTTAGCTCACAGCACACTTGCACAAATAAGACCAGTGCCCACTGGCGGCGAAGCGTAGCGTCGCATCAAACACCGAACGTTTTTAATACGCCCACTAAAAGCGTCAGTAGCATCAATACTAACGGATGACAACAGCACCGAGAAGCAAGCCATGTGTGTCACTCAAAATATTCAACAAGACAACTTTAATTTTGAAAACACCTACCAATAAAGCTTATTTTAAGTGATGGCAAAGTGTCATATTCAGCTTACTGTGCATTATACGTTATATGGAAGCATAATTTACCTCCTAAATTTAGCAGTCTAGTAATATAACATTATGATTTACTTAACTTCACTCAGCAGTGAGTTGGCTAGCTAGCTTATTTAGTTGTGTTATGTTCTTACCAGTGTTTCTTGGGTAAGGTTCTGCCCGACTGTAGATTAAGCTTGAGAACTTAAATGCCCGCAAAATAATTTATTTCCGTAAAAAAAAAAAAAAAACCACTATTTGGTTAAAAAGCAGTTATATCAGTTTCGACCACTGCATGTGAGGTTTCTGCTAAACGTGTGAATAGCGAATTTATTTAATAACCAAAAAGACAAATGCGGTTCTACTGAGCAGACGCTCAAGAAATTCAGCAGTGGCAAAAAATGAAAAACTGACGCGCGTCAACGCTTGTCACACGCTGCCAGTGGGCATTGCTCCATTGAAATGATTGGACCCCATTTTCTGATGCACGTCACACGCTGCTAGTGGCCAGCGGACTTTTGCGTGCTGCACAATTAAATGCTGAGTTGGATAGGCCAGTCTCAGCAGAGGTGCGTTCAAGAAGGCCAATCGTTGCATAGCAATACAAGAGATGGAACTTTGACTCATTCTGAACGGAAAGTTTGTGGCAAACATTTTCATCTCTGTAGGACTCTCTTGCATGTAATTGAAACTACACATCCCGCAATCCACCTTGTCCCTGAGGCATAATGGAAAACACCAGCAACTTGCTACTATTGACAGCCATATCAAGCAAGGCTTAAAAGGTAAGACAGCCTGATGAGGTAAGCTAATTGTACTCTATTTAGTAAGCAAACCTAGCTATTAATCTAGTTACAAATGTTGCGAGCACCACTTTAAATTAATAGCCAAGTCAGCACATAACCTTACCTTTCCGCCATCTTGGTTTTGCAGCGAATCACCTACTTTTGCCGTTAACCTCAGCTAGGTAGCAGTACAAGTTAACAGATTGTTCTACACGAGCATTCTGAGCGCATCGGAACGCTTCGGAAAATGAACACGCCTCAGGTAAAGGCGCGTTTCTTTCACCCATGTACACAGCTGGCTGACACAACAGATGGTTCTGGCCACAGCCTTTAGAGCTGCACGCAAAGCAAATCTAAGAGGCTGAAACAACATTTCTGAGAAAGTGTACTTCACATCTGTGGTCACAGTGTAGTAAAGGATTTCACATCTTCGGAAAAATGGACAGCTAGTGCCTAAAGCTGCAGTACCATGTTTGGCCAGCAGGGCGACATGGCTGGTGTCGGATGACCACACCACGTATTTGACTTTGGAGATCTTGACGGTGGCGAGGGATCTCTTCTGCTGCACGTCGAAAAGCGTGACACCGTCGGCATCGCGAAGCAGCAGCGAGCCTGTCCCAGCGTAGAATATCTCCTCACAGCTCGGGACGGACACCTTCTTAACGATCTCATTCTTCAGGTTCTTTATCAGGAGCTAGAGAGGAACAACCATCAACTTCATCATCATCATGTTATCACACACAAGACAGCTTCTGCACGATTGTATTCTTCGTGGTTCTTAATCAGGAGCTAATCATTATCATCATCATCATCATCACCACCATCATCATTATCATCATCATCATCAATGCCATCACAACCATCATCTCCATCATCATCATCACACAAACAGACTCCAAAACAATCTTGTTCCTCCTGTTCGCAACTAGGCGCTTTGGAGGGAGACCCAATATGGCCACCGGCAACGCAAAGAAGGTCATCAAATTTCAGTAGGATGCAGACGCCCACACTATACACACCACAAACCACCCCCAAACACAGACACAGACACACACACATCGCACACCAGACACCATCCCCACACACACCACACACCAGACACTACCCCCACACACACACACCACAAAACAGCCCCACACACACCACACACCACCCCATGCACACACACCACACAACACAACACCCCCACACACCACCCCCATGCACACACACCACCCACACCACCCCACGCACACACACACACACCACACCCCCACACACAAACACCCCCACACACACGCACCACACAACACCCCACACACACACACCACCCCACACACACCACACAACACAACACCCCCACAAACACACACAGCACACAACACCCCACACCACACACCACCCCCATGCACACACACACCACAGAACACAACACCCCCACACACACACACACACACACCACCCCCACACACACAACACACACCACCCCCACACACACACAACACACACCACCCCCATGTACACACACACACCACACAACACCCCTGCACACACACACACACACAACCCCCCCCCCACACACACACACCCCACACAACACCCCACACACACACACCACACCCCACACACCACACGACCCCCCCCCCACACACCACTCAACACTACCACCACCCCACACACATACGTACAGAGTGCATGCGGTCCAGCACAGCGAAGCGGTTCCTCGCCACCCAAACTGCGGTCAGACCAGAGGAGCGCTTCCCTTCTGGTGCTACAGAGACACAACAGAGACTAAAAAGTCACAACAGGACTCTTCACGCGCACATTCAGATATGAATATATCTTTCAGAACAGATGTTCAGGCGGAGAGAGAAAGGGAATGTGTGTGTGTGTGTGTGTGTGTGTGTGTGTGTGTGTGTGTGTGTGTGAGAGAGAGAGAGAGAGAGAGAGAGAGAGAGAGAGAGAGAGAGAGAGAATTACCATCAGGATTCTGAGAGTCACTGTCTCGCGGGATGGAGTAAAGATCGTAAGTGCTGTTCTCCAGGTTTGTCGCCCTCTGCAGGAAAAAAGGTGTTACTGCTGATACTGTGGCATGAACCAGAGGCCGCATAAGAGCGAGCCTTTTTGGGTGAATACGATTGCACACAAGCTTGCACATGGGCAAGTGTGAAATGAGTTTTTGGGGTAGGACTTACAGTGCAGAGCAGGACTGCGTTCTCTGCTGGGTTATACGACATACTGAAGACCGGGAACTTGGATCCGCTACGAGAGAGGACAACTTTAAACCTCTCTCCCCACACACGCGCGCACACACACCCTCCCCCTCACACACACAAGAACACACACACGCACCTGCGCAGCTGCATGACGGCAGTGTCCTTGCTGCTGTGGAAGTCCAGCTGGCGAAGGAAGCGCTCTTTGACATAGTAGAGCATGTTCCCATACACGGCGTACGCCGGGCGCTCACGCTCTAACTTAAACACCAGCATCCCGCTATCGTGCCCTGAGGGAGGGAGGGATGGAGGGAGAGAGAGAGAGAGATTCATGTCAAATCAGCAAGAGTGGAGTCCATCAGTCTGGAGAGGGGTGTCATTCTGACATGGTTCTCACATTATGGATACAGTTATCTTGCGTTTATAGTAAACGCTAGTTTTTTAAAGAATGTAAGGCCAGTAAACAATGATTAAACTGCACTTTTAATGCCATGAAAGACTGTCAGTTCAAAGCACACAAACCTATAGCATAAGTAGACCCAGAGATGAAGTCAGAGTGATAGAGGGACAGAGTGGTAGTGTGCGTTTGTGTGTGTGTTCTTGTACTTGCGACACAGTGAGGACAAGAAACATTTTCTTCCCCAAAGGGAGTGGGTACATTTTTGGGTACTGAGGACATTTACACCGGTCCTCACAACTACAAAAGCATACTGTGACTTATTCGTCTCCTGTGTCACGATTACTACACATGCAGAACTTCAAAAACAGTCATCCGATAGTGAATCTGCACAAATGCAAGTCTTAATCTCATTCCATCCCTGCCAATCCATATTCTTTTTGCACTGTATTTGTTGTTACATCCCTCTTTGCCCTGAGGTGGTGCTGCTTTCTCCAGTGCATTATTAGGCTGCTCGGCAGTGTATTTGTGTTCCGTTTTCCCTCCTCGCTACAGGTGAGGCCAATTGCGTGTGGGTGGAGCCACTCCCTATTAAACCAGTGAAGCCAGGCAGAATACTGGACTTTTGGAAGCGGTTGGCTCCCATGCCAGTTGTGCCTTGCTGGGATTTCGGTTTTGGTTTTTCTCCCATTTTTCGTTACATTGTTTAACTTAATTTAAATAAAAAACCCCTAGACACGAGTTCTTTCGACTTTGGTTTGTTTATGTTATGACCAGTGTGCCTGGCCGTAACATTAGTGTATTTTAGTTATTCAGGCATTATGCTTTATGAATTCATGAGTTTTCAATGGAAATCCAAGGAATCAAAGCACCATTTTAGGACTTTAGCAAGAGGACAATACAAATGTAAGCTGGTTTGCAAACCACCAATAATCATCATAAAACTAGATAACTCAGTCGCCACAGGGAGCGAGTCGTGCGTCTCCCCGATCCCCAAATTTCAGACAAAATGGCCGCCGGCAGCCATATCGGACGTCCAAAATTGCCAAAAATCGGTCTTGAGCATTGTCAAATAAATATTTTCGCCTGTGCAAATTAGAAAAAAATTCCTGTAATAATTGTGGCTTCCAGGGCCCGGAACAGAAAATCTCTGCAGCCGCGGTGGAGGCCCCCGGAACTGAACCATAGTATCTCCCGACCATCGCGCCGGGGAGACACAATAACAAGAAGACATGAAGAACATATGTCCGAGGCGAGAAATGCTGTGGCTGCAAGCTACTGTCTGCAGCGAGATATGTAGAGCTCCTGTCTCACCGCTCGCCTCCGCATCTCCAGAGAGCGCAAATGCGGTAAAAATGCAGTGTCACTTCAATAAACACATCAAGATTTCAGCATTCTGGATGTGGCCACAATATGACGGCATGTATAAATCCTTCCGTGGGCCTTGTTCCAGGTGTCTGCAACTCAAGAGCTCTTCAGAGCTCTAGCATGACAGTCTTCGAAGTTCTGAGCATGCTCAGTAACCAAGGCTGGACTGGTAATCTGGCATACCGGGCAATGCCCGGTGGGCCAACGCACATTTTGGGCCGATGAAATCATTGTTTGTAAAATTGTAATAACATCGATAATTTTGAATGACCGTGCCGGCCTTTAAAACACGGAAAGCGGCCCATTGGTTCATTTTCCACACTGACACAGGGCTGGCCCAATGAAATCTTTGAGCCATCCCTCCTCAGGGGAAAAAAACGCAATTGTCGCCGGCCAGTTAGTAGCCGGTGGCCCACATTAAGGCGAGCAAACAGCGTCGTCTGTAACTCTCTTTACACCAGGTTATCTCAGGAGCTTTCCCTGAGGTTTTCTGCATTCTATCAGTGAGATGACACATGCTTTATATACCACTATTTATTCTTCTACTTCACTATTCCAGTTCTCTTGCATCTTAGCCATTTTTCAGTATCTATTTATATATTTCTTTTATGATACAGGAATTACCGAAAAACTGTATTCTTGCAGATAAAAAAAAAACGATACATAGGCTTAAGCCACGTACAGTTTATTTAATAATGTTGTTTTGTCCAAAAAGTTTTAGAAGGCAGGCTTGCTGGGAAATTAGTCTGACCAATGGGCTTGCTTGTCCCCAGTTGCGTTAACAGTCTAAAAACACGTTTCTGTCAGAAAGTAGTGGGCAGTGGAGAGGCGGAAAAGCTTCAAAAATAAAGTAAACAGACATTGGAGCCTCAGGCTTTCAAACGCTAAAAAATTTGACCAGCCGTTTGGCCACGATGATCCTCATACAGCTAGCAGTTTTCATTCGGAGGGGGACACGGAAAGCAGTAAGACTGATGTTAAATTAATAGGCTGTCGCAAGTAGCCTATGTATTCGGTTAATATTTGCTTGAGCTTACAAAAGGCCCCCACTAATGGACCAGCTGTTAATAACCTACTACTTGATGCATATTGATTCGTTGTTTTATGGTGGCAAATAAAATTTGTCCTGGAACACAGCAAGGAAGACTTTCAAATTTCCTATTCAAAACCCTGTCTTGACGTTCAGAATCACCTGCCAGTAAACTTGCAACCAGTGAGTACTGCGGTTCTGAAGCTAGTGAGCTATTCTATGCCCCGCTGAGTCTGTAAGATATGTAACGTTATTTTCAAAGGTTATGTGATCAATCCAAATAGTGCAATGGTCTTCTTGAGAATGGCCCCAAAGTCACATTTCTTTTTCACATTCATTCATGTAAATATATTAATAATAATAATAACAACTCCTTCTTTTTCATGGTGGTGCAGTGATTAGCACTGCCTACACACAGCAAGAAGGTTGTGGGTTCGATTCCAGCCTGGGCCCTTTCTGTGTGGAGTTCCAGGGAATGTAGGCTACGACTGAGCTTAATTTTAACTTTTGGTAACAGCAAAGTGTGCGCGTATGGCGGGCCATCACATCACAATCAGGTTGGGTGAGTGTGGGGTACCTGCGGCTAACAGGTTGAGGTTGGGGTGATGCGTGTGCATACGTGCGGAGAGCGTGGGGTACCTGCGGCTAACAGGTTGAGGTTGGGGTGATGCGTGTGCATACGTGCGGAGAGCGTGGGGTACCTGCGGCTAACAGGTTGAGGTTGGGGTGATGCGTGTGCATATGTGCGGAGAGCGTGGGGTACCTGCTGCGAACAGGTTGAGGTTGGGGTGAGCCCCCAGCACCCAGAAGCGGTCATGGTCTCGGCGGAAGGTCTGCACGCCTGTGCGTTTGGACATGTCCCACACGCGGATGCTCTTGTCCTCAGAGTTGGACAGGATGAGCTCCTGCCGCGGGTGGAACACGGCGCAGGACACATTGTTATAGTGCCCCCTGCAGGTGTCCAGCTCCCAAGCCTTCGACTCTGCACAGAAGAACAGGAACACAGAGAGCACAGACACACTGAGATGAAGGCGAGAGCACAGAGACACTGAGATGATTGGCTGAGAGCACAGACACACAGATGATTGGCTGAGAGTACAGAGACACTTAGATGATTGGCTGAGAGCACAGAGACAGATGATTGGCTGAGAGTACAGAGACACTGAGATGATTGGCTGAGAGTACAGAGACACAGATGACTGGCTGAGAGTACAGAGACACTGAGATGATTGGCTGAGAGCACAGAGACACAGATGATTGGCTGAGAGTACAGAGACACTGAGATGACTGGCTGAGAGCACAGAGACACAGATGATTTGCTGAGAGTACAGAGACACTGAGATGACTGGCTGAGAGTACAGAGACACTGAGATGATTGGCTGAGAGCACAGAGACACTGAGATGATTGGCTGAGACACTGAGATGATTGGCAGAGACACAAAGACACTGAGATGACTGGCTGAGAGCACAGAGACACAGATGATTGGCTGCTGAGAGAGACAGAGACACTGAGATGACTGGCTGAGAGTACAGAGACACTGAGATGATTGGCTGAGAGCACAGAGACACAGATGATTGGCTGAGAGTACAGACAAAATGAGATGATTGGCTGAGAGCACAGAGACACTGAGATGATTGGCCGAGAGTACAGAGACACTGAGATGACTGGCTGAGAGTACAGAGACACTGAGATGATTGGCTGAGAGTACAAAGACACTTAGATGATTGGCTGAGAGCACAGAGACACAGATGATTGGCTGAGAGTACAGACAAAATGAGATGATTGGCTGAGAGTACAGAGACACTGAGATGATTGGCTGAGAGCACAGAGACACTGAGATGATTGGCTGAGAGTACAGAGACACTTCGATGACTGGCTGAGAGCACAGAGACACAGATGATTCGCTGAGAGTACAGAGACACTGAGATGACTGGCTGAGAGTACAGAGACACTGAGATGATTGGCTGAGAGCACAGAGACACAGATGATTGGCTGAGAGTACAGACAAATGATGAGATGATTGGACTGAGATGATGATTGGCAGAGACACTGAGATGATTGGCCGAGAGTACAGAGACACTGAGATGACTGGCTGAGAGTACTGAGACACTGAGATGATTGGCTGAGAGTACAAAGACACTTAGATGATTGGCTGAGAGCACAGAGACACAGATGATTGGCTGAGAGTACAGACAAAATGAGATGATTGGCTGAGAGCACAGAGACACTGAGATGATTGGCTGAGAGTACAGAGACACTTCGATGACTGGCTGAGAGCACAGAGACACAGATGATTCGCTGAGAGTACAGAGACACTGAGATGACTGGCTGAGAGTACAGAGACACTGAGATGATTGGCTGAGAGCACAGAGACACAGATGATTGGCTGAGAGTACAGACAAAATGAGATGATTGGCTGAGAGCACAGAGACACTGAGATGATTGGCCGAGAGTACAGAGACACTGAGATGACTGGCTGAGAGTACTGAGACACTGAGATGATTGGCTGAGAGTACAAAGACACTTAGATGATTGGCTGAGAGCACAGAGACATAGATGATTGGCTGAGAGTACAGACAAAATGAGATGATTGGCTGAGAGCACAGAGACACTGAGATGATTGGCTGAGAGTACAGAGACACTGAGATGATTGGCTGAGAGCACAGAGACACTGAGATGATTGGCTGAGAGCACAGAGACACGGAGATGATAGGCTGAGAGTACAGAAACACTGAGATGATTGGCAGAGAGCAAAAATACACAGATGATTGGCTGAGAGAACACAGAAAATTAAATGATTGGCTAAAGCACGAGCAGAGAGAGAAATCAGACTCACCGTTCATCCTCCAGATCTTCACCTGCCGGTCATCGGCTCCGGACACGATGAGAGGCATGCTGGGATGGAAGGCGGCCCAGTTAACCCCGCGATCGTGACCCTGAGAGGGAGGGGTCACATGGGGTCACCATCCCACGGTCTGCACACAAAAACATCCTGCCTCCTCAACCCTCCCTCTCGCAAATTCACACCCAGAAGCTCCCTACTGGTATGGCCACAAAAGCTATCCGCCTCGAGGGAAACTATGCAGGTCTTTCATTGAGAAAATGTTAGAAAGTAAGTTTGTCGTCAGTGAGGCTTGTCTCTGATGCCCTGTCACTCTCCATCTTTGCACACATATGCAGAGCCTCTGCCAGCAGTTCTGTCTACAGCGCATCTCTCGGAGAGGAGCTCTTTTCTGTGGACAGACTGATAGAGCCCTCAAAAACAAAACCACCAGACCGGACCTGATGAAAAACCGCTGTTGAACCCCAGAGATAAAAATGGGGGAGTTGGAACTATTAGAGATGGAGGAGGAGACCTAATAAATCTTGTACACAGAAATCCTGTGAACTGTGCCTTTACATTACTGAAGAACAGTGTGAGCTGGAAATCTTGTACAGCGGGCCTTTTCTCTCTCCCTTTTTTTTCCTTTTATAATTTGGCATCTCCAATCCCACCCGAATCTGGAATGCCCAACCCGAGAACTTTGTACAAGGCTTGCTCGTATGCAACCCCCTATTGCCAGCTCAGGAGAGAGAGACAGTTCGCGGCTCTCCTCTGAAGCACGCGCCTGTCAGCCCCTGCATCTTTACACTCGTTGGCCGAAACTATCGCAAGTTCTGAACGAGGGCGGAGGATACCAGAACATGAGCAAGCTCAGAATCTCACTGACGAGCCGGCTGGCTGGCAGGAGGAGGCTTGAGCAACGAACAAGGCAATCATTTTTAATTTCCCTTCCCAGCAGTCCCTTCCCAATTTGCATCCCAACAGCCCTTAAGCCAATCGTGCACTGTTCTAAAAAAGTTGCCGACCCCTGCTGGTTGGTACGACTGGGGATCAAACCGGCGCCGTAGTCGTCACTACTGCATCACAATTGCGGTGCCTTAACCGAGTGAGCTAACCCGGCAGCTACAGCGCGCCTCTTCACTAGAGGGAAAAAAATCATCAGCTACCATATTAAGACACAGTGAGTCTCCATCATTCACACCTCTTATGAAATCCTCCCTTACTCTCTCTTTCTCTGCCTTCCTCTCTCTCCGTCTCCCTCCCTCTCTCCCTCCCTCCATCTCTCCCTCCGTCTCCCTCCCTCTCTCACTCCCTCTCTCTCCGTCTCTCTCCCTCCATCTCCCTCCCTCTCTCACTCTCTCCCTCCCTCTCTCTCCGTCTCCCTCCCTCTCTCCCGTCTCCCTCCTCCATCTCCCTCTCTCTCTCTCCCCTCCCTCTCTCTCCCTCTATCACTCCCTCCTCCCTCTTATCCGTCTCTCTCCCTCTCTCACTCCCTCTCTCTCCCTCCATCTCCCTCGCTCCCTCAGTCTCCCTCCCTGTCTCACTCCCTCAGTCTCCCTCCCTCTCTCACTCCCTCAGTCTCCCTCCCTCGCTCCCTCCATCTCCCTCTCTCCCTCCCTCTCTCACCTCCAGTACATGTTTCACCACGGCGTCCGACGCTCCGAACAGGTCCACTCCCGAAATCCCCCGAACTTCCGTTTCCATGGTACCCGGGGACAGGTTTTTCTTCCGCAGACCTGGAACCAAAAGTCACCGCACACCGCAGAGGGGGAACCAAACACACGTTACACACAGGTACACAGCGTGTGGGAGGAACCACATGTGATGCACACGAGCGCCCGAATCCAGTCAACATTAACTTCATCCCCTCAGGAAATACCAACAGGAAGTCACAGACTGTGCTGATCACAGGAAATCACAGCGTGATTGGGTTACAGTACGTCGGGAGGCTCATTCCAATGGCTAATTTTTTAATGTCATTTCATCCTTCCCTTCCTCTAAGCTCCACCCTTTGAGAAGTCAAGGAAAGGAGGCAGGAAAATAGAATTAAAGACTAAGGAATTCAAGAAACATCAAGCCGCAGAACAGGATGTCCGCTCCTAACCAGTCAGCTTAAAACAGCATCAGTTACAGGTGAGGCAGGTGCTTGACAAGGGAGAGCGCTGCACAGGTTGATTATTTAAGTGTCAGGGTTAGGAAATACTGCCGCAAAGGAGACTGGGATTTTGAGTCTTCTGAATGATGCCAACTCCCTGAAGCAACACGGACTGTAGTTGCCTTAATGGCGGCAGACCTTGACCGCCTTAAAGGAAGGTAGGATGTGAAAAATTTGCAAGTGGAATGAGCACTCAATGATGAGGCACAGGAAGTCATCAAGCGATTGGATCACATAAAGTCACACAGGCTGTGAACGAAACAGGTTCCTAACTGCATTGCTCTCAATGTGCATAGTGTCTACTAAACTTAAAGCCAATTTCCAGAGCTTCTTTTACAACAGCAAGTTGAGTACACTGGATGATGAGGTTGTCAAAGGGACACTCCATGCTACATGCTAACCTTGTGAAGATAATACTGTAGAGTCAATGGTCCCAGGCTAAAAATGCTAAATTAGAGCCTTGGTCCACCACCTTCTACTGATCATCATCACAAGCCTTGCATGGAGTATTAAGTGCCCCTTTAAGTATACAAAATATCTTTATTTGCTTAAAGTGGACCTATTATGGTTTTCTGTATTTAACATCTTATACATACAAAAGGCTGACTTGCGTTCTTGCAAATACATCAAGTGCACTGTGATCAACAGCAGAGACCAACATAACATCAAAGGTCTTCATTTTCTCCCAGCAATTTCTATTAAAATTTAAATTAAATTTGTGTGACACTAGTTAAACTTGCATGGCTTGGTTGTCCATGTAGCCAAGTGCCACTTTCAAAATTGCTTAGCATGCATGCATTACCTTTCCATAATCACTGAGTATTTTATTAGCTGGCTAGCTACTAAATTGAATATTTATTTAGTAACCGTAGCTAGTTTAGCTCGAGGCAGTGCACGAGTCACGTCGTTGGGAACGAACAGAATGGGTGACCATATTGAATGGAATTCAGTTGTGGAAGAATAGATCAGCATTCACAATAAATGGAATGGTAGCTAAGGATTGTTATCACAGAAATGCTAGCAACGGACCATTCTTAACGTTAGACAATGAACCCCATGTGGAGTTAACTTTTATGGTAACTGCGTATTGCAATTGTTTGCGAATGTATTAACCATCCTCATAGTTGCTTAACCTGCAGACTTTAGCTTTCCATACTCATGGTGTAGTTTATTAGCCAACTTCTGTAGCAGTCATCTGCATTAAAGATGTGCTGGTAGCCAAGGGATTTTGACTGTATTGCTCTCCGGTGACACACGAGGCTGGCGGTTCTGTTTGCTGGCCAATCAGAGCAAAGCTCATTTCATAGCAGGGACACCCACTCAGAACAGCCAGTTTTTCAGGGGGTTCGGACTGACAGAAATCAAATAGCCAAAAAATCCTGAATAGTTTTTTTTTTTTTTTTTGCTAGAAAGTTTATAAACCTGCCAACAAAGATTATTAAAACTTAGGAAAAAAAAAAAAAAAAAACAGCATGATGGGTCCCCTTTAAAATGCCCAGATTATGAACAAATTTTGGTGATTCGGCTCGTGCATTCACGAAATGCTTCAAGAAGTAAACCAAATTCAAAGTGGAGTAGGCAGGGCTGACCAGGCCTCAGATCAGTTGGAGTGATCTGATAAAGAGAAAAGTCCTTTTATTCCAAGGGCACATCGGACAGCGCTTAGCATTCGCAGTGGACTGAACGATAGCCACACTCGATGACATTATGAAAACGCACAACACATGGTGATTTTACGCAAGCACATAGCCAACACCTCTCTCGTCCAGTGCACATACAGCAACCTGTGTGTATGTAAACATACCAAATACGGTAACCTGTGTGTATGTAAACACACCAAATACGGTAACCTGTGTGTATGTAAACACACCAAATACGGTAACCTGTGTGTATGTAAACACACCAAATACAGTAACCTGTGTGTATGTAAACACACCAAATACAGTAACCTGTGTGTATGTAAACACACCAAATACGGTAACCTGCGTGTATGTAAACACACCAAATACGGTAACCTGTGTGTATGTAAACACACCAAATACGGTAACCTGTGTGTATGTAAACACACCAAATACAGTAACCTGTGTGTATGTAAACACACCAAATACAGTAACCTGTGTGTATGTAAACACACCAAATACAGTAACCTGTGTGTATGTAAACACACCAAATACGGTAACCTGTGTGTATGTAAACACACCAAATACAGTAACCTCTGTGTAGGGTCTGTGTATATCCACATACCAAACACAGTAACTTACGTGTAGGGTCTGAGCATATACACACACATCAAACACTGAAACTTGTGCATAAGGTCTGTGCACAAACACTCATGGATCCTGACCTACCAACACCTTTGAGCACGCACTGATCTAATAACACAACCAATGATTGGTTTGATAGAACTACCTGAACCAATGGTGGACAGCATTATTGGGTTGTACAACTATGGATTGTTTTTGGGTTTGCTAGTGCCAAAGGTCTTAATAAATCAGGCTTTGGGTGTGCAGTAACCTATCTGCAGGCAGGGATGTCACTGAGAGAACATGGGAACTGGGCCGAGGGGTGGATGGGATGGGGGGGAGGGGTGGAGTGATTCGCTCTGATGGGGGACTGTGTGATACAGGTGAGTATCTGGAAGAGTCCATGCATGTGGTGAATCGGGGGGGATAAGAATTTGGTACAGTCCATGCACCTGTACTAAGAATTTGGTGAGAGTTGGTGAGTATTTGGAAGAGTCCATGCATGTGGTAAATGGGGGGGGTGAGAATTAGGGAGAGTTCATGCATCAACTTAAGGGTGGAGAGAAACAAAAAATCAATGGAATAATGAGTCCATTGCTTGGCTGGGAGGCAGAAGTGAGTACTGTAGGGCTCTCATGCTTGCATTAGATGCCTATCCAGCTGTCATCAACCTCACCTGACAGAGATTATTCTGAAAATGCGCATAAGGAGCATTTATTAATGAGAAGCGGTAAATTTGCTATTGGTTACAGTGTGACAAGAAAATTAAATTTCCATCTATATGACAGATGGGAACACTACCATGAGAGTTACTGATGTAGATTAGGATGGATGTAGATTAGTGGACAGAGTGCGACACAAACACTAATAAATGCTGATGAGTAATATGGCTGTACAGTAACATCAATAAAGGTATGAACCTCCACATTTAGCAGCGATTAAAAAAATGTGTTTACACACGTATCAACGAGACAGTGATAAAGGGTGTGTGCGCATATGTTTCTGTGCACACGAGAGTATAAGACTGCAAGGTATACAGACCATTACACACAAACACAGTGTTAAGTAACATGCAGAATTAAAATGAATGCCATCTCAGTTCTCAAGCTAGACACTGGGTTAGCAGCAGATGTGGACCTGGCACGCAGCTGGTCAAGGCCAGGATCACGTTAGAACATGCAAAGAAAAAAATATATACACACAAACACGAACAAAACTCCATCTCCCAGAAACCCTCAGTAGAAGCCATCATTTCTCTGCCTCTTTGCCGAGGCAGCAGCTCGCTGTCAGAGTACCACCGCTAGCATCTTAAATATCTACATGGCACTGGTTCTGCCTGCACGAGCCGAGTAGCACTAGCAACATCTACAATCATATCTACCGCTGCACAATGTGATTTAGCAGCATAGAAAATATTCCTGTATTGATACTGCGATCCTGGACCAATATTGCGATCAGCAAATCACAGCCCTCTGACATCATCAGTGTGCTTCGCCTGTGCTCCTTTAACAATTCCCTTGTGCTTTGTCAGAGGTAAGCCAAGTTTTCCAAATTAAAGCTGGTACAACTGAACAAAATCTGTGGTAAAACCAAACCTACCTCAGCACCAGCCTAGCCTAAAAGGCACATTGATGATGTCAGAGGGCTGTGATTGGTTGATTGATTGTGATTGTTGTTCCCGGATCGCAACGTGGGATGTTGATCCAGGATCATGTCCTACTCAGCTAAATCACGCAGTGCATCTACAGCTTGCACAACACGGCTCACACAGATGTCCATAAGGGCTGTTTCACAATCAGGGGTTAATTCTAAAATATTGAATAAATTTAGCTTTTTCTAAAATTATTAGCAGCAAGGTGACACACATCATTCATTTTAAGTTCTGCTATCATTGACTAATCTACAGAAACCGTTTATTTGATGAAAAAATGTCAAATGTCTAAATTTGACAGTACGATATCTATTCTTTTGACATTTTGGTGCCTCATTTTCTTTTAGATACATTTGTATTCCTCACCAATAAAATACCACTGCACCCAGTATCTTGTGCAATCATTATTAAAAAAATGGGAAGGTTTTTTAAGCTACAAATAATATTTGGGGGGTCAGAAACGCATTGATTCATGAAAACTTGACTTTTTCTACCAAGACATTCTGTCCATCAAAAAATGTCTTCTCCGGAAATGTTTTTCACATTATTAATATTTCAACAGAGGGGGGTGTTAAGTTCGGATGTATTGTATGATTTTGACTCCACATATTCATATGATCGCGCATGAGGAATACTGTGTCAGTATATGCACTGGTCATTACATTGTGTACCATGTTATGAGTTTATGTTCTTTGGCCGTCAAAAACACCTCTTCTCCGGAACTGGTTAAAAAGGTGGAAATAGGCAAATTGTCATTTGTATGAATTTTAGGAGAACCTGTGAACCCAACGCTCCAAAATTTTCAGCAAGTGTCCTCAACAACATATGTAAACAAATAGGCATCAATTTGTTTCTATATTCCACATTTGATTTTTGGGGGTCCGTGAGACAAAATTTAGTCCCTGATTGTAAAACAGCCCATAAATCGTTTAGACTATACCACAGTGTAAAGGACCATACATCATATAAGACTGATTCATATGGATTAACACAACCCTAAACTGATGCTGGCGTGGTATTACCTAGGGCTGGGACGATTCTGAATCGATTCTTTTTTAAGGCGTAGTACCACCGCCTGCTGCCATGGGGCGAACATCCGAGCTTTCCCTTTTCCTTTATTAAACCCGACGCAGGTTGAACCAAAGTGCCGAACATCAAAGGGCATTTGAAATGCTTCCGGAAAAAAACTTGACGGACATCAGTATTTTTCGGCGACATGAGGCACGGAGCCAAGTAATGGACTACAGAATCGTCTCCCATTAACCAATTAGGCTACTCTAAGAAAAGTAACCTGTTCCAGTTTACTTGCTTGATTAGCAATCAAATGGTGGATGCGTTTACTCTTTAAGTTGAATGAGTAGAGCTGTTTATTAAGACAGCATGTTTGATTGCTGCATTTTGAAATTTAAATGGCCATAGAACAGCACAGCATGAACACGATTGCCATTGCCCGCGGCATTTTTCGTGCGACTGTGATAATTTATATCTCACATTCACGTTTCATCCGCTTTACAGAATGTTTTCCACCTTGTGTATTTTTTAGACGCGTGAAATCCAGGGCGATCTGAAAACAAATCTCTATTTTTATTATATCATTATAGATCTCCTAAAAATACTACAATGAGAGATGAAATGCAGAGTTGGGATATGGTGATGTTGAACGAGGATTTTTTTAAAAAGTGTGATAAGGCCACTTGCCGTCATGGGGTCGCGTGTAATTTCTTGAAACATACACACCTGAAGCGGCTTAAACGATTTAAAATGCCGTCAGGAAGACGCCCGAGTTTAGCTTTCGCTAATTGCAGGTGCTCCGCCCTTCCTTAAATCTGCTCTCGTGTACTTGTCCTAAATAACAATCAAGCAATTTCAGTAGCCTATAACGATTAAGATGTGATGGTGAAAAGCAGACAAACCTAACCGGGCTACGGTGTTAGAGTGAAAGAATGCCAATACTTTGAATAATTTAAAAAAATTCTTCCTCTGAATTGCATCTCTCATTGCAGCATTTTAGGACATTATTTAAGATTAATTTAAAACAGATTTGTTATAAGATCGCCCTGGATTTTAAGCGTCTAAAAAATGCACAAGGTGGAAAACATTCCGAAAAGCGGATGAAACGTGAATGTGAGATATTAATTACCACAGTCGCACGAAATGCCGTGGCAATGGCAATCGTGTTCATGCTGTGCTGTTCTATGGCCATTTAAATTTCAAAATGCAGCAATCAAACATGCTGTCTTAATAAACAGCTCTATTCATTCAACTTAGAGAGTAAACGCATCCACCATTTGATTGCTAATTAAGCAAAGTAAACTGGAACAGGTTACTTTTCTTAAGAGTAGCCTAATTGGTTAATAGGAGACGATTCTGTAGTCCTGTATTTGGCTCCGAGCAGCATGTTGCCGAAAAATACTGATGTCAGTCAAGTTTTTTTCCGGAAGCATTCACATGCCCTTTGATGTTTGGCGCTTTCGTTCAACCTGCGTCGGGTTTGATAAAGGAAAAGGGAAAGCTCGGATGTTCGCCCCATGGCAGCAGGTAGTGGTACTACGCCTAAAAAAAAATCGATTCAGAATCATCCCAGCCCTAGTATTACCATCCTCATGAAGTGGACAGAGTAGGAACTCCCGCCCTTTAAAACAGAGTTACTGTCCAAATATTTATGGAGCTCACTGCCTCTGACCTCTGGGTTATGTTGCTGTTTGAGAACCTTCAGTCCTTCTCCTGTAGGTTTCTGAGAGTCTGGAGTAGAGCTGTGCCCACCATACAGAACCGCACCCAACTGAGGCGGAGGCGCGGTCGACCCGCACTCGCCCTCTCCGCTACCCCCACATCCCACCCCACCCACAGCCACTCCCGCACGCCCTCACCAGAGATATCCCACACCCGCACGGTCTGGTCCAGGCTGGCCGACACCACCAGGTCCTCGGAGGGGTGGAACTGGGCGCACATCACGTAGTGGTTGTGTCCAGTCAGCACACTGCGGGGGAGGAGCCGCAAACACACGCAGGGTTAATCACAGAGCAGCGCTAACAACGAACGCCACAACACTAATGCAGCACATTAATCATACGTCATAGAGCAGCGAACTAACAGCTAACAGGCAACTGAAGTCAAGCACCATTTCAAAGATATCACTGGTGAGAACCCACATGCATTCCAATCAGAACCAAAATCAAATACGACAGTTCAACACATCGCCATCTCACAGAAGCACAGCTATTCTGCACCTATTCTGCATTTGTCTAATTTCTGCATTTCGTTACAGCATAAAAAGAGAATACCTAAAGCTCAAGCTGAATCCTGATGATGCAGGCTAGAGCGTGAAGTATGACAGCTGTGCATACTTCTGGGTTCAACAGTGCACATAATGGTTTGTGGTAAAACTGGCTGGGTCGAGTCACAGAAGTATTACTACACCCGAACCCTACCCCACCCCCGGCCCCGCGTGGCCCTACCCCACCCCCAGCCCCGCGTGGCCCTACCTCACCCCCAGCCCCGCGTGGCCCTACCCCACCCCCAGCCCCGCGTGGCCCTGCCCTTACCACACACAGGTTCTGGACTGCCAATTCCAGATTCGAATGGTCTGGTCATCAGAGGCACTCAGGATCCAGGGGTACTCCTGAAAGAGTGTGAGAGGGAGAGCAGAGAAGGAGAGCCAGAGAGATGGATGGACAGGAAGATGGAGGGGTAGAGACATAGAGAAATAAGTGACATGGAGTGCATTCAGAGATATAGATAGTGTTCCCTCAAGTCAATATGGCCAGCTGTGTTGATATTCAAGTGAAAGGTACGTGCAACAGCCCAGACCCAGGTGACAGCCAGACTGAAAGTCAGCACGGGGGCAGGGCTAAGGAAGAGTGACAGGTGAAGTGGGCGGGACTCACGTGGTGGAAGAACGTGGTGCGGATGTAGTCCAGGTGACCCAACAGAGTGAAGAGACAGCGGCGCAGTTTGTAGTTCCACACCTCAGAGGAGAGCGAAAACACACCTTTACCTCACAGACTGAACACACACCGGTACCTCACACCATAGAACCTATGCAGCACTACAGCATTGTGTATAAGTTTCAGGCACATTTAAAACTATTTAGTGAGGCAAAGATGGTTCCAAAATCAGAGGTTTAATAATATTGAAAAATACACTTTAAAGATACATTAATTCCTAAAACCTAGATGAATACATGGTGTGATTTTCCTTCACCAAAAAATTAGGCACACTGTCCTTTAATTCCATAGTTTTTGCTTGTTCTAAGTCTTTGCTTGTTCTAAGTCTATTGGGGAACTTGCCACCATCTCTCTGCAGAATCTCTCACTTGCTTTAGCTTTTCCATGTTATCCCAGACAGCTATGATGATGTTGAGATCAGGGCTCTGACAAGACTATATAATCTATATCAGCCATCTTTAATGCAATGCATATATTAATTTTTTAAATTAACATTTGGCGTCTCAAATCCGCATTTTATCTTCAGTAACACTCATGGTGAAAACAAAAAAAAAAAAAATTAATACCCAAGACCAAATTCAAATGAGAAAATTGAGGGTGCCTAAAAATTTTGCACAGCACTATAGAACTTGACATAATGCCAAAAGTGCTTTGTTCGCTTAGCAGCATGAACAGCGAGGCCTCACCTTGATCTTGTAGTCGTCTCCTCCGGACACAAACAGAGGCTGCTGCTTGTGGAAATCAATTCCTCGAACTGGGCCTAAAAAACCACATCACATCAAAACGCATCACATCTAATGCACATCATTCATATAAAACACCATCACTTCAACACACATCACATCTGATGCACATCATTCACATATAACACCATCAGGTCAATTCATATCACATCTAATGCACATCATTCACATTCAGCACCACAACATCGATGCACATCAAGTCAACAAACATCACATCTAATGCACATCATTCACCAACATTATCACATCAACGCACATCACAAGTAAAGCACATCATTCACAAACAACACAGTCACAAACATTCCAACACATTATGCCAAGAACCACTGCTGACAGCGCAGTTTGCCATCGGTGCGTGACCGCGAATGCACTTTACCATCATGCTCATCGAATTTGTCGATCAGGGTGCACATGCGGTAGTCCCAAAGCTGTATGACTCCATTGTGCAGACTGGCCAGAATCCAGGGTCGCTTGGGGTGGAAACTCAACCCTGAATTATGGAGCGATGGACAATGTGTGAGAGATGGACAGGTACTAACCAACACCCAAACTAATTCTCCCGACAATAATCGCGTCCAGAATTATACCAACTGCTATCAATTTGACTTCTATTACTGCCGAATTAGTTCATTCAAATTCATCCGTCCTGTGTGCAATATCAAGCAAATCCCAGAGTTGCATTCCTCCTACAAAGTCGTAGTCTACTAAATGTTGCCACGACATTACACCTGTAGCTGATGCCCGAAGAGGAGATTTCGCAAACGCTCAGTCTGATCAAGAGCAGACCGTAACCACAACGTTAGCAAACAACCCGTACAGTCTACGGTACGTCTACAGACTCCTGCAAACTTATCCGAGGTAGCCAACACGATATAAAATAATAGACATAACGTAAATAGTCCAAATTACTTCGAAATCAAACGAAACAGACAGTTATGTAACTAATATCGGCGAGTTGGTAGCCAACGTTAATGCTAAGCTAAACGTTACCTTTCACTCGGGCCGACTTCGTCTCAAATTTGGTCAGCATCGTCCTCAGCCAGTGTACAGCCGAGCAGTTTCAGCGCTCAGTTTATCTCGTAATGTGTTACGGTTTAGAACAATAATAATTCAGTTCTCCGATTATTTTCTTCAATGACGGGTTTTTTTTTCCCGTTCTGCTTGCAGCTCGTCTCGTCAGTAACACCACTGCCTGGTCACTTCCTAGGGCAGTATCTTTGACACGTCACCCGCTCCACAGTACAACAACTTCCTGTTTGGAAACAATAAAGTTTTTAGGATTTGACTGCAAGGCCACGCTGGAACTAAAGACTCGTCAAGGCAACAAGATGTTTGAATAACCGGAACTCTACGATGTCCAAAATGCATTCACATTTCTAGTCTCGACCAGAACTTTAACAAATCAAAAGCAACGGTCTTTGCTCAGGTTTTCTCTAATTTTGTACTGTCTCTAGGGTGGCCATGTTAAGATGTGACAGGGACGACTCTCCTTCATTTTGTTTATCTTTGCATGTACCTTGTACCGAGGATTGTGCCTGTGTACGCATACGGTTTTATTAAATATTTAGCCGCGGACCGATTCGCCACAGCCTATAATCCACTTCCTGTTTACTTCCAGATTTTATGTTTGTGCACTCGCAAAATGCATCCATTTTGAATCATGGGACAAACGACATTCGCTCGATTAACAGGAGTCCACACACCACAAAACATTTCACTAGCTTTATTCGATTAGGCTGTATGGTGCAGCACTGTGCCTTCAGTGCTGCACTTTTTCTGTTCGACTGGTACTGCACCGTTTTCGGTGTTGCACTCGGTGTAGCACTTTCTGCACCGATTGCATCTAAAAGCATAGGCTGCTTCCTTTGAAGGCTGCATTTTTAGGAGTCATCACTTACTTCCATCCGCTAAACTGACATTTAGGGTAAGGGACAAGGTCAAATTTAGGGTTAGGTTTTGGGTTAAGGGTTGGAGTTAAGGTTAAGGTTAGGGAAACTAGTGACAACTCACTGAAACCAAAGCCGTTTAACGGAGATGAAATGACTTTACGTCAGTTCAGCAGATGGAATTACGCGACGACCCCTAAAAATGCAGCCTTCAAAGGATGCAGCCAATGCTTTGAGATGCACCCCATGTTTTATACAGTCCTTGTTTGAAACGGGTGCAGCTTCAGTGCGCTGTGATCACGTGACCAAAAAATGGCGGACACTCGCTCGGGTGAGAACTCCGCATGAGTTTTCAACAACTTTATCGTTTTCAGTATTCTTCTCACACGTTCTAAACAATCCGCCGAATGTATGGTGGCTTGGTGGATCTTTAGCCAAGTTTTGTTTTAGGTTTGGGTGATCTCAGCCACAAAGCCCTGGCCCAAAGAACATGAACCTGCCATGGCCATGGGGCCCGACCCTCAGGCTCACTGCTCATTTCGTGCATTAAAACCACCATACACACTTGCTTTGGGTCTGCCATGTTCTTTGTATGATGTGATGACGCTACAGGATGCTACGCAGAGTGCTGATTCTATTCGACTGGTCAGTCTCGGTGCAGCACTTTTTGTTCACTGCGTTGGTGGGCATGGCCTAGACGGTCGAATAGAGCTACTGGCGACAGATTTCGCCTTTGATTCGCACTTTCAAAACAAGCGGTAACACTTAAAGCTTTACTTTTCACTATTTGAAATGTCGGATCTGGAAGAGAGAAGTGCTGTTGCACAAACAGTGGGCTCTCGGTCTGAGCTGGAACTTGTATTTAACGGTGTGTGTGTACTTTGATGCGATAGGACCTTGAATGAAAATTGTGCTGACACTCTGTTGACGTGTGCTGAAATTACAGTTTTTGAATACCTGTGCACTGGGAGATCATGAGGTGCTGAAAATGGGGGACGACAAACATCAAGTCATTGTGTGACAGTCGCTGCATTCCACATCCAAGCATACTGCGTTTTTGGCTCATGAACTGAACTTGGCTTGTGTAAACCACACACTCCTTGGCAAACCCAGCTTTTCAAGTAAAGCAGCATGTATGCAGAAAAAAATAAGCGGGAGATAAGCATGCAATACCCAGCGTGTTGCATTACAAGAAAACTGCTCTATGCACCAAAAATAGGATGCAGGCATTCTATTTCTGCAGTGTCAATGCACTACAGAAACAACATCCAAGTGCTCCACAGCAACACGCACAGGCTAGTACATCAGTACACACACACACACACACACACACACACACATATACAGACTTCCTGACACCAATAACTGCAGTATTAAAACAATAAGAGTCAGCATACCACCCACGAATCCAATGCAAGTAGACTCACTGATGGAGTTAGACCATTTTATTTGAACAGATTCAATAATATATTTAATATTTACAGAGCATAAGTTCAGATTCAGCACTGAAGGGAGCATCAGTGTATCAGATATTATTTCATTTTAAAAATCAGAAAAATTATTTCTTAATGGAAGCAAACACCCCACATCACCTGTGCACATGTGCATCTGTGCAGCTTCCTCACACACAAACACACACACACACACACCTCACAGGAGCTATAACCGCATAATAACCACAGTCTGCTGCCATGGTCCTGGAGAGATGCAGGCACTGTTGGTTTTTTAATCACTCTGAGCTAAGAAACTCTAGAAACTCTTAAATGATCTCACTTCACTCAGCTATTGAGTCTGATCTGGGCACTGATTTTGGGCTTGGGAGCCTGCAACTCTCTTGAACCAGGGCTGAAGACTGTAGCATCAGAACCTCCATCACGAGGTTGACCATATAACAGCAAGCCCCTGCCAGTCATAACGCACAAGAGCACATCTCCCGACCCCACCAGAACACTCTCCTGCCCCATCCTATAACTTCACAGATGATGCTGTAAATCATTTTCAAAAAATTTGCTCAATGTAAACAGTAAAATGTTATATATAAACTGATGAGACTTGGCAAGTCCTGAATATTTGCTCTGGGGAAATCCAATGGCAGCGGTGTCTTGGCAACCTTCCTGGGGGGGAGGGGGGTGCAGGGCGGGGTTTCACCACAAGCAGGTACTGATGATGACGACCCTTGACCTCCAGCTGGGGTGCATTTGTCTGTACATTTGGGAGGATCACATGATCAGGCACTGCTCTGCTGCTCCTGCCCCAGCAGGTCCTGGGAGATTCAGGGACTCCAGGTCAAAGTTCATGCCAGGAGGCTGAAGAAAGGAAGGATATCACAGCACACAACAGGTTAAAGTGTCTGATTGGCAGCTATCAAAAAAAAAAAAAAAACCATACTGATCGACTGGCTGATCAACAGAGAATCAGAGTGATGGACTGACTGACAAAGAAACAGACCCACTGACCACCTGGCTGACTGATAACCAAGGAAGCAAAATGACTAACCAACTGACCGTTTGACTGTTGCACTGAGAAAGAAAAGGCCAAACCAACCAAGTGATTGATTGATGTACAGAGAGACAAACTGACTCCCAGCCGACATACAGACAGAAATACTCACCGCCTCCCCGGCCAGCTCCTTGGGGGGCTGTCCCAGATCCTGCAACTGACACCAGAATAACACAATGATGTTCAAACACCTCCCTCATTCACAAATAGCAGAAAAAAAATGCACCCTGCCGCATTGCTACAGGCTGTTTGTCAACGTTATCACACGTGTATGTACTCTCTGTATAATGACCCTTTGTGACCCATTATGGCCACTTCAATACATGAAATTTTTCAGTTTGTCATTCTTTCCCACCGTAATGTATAACATCAACTTTTCCGCCACCCTTTAGTGTCATGGTTTACTCCTAGTTTAAATCTTCATTTTCAAAGCCTTGGGGGACTTTTCATTATGGGCTGCCCAACCATTTAATCCCAACTCTGTTTTCAGACTCTTAACTCTTTATAGAGTAGCGACTTTTAGAGTTCTGCTTTCAACTACCAAGTAACGACCATTCTGCTCACACGTCCGCCATTTTTACAGTTTTAAGTGCAGCACATGAATCTGATACAAATACATCCTTAACCTTTAGCATGCTAAGTTAATTTAAGCCTATTGCATGCTGGCAGCTGAGTTTTGGATCAGTGTAATATAGCCTGCAACTGGCTTATTTTCTAGACTGATCCAGATATCACACCTACTGATACTAAAAAATTGGGTCATTTCCACAGACATAACCCAGAATTACAGACCTCAACCACTCAAAACAAGCCATTATGATGACGCAATGGAGTCTCCCGTATTCATATGGCTAATATTGGCCACGTGATCGTTGGTTCATTTTAAATATAGGTTACAGCGCAAGTGTTTGTAGCGGATTGAAATTTCGGAACGAGTTGGGCCGCGGAGGGATTTTGTGCAGTAAGCATCCCTCCACGGCCCAACGAGTTCCGAAATTCCCCAGACGCAACAAACACGAGCACGGTAAACTATGTATTATATGTGCCATTTTTTGTATTTGTTTGTGAGACAAAATAAGTTCTAATTCAACATTTCATATAGATTTATTTGGTTCGTCAAAAAAAAGAACAAAAAGGGAACTATTTGATGTAGTATGAGTGTACTGGTACTGTACAGCGATCACAACAGTCATTTTACATTCGCATGTTTGATGAAAAATGGCTAGATTTGCAATACCTGTCCAACAAGAATTGTCTACATAGCTAGCAAGAACAATGCAAGACAGATGTGGGACACAAAATCCATAATATCAGCATTTAATAATCTGTCACATTTGGCAATGGTCGCATGCATAGCCACTGACTCTCCATAGCTCGCTATCAGCGCGACCGCACTCATATTGTGTCATGTACTCACTTTAAAATGAAGTTATATTAGCACTTGCCGCTGAAATGATATTTGGATCTTGGCATTCCTAAACACAGTTCTTCTTGTCGAGCGATCTCGCCGGCAATCGGAACAGATAAACAAATGTGGCGACGGCGGTCGCTGGCAGTTGCACAGAATAAGGAATATATGGGCGAGTACGGTCGCCAGGAGCACGCTAAAGGTTAAATATGAAGGTATTGGTTTCTATAGAGGCACCATAGCTTGATGAAAGTTAGCACATGAATCTGATGCAAACACACCCTGAAATATGAAGGCATCGGTTTCTGTGGGACCTCCGTAGCTACATGACCAACCAGTTGTTTATTCATTTCCACAGGGCCCCTCAGTTGCTACAAAGGGAAAATCCTAATGGCTACACATTTAAAGCAGGGTTCCCATTATTTAGCCCATTCATATTTGTGATCTTCTGACCCCATGACATTACTGATATTTTTCTAAAGCGACTAGCGGTTCCTTAGACTGAGCATGAAGCCATCACCCATGAAGAAATGTGGGGTTAAGGGCTTTTTCCAAAGGCCCAACCGCAACAACACTACAGCCAGACCCTCCATTTTGAAGTGTACCCAAGGACTTTAGCCACAACGCTACAGGCTGTCTACTCCCCCTGTGCTCACACACCTGCTGCATTAGCTCCAGGATGCTGTCGAAGCTGCCCTGCCCTCCATCTCGCCCCGCCTCTCCCTCTCTCTCAAAATGGCTGCAGATTTCCCCCATGATCTTGTGCTGCTGCTCATAGCGCTGGTACTGGTCAGGGGGCAGGGACTGACGGTTGCTGCTCAGCCAATCAGGGTACTGCATCCAAAATGACAGACGGCGAAAAAAAAACAGGACAGAGAGGAAGCAGGTGAGTTTTGATTATACACCATGGTGTGCTGCACTGTCAAACCATAATACATCCACTGACTGAGACACAAACATACAGGCACATGCACAGTGCCACTCAAAGTTTGGAAATGCCTGCATTTAAAGAAAATAGTTTCGTGAGCACTGTAGCTCACGGTTTATTTCAGGCTTTAGTGTTACGTAAGCTCATACGTTGTAGTAGTTTTTATGCTTGGGTCCAATATTGGGACAATAAAGACACATTTTGGAATTTGTGTAGGGGAAAAAAATAAAATAAATAAAACTGCAAGTGGTAATTACGGGGTCCAAGCAACATGAGGTAATCATCAGTTTTGAAGCAGTGAGTAGGGTTTAATCCCGGGAAACGGGATTCCCGGGATTTGACCTCCAAACCATTTCCCGTTTCCCGGGAAATAGAAAAACCGGAAACTGGGAAAAAAACATTTAAAATATATTTATAAGATAATGGAATATATTTTTTGAAATATGTAGGCCTATTTTACTTTCTTAAAACATATTCAACAGCTGTGTGTGTATGCGTGCAGGGAAAGAGTACTTTAATTAATGGCCGATGATATTCGCACTTATACGTGTGGCCAATGCTGAATTTTTTTCTTGGCCACACTTCGCACTTATACATGTGGCCAGTGCTGAAATTTTCCTTTGGCCACAGCTTAAAAAATAAGTTTGGCCAAGAAAAAAATTTTGGCTTTGGACACACTTAGAATAAGTGTGGGCAATGGAGCAATGTGCATCTTGGCCACACTTATAAGAGCGTCTAACGCGAATTTCGATCAATTTTTGTGCTTGGACGCACTTAAGTGCGATTAGTCACTTCGTTAATTAATTGATTAACAATCACAAAACGCCCTGAATTCAAACACTTCTGACCATTAACGCAGTTAGTTAAGTAACTTGTGGGTCTATAATCTGAATTAGACTAACGCAACACGATTTCTGACATCAGCTGTGAGTGAAAATACTTAATAATAGCCTACTTCAAAATATTAAATAATGAGGATGTGCTGCCCTGTCTGAGGGAGGGATCAAATGCGCAAGACTGAGGCTCAACAGTCGGCTCACTGCAACATTTAAAATCTCAGACAAAACTCCAGGTGAAAGCTCAAAACTACAGGAACACTGGATTCATACTTTATGCAAAACACTTCAGACAGAGATGCAGCGGGCTTTAGTGAAATGCGGCTCTCACTGAAAAAAGAAAATTCTCCTGAAGAATCTATCTGAAACCTCAGACACAGTGAGTGGATGCGCTTTATAACTTTGCCTTTTAACTTTGAGTGATCGCTGACTTTATTTAGCCGACAGTCTGACACCGCGGCACACACCCTGCTGGCCTCCCGCAGTGTCTGTACAAGCAGATCATGGAATCTATCTGAGCTCGAAACCATGACTATGAAAGCACCAAACTACTTGCCTTAACGACTTTCGTTAGTTTATAATAGGCCTATGAAGAATTGTAAAACATAATTTCCATGAGGCTGTTTAGTCAGACAGCGACAGATCACAGGCGTTTTCTCCCTCTCATCTGCAGCGACCGTCAAGCTGCATGCGGCTTGTGCAGTTTATATTTTTATAATATTGATTAATGTTGAAATTACGTTTTTGTGCCTCAATAATTATATATACCACCAGATAATACATTAAATCAGTCATGTTTGGGACCCACATGTCTCTTTGTAAGGTATGGTGTTGCCTGAACTATGACCAATGTTACATAACGGTAGCCAAAATTATACCTTAAAAACAAGTTAATTTCCCAGGATTCCCGGGAAAATGTGCTTCTTTTCCCGGGATAGAAAATGTCTCATTTTCAGGAAAAATACTACAGTGTGTTTTTACTCGTAAAAACAGATGTCTCCCCCTTTTCCGCCAACTGATCTCTCAAGATATAAATATCGAAATACATAAAGAAAACTGAGAATAACTTACATATCTATCTAGGAACTTGACATAGGGAAGATTTATACCAAATTTTGTTGAAATTTATTGAGTAGTTTGAGAGATATGCTCCGGAAACGAACCCCGCCCTTCAAAATGACTAAGTCCAAACTGTTGCCATGGAAACAGAAAAATAAAATGAAAAAGAGCTCAAACCCCCAAAAGGCACATCTACATGACATAGGGAAGGTTCATTCCAAATTTGGTTGAAATCGGACCAGTAGTTTTAGAGTTCTGCTCCGGAAATGATGGGAACGCCGACGCCAACGCCGACGGGAACTCACCCGAAAACGATATGTCTCCCGACCCTTCAGGGGGAGACATAATAATTAATCCCCAGCAGTGAGGACACTTAGATAAGTTTTTGTAACAGTTTCCTCTTCATGGCACATAACTGCATGGTATACTTTGCCCTACAAATTTCAGGTTGATTAGTCACTGCTGCGTCTTTGAAATGCAAATTTGTTGTACCTCTCTATAGCACCACCATCTGGCCAATCAAAGTAATTTGCTTTAAGACCGTCCTTTTAAGCATCACTTAACGTTAGTATAAAGTTTCAAGATTGATGACAGTTAAAGTGGGTAAAGAGACAAATTAAATTTAATTGTCTGATGTCGGCCATCTTGTTTGAACCACCACTTTGTTCTTATAGGTTTTCATGGCAACCTTAACCATGACAAAGCATGCAAAATTTAAAGTTGCTCGCGCAATTGGTTTAAGAGTTATGGCCATTTGTTTGCTATAGCGCCACCTATGAACAGATTTCAACCAAATTTGGGAAGATGCAGTTGCATGGCCTGTAGATGTGTGATCTCAAGTTTGGTAATGATTGGAAACCGCATGAAGGAGTTACAGCTCTTTATATTTATGTAGGCCATGCCCTTAAATTTTACGAGTCATGTCCCATGTCTCATGTCTCAAGTCTCATGATGACAGGTGACAGCTAAAGTGAGTATAAGGGCTACTGAAATTTGACTGGCTGATGTTGGCCATGTTGATTCATTTATCTTTTTGCTCTTATAGATTTTCATAGCAACTCTGACCAACATGAAGCATGAAAAAATTTCATGTTGATCGGACAAATGGTTTAGGAGTTATAGCACCACCTATGGATGGATTTACATCAATCAAACAAATTTTAATCTGTACATCCCCATGTACCTCCCCACCAAATTTCACATTGATCCCTTCAGGAGAAAAAGATCAAAGTCACCCCAGATGCCTACGCTACCATGTGATCACATAATCTCCCTTTAGTCCGTTCGGCCAAGCGAGCTAAAAAAATAATAATTAAAAAAACACCTTTCATGTAACAAAAAGACCTAAAATCCATAACTAGCCTTCTGTAATAAGAGTATATTCATATATTTTTCAAACAAAGCCAGTCACATGGCTGTCATAAGTTCACACTGGAAGGGCTGTAGAAGGTCCCACAGCTGGACGGCACCTGTAGTTCGCTTCTCCTCGAACTTTCGGTCCAGTAAGTCCCAAATTAGCTCGTTTTTAATTCACCAGTCAGCAAATAAAAATGATTTGTTTTTCTCCTTATTTGGGCAAATACGGCTTCTTTACAATTTCCAACATTGTGAACGCTGCTCTGTGAAAATACTTTTTTTTTTTTAACTTATGAGTACTTACCAGTTAAGTTCCATTTGCAGTTATATACAGTTAAACCACAAAAATATGCAGTATATAAGTGAAACCACATAAATTTCACTAAAAACAGAGTGCTACTATAACTCAAGTAAAGTGTCCAGACTTTGGACTGATACTGTAAGCGCACATATAGAAGTATACTCAAAAATAAGCAAATAGAGACATTTGCCGAAACATGCCAAAATAACCTTGTTTACACCAAGCAGTCTGGTTTGGTTCAGTTCCTTACACAATAGAATGGTTATTGCTGCATTTCCATTGCAAATAGTTGTGGACGGTACCAAAGGAACAGGTCCAAGCTGTCATGCTTTTCCATTATCCTGCCCCCTGCTGAGGTCCCAAACCATACACTGTATAAAGAGATGGACGAAGCAACCGTGAAGTCACCCATTGGTTTCAGCAAACCTTTTAGGAAGCCTCGATTTTGGCAATTTGAACAGCACCATTTTGTCATTTTGAAACCGGATGTGATTCCTATTGGACGAGAGCGTGAATTGAAGATCCAGGGAGGAGCGAGGGGTGGATCTATGGCTGGATCTGACCGTATCTGATGAGGACCAGAGGATAGCCACGCCCCTAAAGCACATTCTGGCTTTATCCTTTATTCTAGTCCATTTGGGACCATAATTTACAAAAATGAACATCATGATATATTGAAGGAAACTTAAAATTTGCGATTGATACCATAAAATAACGTGTAAAATCATTATTGAAATAATAATTCAGGTGGGAAAGTAGGGTAATTTTCTCATAGACTTCTATAGCATAGAACTTCTTTCTGCAACCACTGAAGTCGCCATCTGCTGGCCATTGAATAGAATGCAAATTTTAAAGATTTCCGCATTGACCTCACTTTTCAGACAAGGGCACTGCATCCATCTTTTTATACAGTCTATGTACCAAACACACTGATCTGAAACTTGTAGTTCAAGCTAGAAATACTGCATTTCGCTAAACAGTCAAGAGAGAAGCATCACTCTTGCTTGAGAAGGACAAACCATCCCATACAAACCCATCTGATAACATCTTTGAGAGTACTATGTGCGATGGAATCGCAAACCAGACCTTAAGTACCAGTCCATACACATTACATACCAGTTCTAAGAGCACTATACTAAAAGCTGGGTGAAACCACAGCTAATGTTGCAGATAAACACGCCCAGATATACACACAGGAAGTTTCACACTCCCTCTCTCACACACACACACACACAAAAACCTTTTCAGTGATCTCTTTCAGTGAGGGATAAAGAACCTCCTTGGACAGAAGATTCTGCATAATGGACTGCATTATGGGAAGGATGTTCCCATCATCCCCGCCCCCTTCACCATTTTCATCCAATCCCAGTCCTTCCAGTGCCTTGGCCAGGTCCTCACCAGCCAGTCCTGAGCTCTGATGTAGGGAGGTTGACAGGGAGAGAAATGAAGAGAACAGCAGATTTGTCAAGATTAAAGTATATGCGCTGCCTCTTCCTCAGTCACTGCACAGCTGCTATGGTGAATTTTGCCAACACGCCCCGAGATTCATTGGCGAAATAATTTTTCACAGAACAGCCACTGAAGGCTATTCTTATCATAATGTCAACATATCTGCTTCAAGCGTTTTTCCATTCATCTGTCAGTAATACTGTACGCTTGTGCACTGCATGCTGAGTGCGGTGTCTCCAAGTTTCTTTTTCTTTTCAGTAATCACATTTTTCCACTAGGGGGAGACATTTCCAGATACAATAGACATGCCGATACATTTTGTTTTTAAATCCACTAGTGCAAGTGCCCGTAGGGGGAGTGAAAATTTATGCAAAAACCTGCAAAATGAAGGATGCACTCCATGTCCCGTAGGAGATCATGACAGCGCGGCGCTTGTTTGGAACTATAGCGCTTCCCCACGAACCACGTGAGCAGTGTAGCAACGAAGGCAAAGATACCCCTTTTCCACCAAAAAGAACCTGGTGCTAGTGCCGTGCTGGTGGTAGTGGCAGTGCTTAGTTGGTTCAACCAACGAACCTCCTAAGAACCTGTTTGCTTTTCCATCGCCGAGGAGCCTAATCAGAGCCACGCGATTACGTCACTGTAATTTAAGACCAACAGATCAGGAGAAAATAAACTTCGTTCGAGATCTGCGTCTCTCTCAGCAGCGCTGACGTATCTGGTAATACAGAAATACAGTATGGACTGCGGGAAACCACGAATAAAAATTGAAAACTGAAATAATGCTTGTGTTCTATGCTCAGTAAAGCAGCTTGCACACTGGACGCGAAACAAATTTTTCGCAGGACAGATTGCATTCAAAGTCAATGCAAAGGCGAATACACGCGTGTATTCGCGTCTTTGCATTGACTTCAATGTAATCTGTCCTCTTGGCTTCGCTTCGCGTCCAGTGTACTATTATTGTCACTTAGGTTTTTATGCGTTTTTAGTGGGGGAAAGGAATACAGCCTGATTGCTATGATCTCGTACTGAGTTAAGATCACATATTGAAAATAAATGTGTAATGTATCTTGCATTGTTGTCCATGCATGTTAATCTCAAAATTTTAAGCAGCAACAGGGTGTAATAATAGGAACACGCTATCCATCGTTTCTCTTCCCGATGATGCAGGCAGAAGAAATAAATGAGCAACCGTCGTATTTCATTCCAACTTCATAAGTTTGAATGATCTGACGTAGTTTCGTTTTGAAATTCCATTCAAGTTCGCTAATGATAATAATTCGCGAATGCCCTAGCTAGCCAGCTAAATCATATTCGTAATACTTAATATAGACGTAAGCGGTGCACGAAAACATGCCTGAAGCAGCAAAGTAAAATGCAATATTAGTGCATCATGCAGATATAGTACAGATGCTTCTTTATTCCAACATTTACTGCGAGCAGAATGCTCAAAAAACTTCCGCGATCGTGCTGGTCTTGTTGGTCAAACTCCGCCCCACGTAATCGGTGCTTGCACTGGACCAGCAAGGAGTTGGTGCTTACTCTAGCACCAGTTTTGAGAGCCAGGAGCTGGTGCTTAGCCTGTGGAAAACCAATGAACCGGCGCCAAGTCAGGCTCTGGTTCCGAACCAGCACTAGAACCAGCTCGGTGGAAAAGGGGTATGAGTGGCGCCACTCTGAGTTATCTACCGCTCTGGTGACAGGTAACATGCTTCGGCGTATAAGAGAAAATATTCGTCGCTCATGGGATAAAGAAGTTACCAAAAGAATGTAAAGCTGGTTCTCTTGGAAGCATGGGATGGAGGAGTAAACCAAAAATGTAAGAATTCCAGGCACTCAGAGAATAATTGGATCAAAAAGAAGCAAAAAAAGGGATAAAAAGCCTTTATTATTTCATGGCTAAACGGTTAAAAAAGCCGACATGTTTCGACCTAGGCGGTCTTCGTCAGGGCGTAAAAAGTGCCATAGGCCAAGGCAAGCGTATATAGACATAACAACCAATCAGGAAGGTGAGACATGTCACCTGATGACCTAAATAGGTACAGAGGGATGTATATGGTTTAAGAAAATAATTGGACAATAAATGCACAAAAACAAGCAAGTAGATACAAAAAGGAAATGTATATGTATACACATATAAACACAGAGATATGGAGAAACAAGATGTGCAAACAAAAAACGAAGGATCTCAATATAGAAAGAGAATTATAAAAAAGAAAGAAAATCAATATCCTCATTTAACCCTGGATAATTAAGGGCATCAAATGTATGAATCCAGAAGGCTTCCCGTTGACAAAGCCTTTTAAATCTATTGCCGCCTCTGATAGGCGCTCTAATATGCTCAATACCCTCGATTTTAAGGAGGGAATCATTGTTATTATGTGCCTCCGTAAAATGTCCGGCAATGGGAAACTCGTGTTTCTGCTTGCGAATGGCGTATTTATGCTCGACTAAGCGATCACGAAGACGTCTCTTAGTTCGGCCAATGTAAAAAATTCCCGGACAGGGACATGACAAGCGATAAACCACGTAAACAGCGTTGCAATTAATAAAATCTGAATGCATCCTTCTGTACCTATTTAGGTCATCAGGTGACATGCCTCACCTTCCTGATTGGTTGTTATGTCTATATACGTTTGCCTTGGCCTATGGCACTTTTTACGCCCTGACGAAGACCGCGTAGGTCGAAACATGTCGGCTTTTTTAACTGTTTAGCCATGAAATAATAAAGGCTTTTATCCCTTTTTTTGCTTCTATTCTCTGAGTGCCTGAAATTCTTACATTTTTGGTAACATGCTTCGTTGGAAAGCGCAACGGCGACATCTTTTGGTCAACACATGAACTCGTCAAGTCAAGGGTCAGTTGGCTTTTTCATCCAAGTAGTGCAAGTGCCCGTAGGGGGCGTGAAAATTTATGCAAAGACCTGCAAAATGAAGGATGCACACCATCGTGCCATGCGCAAGCCATATCTGAAAGCTTAGGCCGATTTGACGAACAGTCAGAGAGATATGCGAGCCACAGACAGACACACAGACAGCTACACAGACAGACACACAGACGGACACACAGACAGACGCTTCTTGCTTTAAAGATAGATATTAGAATCCATTTCTTAAAGAATTTTTTGTCATCGATTTTCTACATCAGCTCATGTGTATGCACAACAAAAATGCCGATATGTGTGGAAGACGAACTGCTTTCAATAAGTTTTTTTACATTTACTTGATGGTACACATAATTATTGAGCAAAAATGCTTCAGAATCTAAAATGCACAATTATTACCATCCCTAAAAAAAAATTTCTAATAATTCACTATGTAACAGGAAGTGGAAAGGTATACCTGCAGGTTGTCAGCATTTTTAGCCAATCCACTGAGAGTTTCTTTCAAACAGGAAGTGAATTCTTGTTGGGAAGCCACATCTGTACCTGTTTAGTAAATAATATTTACATTTTGAGAAAATATATTCATGGCAATCAAAACAGCCAAAATTTTGAAAGCAAAGTACATTCACAGAATACACTCAAACCCAGTCACACTCATGCACAGTCACACACCCCACACACACACACCTGTAAGCAGAGATGACATACACAGGCAAACACACACACATATATGCGCACAGACACACATACAAACAGGCACAATAGTTGGATGCAGAGACACACACAAACTAGCAGATAGCCAATACACACACATACACACACACTTGCAGGCAGACACCACACATCACACACACAGACACCCACGTGCATATATACACACAAACACACACACACACACACACACACACACACACACACACACACATTTTCACACACACACTCCTGCACACACATGCACGCACATATACACACAATCACACACAAGTAAACACACACACACGCACTCACTCACTCACACACCCACACACACAAACACACTAACACACACAAAACACACACACACACACACACACACACACACACACACACACACACACACACTAATACACACACTCCCTTACCCACTTTCCCAGCCGCCTCAGACAGCTTGTGGAAGTGCTGCAGGAGCTCGGGTTCCTCCTGCGCCAGCTCAGCCATGGCCTTCTCCCACTCCTCCCGCGCCTGATCGCACATCTCCCCCCTCGAACAGAGACTCAAAGAACTTGCTGTCCTCCAGTAATGGCGGCTGCAGGGTAGATACACAGGCACTGACAGTTTGACACACTGCTGGGTACAGAAACAGGCACTGACACACTGCTGGGTACAGATACACAGGCACTGACACACTGCAAAGTACAGATACACAGGCACCGACACACTGCAGGGTACAGATACACGGCACTGACACTGCAGGGTACAGACACACAGGCACTCACACACTGCAAGGTACAGACACACAGGCATTGACACACTGCAGGGTACAGATACACATGCACTGACACACTGCAGGGTACAGACACACAGGCACTGACACACTGCAGGGTACAGATACACAGGCCCTGACAATCTGCTCAGTACTGACACTGCAGGGCAGATACACAGGCACTGACACACTGCAGGGTACAGATACATGGCACTGACACACTGCAAGGTACAGATACACAGCCAATAACAGACCGCAGAGAACAGATACACATACACACACTGTAGAGTACAGACACACAGTCACTCACACACTGCAAGGTACAGGCAGAGGCACTGACACACTGCAGGGTACAGACACACAGGTACTGACACACTACAGAGTACAGCTACACAGGCACTGACACACTGCAGGGTACAGACACACAGTCAATCACACACTGCAGGGTACAGATACACAGGCACTGACACACTGCAGGGTACAAGTCTGCCGGCACTGATGCACTGCAGGGCACAGATTTACAGACACTGTCACACTGCTGGGCACAGATACACAGTCACTGACATACTGCAGAGTACAGATACGCGGGCACTGACACACTGCTAGGTACAGGTATTCAGGGAATGATGCACAGCAGGGCACAGATACACAAACACTGACATACTGCAGGATACAAATACACAGGCAATGACACACTGCACAGTATAAATATGCAGGCATTGACACACTGCAGGGGACAGGGACACAGCCACTCATACACTGCAAGGAACAGACACACAAGCAGTGACATAATGTAGGATACAGACACACAGGCACTGACACACTGCAAGGCACAGATACACAACCAGTGACAGACTGCAGAGTACAGATACGGGCAATTCCATGTGAGAGTTGCTAAAACAGCAATTTTTAAAAAGTGTTTTATATTAGAAATATGTAGGTCTTCATGTAGATGACTCATTAGCAAATCTGACACTGAAAACCGTTTTAAAATATCTTTGACGTTCTTATCAAAATTTAGATTTGAATTTTGTAATTTTTTTCAGCTCCAGGACAAGGATCAAAGGTTATTTTTCCAAAGCTGATAACTTCTAAAAGATATTGAGCCATTTCCTGGTGTTTACTGTATTTCCATACATTGGAAGCCAAAGTATTTGAGACTGTAAGTCATTGCAGGAAATTAAAACACACAATTCCAGCGGCTCATTGTGAAATTTGTCATTTTTCAACTTAATTCCGTTACCAAAATTGCAGTATAGTTCTCTTCATCATCTTATTTCTGCATTTATTTTATTGTTATTAAGAATTCTCTTCCTTCTTATGTCTATACTGAATTTCAGACATTAACCTCTCTTATACTTTGATGTAATCCTGGAAAATTTGTGGTAACGGAATTACACGGTAACGGAATTACACCAGTAACGGAATTACAGAATTATTCTGAAAGCCAGCGAAAAACAGAAGATGGCACAAGGTGGCATTAGGACTTTATGGAACATAATGGTTCATTGTTTTGGACATCTATATTTGAGTGTTTCTTCCTGCGAGTTACGTTTCCATGACTATTCATTCAAGGATTAGCAGGAATTTCTAGTATAGTTTGGTTAAGGAGTAGCATCTGCTGGGGAAGGGTATGAATGAATGTTTTTTCTGTAGTATGGGGTCCTCTTCACCATCACTTTTACCAGCATCCTGCTCCTCCTGGAACTGTGCTTTACTAAGACAGAATCTCTTTGTATAACATGTGTAATGTGTGAATGTTATAAGGGGTTTCAGATAGGGAAAGCATGGCTTGCGGCCCTTGCGGTCAGTTACTCAGTGAAGCTTGTTGAGTCTAGGTGTGATAAAACGTTAATAGTCTTTGCTCAGAATACACATGTCATGGTATTATTCCGCCGGATGCCAAAAAGCAATCCGGGCGGCACTTAGACCATGGGCCAAGAAAAAAGGAGAAACTCAAATGCCAAGACCAGAGTAAAGAAACTGAATTTAATTAAAACAAAATCCAAAAACAGCAGGTTTAAAAATAACAGGGAGCAGCAAACAAACTAGGAGAAAAAAGAAAAAAAAAAATGTAGCAGCAACAGGGCTGGCAGCTATATACTCTGCTAACACCTCCACCTAATGGGTTCCACCTGTGGCCCATTAAGGTGGAGGTGAAAAAAATTAGAAAGGGAGGGGCTCTAAGGACCAAACCTTTACAACACATCCCATGTCCGACATTCGTTAATGCTCAATATCGAAAGCCAGCCATCCTCCAACTAGCAGGAAAATTTCTTGCTTTTTCATTTCTAAATAAAACTGATATTTTAAGTTGTGATATTAGTTTAGCAAATTAAAATAGTCTTCAAGATGGTTGATGTACATTAATCTCACCTGTTAGATCAGACTCACCTAATCCGGGAGCCTTCCTCGGTTGCCTCAGCTGTCAATTTAATTATTTAATTATAGTATTATTATTATTAGTGCATTGAGCGGCATCCCATACTGCATTTTGTGCCATTTAAGAAACATTATTATATATATAAATATATATATATATATATATATATATATATATATATATACACACACACACACACACACATATACATACATACACACACTGTTCTTGTAGAAAAATTTGTTATTCTCATCAATATCATGTATCGCCTTCCTTTTGCCCAGACTTGTTGATCAAAATTTTGGTTCAGCAGGAGGTCAGCAACACAAACATTATTTATGATACCAATTTTCAATTGCTTTGTTGTTTTGAGTATAATAAATTTAGTAGATTCTCAGAAAATGTAATTCCGTTACCATTTTGTAATTCTGTTACCGGTGTCTCTTTCTCATAGCATCCTACAAAATATCTGTGAACATACCAGTCAATATAAACTTACCATGGCCTGGTCAACATCCTAAGCCACCAACTTAAGCTTAAACCTACTGCCTATCATTGCCAGATTTCAGAGAAATGCCTGTCAAAGTAAAGGTAAAAATAATGGCTTTTTTTCTGCCGTAATACCGTTACCGACATTTTCACCTTCGTATAGCCTTCTACACGATAGATTACCCCAAACTTTGTGTTATACAGCTCAGTAGGCATGCCAGTGGAACTGATAAAAGCACAGGCAAGTAACTACTGCATTAGAGTAATAGATGGCAGGTAAAAATGACATGAAAATTACTCTTGATCGTAATTCCGTTACCGTGGAATTGGCCGTACACAAACTCGGACACACTGAAGGGTAAAGATACACAGGCACTGACACACTGCAGCGTATAGATATGCAGGCACTGACACACTGCAGGGGACAGACACACGGCCACTCACACACTGCAAAGTACAGACGCACAAGCACTGACATAATGTAGTATACAGACGCACAGGCACTAACACACTGCAGGGTACAGACACACAGGCACTGACATACTGGGCACTGACACTGCAAGGCACTAAGTTGGTCCAATAATGTGCCAAAATTTTTTAATATACAGTAGAAATCAAGGCACTTTTTCAAAATGTTCCAATTATCACTTTAGTCTAACATGCACAATTTCAAGTTGATATATGAACGTAAAGGCAGTGCTCATGATGGGTCAATTTCGCAAGCTATTTGCTATCATTGTGCCATATTAGAGAACCTGCAAACTTTCGTGAGCATATATTATTCCATCCAACAAATAACACAAAGCGCTGTATTCAACTAAAACTAGATCATTTACTATTGTTTTGTATTCAACTAAAACTAGATCATTTACTACTGTTTTAACATATCATAGGTAGGTAATTCACTTCTGATTTAAACACATATTTCAAAAAGACAGCAACAACCACAAACAGCAGATCACTCAATACACTATGCATATTGTACATGTACATTGGACAACTAAAAACTGGTACACTGCAGAACTCTAGAAGGAATATCATCTCAATAGTACATCTTAGTAAATTGCCGTAGTCAGCAATTATTCAATCAAAGCAATGCATGTGTTTCACAATCGTTCAAATTGTTTAAATGAAAAAAGACCATTTGAAACATTTTTATGCAATTCTGTTGCTTTCAACCCCTGAGTAAAGAAAAGCGTGAGAAGTCCGGAGTCATAATTGATTTCCATGTTACTGGTGGTGAAATCCACCGTGACGCACGTGAAACTGATAAACCTCCGTGCATATAGACTTCAATTATTACATCGCCTACGTGTTGATTAATGAAAACTGGCCACACCTGATAATGCTGAGTATTGACTGACGCTGAAGCCCTCCGCCACAGTTTCAAAAAATCCTGGAGGAAACCCTGGATATAGATGACCCCATGAGCACTGCTTTCTATCAACAATATCACTAAGATTTTTGGCATAATTACATAGTTTAGTAAAACAAATGAAATGAGGAGGTGCCTTGGTTAATACCATGAAGTTTTTTTTTTTTAACCACCCTACAGGGTACAGATACACAGGCACTGACACACGGTAGGGTACAGACACACAAACACAAGGCACTCACATCCTGCAAGATAGAGACACACAGGCACTGACACAATGCAGGGTACAGACACACAGGCATTGACACATTGCAGGGTACAGATACACAGGCACTGACACACTGCATGGTACAGACACACAGGCACTGACACACTGCAGGGTACAGACACAAGGCACTCACACCCTGCAAGGTAGAAACACACAGGCACTGACACACTGCAGGGTCTAGACACACAGGCACTGACACACTGCAGGGCACAGATACACAGGTACTGACAAACTGCTGGGTACTGACACTGCAGGGCAGATACACAGGCACTGGCACACTGCAGGGTACAGATACACAGGCACTGACAAACTGCTGGGTACTGACACTGCAGGGCAGATACACAGGCACTGACACACTGCAGGGCAGATACACAGGCACTGGCACACTGCAGGGTACAGATACACAGCCAATAACAGACCGCAGAGAACAGATACACATACACACACTGCAGGGTACAGATACACAGTCACTCACACACTGCAGGGTACAGACACACAGTCACTCACACACTGCAAGGTACAGACACAGGCACTGACACACTGCAAGGTACAGATACACAACCACTAACAGATTGCAGAGCACAGATACAAAGACACTCACACAGTGCAGTGTACAGACACACAGTCACTCACACACTGCAGGGTACAGACACACAGTCACTCACACACTGCAGGGTACAGACACAGGCACTGACACACTGCAGGGTACAGATACACAGGCACTGACACACTGCAGGGTACAGATACACAGGCCCTGGCACACTACAGGGTACAGACACACAAACACTAACAGACTGCGGAGCACAGATACAAAGACACTTACACACTGCAGAGTACAGACATAGGCACTGACACACTGCAGGGTACAGATACACAGGCACTGACACCCTGCAAGGTAGAGACACACAGGCACTGACACACTGTAGGATACAGACACACAGGTATTGACACACTGCAGGGTACAGATACACAGTCAATAACAGACCGCAGAGTACAGATACACATACACTCACACACTGCAGAGTACAGACACACAGTCACTCACACACTGCATGGTACAGGCACTGACACACTGCAAGGTACAGACACAGGCACTCACACACTGCAGGGTACAGACACACAGTCACTCACACACTGCAGCGTACAGACACACAGTCACTCACACACTGCAAGGTACATACACAGGCACTAACACACTGCAGGGTACATACACAGGCACTGACACACTGCAGGGTACATACACAGGCACTGATACACTGCAGGGCACAGACACACAGTCACTCACACACACTGCAAGGTACAGACAGGCACTGACACACTGCAAGGTACAGACACACAGTCACTCACACACTGCAAGGTGCAGACGCAGGCACTGACACACTGCAGGGGACAGACTGAGTAGTACTGATGCATTGCAGACGATGGACAGAGAGGCACTGACAAATTGCAGGAGATATTAAGACAGGCACGGACTGTACGACACAGATACACAGGCACTGAAATGCTGCAGGAGATGGACAGAAAGGCAGTGATGCACTGACACACTGTAGGAGATTGCAGGAACACTGTACGACACAAACACACATGGACTGACACACTGTAGGAGATGGACAGAGAGGCACTGACACACTTCACGCAATTGCACTCACACTGCCCAGCACAGATGCACAGGTACTGACATCCTGCAGGAGTAAAATAGGCACCTTGAGTTTACTGGGTACACACAGATACTGATGTGCGAGTATTTGGTTAGTATTCTGATTTGAAACGCAAGTCCAATGAACAGTGGAGTAAAATATATTTCCAATGTACCTCACTTATACTCAAGTCTCATTAGTGATACCCACTCCCTTTGTCTCACACTCCTTCCCTCTGAAAATCAGAAGATTAATAATTCTACCATTCATTCCAGCGAATTCTGCATTTTGATTGGTTAACACCAGGTATCTATTCACCGGTAAACTACCTCGCACTGGGTCAAGACCTCGCGCTGCCTGAAGAGCTCTCGCTTGACTTTCGAGCCGCTTCCATGGAAAACGTAGGCTATTAAAATATTTTCGTAGGGGAGTTGACAAGAGTCATGGTAGAATGGAGACAAACCTACTGTTTTTTTCGAGCACTCGGTATTTATCGTAGGCTAGATACCGGGAAATTTACATTTGAAACCTCGCGCAAGCGCTCGGTTCCAAATGAAATTTCCAGGTATCTATCCTACGATAAATACCTCGTGTTCGAAAAAAACTGTAGGTTTACCTCCTAATTACACCTGGTACTTAACGCAGATGCGGGAGAGAAAAGGCTGGGACCTTTGGTCTCTTGGACATAATTAAGTTCCTATCATTTTTAAACAAGCCTCTGAACAACATTACCGCCTCAACTGGACTATTCATTCAGCAAATTAGGGCCAGTGAAACACAGGACAAGCTTGTGGGTTGTTCGGCCAGCCATGTGGCATAAAGTAACCCCTTCACTTTCAAGCCAAGCCATGCCATATCCAAGTTACGCACAGAGCTGGATAATACTCGGAGAGCAATTTCCACCAATGGCCGTGCCACTGCTTTGGTGTGAAAGGCGTACTAAAGAGACGGACAGGTTTCCGCGGGAGTTGCACTACAAAGCTAAAACTGACCTTCTCACTTGCCGAGCTGGTTGGAGCGGTTGGGCACGGGGGCGGTGGGGCATTGCTTGTCTTGTCAAAGTCATCCAAAGCACCTGAAACAGGGGCTAGGGTGAGCTTCAACACACATGGTGACAAAAAAGTGATGTTGAATTCACAGCACAGTATAACTACAGTGATGCATTCCTGTTAGAGACAAACTATTCGCTCAGTAAAGCACTGCACTGCTTGGGAATTCTTGGGAAGCGACAGATTATGATGAGTCTACCAATAACTAGACAAAGCCAAAATAATTACTAAAAATGAGCGAACATGCAATTTTCGAGGTAAGCGGAGTGTTGATCGTATGAAAACAACGCATCGCCCACGGCACAGGGAAACTGCCGTGCGAAAGCATCCACTGCGACAGACCATGAGAACATCCTGACAGTGCCAAAGGAATTACGAAATATCCTATCATCATCAAACAGGTTAGGTATTACACAGGAGAAAAACAAGACAGCTAGTATCGTCTGCCTTTGGACCTGACAACTGAATGCGCCTGCTTCAGAATTTGCTACATTATAGCAGGCCAGGTAATAAGTACAAATCGCTAACTAACCGAATTTAACAAAGTTGGTGCTCTCACTCCAACCACTAATTACAAACATAATCAACAATAACAGACATACTGTCGAGCAACTCGTCCAGTTCAGTGTCAGGGTTTTCCGCAGCTTCAGACGACGCTGACGCCATTTTGACTTTGCCCCCAGACACTCGACGCGTACAAGTGACGTATTATGCTTTCATCAATGACGGATTTTGGGTAACGTAGTTATGTCTCGCTATGATTTTCACAGCAGCATGCTGCAAATTAAGAAGCCGCGTAAATCCCGACTAATTGCCATTGACGTGATCCTACAGCACTCAGAGAAAATCTAAACTAATGGTAATTACGGGACCTTTTTCTGGAAGGCATAACTTTGATAATTAAAGCAAAAAGAGTTTTCAGGATAACACACGCTGTGCTCTCGCTATATGTGGATTTTTAAAAGTAGCTACAGCCACAGCTTTTTAAAATTTCATGCCGAAAATTAAACGTATTTTATACTAAAAAGCATAACAAACAAACAAAAAAAGAAAACAATCAGAAACTCATTTGGTATATCAATGAAGATTTTGGACCTTTATAAATTCAAATTGCATAAAATTTATTTCTACACACTGAATAATATATTACCAATAAATTGGATAAAAACGTTTCTGAAATGTCCACCTTATAAATGCAACATGTTTCTTATAGTTTCTCGAGAATAGGTTGATAAAAGAATCTTTATGTTTTTAATTACAGCTTTGAAAAATTCCGATTTGCCATTGTAACTTTCATAAACGAGTTCTCATGGCACTGTCAATGCTCTACGAGCCTAATTTTTCACTGAATCAATGACTGTGTTTACAAGGTCTTTAGTATCCCGGTTTTGAAGCTTATCCTGGCTTTGAGCATATCCGGGATATGATGTTTACGTGGAACACAGAGAAACAGAGAAACCCGGTTATTCATATCCCTGTATACATGATAAATACCAGCAACCCGTTTTCTGATCACTGCATCCTATCTGCATGTGTATGTGTTACGTCTGGTGGGCAGCCGTCAGAGACCGGTATAAGGCGTATACATGCTCCAGTATCCCAGCTTCTATTGGAGTACTCCAGGTGGCAAAACCAGGTTTCTTGAAACCGGGATAAGGGCATAACCCGGTTTCTGAATTTGGGATATGGTGTTAACATGCAAAACACAAAAACGGGATACTTTAAAAACCCAATTAAAACCAGGATACTAAAGACCTTGTAAACACAGTCATTGTTTTATATGGAGCAACAACAACTCCATAAAAATCAAATATTCACATCAGTTGGTGGGTGCCGTCAATTTTGGCCACGCTCCATTTAATTATCAGGAGTTTAGCATTACAGGAATCCCATCAGCTCGCAATAATGTTTGATACAATAACAGCCTTTAGTATTATAATGCTGTTTAAGGGCTCTACAATTTCCTCTGCTTTAGTGACAGCCCAGGCTCAAATAGTTCACCAAGCAACAGGCAAACTTTGCTTTGACTCATCAGTTAATAATTACAACCTTGTGATTCATAAACTTTTCCATACCTCTGAGTCAACCGTTAAAACTTTTTGAAAACTAGAGAGGCACTTGTAGAGTGCAAACCTCCGCCAAGGCAGCACAATCCAAATGTGCATGAGTGGGAGCAAAGTTGAGTTATCATGTGTGATAGGATTTCAAGATGGCTGCCGTGGCGGCCATATTGTTGCAGTGATCACGGTCAAAATCAATAGGGTCCATCCTTGATGTAATAGCAATCCACCCACAAAATTTCAGACAAATCCGTGCATTACTTTTTGAGTTATGTTGTTCACAAACAAACAGACAAACAACAAACAGGGGCGAAAATATAACCTCCGCCCCAACTTCGTTGGTGGAGGTAATAATCAAGTGAGCACTATCGGCAGTCGGAAATATGGATTGTACCACTAGAAAATCTTTCTAGCAAGATTTAATCCTGAAAAACTACAGACCCTTATATGGGTCTGTCAAAAGCAGCAGCTGTATTTAAAACTGTGGAACTTCAGGCCTATTCTAGTGGAGATCCAAAGGTTTCCAACAATCCCAATTCTGTCACGCTGAATTACAGGGAAATGTGTATAAAATGATGTACAAGATCTAAATATTTTCCATTTGACGTAAGGCTGTGCCCTTAAAATATGGTGTCCTGGGTTTGAATATTTCTCTCAATAAACAGTAAGTGTGAATGTGGCTTAAGTGAGGCGCTGCAATTAGCAGATACAGAATACGAGTGTGACATTGTCCTTCAATTTGAAAAAAATGCCTTTTCTAACTTAAAACCCACTTAAGGGAAAAACAAAGTGAACAATTGGAGTTTAAGGGGATAACAGGCCATGTTCAAGGCAATATCACATCTCGTGGCCCTGTGTCTGTGTGTCTCAAGGGTATTTGTGAATTAGTTGATTGCCTTGTTTCCATTCTTGCCCTCTGTGAATTCTCCACGCCCTTACCTGTACCTGTGTCTTGTGTCCCCTCGTATCTCTGTGTATTTAGGTTCCTATGTCTGTTTGCAAGATTGTTAGATGGTCCATTTCCACTATCCAGTACCTTTGGCCCTCCCCGCTCCGAGTGTCTCATCTGTTTTAGCCCTCATCTTTGTCCCTGACTGCTTCCAATGTCTTGTCAGTGTTAGCCCTCGTCTTTGTCCCTGACTGCTTCCAATGTCTCGTCTGTGTTAGCCCTTGTCTTTGTCCCTGACTGCCTCCAATGTCTCGTCAGTGTTAGCCCTCATCTTTGTCCCTGACTGCTTCCAACGTCTCGTCTGTGTTAGCCCTAGTCTTTGTCCCTGACTGCTTCCAATGTCTCATCTGTATTAGCCCTCGTTTTTGTCCCTGCCTGCGTCCAATGTCTTGTCAGTGTTAGCCCTCATCTTTGTCCCTGACTGCTTCCAATGTCCTTCTGTGTTAGCCCTCGTCTTTGTCCCTGACTGCTTCCAATGTCTCGTCTGTGTTAGCCCTCGTCTTGGTCCCTGACTGCTTCCAACATCTCGTCTGTGTTAGCCCTTGACTTTGTCCCTGACTGCCTCCAATGTCTTGTCAGTGTTAGCCCTCATCTTTGTCCCTGACGGCTTCCAATGTCTCGTCTATGTTAGCCCTAGTCTTTGTCCCTGACTGCCTCCAATGTCTCGTCAGTGTTAGCCCTAGTCTTTGTCCCTGACTGCTTCCAATGTCTCGTCTGTGTTAGCCCTTGTTTTTGTCCCTGTCTGCGTCCAATGTCTCGTCAGTGTTAGCCCTCGTCTTTGTCCCTGACTGCCTCCAATGTCCTTCTGTGTTAGCCCTCATCTTTGTCCCTGACTGCTTCCAATGTCTCGTCTGTGTTAGCCCTCGTCTTTGTCCCTGACTGCTTCCGATGTTTTGTCAGTGTTAGCCCTCGTCTTTGTCCCTGACGGCTTCCAATGTCTCGTCTGTGTTAGCCCTTGTCTTGGTCCCTGACTGCTTCCAACATCTCGTCTGTGTTAGCCCTTGTCTTTGTCCCTGACTGCCTCCAATGTCTCATCAGTGTTAGCCCTCATTTTTGTCCCTGACGGCTTCCAATGTCTCGTCTGTGTTAGCCCTTGTCTTTGTCCCTGACTGCCTCCAATGTCTCGTCAGTGTTAGCCCTCATCTTTGTCCCTGACGGCTTCCAATGTCTCGTCTGTGTTAGCCCTTGTCTTTGTCCCTGCCTGCATCCAATGTCTTGTCAGTGTTAACCCTCGTCTTTGTCCCTGACCGCTTCCAATGTCTCTTCTGTGTTACTCGTCATCTTTGTCCCTGACTGCTTCCAATGTCTTGTCTCTGTTAGCCCTCGTCTTTGTACCTGACTGCCTCCAATGTCTCATCTGTATTAGCCCTTGTCTTTGTCCCTGACTGCTTCCAATGTCTTGTCTGTGTTAGCCCTCGTGTTTGTCCCTGACTGCTTCTATTGTCTCGTCTGTGTTAGCCCTCGTCTTTTTCCTTGACTGCTTCCAATGTCTCCTCTGTGTTAGCCCTCGTCTTTGTCCCTGCCTGCCCCCCGGCCCAGAGGTTCCTTGCCTGTAAGCCTGTTTTCTCTTGGCTTGACTTATTGGCTCAGGCCCCGGACTGGATTCTCGACTGCTCTCTGCCTGCACCCCAGGAATCCCATCCACTGCCATTTGACCGATGCCTGACTAGTGACACCATCTTACTGCTGCCTGACCTGCATTACTCTGGTTGCGGGTAGCAGACCTTGGATTGCTGACCATCTTGAAAAAGCTCAGTGTTCTCTCTAACCTGGTTCTGCAACTGGCTGTTTCTGTTCCCCTGGCCCTGACTAGCAATACATTGGTGTTACCCAGGTAAATCATTTTTAGTTCATTTCAGACTTAAACTCAAAGTAGTCCAGCCACCACCCAGTTACTATGGAAATGGTAACACTCGGAAAACTTTGGGAGGATGTTTTTGGATTTTAATCATACACTGTGCAGATTTAAACACGAGCAGTGCAAGCAGTTTTTTTTTTGTTTCTCAAAGTGCAGCAGGAGGAAGAACTTTTGCATAATTCCCTTCGCAAAGGGTTGTCATTCATAAATGCAAGTTTATTAAAATGAAACCCCATTTTCAAGCCATCTAGAGAGAGACTAAGGTGTATGTCCACATCAACATGGTAACTTCATCTACAACCTGAAAGCAATTGAGAAAGAACTTCCTCTGAAATGATAAATATATGTTTTTATGTGATGATGGGCATAACCCTGGCAAACTAATATTTTCTTTTGAGTCTTATAGCTTAATTTCATCTCTGCAGCACTTTATTTGCTGCTCCTTTCTAATACAGTAAATTGGACAACACCCACCCCACCCCCAGAACAGCTTTAATTCTTGGTAACAGAGTAACTCAACAGAGTACTCAAAACATTCCGTAGAGACTCTGGGCCATGTTGACATGATTGCATCACACTGCTACCGCAGATTTTTCAGCAACACATTCATGCTCCAAATGTCCTGTTTCCTGTTTTGCCACATCCCAAAATTGCTGTATTGGACAGAGATCTGGTGACAGTGGGGGGGCACTGGCGTACACTGAACTCACTGTCATTTCTGCGGAGTCAGCTTTGGAAGACGTGCTCTTTGTGACATGGTGAATTATCTAGCTGGAAGGACCAATTAGAAGATTGGTAGTCTGTGGCTTTTAAGGGGTTCACGAGGTTAGCAACAATACTCTGGTGGCCAGTGGCATTTCAAAAATGTTCAGCTGCTCTTAAGTGTCCTAATGTGGGCCATGAAAATTATTGTAGCCCCTGGACGAAGTCGGGCGGCTACTATGGATTCATGCTTGTCGTCTTTGCCCCTGCCGCATCTGCGTCCGTAGTCACTTCCTTGTGGACACTGTACAGGCAGTTATTATTCACCAATTACTTTCATATTTGGTACGGACATGTGTTATACTTCAGTTATGACACCTATTGATTTTGGTTGCCATGGCGACAGCACTGGCCGAATAATGCGCAAAAAAGTGGAGAAGCGGGCTTTCGGGGGCTACACCCATGCCATTGCAGGCCACCAGACTGTCTAGTTCTTCATGCTTTTACTCTACCACCACAAGCCATTGACTCAAGGCAAGAACAATCCATGGATTCATGTGGTTCATGTCAAATTCTGACCTGACCATCTGTGTCTTGCAGCAGAATTTTTTTGATTTTTTTTTTCAGACCAGGCAATGTTTTTCCAATCTTCTGCTGTCCAGTTTAGTGAGTTTATGCCCAGCATCGCCTCAGTTCCTGGTTCTAAGTTGACATGAGTAGAACCCAGTGTGGTCCTCCGTTGCTGTAGCCCATCCACTTATCGGGTCCTCGTGCTCTGTATTCAGAGATGTTTTTTGTGCAGCACTCCTGAAATGCGTGGTTACTGTCGCCTTAATGGCAGCGAGAACCTGTTGGCCTTTTCTCATTAATAAGGCATTTTCAGTCACAAACCTGATGGTGACCGGATGTTTCCTGTTTATCACACCATTCTCTGTAAACGCTGTAAACAGCTGTGCATGAACATCCCAGGGGAACAGCAGTCTCTCAGATACTGAAGCAACAGCGTAATCTAAAGGAGGCTGGTGAGACGCATTTCCTCAAATATTATAATCACGCTAGATTCCACCGGGTGCGTATCTGCAGCATAGCGGGAGCGACACTGTTTAGCTCCGTCTTGCAGGGCGCGTATCTACAGGATAACGTGAGCGACGCTATTATAATATAGACATACAGGGGGAATCCCCCGGTATCCCCCTCTCTTGAGGATTCCCCCTTTTCAACCCAACCAATTCATCCACAGGAGTGCCGAATCCCAAAAAACAGATGTCAGGACGCAAGAGAAAGTAGCGCGTAATCTGCAGCATAACGTGAGCGGCGCTATTTTGCTCCGTCTTGCAGGCGACTTCGTGTTCCACTGAGCGCGACATGTCAGCGCAGCGTATTCCCCTTGATAGTTACTTAGTTTTAGTTACGATAAAAACATCAGTCGCGTGATAGCCGCCTTGGTGTTTATGGAAACACCATAGCAATGTGATGACATCATAGAGGTGCATGTGATGACATCATAATGGTGCATTGTTACTATTATATAAAGACGAAGTTACATAAAATAGAATCCGTGGATCCCCACGGGCAGAGTGCTAGTAAGTCATGATAAACGTAACATTGATGAAACTAGAGGTGGACTCGCGAGAGCCCATACCTCTGCCAGCATAGCTGAATTTGAACTTTGGCCAATATCTCGGCTGTACTTTGGCCAAGATATGCCAAAATTCAATCACCAGTTCCTCTTGTGCTACTTTAACATTCTGCAAAGTTTGGTTAAAATTTATGCTACCGTTTTTTAGATATCCTGCTAACAGACAGACAAACAAATTAATAAACAAACGGAAGCAAAAACATCCTCCTTGGCGGAGGTAAAAACACAGCGTATTCTCATGGACACAAGCATTTCAGTTATTCTGTACCCCCAATCATAAACTATTTGTTACTCCAATGTACTGCAGTCACACTGTTTGGCACCAACAATCATTGAACGACCAAAGTCAGTCAAATCACATTTCTCCCTCAGTTCAATGGTTGGCCTGATGTCTTGATAAAGTCTGCATGCTTTCATAAGAGAGATCAGACATACTTTATTGAACCCTGTGGGGTAATTTGTCCCCTGCATGTGACCCATCCCTGGTGCGTAGGAGCAGTGGGCAGCCATAGTGCAGCACCCGGGGACCAGCTGTCACCAAAGCCTTGGTCAGGGGCCTGGCTAGGAGTGCTCCTATAGAGCACGTCTTTCTAAAGCCAGAGCCTTGGTCAGGGACACTGGTAGGAGTGTTCCTATAGAGCACGTCTTTCTAAAGCCAGAGCCTTGGTCAGGGACACTGGTAGGAGTGCTCCTATAGAGCACGTCTTTCTAAAGCCAGAGCCTTGGTCAGGGACACTGGTAGGAGTTTTCCTTTTGAGCACGTCTTTCTAAAGCCAGAGCCTTGGTCAGGGACACTGGTAGGAGTGCTCCTATAGAGCACGTCTTTCTAAAGCCACAGCCTTGGTCAGGGGCCCGGCTAGGAGTGCTCCTATAGAGCACGTCTTTCTAAAGCCAGAGCCTTGGTCAGGGACACTGGTAGGAGTGTTCCTGTAGAGCACGTCTTTCTAAAGCCACAGCCTTGGTCAGGGGCCCGGCTAGGAGTGCTCCTATAGAGCACGTCTTTCTAAAGCCAGAGCCTTGGTCAGGGGCCCGGCTAGGAGTGCTCCTAGTGCTTTCTAAAGAGCCTTGGTCAGGGGCCCGGCTAGAGTTCTAAAGCCAGAGCCTTGGTCAGGGACACTGGTGGGAGTGTTCCTATAGAGCATGTCTTTCTAAAGCCAGAGCCTTAGTCAGGGACACTGGTAGGAGTGCTCCTATAGATCATGTCTTTCTACAGCCACAGCCTTGGTCAGGGGCCCGGCTAGGAGTGCTCCTATAAAGCACGTCTTTCTAAAGCCAGAGCCTTGGTCAGGGACACTGGTAGGAGTGTTCCTATAGAGCATGTCTTTCTAAAGCCAGAGCCTTGGTCAGGGACACTGGTAGGAGTGTTCCTATAGAGCATGTCTTTCTAAAGCCAGAGCCTTGATCAGGGACACTGTAGGAGTGTTCCTATAGAGCATGTCTTTCTAAAGCCAGAGCCTTGGTCAGGGACACTGGTAGGAGTGTTCCAATAGAGCATGTCTTTCTAAAGCCAGAGCCTTGGTCAGGGACACTGGTAGGAGTGTTCCTATAGAGCATGTCTTTCTAAAGCCAGAGCCTTGGTCAGGGACACTGGTAGGAGTGTTCCAATAGAGCATGTCTTTCTAAAGCCAGAGCCTTGGTCAGGGACACTGGTAGGAGTGTTCCTATAGAGCATGTCTTTCTAAAGCCAGAGCCTTGGTCAGGGACACTGGTAGGAGTGTTCCTATAGAGCATGTCTTTCTAAAGACAGAGCCTTGGTCAGGGACACACCTGAGCATGTCTTTCTAAAGCCAGAGCCTTGGTCAGGGACACTGGTAGGAGTGTTCCTATAGAGCATGTCTTTCTAAAGCCAGAGCCTTGGTCAGGGACACTGGTAGGAGTGTTCCTATAGAGCATGTCTTTCTAAAGCCAGAGCCTTGGTCAGGGACACTGGTAGGAGTGTTCCAATAGAGCATGTCTTTCTAAAGCCAGAGCCTTGGTCAGGGACACTGGTAGGAGTGTTCCTATAGAGCATGTCTTTCTAAAGCCAGAGCCTTGGTCAGGGACACTGGTAGGGAGTGTTCCAATAGAGCATGTCTTTCTAAAGCCAGAGCCTTGGTCAGGGACACTGGTAGGAGTGTTCCTATAGAGCATGTCTTTCTAAAGCCAGAGCCTTGGTCAGGGACACTGGTAGGAGTGTTCCAATAGAGCATGTCTTTCTAAAAGCCAGAGCCTTGGTCAGAGGGCACTGGTAGGAGTGTTCCTATAGAGCATGTCTTTCTAAAGCCAGAGCCTTGGTCAGGGACACTGGTAGGAGTGTTCCTATAGAGCACATCTTTCTAAAGCCAGAGCCTTGGTCAGGGACACTGTAGGAGTGTTCCTATCGAGCATGTCTTTCTAAAGCCAGAGTCTTGGTCAGGGACACTGGCAGGAGTGTTCCTATAGAGCATGTCTTTCTAAAGCCAGAGGCTTGGTCAGGGACACTGGTAGGAGTGTTCCTATAGAGCATGTCTTTCTAAAGCCAGAGCCTTGGTCAAGGGCCCGGATAGGAGTGTTCCTATGTTCAATGTTTTAGAGGTTGGGGAAACTGCTGTACCCAGGGAAAGCCCACGTGAACACAGGGAAAACATATATATTCTATTCAGAGAGGTCCTGGCCAGCCAGGGCACAAACCTGCAACCTCCTTACTGCGAGGCAACAGTGCTAACCACTGCGCCCTCAAACCCTCAAAATACACTCAATTGCTGTTGCATGGTTAGCCGATTAGATATTCACCTGAACAAGCGAGTGTACTGGCGTACCTAATAAAGTGGATACCGAGCGTATGTCTGTAGGTGTACATACATTTGATGTCAGTTGTGATACCCTGCATGTACTTGTGAAAGCTCTGTGATCAGAAAATGATAAAAAAAAAACAAGAACACTGCTATATTTGTACAGACTTCAGTCCGAAACACACCCATTGTTCTGAAGTGAACCCAAGAGGCCTCACACACATTCATAAGCATTCTTGCTCGAGGGCTTTGGACTGACCCACTTAATAAATTTACCAGAGTCAGAGGGGTTGGAACTGGGCCCACAGAGTCCTTCTCAGAGGTCCACATCTTGGGTGTTCCCACAGAAATGTGTCCTCCTGTACTCTACTGACCTTCAACCTCAAACACATCAGATAATGTGGTATTTGTGGAAAAGACGGATACATTTTTTGAGTATTTACAAGTCTCCTGTGGTCTGGAAAAATGTAGTACTTATGTCACTCCCGGTAGAAACTGAGTTTGACCCTCATTTGCAGTAATTAAGAGTGGTGAAAATATTAAAACACTAGCTATTCGTGTTATCTGAACTGTCAAAATCGCATTCCTCTTTTTTTTTTTTGATATGAAAAGTCCAGAATCCCAAAGTTTTTGTTCAGTTGCGAGACCCTTGCCACTGATAAACTCACTAGGTTTTTCCAGATCACGGGATCCTGACAATTTCATAAAGGGAATTACCCGCAATTCTAAGCAATACTAATTTTCAAGGAGGGACAGAATAAATTTGATATACGAGTGGTCTCGATGTGTTATTCAAGAAAAATAAATAGCATTACAGGCATTCAAAAATATGGCTGAACTACTGTACATTAAAGAAGTAAAAAAAAAAAAAACAGTCAAGGTCTTGCTCTTCCAACTGTGTCGAAAATTCATGATGAATCACTTTGCATTTGCATCTTCTGTCTTTGCCCTCTTTTCCTCATGCCGCTACCGCAGGCCGCAAACCTTAGCTGGTTGATTGGGCAACCACAAGTCAGCCTGTTGGGCCACGCATGACGTGTCATCTCTCAGTTCCTGCCTGCTCAACCCGAACGCGTGAACTGCAGAGAGATAAGAGGTGACAGCTGACATTACATACTCCGCTGTCAAGGGTCAGCTTGGCTGCAAATTGATTATAGAGATCGCAATGAGAACCACAACACATACATGACTGAAGTCCTCAAGTAAAGGAGAGGGTGCAGAGCCTTACGTACAATATATTTCATTGCTCCAAATGAGTAAGAATATCCTGACTATATTAAGTAATCATTAGCTAGTCCAGCATGCAAGGCTGACACATGAAATTTTATGTGGCCAATGATAGTGGTTATGTGTCCAAACTGACAGAAAGTTCCAGAAATATGCGCCACTGTTTTGATTAGTTTTAAATGTGCAATATTGTGATGTGTTTAACTCTTTGGGAAAGGAAGCCAAGTGGGGCAAATTGGCCATGTTATCCACATTATGGTTGCGCAAGTGACTCGAGCTGGATAGTACCATGTTATCAAAGCAGTGCAAAGGCTTTTCTCCTATTTGTTTTGACACCAGTAACTGTTTGAATGTGAGATTACAGAGCCCTAAACAGCACATCGCACTGCTGATGTCACCATCCTGACTGGGAATCAACTGCAATGGAGTCCTAGAACTGCAAAGTAAAATTTTGAGGAAATAACCAAAAAAAAAAAAAACCGTATTTGTCATTTGCCCTGAAGGTTTACGCCTGTGCACACGTGGCCATAGACGAGAGCTCACTCAGAGTGCTGAAACGCCTCAAAATCTTGCACCCTGATCAAAGACCAGCGGAAATGCAATTGAGAAACGAGCTGACCTGCAGGAACTTGTATATTCTTGTCTCGAAATGTGCAGTGGGCTTGAGGGACAGATGGATGTAGGGAGGGACCGGGGGCGACAGAATTCTAGTTGCAACATCAGGGATGGGTCACAAAACTACCCATTTAAATCTTCCAAGCACAAGTGCAATGCCCTGAGGTGCGGAGCATTGTTCCAAGTGTTAACGCATTGCTATTGCTTCAGCCAGCTCTCAAAATCACACCTCAGCTGAAGGGAAGTCAGTGATGACTCCAGTGCCTCTCAGTTGAGGGGGCATTGTACAAACCATCTAACCTCCCTTACAAATGGCGCAATACTGCTGCTAATTTGGCTTTTTTTGGTTGCAGGGTGGGCCCTACATACACAGTGTACTGGCTGATTGCACAGTTACCACATTATTGATTTTACATAATTATTTATTTGCCCATGTAACAGATGCCCTAATCCAGACATTTTGGGAAATTGAGGCACAATATGTAAAGCAAAGATCATACTTGAGTCACACTGAGGAAATGCCAGAATTCAGGAATCCAGATTGGTGTAAATCTCACAGTTTAAGAGCAACTTTCGATGCAAACAGGCAAGACTATCACAAGTAAAGCTCAAGCATTACCTGAGTATGGCCATGGAGCTGGATTTGAAACTCGTGGGGAGCTTTTCATTGCGCTAACGCTGGGGTCACCAACCCTGTTCCTGGAGAGCTACCATCCTGCAGGTTTCTGCTCCATCTCCTATTCAGCACACCTGATTTAACTAATTAGCTACTTAACAAGATCACGAGCTGGGCAATTAAGTAGCTAATGAGCTGAATCAGGTGTGCTGAATAGGAGGTAGAGCAGAAACCTACAGGATGGTAGCTCTCCAGGAACAGGGTTGGTGACCCCTGTGGTAACGTGTCTTCTTGCTTCCCTCACTTGTATCTTTTCCTTGCGTGTTAGCACCTCCCAGTGAGGATCTGAGAGAGAAATGCAAGGAAGAGCGTCAAGGATGGAGGAGCCAAAAGCTGCCAAATGAGCTACCCTACATTCCATAAAGCAACGTCCCATGTGGAGGTGCGGCATTTAAACTTTACGCCACTCAGTAAAAGGCTTCCGCGAAGGATACACCTGAGTTTCCTCTCTCTGAGCTCCTACAAAAGCCTCCTCTCTCCTTACTCCACGTCTCCTCAAGGTGCCTTTAAGGGATTGGAGGATCCTCCATGATGGTGCAGGGGGAATGATTTCCTGGTCACAAGAGAGGAGAGGATGAAAGGAGGCATAAGTTAGCCTAATGAAAAGCACCCAAAGATATCGCGTCACCAACTTCTGTTCGCAATAAAAAAAAAAAATGTTTCCAGGGTTATGGAATCAGGGAAACAGAGGCCTTTAAAGATAGCTCAGCTTTTTGAAGTGAACTGAAGAATTTGCAGAAAACTGAAACCAATGACTGTAAACATTTGCTAGGACAAGTAAAATTTGATTAGACTTTTGTTGAGCACTTTTATTAGGTCTGAATGGAAAAATATTTCCTATCTGCCCGGCAAAGCGGTGGCAACTAAGAGGTACAATACAAGGGGAAAGGATATTATAGCTACTCTGTAAACGCTCAGTGTGAAATAAAGAATAAGAATTTACAAAACTCATTAATTCCAGCCACGCCATTTACGCTATCGCTTTGTCACACGCTAAAAAACTATGACCTTCTCAAATTTTGCTCCTCATATATAATGCAAAATCTTTTTTTTTTTTTTTTTTTTTTTTTTTTTTAGCTCGCAGAAGCCAGGCCGGAAGCGAAAAAAAATGGGGAAGAGATGAGTCACGCCTCACTTCACTTCGAGTGAAGCAGTAAACAAATATCTCGGTTTCCTTGGGAACCGTCGAACTGCGTCCTGGCAACGTTTACAAATACCGAGAGAGTGATGGGCAACATTTAGTGGAGGTTAAGAATGTTGTTTCGCTTCCAAAAAACATCTGGTTTATTCAGTTTCGAAAACGCAGAGTATGCTGAACGCATTCACGTCCTAGAACACATGTATTGACTTATTTGAAATGTATTGAGTTTGTCCTGAAAAAAAAAAAAAAAAAAACTAAATGCAAGATGTTTTCCAGAGAGCAGTCCCAGTCACAATTCACTCTTAGTATGCATTCTGTGGGAGGGGATGTCATTGAATGAGTGTCATCCTACAAGTACGTAGGTATTTGGATTGATGATAAGCTTTCCTTCAAAGAACATACTGTTAAGCTTGCAAAGAAACTACAAGTTCGACTAAGCTTCAACTATCGTAACAAGGCTTGTTTTGACTTTGTAGCTCGAAAAAGAATTGTCCAAGCCACCTTTCTAATGTTTTAGATTACGGCGACATTATTTATATGCATGCACCCTCCCTTTCTTTGCGCAGTTCGGACTGTTTGTATCATAGTGCATTGCGCTTCATAACAATCTCACAGTACCGCACACATCACTACACACTTTACAATCTAGTTTGCTGGCCTTCGTTAAGCTTAAGAAGACAGTATCATTGGTTTATTTTACGTACAAAGCCATATTGGGAAAATTACCTCATTACCTCAGTAGCCTTTTGACTGCATTTAGCAGCGGTTACCAGCTTCGTTCCACTAAAAAGCTGCTTTACCAGATACCTAGGATGTCATCTGAGCTTGGTAAGACCGCTGTCTCCCATTTTGCTCCCTGGTCATGGAACGACCTCCCAAACACTTCACAGTTGAACAACTTTGTCTCATTGGGTGTTCTTCAGCTTAAAAAAAAAACTGCGTGTAAATGAGGTGTGCAGTTGTTGTACATAGGTTTGATTTCCTCCCCCCTTTTGTTCCATTTTCTTCTGTCTAACGTGGTCTTATTTTTATTTTGCAATCCCTGTTGTGTACACACTTTGTAATTTATGTGAAACGGTGGGCTGTCTTGGCTAGGTCTCCCTCGAAAAAGGGATTTTGAATCTCAATGGATTTTCCTGGTTAATTAAATTAAAAATAAATAAATAAAATGAATGAAGGTATTGGTTCATTTTTTAATTATCAATGTTTCTCGTTATAATCACGGAGAAATTATCAGATAGGTTTATGGTCCAGTAGCTATCTAGTTTGTGCGTAAAACTCAACTTTGTTTACATCTTGTTATCAAGCGTGTGTATCTTTTACAAAATTGCGAAAATTGAATTCTCAATCGCTATATCTGTTATCTTGCGGATTAGGCTATTGAAAAAACTAGGTATCAGATTAAGGACGACGTGACGGAGGTGTTGAAGATTTTAAGGGAATACTGGCTCATAGTTCTATTCTTGTTTACAAAGTAACGTTGTATTCCCCGATTATTCTCCAGATCAGTCTCCCTCAGGGGCCAGATGATGGAACAAATCAAACACGGCATTTTTAATCGAGTAAACAATTGAGCTCGTAAGATCGCCGGTACAGTTGGAAAAACAGGAGTCTCGCTTCCTTAAAATGCTTTTCTGTGGCAGGGAGGTGGTTCCCGCAGAGGAGGGAGGGATGAGGGAGCGAAATTGAAACAACGAACGAAATTTAAGTCCTAATTTGGTTAGGAATGGGCGGGATGGTGCCTAGGAACGGTCCCTTGCATTCTGTAGTGGTAAGTAAGCGCGAGAAAGCAGAGACTTGCGCCTCGGGGCAGGAAAGCAGGAGTTTAAGAAGCCGTGGTGTGGATGAAGAAAAGGTAAGCTATGTTACTTCACGTCAGCGAACCGTAATTTGTGTTTCTTTTGAGCGGATGTGCAGCTGCGTCTTCACCGTTGCGCCTGCCATGACTTTTGACATTTTTGCTGCGTTTCCTGACCGCATATTTCACGATTGCAGTTCAGCATAAATGTTTGTGTTTTGAGACTGAATATAATTCAGCAGTTCACGTTCGTTAACGGTTCGCGAAATTGTGCCTAGAAGTTGCTGAGTGGCTGAAAATTAGCTAAAATGTGCTTTCTTTCGTTTTTGGTCTCTCACGAGAGATTCAGTCTTAATGCTTTCGAGTCATTCCACCGTCTGAAGTGCTTTATTGACCCATTCAATCTGTTGCGCATTTTGGACACCTCTCTCATATGTATGCGTCCGCGGGATAGTCCGCTTAGCGCAGGTATTGGTGCTCTGCTGAACATCTGGGCGCGGCACGGCGGTTGTAGCCTACGAGGCAATGAGCTCATCGGAGATGTGGCCATGAGTAGCTACACGCGCGAATACACACGGATTCATGAAGTTCACACCCTCTAGTGACCCTCTGCTTCCATTTTTAGGGCACTAATTTTGCGGAAAGCATAGATTTCTATTTCTCCTGCAACCCGAATTTAAACTAAGGTAAATTCACTTTGCTTGTTTATATTTATGACAGTTTTTTTTTTAATTCCGATGGATTTAGCTTGATATGAAACCTTTTCAATCTTGCATTTCCTTCATATTTTCGCCTTGGTGTGTCCACTGTCGCTGAACAAGTTTTTTTTTTTTTCACTTGTGATGCTCATTTTTACACGTCATTTGTTTTGTTCATGATAACACGAAGTCTCTCAGATCAAATGATTTGATGGAAAACATCTTAAGAATTATTTTCAGTCATGCTGTTCTGACCACCTTCAGAATTAAAGGTTATGATGATGAAGATGATGATGATGATGATGATGATTATTATTATTATTATTATTGCAGTAGTGAAACTGTTTCAGGTTGTTTGTGGGTAATGAAATACCTTTCCGGTGGGGTGATACAGCAGCTATATTCAGTTATATCTTACAAAGGCCAGTTTGTTTTTTTCTCTTTATTGTGTTTGATCAGCTCTGCAGCATCATTTAACTGTATCTATAAGACCTTCTAAGCTGAGTGAGGTGTCTTCGTTCAGAGCTAAAGCCAGCTCCCTCACTGACGCTTTTCAGGTCAGATTAGGTACCCTGTTACACAGCATCCGGTAAATTTATTAGCCTCTCGCCAGCCGAAGGGTAGGGGTACTACTGATTTAGGCAGTGTCTGTGTGTGTGCGTGCGTGCGTGCATTCGTCCGATCTGTGGCGGGGGACTTTTTCGGTCTCTGACTGGTTTGTTTACATTGTCTCTTATTTAACAATATCATTTAGCACAGTTTGAAATTGAAATCCACAGCATACACTTTATCCATTAAAATATATCTTGTTACTGAATGGGTTTCTGCAGTTCACTTAATTGGCCTCAGTTTTAGCCAGATGTTGTGTCATTGTTTATAGCATTCATTAAAATGCCTCAAATCTTGAAAACGGTAATAAAACCATTACCTTTTCAGTGTGGTCCCATCAACAAACTCTTTTGCCTGTTAGTTCAAGAAAACAAAATATTGAAATGGATGTATTTACAGTTTACCCTTTTTGCCAGAATCAACTCTGTTTGTTGCAACTGAATTTTTTTTTTCTGTTCTGCAGTATTCCATTACTGCGGTACTGCTATAACTACATTTACCTCCATGGTTGCGCTGTACATTCCATGCAAATACTTAACATTTTTCACATTTAGCCAGAATGATATTCTTACATTACTGTAGGATTATTGTATATTATCTTTTGTGGTGTAAAAATACTTAAGTGTGGTGTACATTACTGGTCAAATGTTCTTGCGCACTTAAGTCATGTTTCTGTTCATGTTTTTAGTGAAGTATAAGTTGTTTCAACTTATTTAAATGACCTTAAATGGCACAACGTCAGACATGAATTGTGAAAATTCAAATAGGGACTTTAATCTCAGAGGATAGTTGCCTAAATTTTAGAATTAACGAAGAAACCATAGTTCCTCAGTATAAACAGGTTAACTAATTTTTTTTTCCACTTTCCAAGAAGGGCAGTAAAGCCAAACTAATTTTGTACATATTGGACAGAATAGTCAAGAAGAAACAACCCACAAAGTCCACCGTCGTGCTGGGCGTCAACTTCCAGAACCATTTTGGCTCTGCAGTCATGGCAAGAAGATGGCTATTTTGATGAATCAAAACACAACTTGATTTGATGAATTAAGATTGTGATATTTTACTTTCAGTAAAATGTGTCTCTGTACCAAAATGATTAAATTTACTTATCCGGCGCAGAGCCGCTGAAAGTAATGCTGCCGCTTGGCTGTGCAGAGCCCCTGCTGGGTCATCCCTCTCTCTCTTCCTCCTGCCTTCCTCAACTCTTCTTCTCAGACTGTGTGGTGGTGTGTGAGCAGTTCTGCTGTAATCCTATTATTGGGGGAATTACAGTGATATTGAGTTAATGGAGCATGTGACCGCCAAACAGATAAACACAGAGCCGAGCAGACCAGGACAATGTGTCTCCTGATCTCTGTGTGTGTGCATGGTGGGTGCTTACATTTGAGTGTGGTGCATGTTTATGGGACAATGCTCTGATGCGCGTGCATGTTTGTGTGTGCATTTGTGTGCACATGTATGTGAGTGGATGTGTGTGTGTCTGTGCACGGATGTGTGTAAACAGTAGCGTGTGTCTGGTCGGCCCTATTAAAGTCTGTTTCCCCTGCTCCGCTGGCCCTCTGCACACACGTGTGAGGCGGTTATTTCCCTTCCTGGGTGGTGCACACTTCCTCCTAGAGTGGCACCAAGCATTTCCTGGGTGTTACCTGGTGAACTTCCTGTCTTAACATACCAGCCATGTGCTGTCCCAAGAGAAGGTCCGTCGTCAGCACCAGAGACTTTGCTTATAGCACCCCAATCAAAGCAGTGTGAGATAAATGGTTGGTGCTAACGGTAGTTTTTCATTTAAACACCGTGTTATATTTTGGTAGATAATGCATGAGAGGGCTAACCCCTTGTGATTGTATTTGGTTAGCAATCACAATGTTTGACTCAGTAGCTCCAAATCATAAAAATTCTCTGAGTGAGTAATCTAGGCATCATTTCTGTATTTTCTGGTCATAGTGGATTTGGTGTGGAGATGGGCTGGGGAAACTGGTTCGAGATCAGTGCCACAGCTTTTGAGGGGCTTTACCAACAGAAATCACTGTGGGAAACCTGTTCACTATAAAAAAATAAAATAAAATAAAACGTTGATTCAATTTAGAAGCATAAGGCAACCAGCTGCAAAGCATTCTTGAGTTGGCTTGGCTTCAAGTTCCAAGTTCTTTCAAAAATGAGTATGTGAAACCTCTGGGACTTGAAGTTGAGCAAACTCAAGAAAGTTTTGTGGCTGGTTGTCTCAACTTTTTATTATCTAAAGTGTGTGTTACACTCCAAAAACTAGGAGTCTGTTTGTGTTACTCTGTAGTAAGAGTTTGCATAGAGCTGAGTGCTGTGTCACTGCACAGGTAAAGTTAGCGTAAAGCAAAAAACTTGTAGACAGCACATATGGGATCATGGTCATTGATAGACCGAATCAACTCCATAACGGGTGCATCATTGGACCCTTCACCATAAGGAAGGGAACGAGGAAGGATTGTGTTTCCTACCTTACTAAGGAATCTGAACAGTCTCAACTAGTTAAGTTTGGATTGAAAGGAAGAGAATCAAAGGAGGAAGGAAGGAAAGACGGGAGATTGGATGTATATTTAAGTGCTTGTACTCAGCCACTTTGCTTGTGAGCGTGTGTGCGTGTGTGTGTGTGTGTTGAGGGGAGCTGTGGCTGTTGGGTAGTGTAGTTCAAAAGAGGTCAGTGTTTGAGTACATCTGGAGCCTACAGGGAGTGGAGAGGTGGGGGCAGTGCTATAAACGACTCACATCTGGAACTCTTCAGCACAGAGGAAAGTCTGACCGAACTGGGAGGAAGCAGAGAGAGAGAGAGGGCGGCAGATGTGAGTCATTCTTTTGCTATTTTCATTCCATCAGAGGGTTGGAAATGTGTGTGTAAGGATAGAGGAGGGAGGCTTTCCCTCTCTGCACCCCTCCGACACCCCCTCACCCTGCCGCCCTTCGGACTCCCCTAAAACCATTAGCCCCCCGGTATCACTCCTCCCATAACGCCTGTGACAGACTGACACTTGTGAGGTCAGATTGGGTATATCACTGCTGTGCTGTCTGAGACACACAGACGCCATCATAAACAAATAGTTGCACATTCTGTTTTTTCAGCATGTTATTGTCATTGGGAAAATTTACATTTTGAATTGAATTGATAACTTGATCATAAGTTGCACTCATTTCTTCCTGTGTACGCGCATGTACACTGGTATACATGAATGAAAAAAACACAAACATATTTATAACACACATATAAACACATACATATTTACCCGTGCTTTCCTCCAAATACACACGTATGCATGGTGTTACAAACACCTACTTTGGAGTATACATCTTCACAGTTGTTGGTGTTATTTAACAGTGATTATACAACATGTAGATCCGACCGAGCAATCTGATCGGTCAATTAGACGTTTAGAATGGTCTCAAATGAGCAAGACAGTTCGGGTAGCCTGTGCTCAAATGAAAAATACCTCATCACTGAAAATATTACTCCACCTATCTTAGTTGCCTAGGCCAATGATTTAATTTATTTGTCAATTCGTTTGCATTTGTACATTGAAATGAACATTTAATAAATCAACACATCTGTGAAAACTGTCGTCTTTATTATCCCCCGCCACACGAAGTGGCCGGGGGATATTGATTTGACCTCCGTCCGTCCTTCCGTCCGGCAGGGATAAAGGGGAACAACTTTTCACAAGAAATATTCGCGATAGGATAACCAAATTTGCTGTGTAGCTTAAGACCATAAAGACCTTGATCGAGTTCGAAAATGAGACGCGTGATTATTTTTTCCGGAGTTATTGCCCTTGATTCACTTTTTTAAACTCTGTTCATGGTATATGTAAAGGGGAACAACTTTTCACGGGAAATATTCCAGATAGGATCACCAACTTTGGTGTGTAGCTTAAGACCATAAAGACCTTCATCGAGTTCGAAAATGAGACACACGTGATTATTTTTCCCGGAGTTATTGCCCTTGATTCACTTTTTTTTTAACTCTGTTCACGGTATATGTAAAGGGGAACAACTTTTCATGGGAAATATTCCAGATAGGATAACCAAATTTGGTGTGTAGCTTAAGACCATAAAGACCCTGATGGAGTTCGAAAATAAGAAGCACACTATTATTTTTCCCACAGTTATTGCCCTTGTGGCATTTCTGGGAGCCTCTGTTCATATTATCTTTAAAGAAGACATTTTGGCGGGGGATGTTGTTGACCATGTCTACTTGTTTCAGAGGTAAATTGATAATGGCCTGAAAAGGTGATTAGCGAAAGCCCCCGAAAGGTGGGGTTGAAATTATGTAACTCTGTTCAGCCTTAATGTTACAGGTTACTATATTCTTTTGCTGCTTGGCCACATTAATCGGAACTAACGTTAAACTGGAGTGACACGCCCCCAGCTGAAATGAAACATCTGCTGGTGAGTTTATTTAAAGACAGATTTTCGTTCTGGTGCCGACACTGGAAAGCCGTTGCCTACATTTAAATATAACCGTTAATATAAGTTCGTTCGATGAAGATCAGCTGAGTCATTGTCACGGCACCTGTTAGCTTGAAAATGACTGAGATGTCAGCAGAAGTATAAGTATCAGTCCATAGAAAAAATTATTTTTCTGCTCTTGCTGCTACTACTGTTTTTAATGCTGCAATTAGTACTACTGCTACAGTTACAGTTATTACTGCTGCAATTAGTACTACAGCTGATATTACTGCTGCAATTAGTACTACTGCTACAGTTACAGTTTTTACTACTGCAATTAGTACTACAGCTAGTTACTGTTATTACTGCGGCAATTAGTACTACTGCTACAGTTACAGTTATTACTGCTGCAATTAGTACTACAGCTGATATTACTGCTGCAGTTAGTACTACTGCTACAGTTACAGTTTTTACTACTGCAATTAGTACTACAGCTAGTTACTGTTATTACTGCGGCAATTAGTACTACTGCTACAGTTACAGATATTACTGCTGCAATTAGTACTACTGCTACAGTTACAGTTTTTACTACTGCAATTAGTACTACAGCTAGTTACTGTTATTACTGCGGCAATTAGTACTACTGCTACAGTTACAGATATTACTGCTGCAATTAGTACTACTGCTACAGTTACTGTTTCTACTGCGGCAATTAGTAATACAGCTACAGTTACTGATATTACTGCTGCAATTAGTACTACTGCTACAGTTACAGTTATTACTGCTGCAATTAATACTACTGTTACAGTTACAGTTATTACTACTGCAATTAGTACTACAGCTAGTTACTGTTATTACAGCAGCAATTAGTACTACTGACACAGTTACTATTATTACTGCTGCAATTAGTACTACTGCTACAGTTACTGTTATTACTGCTACAATTAATACTACTGCTACAGTTGTTGTTATTACTGCTGCAATTAGTACTGCTGCTACTGTAACTGATATTACTGCTGCAATTATTACTACAGCTACAGTTACTGTTATTTCTGCAGCAGTTAGTACTGCTGCTACAGTTACTGTTTTTACTGCGGCAATTAGTACTACTGCTACAGTTACTGTTATTACTACTGCAATTAGTATTACAGCTAGTTACTGTTATTACTGCAGCAATTGGTATTACTGCTGCAGTTAGTACTACTGCTACATTTACTGTTATTACTGCTACTACTACTGTTATTACCACTCCTATTGATGTTATTACTGCTACTACTACTGTTATTACCACTCCTACTACTGTTACTGCTGCTACTTCTACTGTTATTACTGCTCCTATTAATGTTATTACTGCTGCTACTCCTGCTATTACTGCTCCTATTAATGTTATTACTGCTACTACTACTGTTATTACTGCTCCTATTAATGTTATTACTGCTACTACTCCTGTTATTACTGCCCCTATTAATGTTATTGCTGCTGCCACTACTGTTTCTACTGCCCCTATTAATGTTATTGCTGCTGCTACTACTAATACAGTCTCCGCAAAACTCGCAGGTCCGCGGACCTTAGCTGGCAATACAGGGGTCGGACTGGCAATTCAGGACCATATTTGGACATTTACAGGCCCAACTGGGCCAGCAATACCAAACCTTCTGCTCAACAGAAACAAGTGGCATCCTCTCGTAGTTCACTTTTATGTCCCTATGTTATTTGGGCCAGGTCACGCGGTAACGAAGTTACAAAATTGGTGTATTTCGTATCATAGCTCCAGCACTAAGTAAGATAGAGTTATAATTTAAATGGCTTTGTGTAGGTCTTCCTTAGTACTTCAAACAACAAAATAGCTAAGTTTGTTCATTTGATTATTTTGGGTGAAAATGGCAAAAATCTGGTCAGTAACGGAGTGACAAATTTGTAACTCCGTTACCGACCAGTTTTTTGCCGTTCTCACCCAAAATAAATCAAACAAACAAAATGAACAATTTTGTTGTTTGAAGTACTCGGGAAGAACTACACAAAGCCATTTAAATTGTAACTCTATCTTACTTAGTTTTGGAGCTATGATACGAAATACACCAATTTTGTAACTTCGTTACCGCGTGACCTGGCCACATACCAAAGAGCACTGTCATGAAGTATGAATCTGGGTGCGCGCTTGCCACTCGCCGCATCGCCATCGGCAAAATAAATCCATCCGTGGCAAAAGATTTCTTATGGCTCTTTGCTGATTCAAGTGCATCACGCTGTTGCCAGATTCCCCTCTCTGAGCGGGGCGCGAACTGGACGACTCTGATTGCTCACTTTCATTGCATTCACACCCACGACTTCTTTCAACTTTGATCAACAGCTTCTGTTGAGTGAACAGCAAGCAGACAGTTCAAGCTGAGGCATCACCTCGAGGGTAATTTCAGCTGCTTATGCGATCGCGTATTATGTTACTCTTCAGATTATAAGGCCATCTTTCAAGCTAGCTAACGCTAATTAAGGAAAGTCTTTGGAAACAATTGTCATATTTAAGCAATGTCATTTGGTTTTTGTCCCAACTTAACTAGCTAGCTAGCTGTAACAGCGATTGCTCTTGACACAGCTTGGTGGTAACAAGTGTTGCACCGATACCGATACCAGTATCGGGTATCTGCCCGATACCGCGTTAATATGCTCGTACTCGTACTCGTCCACATTTGCCGATACCACGCACCGATACCACTTCATGTAAGACGCAAGGTAACTGCCTGCTCACGGTCGCATAGGCTACAGTATTTTGTTCTATCTGACTTCTATGTCTAGGGGGAGACAGCGAGTTAGAAAAAATACGAGAAAGAGAGCTTTATCGTCATCACATCACATGCGGGCATACGCGCATACACACAAGAGGTGTATAGTAAAGAAGTACATGTAGGCAACTTCGTTACAGTACTTAAGTTTTTTTTTTTGAGGATTTGTACTTGAGTTTTTTTTTTTTTTTACGGGACTTCTTCTCTACTACATTTAAAAGATAAAAAAGTATACTTTTTCTTCATTACTTTCACACTGGCCACTTCACTACACGTTACAAATTAAAATATTCATCATTTAAGGATTATCTGGATGCGGCGTGCTCAAGAAGAACAACGGTGTTCGGCAGGGTATCTTAAGCGTTTTGTGCAGATGTTTCTGCCAGCGGACATGGAGCTGCAAATTTATGCACGCAATTACAATATTCTATCACTAGATGGCACACCCGGATCAGTTATTGAATATTTACAAGCAAGCCGAGCTCGCACAAGCACTTACCCACAATCACACACACACAGACTTAGAATTTTTGAATCTTCTTATTTTACTACAAATATAATTGTAACATATGGTTACCTTAAACATTTTAGTTGTGGTTAAGTTTAATCTTTTTCATTTGTCATTTGTGTAATTGAAATATGGCGTTACCACACACTTTAAGTGATGCCTTGTTTGCTTGGAAAGCTATTATTGACTTTAGTTGGATTGAGAATGCCTATGAATGTGTGAAGAAACTATATGTGCCAATTAATGGTTCCACTGACTTTTTATGAAGTTAGGTGTGTTACCTTGCCTATGCAGCGAGTTTACTTTTCATTTGTCAAGCTTCAGTAATGTTTTGCCTCATTTGATGGCAGTGCTAGTTCAAAGGCTTTTTGTCGGGCCTAAATACAGAAAGATTTTTAGCAGTTAGGCTTAATCCTTTTTTTTTTTTTTTTTTTTTGGAAATGACCATGTGTAAATCGTTTGATATTGGCCTCTTTTAGGCTTGTTATAAAAAGAAAATAAAACCTGTACTCCGAAATTGTCATTGTATTTTCCTGGAAAACATTTCAGAAATATCGGTATCGGTACTCGGTATCGGCAAGTACACAAAATAAAATACTCATACTCGTATCGGTTTTTAAAAAAGTGGTGTCGGTGCATCCCTAGTGGTAACCATAGACTGTATAAAAAGATGGACATGGCACCCAGGTCTGAAAACTGAGGCCAATGCGGAAGTCTCTAAAATTTGCATTCTATTTAATGGCCAGCAGATGGCGACTTCGGTGGTTGCAGAAAGAAGTTCAATGCAATAGAAGTCTATGAGAAAATGACCCTACTTTTCCACCTGATTTATTATTTAAATAATGATTTTCCACTTATTATGTGGTATCAATTGCAAGTTTCAAGTCTCCTTTAATGTATCATGATGTTCATTTTTGTAAGTTATGGTCCTAAATAGACTAGAATAAAAGATAAAGGGTCAGTGACAAATAAGGGTTGACCAGATGACCAATTCAAAAATCTTTCAAAAACGTTTTTTGAAAGCATGCTCCAGGTTTGGTAAAATGTATATTTTGTATCAATGTTGGTATCATGTCAATTGAAGTAACATGTGCATCATTTTTTACAAAAAGAAAGACTGAATGCACTTGAAAATGTCAAGTGGTGTAATCACAAAAAAATGAGGAATATTGAATATTTTATACATCTGGAGTGTATGTAAGTGTACTCATAAAAGTAATTATTTCATTTTAAAATATCACATGACAACAGATTTTATTAAGGTTATCCATTCATTTAAATTTTTTGCATTTTTTAAATACTGAGCAGGGCACAATGCTGAAAACACCTCCGTTTTCTAAATAATCTTTGACAAATTATGCAAAAATTGTGAAAAAGCATGCAATTATACTGCAATAGAGGATGACATTTATTTCACATTAATTAACCTGTGTATGTTTTTTTATTTTTATGAGAAATACTGGTTAAACCAGTTGACGCAAAGTAGTCACACCAACTGAAAAAAAGGTCATTATTAATCGAAGAAATTGGGGGGGGGACTATGTACAAGGCTTGCTTGTATGCAACCGCTTGTTGCCAGATCAGGAGAGAGAGACAGTTTGCAGCTCTCCTCCGAAGCACGCGCCTGTCAGCTTTCGCAAGTCCAGAACGAGGGCGGAGGATACCCGAACATGAGCAAGCATAGAATCTGCCTTACGAGCGCCTGGCTGGCCAACAGGAGATGCTTGAGCAACGAACAAGGCAACCATTTTTAATATCCCTTCCCGGCAGTCCCTTCCCAATTTGCATAGCCACAGCGCTATAGCCAATCGTGCGCTGCCCTGAAGAAGCTGCCAACCACTGCCGGTTGGTACGACAGAGGATTGAACCCGCGCCGTAGTAGTTAAGACTGCTCTTTTGCAGGAAAAAAAAAATTGTGTGTGTGCGTGCGTGTGCTTGCATGTATGTGCGTGTGTGAGAACTACCATTCTGGTCTTTTTGCAAGGTAATTGGCCTTTGATCTGCATTCACTTGTGCTCTGTGACGAGCCAACCTTTCTTTGCTTGAAAGTGGCATCTCATGATAGAAAAAAGGCTCTTTTATATTGTCTTCATTATGAAATAGCAAAAATGTAATGAATTGTATTTAACAGTTGTAAATTTTTAACTTTGTAACATTGCTCCTGTGAATTATTGGAGTTCTCGGTGTTTGAAGCTACTTCTCATGTTCAACAGCTGCTATCAACTTTCACACCATCAATTCTGATACAGTATAAAATTGCATACATATATTACGTTTTATATTGCTTAATATTGTAAGTGAATTGAATAGAAATATGCAATTTAAAACTAAAATGTTCAGAAAACCTAATCTTACAGGACTTTGATAATAAAGTTGATAAATCAAGTGGATAAATCATCACTTTTTCAAAAAATAGAACACTGGACACATGAAAATAGTTCCACATAGTAAATTAGTTCATATTGCATCTTTAATCAGCATAATAAACTGCTGATATTTGACAAAATTGGCCTCTAACAGAAAGGCTTGTAATAGGCGTCAAATGGTGTATCCGGTTATGCCATTTGACATTTCATCTTAAAATCAAATTTGACCGGCATTATCATGGACACTTGTATAAAAACATACCCTTGTTGGGAGCATTTTAATTGTAATTTTTAAAGTAAATACTAATTTTTGTAATTATTATGAATGATCAGTGTTTTTCTGAGGTCATACCATTTGACATGTAAAACTAGGCACACCTGACCATGCTCTTAAAATGTCAAATTATCTCATTTTTTAAAGAGAGTTGCTAACCTTGGCCTGCAGCAGTTAGGCTCATCAGGGGTCCTTTCTAGCAATATAATTTCCTGTCACATGATATGTTGCATAATATTCATGAAATGGCCCCTTGAATGGTGGTTACATCATGTTGACTTCCGGAAGTTGACTTGGTGACCTGAATCCCGAAATTATTATAATATTGAGAACAATAGTACTTCATTACTTTCATTTATCAGTAGATAATTCAAATGTAAGATTATGCCAAACTAGTTGATAGGGTGTTTTATTGAAAATTTAACATTTTTAAGCAAGTCTAATTACTTGGTACAAAGTTTTTACGGTTACACCACATTGACATTTTTGCCTTCATACCCCAGATATTCTCTCAAAATTCATTAAAACCAGAAGTCTTAGACTAGGTCCTTAAAAAAAGAAATGTATGCAAGTCATTTGTACATTTATTTTCAAATTTTAAACCCTTTAAATTTGACCAAACCTTATGGACACAAAAAAATGAGCGTCACGACATTGACCGAAAGCCAGAATATGCTTTAGGAGCGTGGCTATCCTCTAGTCCTCAACAGATACGGTCAGATTCACCCGTAGATCCACTCCTTGCTCCTCCCTGGACCTTCAATTCATGCTCTCATCCAATAGGATTCACATCCGGTTTCAAAATGACAAAATGGCGCTGTTCAAATAGCTAAAATCGAGCCTTCTTAAATGGTGTGCTGAAACTAATGGGTAACGTCAGGGTTGCTTCGTCCATCTTTTTATATATTCTATGGTAGTAATATAGCTAACATCACAAAAATCTAAAGTACAGTTTGAACGCACGAAAGCGCAGCAATCTAACATATCAGAGACGTTCATGCCTATTACAAGTAGCTAAGTAAGTAAAGTTAGGGCAAAACCTAATCATATCACCTAAATATGATGATTATTTACAGAGACTTTCCTCAGTTAATATCAACTAGCCAGCTAGACGGCTGTATAATCTAAAGAGTATAAACATATAAATGTAACTTAATAAGTGATTGCACACAGTATAGCGCAGTATAGCCACCATGATATAGTCGCACGTGCAACACAGTGTTTTGATTGTGCGGCTAAAAAGATTTCTTTGTGGCTAGTACATTATCAGGTTGTTTAGCCACTGTGGCTAAAGCTTAAAAATTAAAAATTAAAAAAAAAAAAAAAATCCTAGAGCACACCCATTGAATCTCTTGCTTCTGACCTCCGTCACATTGGGTTTATACCCAGGGTTGAAAAACAGAGTAGACTGGTGTAGTGGTTCTCAAACTCGGTCCTGGGGGAACACTGTGTATGTAGGTTCTCATTCCAACCACTAATGCAACCCTAGAATTTTAATGTGCTGTTAATTTTTCTTCATTACCCTTTCAAGCAATATTGTCAAACATAGATATGCATGCTATGAAAAGTAAAAGTTTCATATTCACATGATGCATATGGGAAACAGCAGAATAATTCGAGAGAAATTGAAACAGATGTACCAATAATTTTCAAAATATGAGTAGGCTCTTGATTAGTTTAATTATTGATGCATGTTCACTAAATTGAACCATTTGATAATGAGTTAAAAGGCAAGGCAATTGACAATGACTCGCGCCTGTTTTTTATTTATATTGTAGGAAAAAAAATTAATAACTTTAAGTGTGTGCAACAACCTATAGGAGCTCAATAATTAACTTTTGTATGACTTGGATCAGTAAATATATGAGACCTTGTGCAGTTACTTGTATTGCAGCATTATAAACACAATATGGACATGGGGCTTCCATTTCCCATGGCAGGCATTCCATTTCTCTCATAATGTGAAGTTAGAGGGTAAAGAAAATCCAACTAATTAAAACAAATCAACAGCTTAATAGAATTCTAGTGTTGCATTTGTGGTTGCAGTGAAAACCAGCATACACGGTGGTCCCCGAGGACTGAGTTTAAGAATGACTGGACTAGTGGATGGGGGGAAAAATATGCAAACTTTGAACTCAATTATCTTGGCAACGAAAGAAGTTTTCAACAAACTTTTGAGTCAATATATGTAATTAAAAGTTACATTTGGAATTCCTTTGTAAATTTTTAGTTTTTCAAAGTTTGGACCTGCAATACCTTGGGAGGACCTGCAATCTTCAGATTTTAGCAGGTCCTCGGGCCTGCAATGCCTTCAGAGTTTTCGCGGAGACTAATACTACTATTACTGCGGCTGCTACTAGTTATACTGCAACTTCTAGATGTTAGAGCTGCTGCTACTACTATTACTGGAACATTACAGCACATTTTTACTCCATGTCATTGGCATTTATGTTGTGCTACAGGTGTTTTATAGAGACAGCTATTTTGAGATTTGTTTTGAGTTGTTCAGCCTCTGTTTCTCACTTCCTGTTTCCTGTACCCATCTCTTTTTGACAGGTGTGAAGATAAGCCGGAATCACTAGCCCCTGTGCCTGGTTAACGCTGCTTCTCAGAATTCTTCTCCGCACTCCCCCCCAAGCTCAGAGAGGCCTTTTATCTCCTCATACACACAAACACAGCCTGCATCCCACAATGCCATTGGTAGTGTTACGCTCGTCGCCGTTGCTGTGGGCTCGGCTGGCGGCGATGGTGTTTGCATGCGTGGCGTTCAGCGTGGCCATACACGGGGCGTCGCTCCACCACGGGACCGGGGACTGGTGCCTGTTCTGCTGGGGGTTCAGCTTCGTCGGGACCCTCCTGGTGATCCTGATTGAGGCCTTCGGCCTTCAGGCTCGCTCGCCCGTCTCCTGGAAGAACTTCCCCATCACCTTCGCCTGCTACGCCTCTCTGCTCTGCCTGTCCGCCTCCATCATCTTCCCCCTGTACTTCCTCAAGGGCTACCCGGGTCGCGGCAGCGAGCACGACTACCGCATCGTGGCCACTGTCTTCTCCTGTCTGGCCACCGTGGCCTACCTGTCAGAGGTGAGCATCAGTAAGGCGCGACCGGGCGAGGTAGCCGGATACATGGCCACTGTGCCGGGCCTGCTGAAGGTGTGCGAGACCTTCGTCGCCTGCGTCATTTTCGTCTTCATCAGCGAGCCGGTGTCGTACGACAGGCACGATGCGCTCAAGTGGTGCCTGGCGGTTTACTGTGTCTGCTTCATCCTGTCGGCGGCCATCATCGTGCTCTGCGTCGGGGAGTGCACGGGCTGCCTTCCCTTCCCGTTCGCCCGCTTCTTGTCCGCCTACGCCCTGCTCGCCGTGATCATGTACCTGTCTGCCTCCATCATCTGGCCCGTCTTCCAGTTTGACAGCAAGCACAGCCGGCAAACCCGTCGGCCCTCCTACTGCGGCTCGGGCCCAGGGCTTTGCGACTGGGACAAGCTCGTCGCCGTAGCCGTGCTCACCGTCGTCAATTTCTTGCTCTACCTGGCCGACCTAATCTACTCTGCCCGCCTGGTGTTTGTTACCGTGTGAGGTGTCATAGGATGGGGCGGGGGGGTCAGGGGAGGGGAAAAAATGATTGGTCTTCCTTTAGCTCCTCCCCTTCAAAGATCTTTGCTGTTTAAGAAAAAAAAATTTGGAGCATCTTTGGTGCGTTGTCACATGATGCATCACTTCACCGCTTGCCTCAGAAGTATTATCAGGTATTTTAGTAAAGGTATTATGAGGTATTATATGATAGTTAAATGCTCTAACCGCTGGAGGAAATTTCTGCTTTTGCTGTGTCGTTGTAGCCTGGTGCATCTGAATTCTGAGAGTTTTGTTAGCGGGGAAACCCCTCCCACTAATTTTACAGACCAGGTGCACGGCTCTATATTATTTTATCAGCCTTTAAAGCTTTTCAGCTACAGTAGTTGGAAAGGGGTTTAGCGGTGTTCCGTCAGTGAATATCCCAGCCCAGTGAAACAGAATGCTGCATACTCACGTTGCTGGTCTGAATCCTTTGTTATTAAGCCAGTATTAAGTCAGTAAGATGGATGGAAAACGGGAGCTGAGTACTCGGTGCAAGGAGCTGCGATGCCAGTCTGGACAGCTCTTAGAACTCATGTTTACTGTCTTTGGAAGAATTGCTTTCACTTACATATTTGTGATCTTACACCTAAAAGCATAAAACTAAGATTTAGCTTATTGGACTGGATAGCTGCTCTTTCATTACTTACTAAATTTGCTATTAGAGTTTTTTTTTTTTTTTTTTCCGTTGTTTAACCAATTTGAAATGCAAAATGCTGGGTGATCAAGAAATCAGTCTGGTGGCCTGGATCATGCCCTCCCCTGTAAAAAAAAAATGTAACTGTGGATGACTCCCTAAAGAATGCAGACTCAGCCCCTCCCCCAGAAGCAAGACAGACTTTGGGCCAAAATTCCGTTTGCAAAACACAGCCAACAGACTGAAGGAAAGCCGAAGACCGCGGCGGCGACTGAGAGAAAGGAAAGTGTTTGTGTAAGCAGTGTTCAGCTGTCAGTGATACGAAGATCATATGAAGTGTTTTCAAAATGACTGAAGTTACTGTATGAGTCTGAATTTTTGTCATTTTCATTCATTCCAACTGATTTCCCTAAAAAAAGTATTTGTTTTTTTTTATTATTTAGGTTTATTGTAACTCGTTCAGATTTTACATGGTGTTTTTTTAAACATGGGAATAATGATTTGAAAATGACCGAAAGTGGTCGACTCCTTTTTTATTGCTTGTATTGCTGTAACCCCAAGTGCCTTTACCGTGTTTATTCCTTTCAAGGAGAAATAACCAGCTAGCTAAACTGCTGTTTACGTTCAGAGCGTACATATAATAGTCTGCGTTTAGGTTTTATTGATGTGATTATTTGCCCTGGGTCTGTTGCAAAGCTAGATTGTTAAGAGTTGGACATCTGGGCCATGTAAAAACTGGAAAATGTCGTACTTACTTCAGTCCATGTTCCAGATATGCAAATTTTCTGGGTTTAACTCATTGTGGTTTTCCAGCTAACTCAGTAATCCTGCTTTGTGAAAAAGGCCTGTACTGTTCACCAGTGTTATTTTTGGCTTATTAGATTATTGGTTGTAAAAACTGAAGCTGAGACCTAGAAAGTGATGGAGAGTGTTTTTACAGCCAGTGTTTTTTTCCCATCTTGTTCATTAGTTTTTATTTCTACTCAGTTTTGAATTTGGGTTCAGTTCTGCTTCTGTTGTTTTGAACAGCCATGCCCTTTTCATTTTTGTATGATCTTGTATTAGTTACTGGAGCTTAATTCATATTTTATTAATAAAAACTCCATTCTAGCTGCCTTACCAGTAGACATATTGACAGAAAATTCACTCATTCATTGCATTAGTGTGTTTTATAATATATATAAACTACTGTGCATTTTAATTTACTGAAGTTAATATGTTTTTAAGATCGCTTGTACTTTATGTCAACTAATATGACCTGTAGCCACTATTATAAGATCATATTGTCAAGTCAGTCCCATCTTTCAAGCCAAGTGCTAAGTTTGTGACGATCTACTAATATTACCATGGTGACTTTTAAATTTGGTGAAAAGGTTTGGAACAATGAGCTATTTTTAATGCATTTCAGACAACCCCTGATCCTTTCGCTCATTCTTTTGACATTGGGCCATTGTCCATGGAGTTAACAGCTGGTAAGGTTTAATCACCATTTTCTTGAGCATATTAATATTCGTATTCAGAGTGAGTTGAATTGACCCAGGAGATTATTGCCACCTAGTGGCTGCAAATGCCTAAAAGCAGTTGGGGGCAGCTAGCAGGTCATGCTGGTTTCCAATTCATTTTATTATTTTTAGCTCGATAAGCAAGTACTTCCCCAACCTTCAATTCCTCTTTGGCCCAAGATCATCTCAGTCATACGTTTGTCTCTCTGTGTTACAGCATTACTCAGAATTCCTCCTGCATTGCTTGCCTCACTGTGTCAATTTCCATTCGCCTCATGGATAAGACTTCACAGGAGTTGAGAAATATGTCTAGGTTGAATTTAACACATGCTAAAAAAAAAAAAGATAATTGATATTTATGTCTTTATATGAACATCCTTGATGGAAAAGTAGGCGGTACGCTGAAAAAATATACAAGGTCCATCTGTGTATAGCTTTAGTGTAGCTTGAGTAACGCTAGCCTTTAAATGCTGATACCATGAGCACCATGCGCTATTAAATGTTTAAAATGCTAATTAGCTATGAGAGACGCCACTTCCCTTCAGCGCTTGCCTTTCAGTGCTAATGAGATAAGGGCACCACTTTTAATAGAAAGGTTAAATAGATGTGTAATTTTTAAAATCCAACTCCAAGGCCGTGTCCCTGTCTACTCCCTGGGCCCCATGGTCTTACCTCCTCAGATGCAATAAAGGAAACAGAAAGTGCTAAGTGTTTTTACTAATGGCCTCCGTCTGTTGCCTGCAGACCTGCATCATGGGCTGGCTTTGAGACAAACAGACAGGGATTATTGCCCTTAAAAATTCATTTTTTTGGTGGCATTGTACAAAGCATTGAGTCCTGTTTCATTGCAAATTACACCTGAAGTGCTCTCAAAACCTTAATGGAAGTGATTTGACTTGACGGACTATGGAGACGGGTCGAGAAATTCAACCAGCAGTGATGACCCAGTGTGAGGCTGTGACTGTTGTAATATCCTCTCTCCGCATCTGTGTGCAGCTGTTATACGGAATATATTGCGCCTTTAATAAAAGAACACAGCTTCTTTCCTCTACTGAATTTTGTGTATTCCTGCTCACAGGTGCTACTCAGAAGTTACACGCCATCTCACATTACATTACACAACATGACCCAATATCACTGTATCACAACATTAGTACACAGTATGATGCATAGTATTCAAGTAGCTACAATAAATAACCGCATCATATTACATCACATGACAAAATATCACATGACGCTTCAGGGCATTACAGCACAAAATACATCACATTGCGCTAGAGTACATCACACAATGACACATTGCGTTACATGAGGCTACATTACTGGATAACATGGTTTTGCTTTCATTTAGCAAAGTTTCTGATCCAGACCATTTTACAGAGCGAAGGGAAATATTTACACGACCACGTAAATCTTTCCGTGCATAACCAAGACTACTTCAACCAAGTATGGAACAGTGGTGCCACACTGCCTGTGAGGAAACTTGACTTTGCACACACAACCTCACGCGGTACAGAGCTTTAATACACAAACCTACATGGGCAGAAAACTGAATTACACAACCTCACGCATGCCAATAGAGTAATAATACTCAAGCTCAAAGAGGTTTACACAACTCTAATTCACAGTCACGCACAGGTCTTCACAACTGGAGCAAACAGTCTCACAGATGTCAGCGGACATTGCACGCATCACCACACACAGGTCTTCACAACTCCTCGCTGAGCGCAGGGGCACCCCAAGTGCACCAATAACACCCAACATTTTACTGCGTTTTAATCTCACACAGGCCCGTACAACTTTTGACATTTAACCTAACAGAAGTCAACACTACATCAACATACACCAAACTAATACAGAACCTCATGCAGAAACATAACTACTGCTCATCCTGAAACACACAACACACAATATTTTTAATTACAGTGCCGTTAAAAAGTATTTGCCCCCTTCCTGATCTCTTATTTTTTTGCATATTTGTCACACTTAAATGTTTCAGATCATCAAGCAAATTTTAGTATTTGACAAAGATAACCAGAGTAAATACAAAGTGCAGTTTTTTGATGATTTCACTTATTAAGGGGAAAAAGCTATCCAAACCTACCTGGCCCGGTGTGAAAAAGTAATTGCCCCCTAAACCTAATAACTGGTTGTGCCACCCTCGGCGACAACAACTGCAGTCAAACATTTGCGATAACTGGCAATGAGTCTTTCACATCCCTGCGGAAGAATTTTCGCCCACTGCTCTTTGCAGAATGGTTTTTATTCAGCTACAGTGGAGGGTTTTTGAGCATGAACGGCCTGTTAAAGGTCATGCCACAATATCTCAATCAGATTTAAGTGCAGATTTCGACTAGGCCACTCCAAAATCTTCATTTTCTTTTTTTTTAAGCCATTCAGAGGTGGACTTGCTGGTGTGTTTCCGATCATTGTCCTGCTGCATAACCCAAATGTGTTTGAGTGAGGTCCGGAACCGATGGTTGGACATTCTCCTTCAGGATTTTCTGGTAGAGAGCAGAATTCATAGTTCCATCAATTGCGGCGAGTCGTCCAGGTCCTGAAGCAGCAAAGCAGCCCCAAACCATCACACTACCACCACCATGTTTGACTTTTGGTATGATGTTCTTTATATGAAATGCTGCGTTAGTTTTACCCAGATGTAACGGGACGCACACCTTCCAAAAAGTTCAACTTTTGTCTCGCCAGTCCACAGAATATTTTCCCAAAAGTCTTGGGGATCATCAAGATGTATTTTGGCAAATGTGAGACGAACCTTTGTGTTCTTTTTGGTCAGCAGTGGTTTTCGCTTTGGAACTCTCCTATGGATGCCATTTTTGCCCAGTATCTATCTTATTGTTGAATCATGAACACTGACTTTAACTGAAGCAAGTAACGCCTGCAGTTCTTTAGATGTTGTTCTTGGTTCTTTTGTGACCTCCTGAGTTGTCGATGCGCTCTTGGAGTCATTTTGGTAGGCCGGCCACTCCTGGGAAGGTTCACCACTGTTCCAAGTTTTCTCCATTTGTGGATAATGGCTGGAGTCCCAAAGCCTTAGAAATGGCTTTGTAACCCTTTCCAGACTGATAGATGTCAAAACTTTTTTTCTCACCCATTCTTGAATTTCTTTAGTTCGCGGCATGATGTATTGCTTTTTGAGATCTTTTAGCCTACTTCACTTTATCAGACAGGTTCTTTTTAAGTGATTTCTGGATTTAACAGGTCTGGCAATAATCAGGCCTGGGTGTGGCGAGTGAAATTGAATTTAAAAAATGTGGTTAATCACAGTTAATTCATAATTTAACAAGCAGGGGCAATTACTTTTTCACATAGGGCCAGGTAGGTTTGGATAGCTTTTTCCCCTTAATAAATGAAATGATCATTTTAAAACTGCATTTTGTATTTACTCAGGTTATCTTTGTCTAATATTGAAATTTGATGATGTGAAACATTTAAGTGCGACAATTATGCAAAAATATAAGAAATCAGGAAGGGGGCAAATACTTTTTCACGGCACTGTATTTAACATGTTTTCAGGTAATGGAAAGTCCAGGCATCCAGTTGGGTAGTTATTGAATTCTCTGCTCAAGTGTGTATGTGTCACACCCATTCTTTCAGCAACACTACACCCCTCAGTTGCTCCCACAGGAGTCTAAATAAAAATGGAGTCCATCAGTTTTCTGTTAGCAGCCATTTTAAAAGCAGCATGTGGCTGTCAAGGCAAACAGAAAAATGACAGCAGCTGGCTATTTTGTGAGTCAGGCTCAGTTCTTCCATCCATTATCCTACCCTCTTATTCCTGGTTCAGTTCCCAGGAGGCCAGGACCCTTTCCCAGCATGCAATGGAACAGAGGCAGGAACACACCCACAACATCTTGCCTGTCCATCACAGGGGGCACACACACACACACACACACACACACACACACACACACACACACAGTCTCCAGCCCTGTTCCTGGAGAGCTACCATCCTGAAGGCTTTCATTCAAGCCAAAGCGAGGCACACTTCATTTCCCAGTTAGAGATCTTGATGAGCAGCAAATTAGCCAAATCCAGTGTGCTGAATTAGGACTGGAGTAAAAGCCCACAGGTCGGTAGCTCTTCGGGAACAAGGTGGGATCCCATTGACTTTGAGCCACTGATCAGCCTGATATTCATGTTTTTGGACTGTGGGAGAAAACTAAAGAATGTGGAGAACACCGAGGCGAACATGCGGAAAACATGCAAACGCCACACAGAAAGACCCCCGGTAGGATTGGAACCCACAACCATTTCACTGTGAGGCGACGGTACTCCTGTCTGCGCCAATCTGGGCATAAATCTGTTGCTGTCGAAGGCCAGAGCAGCTGGTGATGCAAACTCGGTTTTAAATGCCTTCAGGGTGTGAATCTCTTCTTGTGATTTTTCCTGTGCTTGCTCCAAGTTTTTACTACCGGGGCATTAGGCTGAATATAAGAACTTTATTTTTGAAAAGTACTTAAAATATCCCATGTGAATTTGGCCCTATTTGTCCTCCTGTATGTATTCACGACTCAGAGTCGACTTCATCCTGGACATTTTACTGTTCGTATATATGATTCATGAAGCATACCGCGCGTGCGGTTTTCTGAAGTGTACACATTTTCCATGAAGAGCGCATAAAATTTTCGGAGAAGAGTGCTTGTGATATTCTGTAAAGAGTATTTTTCCACAGATGTGCCTGCGGGAGACTCAGAGGAAATTCCTGAAGAGACTCCGGATGCAGCAGCTGTGTCATCCGCAAGAGACAATGAGCTCAGAGCGAGCGCCACAATTCATTGGACAATGAAAAATTTTTATTTTGGTCTTGCGTTTGAATTTGAAATGATAAAATGACAATGAAATTGAAGTGCATACTCCTAGCTTAAATCAGAGTGTGTCTTCATCCAAATCTGATAACTAAACCATGTAGAAATGACTTCTCCTTTTGTACACAGCCCTCTATTTTTGGGCTCGCGTAAAACATCGGTCGATTGAACATTATCCCGTTTGCGCAGATATAGATGCCGGCGTCCATAAATTCTGAAATTTAATTCGTAAATAATTTTTTAATTGAATTTCCAAATGTCTAAATAGGCTCATGCCTAAATAGGCTCATGCATAACAGGAAAAATTGGCATTATTTGTATTCTGCGCAAAGGGGTGAAGTAGAATCAGTCATGTTTAATATTTGGTCGCATATCCGTCACATAAAATGAGAGCCTGAAGTCTGTGACACATAGATATCACCAGACACTGAGTATCTTCTCTGGTGATGCTCCGCCAGGCCTGTATGGCGGCCATCTTCAGTTCCTGCTTGTTTCAGGGACTTCTTGCCTTCCGTCGCCTCATCAGCAGGTAAAATACATGTTCAGTCAGCCTCAGACTGGTAATTGACTCCACCAACAGAAGCGAAATTGCTAAAAAAAAATGTATCACTGTCCCATTAATTATGGTGGTCATAGTATATTTTACTCAGCTGCCCTATCTTTTCTGCCCATTTATTCTTGCTCTTATCTCTACTCACTGGAAGTACCACATACGAAATTTTAGATTGTCACGCTCTGGCACCCAAAGATGTTAATAGGGCGGCAGGGCAAGGACTGGAGATGAGGACCCAAATGCAGGGATGTGGATTTTATTAAATAAAGGATGTGAACATAACAAAAACAAATACAAAACTTCAAGGAGACCTGAAAGGGGAGTTCACTAAACAAAGAGGAGAGCAGACTAAGGCTACCTGCCCAAGACGGGTGAAACTAGGCTTTGAATAAGAAAGGGGCTCATGCTTAACTAAAGAGTAAGAGGCAGTATCATTAACTGAAAGAAACAGAAGGATAATTGAATAATTAACTGAAGGCAGGTAGTTAGGGATTGGAATGCTAGAGGGGGAGGGGCATTACAAAGAGTAATGTCAGATACAGACCGTTACCGGTGAGGCAGATGTGTGGCAGTTTGGGTGAGGTAGTTTCACAGGCCAAACCATCAAATTAAAAAAAAAGCTGTAGCAAAGGAAGGTAACGCCCCTTCTCAACAGAAGTTAAATTTGGACAAGCCTCTATTCCCTCCTCCACCACACCAGGGCCAAAGTGGGTAAAATTCCACCTGTTTTTGACTTACAGAAAACCTTATAAATGCCAAGAAAACAGTTCAAAGCTTTTTTGAAACTGGTGAACTGGGTTTTTATGACCAAACAGTCATTGTTTATCAAATTCCAGAATCTAACGCTTATTTTCAACGACTTAACGAGTACAAAGAATCAAAAAAATCAAGAATCGAAATTCACATTTAAGAGATTTTTTTTGTTGCGAACAGGTGTGGAGGAGATGATGTATAAACTATATTTTATTTCCCAAATATGTTTAAAAAAAACAAGCTGGAATCTCTAACCATTCAAATGCTTTGGAAGTCTGAAAAAAAATAAGAAGAGCCCATATTAGCATGTTTTTTAATAAAGTATCTTACAAAGCCCTGCATCTCAAACACAATATAGACCAGGAATGTGGTTCAATGCTTTTTTTTTTTTTTTTTTTTTTTAAACTACAGAAGTGCACTAAAGTAAACCCTGCAACACTGTTCTTACAGCTCAGAGGTATTGAGGCTGAAGTGGTTGCGACGGAAAGGAGTCTCTGTCCTGATGGAGGGACCTGATCAATCTTTGCGCTTAAGAACAGGGATATTTACAAAGGGGTGAAAAATAGGCGACTGAACAAACCCCGACAGCCGAGCCATTTCAGGCCTCAGTCTGGGCTTTATTCCAGCGTGCCAGTAAAGAGCTCGGTGATTGGCTGTTGTCCAACTCCGGCCCTAAAACCACACTGGGTTCCCAGTCTCAGTCAGGTCGCTGAGACAGCCCATTAATGTCCTCACCAATCAAAAACGTACGCAGAAATTGAAGCTGAACTACCACTACCACAACCACAGCCAGTACTAAAACAACGTAACCTTCCTCTTCAACTGCTGTGTCCTCCATCTGCATGACATTACAAGCATTAAGCAGGCACTCCCATTCAGAGTAAATGGCATCACTAAGTGCACCAGCAGTTAGGCACTGTCTGAGAAACCCAGGAGGACGATAAATCTAACACTGTAAATATGCTGAGTGAGGAGGAGTTGCGGATATCTATTTTTTGAGTGTTGCGAGGCACTCAGGCCTGGTTAAATGGCAAAACCCTCCTCGCCCTGTGTCTCCTAACAGCCCTGTGCGCAGGCAGCAGTGAGGGACGCCGAGAGGACGTTTACTGAGCTCACCTGCACCATTGAGAGCTGATCTGAGACCAGTTAATAACTGAAGTGAGTGAGCTGTAGAGAGCCCTGGAGATGGCTGAGCTGGGGTGGAGATGAGAAAATGGAGTGGCTTTCGCTCACAGAGGACTCGTTATGGTCTCATACTTCTCACGCCTTTCTTCCTTTCCTTGATTCCTAGCTCCACCCACTTGGAGAAACAGGGAAAGGAAGAGTCTGATGACGGGATTAGAGAACTGAAAAAAGTGAGTTAGGATAATGGAAGGTCTTCATTCCTTTAAACGTCAGCTGAGGCCGCGTCAATCACAGATGTGCGACAGATGGGGGAGATGGGTTTTCCCATTTAAACGTCACGTTCAAATATAACACTGTAATTCCGTGAAATGATGGGGCTTCTGTTCCCCAGCGCAAGTTAATATTTGGGAAACTCCTGACAGTTCTAACCATTTAACCGATCGATTTGCCAGGTCAGCGGGGGTACAAATAGGCAAGAGTTACATCCGAATACTCAAGAAAATCAGTCTTAGAATCAGTGGCGGTCGGTGGACGGAAAACTGGGGGGGCGGGAAACATCCCTTGAAACGGATGAGATTAGTGACCCGATTTCAATCATTGTTCTTGGTCAACATGTTAGTTTCCCTTATGATGAAATGTTTAGGCGAGTGAATAGTAAATTCTATAAAATGTTTAATTCACATGCCTTAATAGGCAACTCTTCACGAAAAAACACACTGTGGATTTTCCGCGTTAAATTTTGTCACATCCTAAGCGAGTCGTCAAACCTGTGCGTAATGATTGTTTAATTGAAAAAGATTGAAATGCGCTCTTTTTTGCATTCAACTGATGCGTTTGATTTCTCGTCTTAACGAAGACAATTAGCTACACCTGAGAGGGGAGAGTTCAAGTGTCTTTTACCAGGGAAATTGACTGAAAACAGATCAAGACTAATAAGCACTTTAAAGACATGTTTATCGCCCTCCTTGTTCTCTGTCCACCGCCCGCCACTGCAGAATGAATCCTCTTCTTTCTTTTGTTAACATCACTGTCCCTCCGACAAGACTCAATACAGCACATGTACACTAGTTACCAAACCTACCGAAAAATCTAATTTTGGCATTGTTTTTCCAGGGGTCGCTCAAGATAAATAATCCGTTTAAAAAGTCTGGGCACTTCTCTGGTAAGAAAGGATGTTATTTTTTCGATATTACATGGCTTTACTGAATACTTGATTCTGATTGGTCAATCATGACATTCTATGGTCTGTTATTTCAAAATAGCGGACAGACTGTTGCCATGGTGTCAACTGCAATGCTCTGACAAGAAGAAATTTATTAAAGAGATGAATTAGGACAAAAACATCAACAACCTTTCCAAATAAGTTCCATTCACCGTGTCTCCCTTCACCATCAATGGCAATGTTCAGATTAATGTAAATTATAACACGAAGTTGGCAAATCTTAAGGTTTCAGAGTCTATTCCCACAGACTATTTTTAGCAGAGGCAATAAAATCATTTATGAATCAAAATTTTGTGTCAAATTATTGATTTTCTTTAGTGAACAGCAAGCCATGTAATAAGCGAGATAATGTACAGCAATCAGGTCAGTAATACAGGTGAGTAATACATTGTGTATTTCAAGACCCGTTCGCGAACATCACCCTGTCAGTGTTTATTTCGCAATAATGACTTGCGTGCTGTACATTATCCCTTATATATTAATTCTTACTCGTAGTTAATGGCAGAAAAACCAATGCAGGAGACAAATGAATAGTCAAAGCACTCGTATGGTTTATTTTGAAAAATGGATGAAAAACTTTATTTAGTAAAATATATGGGACTGGATATCTATACATGGTCTGAGAAGGGAGGTGCTCTCAGGAATGTAATTCTGCCTACAGAAGTCTCCCATTATCAAATATAATGCGCAATATAAGGTAAAACAGGAGCTATGTGACGCTGATGCGGCGACAGCGTCAGGGTCGGCTGTGTGTCCGTGCGAATGAGGTGATGTCTTCGCCAATGAATTCGCTCACTGCGGAGACACAAAACAAACCCGTGTTACAGTCAGTCAATCATCAGCCAGACTATAAATCGATCATTCATCACTCAGCCTATCAATCAAACAAGTCAATGAGTCTCTCACTTCGACAACTTATCAGCGGCCCCGTTTACACCTGGTATTAAAATGCGTTTTTTGTGATCGGAATGCAATCGGATAGTGCTTGACCACATACATTTACACCTGGTATAAACATGTGTCTCCAGCGTCTACATTACAATCCGTCCCGCTGATGTCACATCCTTTGTCTCCCCTCTCTTAAAGTGGCGCACCTCTCTTGCCGTAAAAATTGGTAAATAAGACCCACCTTTAATTCAATATTTTTCAATTAAAAATGCATTGCGTCTTATAAACTGGTGCGTCCTAAGCACCAGTAAAATGCTGAGAGGGGTAAAGGAGGATGTTCCAACGCGTACCCAGGAGAGGGCGCTGTGAGCTAGACCTTGCCCGTGTGTCCGAGAGCTTGGTTTTCAGTCTTTCCGGTCTCTCAAGAGCCGGAAGCTGCGTAGCCCACCGCAACATAGCGAAAACTTCTAGGAAGAGCAATACAGCTGCACAAAAACTTCACGTCGTGGACTGTGCCGAACAAAATGGAAATCACCATTTTGTTTAAAGTAAATTGAAATAGTTTGGAACAACTTGTTCACGCATTTTTATAAATGAATAGCTATAATAACACAGTCTTTGATGAAACCCTTTTTACCAAGGGGACACCCCACAAAATATACTGCGTCTTACATACCAATGCGACTTACCTACTGAGTTTTACTGTATTTGTTTCCACCCACGGAGCTGTTGTATGCGGATTGGAGACACATTGCATTTAAACTTGTGTTCAAAGTGGCTAAAATCCGTTCTTCACCACCCTCAGAAGTGGTTTGAAAGATCGGATCACAATCCGTCCTCAATGTATCTTGAGTGCATTTACACCTGTACTTTCATGTGGTCAAGCGCTACCCAATTGCAATCCGATCACAAAATATAGGGCACTGGCAGCCCTAGAAGGTCCTGCTGTTAAGATAAGCAAAATGTCGAAGTTTTTGTTGATGGACGCACGCATGGACGGACACACGCAAGGATGGAGCCCGATACCATAGCTCCCGTGCTACTCGGGTGGCGGGAGCTAATTAGGAGCCTGTAACTGAAAATGTTGATTCGATAAAGCAAATTGTCTAAGTTTTTGGTGATATTTTTAGGCCAGTGACCTTGAAAAAATAGGCCAAGGTCACCTTTAGGCATGTCATTTGTAGGACTTTATGAGATGCATGTCCAGTAAAAATTAGGAGCCTGTAACTGAAATAGTTGATGAGATAAAGCAAATTGTCGAAATTTTTGGTGATATGTTTAGGCCAGTGACCTTGAAAAAATAGGCCAAGGTCACCTTTAGGCATGTCATTTGTAGGCCGTTATGAGATGCATGTCCAGTAAAAATTAGGAGCCTGTAACTGAAATAGTTGATGAGATAAAGCAAAATGTTGAAATTTTTGGTGATATGTTTAGGCCATTGACCTTGAAAAAATAGGCCAAGGACACCTTTAGGCACGTAATTTGTCGGCCGTTATGAGATGCATGTCCAGTAAAAATTAGGAGCCTGTAACTAAAACAGTTAATAAGATAAAGCACAATGTGTCGACGGACGCACGCACGCATGCACACACGGACGGAGCCCGATACCATAGCTCCCGCGCCCGCTTGGAGGCGGGAGCTACTTAGGATCCTGTAACTGAAATAGTTGATGAGATAAAGCAAAATGTCGAAGTTTTTGGTGATATCTTTAGGCCAGTGACCTTGAAAAAGTAGGCTAAGGTCACCTTTAGGCAGGTCATTTGTAGGCCTCTATGAGATGCATGTCCAGTAAAAATTAGGAGGCTGTAACTGAAATAGTTGATGAGATAAAGGAAAATGTCAAAGTTTTGGTGATATTTTTAGGCCAGTGACCTTGAAAAATAGGCCAAGGTCACCTTTAGGCATGTCATTTGTAGGCCTTTATGAGATGCATGTCCAGTAAAAATTAGGAGCCTGTAACTGAAATAGTTGATGAGATAAAGCCAAATGTGTTGAGGGACGCGCGCATGCACGCACGCACACACGCACGCACGCACGAACGGAGCCCGATGCCATAGCTCCCGCACCGCGAGTGGCGGGAGCTAAAAAAAAAACACATTTTAATACCAGTTGTAAATGGGGCCACTGTGTCAGACACTCAATCTAGTAATCAATAAATCAATCAATCAATAAATCCAACATGCAGTCAATCACTCAATCAACCAGTCACTCTATCAATCAATCCTACAAGAAATCAATCACTTAGTCATTCAATCAGTTGAACAAATAATCATTCAACCAATCTACCAGGAGCCAATCAATTAGACTCAAAATAAGTTTATCTAACATTAAAACAATCAGCAAAACAGTAATCTAGCACGCCCATGAGGCAACCGATTCATTGGGCAAATATGCTGGTCTAAAAAGGTCATCTATCAGCCAAAAGGCCACCAATTCATCAATATTTGTACAGGCTACAATTTTCTACAAACAGTTTTCAAATACAAACCCCAATTCCAATGAAGTTTGGATGTTGTGTACAAGGTGAATAAAAACAGAATACAATGATTTGCAAATCCTTTTTGACCTATATTCAATTGAGTACACTCCAAAGACGAGATATTTAATGTTAAAACTGATAAACTTTATTGTGTTTTTGGAAATATTCACTCATTTTGAATTTGATGCCTGCAACACATTCCAAAAAAGCTGGGACAGAGGCAACAAAAGACTGGGAAAGTTGAGATATGCTCAATAACACCTGTTTGGAACATTCCACAGGTGAACAGGTTAATTGGAAACAGGTGAGTGTCATGACTAGGTATAAAAGGAGCGCCCCCGAAAGGGTCAGCTGTTCACAAGCAAGGATGGGGCGAGGTTCACCACTTTGTGCACAACTGCCTGAGCAAATAGTCCAACAGTTTAAGAACCACGTTTCTCAACATGCAATTGCAAGGAATTTAGGGATTTCAATCCTCATCTACAGTCCATAACATCATCAAAAGATTCAGAAAATCCGGAGAAATCTCTACATGTAAGCGGCAAGGCCGAAAACCAACACTGAATGCCCGTGACCATCGGTTCCTCAAGCGGCACTGCATTTAAAACCAACATCATTCTGTAGAGAATATTACCATGTGGGCTCAGGAACACTTTGTAAAACCATTGTCAGTTAACACAGTTCATTGCTACATCTAACAAGTGCAAGTTAAAACTCTACCATGTAAAGCGAAAGCCATCAACAACGCCCAGAAACGCTGCCGGCTTCCCTGGGCTCGAGCTCATCTGAGATGGACTGACGCAAAGTGGAAAAATATGCTATGGTCTGACGAGTCCACATTTCAAATTGTTTTTGGAAATCATGGACGTCGCATCCTCCGGACTAAAGAGGAAAAGGACCATCCAGATTGTTATCAGCGCTAAGTGAAAAGCCAGCATCTGTGATGGTATGGGGATGTGTTAGTGCCCATGGCATGGGTAACTTGCACATCTGTGAACGCACCATTAATGCTGAAAGGCACATACAGGTTTTGGAGCAACATATGCTGCCATCCAAGCGACGTCCTTTTCAGGGACATCCCTCCTTATTTCAGCAAGACAATGCCAAGCCACATTCTGCACGTGTTACAACAGTGTGGCTTCGTATTAAAAGAGTGTGGGTAATAGACTGGCCTGCCTGTCTCCCATTGAAAATATGTGGCGAATTATTAAGCGCAAAATACAACAATGGAGACCCCGGACTGTTGAGCAACTGAAGTCGTACATCAAGCAAGAATGGGAAAGAATTACGCCTACAAAGCTTCTACAATTAGTCTCCTCAGTTCCCAAACGCTTATAGAGGGTTGTTAAAAGGAAAGATGATGCAACACAGTGGTAAACATGCCCCTGTCCCAGCTTTTTTGGAACATGTTGCAGGCATTAAATTCAAAATGAGTGAATATTTCCCAAAAAACAATCATGTTTACCAGTTTGAACATTAAATATCTTGTCTTTGTAGTGTACTCAATTCAATATAAGTCGAAAAGGATTTGCAAATCATTGTATTCTGTTTTTATTCACGTTTTACATAACGTTAGCCTGGAATCCATCCATATCAAGTGCTGGTCACTCCCAACGGTCACTCACTGATATGTCTGGCCTCAGTCGGTAGGCTAGCGTTTGACTTTCAAATATTCGCACAAAATCCATACGAGATCTGTGATTGGCTCACAGTCGAGAGGGTGCCCCGCCCCTTTAGATAGACTTGCGGCGGGTCCTGAATGAATTGATTCCAATGGGGAGAAGTGAATGTGAGCACAGATTATCACCGATTATTTTGCCCTATTGTCACAGAATTAAATACTGGACTTATTTTTCACAGGCCACATATCTTCCAAACATTCTGGTGCTGCAATGGCATTTTTAAGACCAACAGATCAGGAGAAAATGAACTTTGTTCGAGACCTGTGTCTCTCTCAGCAGTGGTCACGTAACATCTGGCAATACAGAAATACAGTATGGACTGCGGCAAACTACGAATTAAACTTTCAAACTGAAATAATGCTTGTGTTTATATGTTCAGTGATACTGTTATTGCCATCGATGTTTAATCATTTTTAAAGGGAAAAGGAATATATTTGATCACTATGATCTTGTACTGGATTGATATCAGATATTAAACAAGCGGGGAAAAGCGGTAAAATAAGCGTTGGCCATCCATGTTAAAAATGCCGAAACGTTGTGCAGCAATAGGTTGCAATAATAGGAACTAGCTATCCATCTTCTCTTTTCTGAAGAAAGTAGACAGGCAAGGAATAAATTAGAAACTGTCATATAACATACCAGCTTTATAGGCTTAACCTAGCCGATGCAATCATGCCCTTCAAGCTATAGCTAATGCCAATTACAATGAAATGCGTTACGTAATTTGAGTATTATTTAATTTAGCCTTTATTATACCGGGGAATCCCACTGAAATAAACAAAATGCAGATATGGCCAAACATTATCCTGTTCAAAACCTAACAACTATTCCATGAGTAAACGCAAGCAAGCCACAATCTAATTTTTAAGCTCATGTCAAATAACATTAACGAATGCCATAGCTGGCCAGCTAACTCATATTCGTAATGCTGAGTACAGCTGTTAGTTGTGTTGTAAAATGCATGATGTAGCAAAGTAAAAGGAAATATACACGCAACATGCAGATATAAGATAGATACTTGTCCACATTTAATTGCTCGCCTACTTAGCCACCACTTCTAACAACAAGATGCGACGGATAACCCGGTCAGCATTCATTCTGCAAATGGCGCCGCACAATTGGTGGTTCTCGCCAAAAGGTCACCCAATCAGCCAAGAGTAGAAAGCATGAATATTTATATATCCAGTTCATTAGTGATGTAAGGGCTAAACTCTGGCCTACCGACTGAGGCCACACTATATCAGTGAGTGACCGTTGGGAGCGACCAAAGCTTGATATGGATGGATTCCAGGCTAACATAACGTCCCAACTTCATTGGAATTGGGGTTTGTATTTTAATTTGATTCATTGGTAAATAATTCAGAAACAGGTTGATTAACCCCTTGAAGTAGGCTGTCTGGCTTTTGTCACAATACTTAGTTTGGGTTTGAGAGCACTACAGCCGTCAGTCACCAGTTATGATAGGTAAAATATTAAAATACAGTAAAAAGTTGTCTTGTCACCACCAGTTTTCAGTTTTAGACACTCTAGCGACATCTTGTGGTCACTGGCATTCAGACATTGTTAGACTCCAAATACCAGCGTTGCATTCAAAAAAGCTATTTTATTGAGATAATTCAACAATACGTAGATTATGTTTGCTCCATCCTATTTTTCAAGCAATGTCCTGTAAATCTGACGTCCGAAAATCTTTTTAGCACTTCAGCGCAGTACACGTCACCGAATATGAATAAGCAATGGGAATGTTCTTCCCAACATAACCTGTTTAAAATGGCTAATTGAGACAATAAACACAAGTAGATGCATTGAATCTATATCACCACGAGCAAGCCATTTCAATTAGGTATCAAACAATATTTTTTTACATTGAGACTTTTAGATGACAAAACCTCACAGCACGAGCAATGTACGCCCACTCATACACTTGTCACTGGCCAGATCCAGGAAATACGTTACTCAAATGGCCGCTTGACTGAATACAAAGACCGCAAGTGTGGGTATTGGTACTATGCCCTTAATTTGAGCAGCAGTCAGTGGTAGAGTGAGGTTCTCACCTTCCTCCAGAGTTATCTGCTGGATGGCTGATGGGCCTGCATAATCCAGGGCAGTTTCCTGCATCTTCGCCCCACTCTGAGCTCCTGATCCTGGGGTGGACCTCCCGGCAGGTCCCCCTCCCCCCTGGGGCTCCCAGGGCCCTTCGAAGTGAGAGCATGGCGGGGTGTAAAAGTCCTGGGGGAAGGGGGCGGAGGGGTGACGGGGCGGGGGTGGCGATGGAGGGCAGGTTTCGGGGGGGTAAGGGCAGCCGGAGTAAAGGGAGACCGTGGAGGTGTGGGGGCTGCTCGCGGGGAAGGGAGAGAGAGAGGAGGAGCAGGAGGGAGAGGGGGAGGAGGAGAGGTAAGGGGAATCCAGCCAGGGGCACGGGGAGGGGGTCTGGGGGTTCCGGGGGTACAGGGGGGCAGCAGTTCGGTGAAGCCCAGCTCCAGGGTCTCCAGGCTGGGCTGCCTCTCCGTTAGAGGCCCCTGGTCCCCTGGAGCTTCCTCCAGCCCCTCCCCCTCGCAGTAACCCGGCAGGGAAGTGGGCGGGTACGGCCGCAAGCTCCGGTCATCGCAGTCCCCCCCCACGCGTATCCCATCAACCTCTGCTTCCCCCAGACCCCCGACAGGACACAGAGTCACCCCCTCCAGAGGGAGAGAACTGCGGTGGGTCAGGGAGAGAGGGCCCTCCTGTTTAAACATCACTGTGAGGGGGGGAGAGGGATGGAGAGAGAGAGAGGGAGAAACGGAGGGGGTGAGAGAGGGAGGGAGGGAAAACAGAGCAGAAAGAAGTTTATAACAAAATATACTTTTTCCTTAAATATTTTTACTTGAAGAGTTCAGCAGTTCAAATGAAACCTACAGCGCTGACTGTAAGCTTCTAGATGTGGATATTAAAGTACACACCACGCCTTAACAATACATTTAGACACAGCTGACTGCGTGTGTGCTGAGGTCCCAAAATATTTGGACAGTAAAACAATTTCTCTGTAACAGTGCTGTGATTTCTGCACAATTCACCCTACATGGAGTATGTACACACCCTCAAATGAACTAATTAATAAACTGGCCAGTTATTCTATCAGTTAGTCTTAATTATTCAGCGGATGATTTGAGAAACTCATAATCAGGGAAAGTAAACGGACACAGGTTGAGAGTGATCATGTGATAAAGGGTGATGTAATTGCCTGCCCTACTGTACCACTGCCAGGATAGTTGAATTAAGTGAGTGTCCTCAAATTAAATATGTCAGTAGAGTGAACAGTGCAGAAATCACAGACCTTCTGAAGCTTATGACTGGCTTGAGGTCCATCAATAGGATCTGAACAGAAATACAGACAGGCAGATACACACAGACGGGCAGGCAAACCGACAGACAAGCAGACAGTCAGGGAGACAGATCTGGCAAGTAAGTAGGCCGACAGACCAGAAACACAGACAGGAACATTGACAGACAGACAGACAGACAGACGGGCAGACAGACGGACAGACCTGGCATGTACTTGAAACAGTGTGTGCTGCTCCTTTTCCTCTTCCCATTGGACACGTACAGACAGACGGACACGGGTCGAATCAAGGAGGGGTCACTGTAGGGCGGGACTCGTACAGACAGCAGGGACTGAGATGGGACAAGCACACACACCGCAGTTTCTGCAGTTACTAACACACCAACACACACACACGCTGCAGTTCCTAACACAAACACACACTGCAGTTCCTAACACACACGTGCGTGTGCACACGCACGCATGCACACACACACACACACACACACACTCATACAGTAGTGTGCAGTGATGATTATACACCACTACTTTCTTCAAAAAGGGGGTCCTAATATATTATTTTGCCATAATTTTTTGGTGAAAATGTATTGAAAAATGCTATTTTAGGCAATGAGAGCAAAAAAAATCATTCCCCCAGTTATACTGAGGTAAAAATATGGGTAATAAACAAAAACACTGAAAACATCCATTTTTCTGACAACTGAAATGTGTCGTAAATTTTATTTTCTTGACTCTTGCATAGCCTGAATGCATGTTTGAAGGCTCATTCCATGATTATTGAGGCTAAAAAAATTTGTTTTAACAGGTTTGAGGCAACATTATTCCGCAAAATTACCTCTGATGGTCAGTTGCTCCAGTACATAAGGTGACATGAACTTTGAGCAGTGTCACAGTGTTAAACACAATGGCACAACGGAAGGAGCTCTGTGAGATTGTTTGTAGCCATATTGTCGCCTTAAATGATGTTGAAGACATTAAATCCTGCCAATGCACTGTAAGAAACACCATCATGCCTTTCAAAGAGACCAGTTTGCTGAAAACTAGTGGCACTAGAGGTGCGAAACAGAAGTTTAGTGCCTCTGATGTTCGTTATCTGTGTATGACAAAAAGTTGGCGGTTGACAGCATGACAACTCTATGATGATATTACAGTAACCCTTAGAGCGCCAAGTGCAGCCATTGTTCAATGATGTAAGATATCAAAATCAAAGCTGTTGAAAACCTGTCATGTGGCGACTTGTTTAAAAGAGCTCCCGGGTTTTCAACAACACAAGATAATTAAATTTATATATATATATTTAAAATTATTTCAGCGCTCGAAGGGTTAATAGTGCCAGAAGTGAAGAGATGAAAATGTCAAGATCTATTATTTCCAGACGCCTGTGTGAAAATGGTCTGATCGGTCGTGTTGCCGCCAAGAGCAGGCAACATCAAAAAAAGACTTGAGTTAGTGAAGAAATTCAAGGATTGGCCATTAATGGACTGGGAACAAGTCCTTTGGATTGATGAATCAAAAATCAAAATTTTCTCATCCAAATGCAGAACTTATGTGCGCTATAACGTTAGAGAGCATTTCAAAAATGACAGTTTAACCCTTTCAGTAAAACATGGAGACGGTAATATTATGGTTTGTGGTTCAGTCTGCTCGAAAGGAACCGGTGATCTTATAAAAATCGACGGAATCATGGATCAAAAGAAGTATTATAGCTCCTTGTGAGGCTTGCATTGCCATCTGGAAAGAGAATGACTGTTCGGGGATTTTATTTTCAACAAGATAAACACACTTCTAGGTCGTGCAAGAATTACCTCAGTTGGAAAGAAACATCTGGTGACATTAAAGTTATGATTGGCCTGCTCCAAGTCCAGACCTTAATCTGATTGAGCAAATCTATGTTAACATTGAAAGCATCTCTTTGGAATGAACTTCAAATCATATGGAATGGCTTAGCAAGTGAGAAAATAAAAAATAGGACCAAGAGTCCCGTAGCTTACCGGCAAGCAGTCTTACAGCGATGATACAAGTTATGAAAATTTCATGTGAAGTTTGACATTTGAATCAATGAAAATTGTCAAGGCCACTAAATAAAAGTTCACATACATTTATAAGACCTTCTGTAATACAATCCTAAGCTCTGAAGCAGTTTTGGTGATACAAGTCATTAAAATATGTCAATATGTATTCAATATGTCACTTGTGAACTTTAAAGGTCACAGAATGTCAAGTTGTGGTCAGCAAATGGACTTCATATATGACTTTCTAAATGTCTCTATACAAACCTTGGCTCAATCTGTGACCATTTTGGTGATACAAGTCATTGTAATTTCACTGTGGAGTTTGACCCTCAAAGGTCACTGACAGTCAAGTTGAATGTCACCAAATGAAAGCTCATGTGACTTCCGAGATGTCAGTAACACAAACTTAGGCTCCGTCTGTGACCGTTTTAGTGATACAAGTCATTGGATTTTCACTATGTCACATTTGACCTTTGAAGGACAATATGAAGGTCACCAAATGAAAGTTCATATATGACTTCCTATATGTTTGTAATACAAACCTAGACTCCATCTGTGACCGTTTTGGCAAGACAAGTGTTTGTAATTGTATTATGTCAAGTTTGACCTTCAAATGTCATCAACAGTCAAGCTGAATGTCACCAAATGAAAGTTCATATATGACCTCCTATGTCATTAACACAAACCTAGGCTCCATCTATGACCTTTTCAGTGATAGAAGTCATAGAATAGAAGATATAGAAGAACTTCACTGTGAAGTTTGGGCATTCATGGTCACTGAAGGTCAAGTTCAATGTCACCAAATGAAACTTCATACATGACTTCCTATATGCCCGCAATACAAACCTAAGCTCCATCTGTGATAGTTTTGGTGATAGAAGTCATTGAAATTTCACTAAGTGAAGTTTGACCTTCGAAGGTCGCTGAAGGTCAAGTTCAAGGCCACCAAATGAAAGTTCATACATGACTTCCTATAAGTGTTCAATGCACATATGTTCCCAGTTTTCAATATTTTCAAGCCTAGAAACCTTTGAAAATTGTAACATTTTGCTTGACCTCAAGTTTGACCTTTCAAGGTAATCTGAGGTCAACTTTAACACCACCAAATTATAGGTCATATATTACTTCCTATATGTCAGTAATACAAACTTAATCTCTACCTGCAACCATTTAGCTTCCACAGGCGATTTGGCCCATTCACCATAAGACCCAATGTTAAAGTACAGCGCCCCCACTAAACCCACTTCTGTCGATTCAATCAAAATGGCACTCGCACTGTACATAAAGTGTATCGAGGTGAGTTGATTGCCAGATTTTGAAAAAAGTTATCAGACAATTTTTGAGAAACAATTTTTTGAAATTTCAAGTCAGATCTTTTAACATTGCTAATATATTCCCTGACCTCGAGTTTGACCTTTCAAAGTCATCTGAGGTCAACTTTAACATAGCCAATGTATAGGTCATATATGACTTCCTATATGTCGATAATACAAACTTAATCTCTATCTGCAACCATTTGGCCTCCACAGGCCATCTTGCATATTCATAAAGTACAGCGCCCCCAATAGACCCACTTCCGTCGATTCAATCAAAATGGCGCTCGCACTGTACATTGATGGTACCAAGGTAAGTTGATTGCCTGATTGAGAAAAAAATTTATCATGCAGTTTTTGAAAAATAATCTTTTAAAATTTCTCAGTCCTATCTTCAACATTGGAGCCAAAATTTCAAGGGCCCACAAACCGGACAAAAATGATTCAATCATAAATCCGAGAAAAACGTCTGGAGATATGGTCTAGTAGTATGTTATTGCAAATTTACACGAAAATTCATCAGGCCAAAAAAAAGATAAAAAATGTTCCGGACGACGGATGACGGACGCCGGACAACGGACGACGGACGCCACACCACGACAATAGCTTATCGGCCCATAGGGCCAGTAAGCTAAAAATGTTCAGGACGATGGACGCCGGACGATGGACGCCACACCACATATGGGCCGATAAGCCATAAATATGTGAAAATTATGCCTCCAAGATTAAATGCTGTAATCAAAGCAAAGGGTGGCCACACTAGATATTGACCTTTTCTCTCAAAAAGAAATTATTTTTGTATTTACTACATATAGTTATCTGTTCACTTATTTTAAAATATATGATCCAGAATTACATTAAACTACACAGTCTGGTTACCCGCAACCGCATGGGTGTAGCCGCCGAAAGCCCGCTTCTCCACTTTTGTGCGCATTATTTGGCCAATACTGTCGCCATGGCAACCAAAATTGATGGTTGTTATAACTAGAGCTGGGACGACGCGTCGACATAAATTCGTCGACATTAATTATTTGCGTCGACGCGTCCCAAACAAGTAGGTTGTCCCACACTCCAGTCCAGTGGTGGCGGTAATACACCAAAAAGCTAGCCGCCAGAAAATATAGTTTAAAACGGAAGAAGAAGAATTCACACAACATTAACGGCGGCGGCAAGCAGTAACAGCAGCGCGAGTGGCGAGGAGCAACACATAGCAAAAAAGCGGTCTTCAAAAGTGTGGGAGTTTTTCACTCTTAACCCTTCTAGTGATGTGGCACTTTGCAGACTTTGCAAAAATCAGCTGGCGTACCACACGAGTACGACAGCAATGAACGAACATTTGAAGCGAAATCACCCGGGAGCTCTGAGTCAGGATGGCAGCAAAACACCGTAGTGTTTATTTTCCCACCCTGGAATGTGCGATTATCAAGCGTTGACACAATGTGTTTTGGTAGTAACGTTACGTTAGACTGTTGATTTGTTGTCTATAAATGCATCGCTACTAACGTTCAGGGCTCTCAAGTTGTGAATGCAGGCTAGAGTGAGATTTTCTCTAGGGGGTGCATGATACTCCCGTTTTCAAAGGTGCATAGTTACATTACTTAAGTAGGCTAGTTTTTTTTTTTTTTTTTTTTTTTTTTTTTTGATTTTGCTACTTTGCTTAAGATTTTTTTTTTTTTACCGGGACGTTTACTTTTACTGTACTACATTTAAAAGATAAAAAGTATACTTTCACTTTGTTACTTTGACACTGGCTACCTAGTTACTCGTTTCAAATTAAAATATGAATTTAATTAATCATTTACGGATTATCTGGATTCGGCATGTTCGAGAAGAACAACGGTGCTCGGCAGGGTATATTTGTGCAGATGTGTCCACGGAGCTGCAAATGTATGCATGCAGTTATAATGTTCTATCACTAGATGGCACACCCGGATCAGTTATTGAATATTCACAAGCAAGCCGAACAAGGTTTAGCATATGGATGAGTTCACTCCAATCCCCGTTTCAGGAGTTGCCTGAATAAAACTCCTCAGCTAAGCCTGATGTGCAAACTGCTCAATACACTTGCCCATAGTATCTATGCAGTCGTTCAAAAAAAAAAAAAAAATCTCTTACTATCGAAATAATCATTGTCCTCCGCAGCAGGCGTTTCAGCTACAGTGAGCCAATGGTATCCCAATCAGCAGTTAAGAAAAATCAGTTTTCTGAAGCAAAAATTAGACATGTTATTGATACTATGTAATTCTACTATTAATTATAGTGGTTTTTAAACTGCCAGTAAACTCAAAGAAGAAGTATATTAAGGACAGACTGCCTGTTTTTTGAATACTGTATCTTTCATTCACCTGAAAATTGAATTAAAGAGCACAAGGAGAGAACAAAGAATGGTTGCTTTGCTTCTTTCTATGCGTACTATGAAAAATGCTTTGTACTTGTACTTTTAATACTTAATTTTTTCTCAAAATACTTTTGGTACTGAAGTACATTTAATGTGAGATTGTATTATTTTCAGATTCAGATTGTATTATTTTGCACTGCTCATCTGTCTGCATTTTATTTAATTTTGGATGTACTTTACTTGAGGAGCAATGACTTGAAGGGCAGTGTTTAAGTGTTTAAATATAGAAATGTTTATGTGTCCTGAGCTTGACTGTTCAATGCATTATTTTACATAGGCTACTACTGTCAGTTCTAAAAGAAGAAAAAAACATGTTGCCTACTTTTTCAGTTATTTTGCTAATTTGTAAAACACTTATTTTTGTATTCCTCCTGTGTGACTTCTTATTATTATTTATTTTGTTAGATGCTACATCTGGCATCAGAATGCATTATTTTGCACATTTTATTTCATCACACAGAATTTTATTTTGGAGAGATTCAAGCGCCATGCTTAAGAATTGAAATGTTCACAAGAGATGGTTTGATATTCTTATTGTGTGAATCATTACATTGATCAAGTAATGTGAAAGAATTGTAAACAGAAAAATTAATCGTTAGATAAAAATAATCGCCAGATTAATCGTTTAAAAAATAATCGTTTGGGACAGCTCTAGTTATAACTGCACTATAACACATGTCCATACCAAAAATGAAATGAAAGTAATCGGTCAAAAATTGCAGCCTTACAGCATCCACAAGGAAGTGTCTACGGACGCGGCGGCGGAGACGGCAAGCATGAATCCATAGTAGCCGCCCAACTTTGTCCAGGGGCTACAATAAATACTTGAATAGTACTTGGTTTCTGATTTATATTCATTTTGTTTGGTGTATAATCATCACTGCACACTAAAGTACACACACGCTGTGGTCACACAAACACGCACAGACACACACACACACACACACACACACACAGCAGTTACTAACATGTACAAACTGCAGTTACTCACACATACACAAGCAAACCCCGCAGTTACTAGCACACACATACACACACACACCCACACACTAGTTAAATATCTCCAGATCTCCAGTACATGCTGTCACAATATTTAAAGTGTAGGTACACCTCCCAGCCAGCTGGGGACGACAGCACTGTTGTTCTCTGTAATACCTCACTGCTTTTCTCCCGGTTCACGCAAGCTTCCTCTTCCCATTGGAGCTTGCCATCTGTCAATCAACATAAATGTCAAGTAAATTGCTAGATGAATTCTGAAGTCCATAATTAAATCATAAACAATTCAGCAAAACACATTTGTATTCATTAATTATAAAGATAATAATAGGAACAGTGTGGAGTTTAAAATGGGGGGCCTCTTCACCAAGGCTTTTTAGAGTAATATTTCATTGATTTGTGTGTGTTTTTTATCTACGTATTTTATCTTCATTTTATGGAGGTTAATAAATAAATAAATAAAGACCATCCATATACGCTCCCCCTGCCAACAGTAACAATCACACACGCATACAAAAACACAGTTCCCTGTCTCCCACACACGCACATAGATACACACAGAACGTGCGCAAACCCATTTCTCAGTTACACAATCATAAGCAAGCAAATACATTGTTACACACAGACACATGCTTAAAGTTACACACTCATATGCATGCAGAGACACACTCACAGTAACACACAGACACACACTCTAAAAGTTACACACTTACACGTATGCACATGCACACACACTCGTCGTAACACACACAGACACTTTTTCACACAATTATGCACTCACACATGTGCATATGGGCTTTCCCAGTTACAAATAGACCCATGCTCTCTCTTAATTATGCACTCATACACTCGCACACACTCTCTGCTTCAGTACAGACATGCACACAAACACACACACACACACGCACACACACACACACACAAACACCCTACCGGTCCCTCTCTCCATGAACACGACTCTGGAGGTGGGCAGGTAGTTTGCGCCGCTCAGCAGAAGCTCCTCCCCCCCCTCCACAGAACAAGATGATAGGCTGATGGACTCCACCACTGGCAGCTCCTGAGCCGAGCGCTGGGCTGCAATGAGAGTATGACTCCAGTGATTGGCTACTTGCAAGGTGGAGAGCGATGTGACTGGCTGCACTGGGGTAACGTGCTATGTGACTGACGGCGAGATTGGCTGTAGTACGATAAAGTGCAACCTGATAGCCAATGAGATTGGCTGATTGTACTCTAAGTTAAAGAACTAAGTGATTGGCTACAGTGAGGAAAAGTGGTATATGGTTGGCTAAGCAATCAGCTGCAGTAAAGTTAGGTGCTATATTGCAGACAATGACTGAATGGAAATATGGATAACCTAACAGCACCTCAAAGTGAGGCCAAAACATCTTGATTGCCATCTAGTGGCTGGCTGCGGTATGAATTATAAACCTGTCCCCTCCATGTTAGTGGATGGGACTTGCCAAAGAAAAAATTAAAGTATGTGTCAAATAATTTTTTTCTGAAGATGGTTTTTGTCATTCCAAGGAGTTCTTACCATGCTGATGTATGTTCAAGTGTTCATTTTTTTCTGATAAGTTTGGTTTTATTTAGTTATTTGATACCATAAAAAGGAGGTGTAAAGTCATGACTGACAGACTTGATTGAGAGCGACTCAAGGGACAGAAGTCACCCCTAGCTCATTCTATGTTGTAGCTATGGGGTACTAAAGCATAGTCAATGTACAAGCCACCTAACTAGTTGATAGCTAGCAGTTTACATGAGTTAGAACAGCCTGGCAGGCGTGCTGGATGTTGGTATGGTAGCTAAACAATGTAGCTAACATTACTGCAATGAACAAGGAAAGCAGCAAATGTATTAAGCCTCATGTAACCGTGCTTGTGAAACTATTTAACCTTTCAACAAGCTTTAATTCGTGGTAGAATGGTGCTTTCGACAAGCCCAATGTTTGGTTATGGTTCCAAAAAAGACACTGTAGACTAGAGCAAATTACCCCCGGTATCTTGTCTAACAACGACGCAGTTTAGCTGCAAAAAAAAAAATGGTTCTGGGATGTGCCTGCGACTGGTAGGGCGGGTGTAAGGGCAGGACCTTGATACCGTGGCTCAAGCCCCCGATCACTACAGCGCAGACACTGGCTTCAAATGTGCAAAATGGCTGCGTCCGTATGAAGGATATATTGACTCCAGTTTTGCACAGTGTTAGGAAGTGGAGACGCGTCGTCCCTCTTTACATACAGTCTATGTGATAGACAGATAAGCTGCAAAATGATAAAGCGCGAAGTATTAAATGGGAGACTGGCTGCAGTAAGAGTCTGAGTGATTGGCCAGTAGACTGGCTGACTGCAGCACAATGCTATGTGATTGCCTGAGATACATAGATGAGGGATTGGCCGGCGTACAGGCGACAATGAGGGACAATGTGATTGGCCAAGAGACAGGCTGCAGTGAAGAGCTCTGTGACTGGCTGGGAGTGGGAGACGAGCGATATGATTGGCTGCACACTCACAGCACTCGATGGGCAGGGAGGCCACCTGCAGGGCGAGCACTCGGCTGGGTGGGGCAGCTGGGGCGGCGGTGGGCGGAGTAAGCGGGAGGTGCGTGCGGAACACCATGCGCACACGCGTGTTCTTCCTCCCCACGTCCGTCTCCCCCTTCCTCAGCTCGATGTCCGAGTTCCGCAGCTTCAGTATGCCTGCGCAGTCGATACTGACACACACACACACACTCTATTACTCACACTGCGACACGTAAACACACAAACAAACACTTTTACACACGCAAAAAATAAACACATATACGCACTGCCACAGACAAACGTACAGACACACACTGTTACAAACAAAACTATGACAAACGTACAAATACACTCTGTTACATACAAAAACTATTACAGCAGGGAAAATAAGTATTGAATGCATCAACGGCACTGCACATCACCCCCAAAACACCATACCAACACTGAAGTCTGGAGGTGGGAAAATCATGGTGTGGGGCCTTTTTTCCAGCATATGTTACTGGCAGACTTCATATAATTGAAGGAAGGATGACTGGAGAAATGTACTGAGACATTCTTGATAAAAATCTGCTGCCATCTACCAGGATGCTGAAGATGAAATGAGGGTGGACATTTCAGCAGGACAATGATCCCAAACACACAGCCAAGGAAACTCTCAGTTGGTTTCAGAGAAAGAAAATAAAGCTGCTAGAATGGTCCAGTCAATCACCTGACTTGAATACAATTGAAAATCTATGGAAAGTACTAAAGATCAGACTTCATAGAAGAGGCCTCTGGAACCTTTAAGATTTGAAGACAGTGTGTGATGAAGAATGGGCCAAAATCACACCTGAGCAATGCTAGTTTCTCCATACAGGAGGCGTCTTGAAGCTGTCATTACCAACAAAGGCTTTTCTACTAAGTATTAAATACATTTCAGTAAGTGTGTTCAGTACTTTTTTCCTGTGTAATTCCACTTTATTACACATAATGGACTTATTTGTCTTGATTTCTTTGTATATGTGGATTACTTGGGTTATTACCGACATGTGGTGAAAATTTCATGTCAATAGCCCCATTAGAAACATATTTACTAAGAAAAATGTTGATGCGTTCAATACTTATTTTCCCTGCAGTATATATGAAGAGTTTGTTTCCAAAATGCAATATATCCATTTTACTCCTTTTGAGTGCATCAGCTTTTTCTATATTGGCGCCTGTAGCATTTTATAGAAAAACACAAACTTTGACCATGAAAAAATACACCTTATAGTATGAATTTCCAAAAACTGATTTTTGCACCATGTGTAAGACACACAGGGCTATTGCTCAGTGGTATAATCTTAATTTTTGAAATTTTGGCACTTATCGCGTTTTGGAAACAAACTCTTCATATATACACACACTGTTACAGACAAACATGCAAATACACAATGTTACATAAAAAAAACAATTATATTCATACAAACACAATTACAGATAAAAATACAAACTTACACAGTTACATACACAATGACACACACAAACATGCACTGCTTTTGAAAAACATACACAGATACACTGTTATATACACAAACTATTACACACATACTCAGAAGCGCACATATACTGTTGTACATGTCTGTTTTATTATTCTCGTGGGGACAAAAAAAGAATTATTCTTCCAGCAAAATCCCATTTCTAACCCTCCAAACCCTTATTTCCACCCTCATCTTATCTCCTTCCCAAATTCTAACCCCAGCCTCAACCCTAACCAACAAACGCCCCAAAATAACCCAATTTTTAATCTTTTTAATCCCTTATTATGTCACCAGGTGCACAGCCAATTACTTATTACAAGCCATTTCAAAATCTTTCCCCTCTTGACATCACATGGAGAAGTAACCAACCAGAAGCAAGAAGAGCTGATCAACTTTGGCCAAGCAGTCAATCAGATTTCATTATTCTGGGTGGTCACTCCCCCTTGTGATGTCAGGAAGGGGAGAATATGAACTGGCTCAGAATGGCTAAATAGCTGTGCACCTAGTGGCATATAAGGGGACCTTTAATTTAACTCTTCGCCTTAACAATGAGCGTAATTATAACACCTAAGCTTAAACTGGAACCTGGTTATTACCATAAGCCCTATCATGACCCTTGACCTGAACCTGGCCTTTGATCCGTGGGCCCAAAAACAATGTCTCTACTGCGCTATTTTTTCAGACTTTACTGTATTCATGGTGTCTTTAGCTCCCCACAAGATAATTTTTGAGCCCCCGCAAGTATAGATAAACATGCCCACCTGCAGACACACACAGGTACGCATTGAGACACACACACACACACACACACACATACACACACACTCTCTCTCTCTTCCCTTACAGGGCGGTCATGTTGGTCTCGGGGTTGAGGGGGATGTCCAGAAGCTTAGTTCCTGCTTGTATGCTCTCCTGGCTGGCAGTGCCCACCATTTTACCAGTAACCCTACAGAACAGAGCACACACACACAAACACACACACACAATTTAACACACCCAAATCCATATCATCGTACAGCGTGTCGGGGTAACAGGTAGGAAAGGTCGAAGTGCCAACTGCATGAATCCACATTGGAACTGCATTAACGGTCACATTCTGCCAGCTGCCAATCATGTTTCAGTCAAACATGCACACAGCATTAATTACCGTATGGTACTAATATAGCGGCTTGGTGGCAGCTAACTTTTGAAAAGCTCATTTGAATTTCACGGCTGAGCTGTAATATAACTTACAGAGCAAATCACGGAATTCTTGTCCTCTAATGTTAAGCGCAAACCTTATACTCAGCAAAAAAACCCCTGTCAATATAAACCCATTGGAAATTTGAGGAGGTAAATATTGGCTGAAGAATGCTAGCGTGCCACAGGGATTTAGGACCGTGGTGGCGCTCCATTCCATACCTGTGTATCTGGTAGAAAGGGTGCGGGCGAATAGACCGATCGTCAGCCGTCCCCACAAACACCTGCAGGGAGAGGGGCTGTCTCTCTGTGTACCCTACCAGCTGAGAGAGAGAGAGAGAGAGAGAGAGAGAGGGGAAATAGGGAGGGAGAGAGAGAGAGAGAGAGAAACTCTTCAGAGAAAAAAGCTGGTTTTCTACTACAAACGCAACGTGTCACCATGTGCCCACATTAGGAGAAAGTCAGAGAGACACAGAGAGAGAGAGAGAGAGAGAGATGAGAGATGAAGAATTGGGAGAAAGCAGCAGTAGGGGCAAGAGAAAGTTTAAGAAAGATGCAGAAAACAGTCGTGCAATTTAGTAATACCCTAAATGCTGAAACGGCCCAACTATGATACCGTTTGGCACCCTAACTCACTCTCCAACTACTGTTAGGCTCTGCAACAACATGAGCTGAGCCCAATAAACAGCCCTATGGCAATCAGAAGGGACACAAGTCAGCCTCGGGACTGCCTTGCCAAGCAAAACCCATCAACCGATTCATAACAATCCTCAGCTCAATATCACAAGGTGCTATCTGGCATACGGGTCGAGGGAAGATAAAATCTCTTAGTGCTGAGGTCACAGAATCTCAAAAAACTATTAAACAGGATTGAGAAAAATGAAACTTAACTTGTAAAATATTCAACTGAATGAGCTTACAGGAACAGCTCAGGGTCATTACTCTAACTGAAACAGAAGCAAAATTCTAGCATCATACAGAGCTGTTCTCGATATTGTGCACAGAGTAGCGATTGCAGGAATTCTTTGATCTGTTTGAGGAATACTGCAGGAAATGGGCCCTGGCGTTTACTTGCACAAAACAAAATATTAGTTGCCCCTAAAAACATCCAGATCACAGTACAGCAGAAACAGCCTCACGACAGTCAACAGTGCTTTAGAATACATAATTACGTAGATAATTATAAATTATGTAAGATCATGTGTATGAGCTATTAGTTTATACCCCAATTCCGAAATAGTTGGGACGAAATGTAAATTGTGAATAAAATCAAAATGCAATGACTTTCAGATCACGAGCCAATATGCTATTTACAACAGAACATATATAACATTTCAAATGTTGAAACTGAGACATTTTACATTTTTATCCACAAAATGAGCTTATTTCAAACTTTCCGGCTGCAACAGGTCTCAAAAAAGTTGGGACACAGGCAAAAAAGGGCTGAAAAAAGCAATTAATATATGGCTCATTCCATAATAAACTGTACAAATGCGTTACAATGGTGATGAAAATTCAAATACGCCTTTTCCAATTCTGCAACCACCAACGTCGCCATCTGCTGGCCATTTAATGGAATTCAAATTCCGCATTGCTCTCACTTTTCAGACCCGGGTGCTGCGTCCATCTTTTTATACAGTCTATGGTGATAGCGCACAAATTGTTGATGTTTTTATGGGCATAACACAATATTAGGGCACGGAAAAATTTTCAGTACTTTTAAAAGCATGGTATATATGATTGTCTGACGCCTTGTGAAATTTTGAGGCAGGAAGTGAGTACCTTATTTTGCCGAGGTCATCTTTACGCTATTTGCATACATTATGCAAATTAATCCACAGGGATGGACGTAACACGTGAGGACGCGACTGGTTACGCCCACGACGGTCATTTCAAATTGCATTTCTGATCAGACGAGTCCCGATAATTCATTGCACACAATTTAACCCATTATTATGGGTATTTCTCTGCAATATTTCATTTCACTTTCTTTTGAAGTATCAACAGACATGTCATGGGCATTTCATGAAGTTGGCTGCCAAATTTTGTAACAAAATATGTCCTTCACAATGCCTTGGCTGACATCAGGACACCACTTCTTCTGCTGTGTTGTTGGACCGATGACTCTGATTTTTTCTTATGTATATCTTCAATCCGGGAGTGAATAAATATGAACAATGCAAATCATTTAATTCTCCTGGAAAAAAAATTATTTTTCTTGTTTTACTTGGCGACCTTAATTGGGACTGGCTAACCTCCAAATCTGAGGATTTTAAAAATGTATGTGACTCACTAAATCTTGTCCAGCTAGTGGATAGTCCCACTCGTCCTAATATTAATTTTCCTAATAAATCATCCTTAATAGACCTGATCTTGACAAATGTTCCCCATAAATACTCAGCAGTGGGAGTGTTTGCTAATGATGTCAAAAATTTGGAAAGGTAATCCACGCATTGTTATGAAAAGAGATACAAAACATTTTGTTGAACAGCGTTTTTTGTATGATTTATTTTACTTTGACTGGGATAAAATTTTCCTTATTGATGATGTTGAAAGCGCATGGGCATAGTTTTCTCATGGTTAAATTATTGATAGACGTGCTCCTTTGCGTAAATACAGGGTGAAGGGCAGGGATAACCCCTGGTTTACTACAGAATTATCCAGTCTCTTGCATGAGAGAAACAAGGCCTGGGCAAAGGCAAGAATGACAGGATCCGACATTGACTGGCTCCATTTTAGGTGCCTAAGAAACCACTGTACGTCACAAATTAAAACCTAAAAATCTGAATATTATCTCTCAGTCACTAGTGAGAATTTAAAAAATCCAAGAAAATTCTGGAAAGCAATTAAATCCTTCTCTACTGTGGCTAAACATAATGAGTTACCGCCTTGTATCACAACAGCTAATGGCACTGTTTCAGACAGACCTACCATGTTAAACTGTTTCAATGAGCATTCTGTGTCCTGTGGTTTACTCTATGATTCTCTCTCAAAATCTGCTTCTGCAAATGTTGCAGTGTGTGAGTCAGATCAGGCTGACATAAGTCAACCCTTCTTTTTTACTCCATTTTCTGTTGATAAAGTGCGTGAAGCTTTAGGCGGGCTAGATACTAAAAAATCTGCAGGTTCTGACAATTTTGAACCATTTTACCTAAAATTAGCTGCAGACTTTATAGCAGAACCACTCACTTATATTTTCAATCTCACAATAACAACTAATGTGATTCCTAAAATATGGAAATCAGCCTATGTGCTCCCTCTGCTAAAAGGGGGAGATGCTACCTCATTAAATAACTACAGGCCAATCTCTAAATTGTCAGTTCTCGCCAAAATCCTTGAACAGCTCATAAGCGAAGAGTTGAAGGATTTTTTATGCAAAAATGACTTACTAAGTAATCACCAGTCTGGCTTCAGAAAGCAACACGGCACTATTACTGTCATGGTTTTTGAGGTGTGCGTGTTGTTTGGACTTTTCTTTGCGGCTCTCGTCCCGGGACGATATCGAATTCCTGGGCCATCAAATTCTTTACCCAGCTGGGTGGTTGAGCTGAGGCGACGCTTTCCCAGAATCTATATAAGCAGGAAGTCCGGGAAGCCTCCTTCGCTAGAGTGTCTGTGTTTAGCTACTCACTATAGCCGAAGATATCTGTAGTCAGGTTTTGTTTGACTTTCTATCTTCTAAGTATTGGAGTTTCTTCTCCCTTTTTCTATCTCGTTTTGCTTTTGTGGTTCAGACTATCATACCTCCTTTGGAAGCACAAGTACTTGCGTTTGGTCTATATTATTCTCTGTGTTTGTACTGTTTTCGTGCTACTCTCTTTCTCTCTGTCATTGTGCGTGGCCTCCGTATACTACCGGCCATTACAATTACTGCTGCCATGAAAGTAGTCAATGACAACATTGGCATATTGGATAAGAAACAGAGTTGTGCAGCTCTGTTTATTGACCTAACCAATGCTTTTGATACTGTTGACCACTCTATTCTGAAACACAGGTTAACAAATGTTGGAATATCCAACCAGGCTGTGGGATGGTTTGCAAACTATCTCTCTGAAAGATCTCAATGTATCCAATTTGATGGGCTCACTTCTAACTGGTTAAATATTAGAAATGGAGTACCCCAGGGGTCTGTTTTGGGTCCTCTGTTATTTTCAATTTATGTTAAGAATTTGGGACAAAATGTAGAAGGTGTGAATATTCATTTTTATGCTGATGATACAGTGATCTATTGTGCTGGTTCCACCATTATACAGGCTCTTACCAAATTGCAGAATGTTTTTAATATTATACAGGCTCAACTGTCACATTCAAAGCTGGTTTTAAATGCTGACAAAACAAAAGTAATGTACTTCTCAAATTCTAGACAGAAGTCAGTAAGCAGTGAGGATATTATTACTGCAGCTGGAAAGAAGTTAGAAGTTGTCTCCAGTTTTAAATATCTCGGTATCTGGCTTGATGACTGCCTGTCTTTTAAACTCCAGGTTGAAAATCTGGTTAAAAAATTGAGATTGAAGTTGGGGTTTTATCATAGAAATAAGCACTGTTTCTCTTTTGATGCAAGAAAGAAACTGGTTTCTGCTACTATTTTATCAGTTATTGACTATGGTGACCTTTTATACATGCATGCACCAGCAGATTGTTTACAAAAGTTAGATAGTGTTTATCACAGTGCATTGAGATTTGTGACAAATTCTAAAGCCCTTACTCACCATTGTACTCTTTAGGTCAGGGCTGGTTGGCCATCTTTGACCATGCGTTGGCTCAGTCATTGGTATTTATTTATTTATAAAGCTATTTTAGGTAAACTCCCCTCTTATATTTGTTCCTTGATTGCTCTGAAATCTGACTGTAGATATAATTTGAGATCTAAAGATGTGATTGTCTGTCCCAAGTACACGGACCAATTGGGAATGAAAGCTTTTAAGTGCTCTGCTCCCCTCACCTGGTATAATCTTAAAAAAGATTTGAAACTAAGCAAATTAGTTTCTTTGTTCGATTTTTAAATTTCTTATTAGTACAATGGTGAATAAATCGGTTGGTACCTCTTTATGCCCACAGTTATTGAACGTAAGTCCACTGTTTAATGAATATATATATATATTTTTTCACGACCAATCGGTGCTTGAAGTTGTCTACATCTTAGTGTGTACATTGTATGTTTTCTTGTTATTGTCATGTTGTCTGTCATATTTCATGCTGCCATTTTGGCCAAATCTCCCTTGAAAAAGAGATCATTGGTCTCAATGGGACTACCTGGTAAAATATGGGTTAAAAAAAAAAAAATTATTGACCATTCTTATACAACACAGTGAATTGTACAGTTTAGTATGGAGTGACCCATATAAGAGAATCAGCTGAAAGAACATTTAGCAAGTAATTAAGTCAACTGGCATCAGGTGTGTAACATGATTGCCTATAAAAGGGATATCTTAGAGAGGCTGAGGCTCTCAGAAGTAAAGATGGCCAGAGGTTCTCCAACCAGTGAAGGCTTGCGTAAAAAAATTGTTGAATATTTAAAAAACAATGTTCCTCAACGTCAAATTGCAAAGGCTTTGAAGGTCTCACCATCGACAGTGCATAACATCATCAAAAGATTCAGAGAAGCTGGAAAAATCTCTGTGTGTAAGGGACAAGGCCGAAGACCTTTACTGGATGCCCGTGATCTTCGGGCCCTCAGACGCCACTGCATCACTCACCTGCATGATTCTGTCATTGACATTACTCAATTGGCCCAGGAGTACTTCAAGAAACCTCTGTCACTAAACACAGTCCGCCGTGCTATCCACAGATGCCACCTAAAACTCTATCATGCAAAAAGGAAGCCATTGTTGAGCATGATCCAGAAGCGCTGCCGTGTTCTGTGGGCCAAGGCTCATTTAAAATGGACCGTAGCAAAGTGGCAAAGTGTTCTGTGGTCAGACAAGTCCATATTTGATATTCTTGTTGGAAATCATGGGCGTCGTGTCCTCCAGGCTAAAGAGGAGAAAGACCACTCCTCCCGTTATCAGCGTTCAGTTCAAAAGCCAGCATCTCTGATGGTATGGGGATGCATTAGTGCATACGGTGTGGGACACTTGCATGTTTTAAAAAGCACCATGAATGCTGAAAGGTATATAAAGGTTTTAGAGCAACATATGCTCCCCTCCAGACAACATTTATTCCAGGGAAGGTCTTGTGTATTTCAGCAGGACAATGCAAAACCACATACTGCAGCTATTACAACAGCATGGCTTCGTAGTAGAACAGTCCGTGTGTTGCCTGCAGTCCTGATCTTTCACCGATTGAGAACATTTGGTGCATAATTAAACAAAAAGTCCGTCAAAGGAGACCCAAAACTCTCCAGCAGCTGGAAGCCTGTATTAAACAAGAGTGGGATTAAATTCCAATGGCTAAACTCAAGAAACTTGTCTCCTCAATGCCCAGACGCCTCCACTCTGTGTTAAATAGAAGAGGGGATGCTACACCAAGGTAAACAGGCCCATGTCCCAACTTTTTTGAGACCTGTAGCAGCCATCAAATTTGAAATGAGCTTGTTTTGTGGATAAAATTGTAAAATTTCTCAGTTTCGATATTTGCTATGGTATCTCTGTTCTATTGTGAATAAAATACTGGCTGGTGTGATTTGAAAGTCATTGCGTTTTTATTTTATTCACAATTTACACTTTGTCCCAACTATTTCGGAATTGGGGTTGTATATTACCTCAAAGTGTGAGGCTACATCCTCTTCTGCTAAAATATTTCACTACATCTTGTCTGAGCATGCATATCCAAAGAAGAATTGATGAACAGATTTTATCAATGATGCAAATAAGTAGAATATTTACACAACACGGAGCCAGCTGCAGGTGGCATGAGGAGTTATTGCATGCGACCTTCTTGTGCCCTGTACTGATGTACCTTGACAACTGGGTGACCTGCGGGCACAGCCTTAACTGCACCGCGACTCCCTTCAGTTTCATAATGGGCACGGTGATGTGGGCGGGGCTGCACCTCGATGCGCAGCTCGTATTGGTCAAACTGAGAAGGAAGTGGCCAATCAAGAGGCGGCAGGGCAGTGGACCTGTGGGAGAGGGAACCAATGAGATAAAAAAGCGGTGTTAGGGAAGAGAAGGAGGTGGAATTGAACTGAAGCTTAGCTTTGTGACTTATTGAGATGCTTGTGTGCTAACGTAGCATTTTTAGGTAATTGAGCTTTTAGCAAATTTATTAGAAAAACATCTACAGACTGGGAAATCATGCCCTGAAACGTTAATAATCAATACAAGTGGCACAGCCCAATAATCTCTCTATATGTCCTGTGCACAGTCAAGGACCCTTGTGGATCCAGCACATCCCTGTTTCACAAAGCAGGATTGCCGAGTTAGCTGGCTAGCTGTATCAAGTAAAACACAGACCAGCTGTCATTACTTCAGTCCCTGTGATGCTAAACTGACTCATAAATTCTGAGTTGTGAAACAAAGCAAATAAAGGGCTCTCTTGAGTGTGAATAAACTGCAATGCTGCAGTTACCCCTCCACACCTGAAGATGGGGCTGTGGGCACTGGCCCGGGCCCTGCCCCAGCCCAGGGCAGGAGGCACGCAAAGGTAGTCCATTCCCAAGGGGGAGGGGTCTCTCCTGGACTGTAGGCCATCAGGGTGAGGGCACGGTGACCCTGGGGGCGGGGCCTGATCTAACTCCACCTCCCTGGGCGAAACCTTTAAGACACACCCAGAAAAGTAACGTTACTCAACAGCAATAATCCCATTCTTAATTCCACTTTCCTTCCAGGCCTAATCCTGCCTGGAATACATCAGCATTACTCACTGGGGCGAGTCCCTACCTTCATTCCAAGGCATTACACAATAATAAGTAGAACACACCCCCACCATCTTGCATCCAACCTTAAACCCTGTAGGTTGACTGCAGCAAACCTAGCAGAAGGTTGAAACCCCAAGACAACAAAGTTCATCCTCATTTCAGTTTTGACAGACAATCCAAAACCACATGATCTGTAGCCATGGTGTTGAAACCTGAGGTCCACCGGAACATGCCTTTATCACCCCGCCAAGTTTAATGCAGGATTAACGAGACCAGCTATTTTAAACTCTTCAAGACCAGGAATGGTTGAGAGTCTATCCCAGGAAGGGGTCATTAAATTGCATCGGGCCTACTGCCCAGGACTGAATCCAACATTGGTCAATAAAGCATTACTGTGCCCACAGCATCAAACACCATGCGACTTAAAGCTGGAGTTTGCAATTTTTCAAAATATCACTTTTTGTCATATTTGTTAAAACTGTTACTATGACCTGACAGTGGGATGTGAGTCAGATGATCTTTGAGAAAATCAGAGTCATCTGGCTCCATCTAGTGCTTCTAATTCCTTCTGCAAGATTTCACCGCGACCGGGACAAAACAACCAATCAGAGCCAGGAGGAGTGACTGACGATGACAATCATTTCTCGTGCACATGCAATTCAATCAGCTGTGTAGCCTAGTTGTGGGTGTTTCTTTACAGCTGGACAAACGCTAGCCAGCATAAGCACTGCCATTTCTCACGGACTCCCATATTTGTGAGTTTAAGCTTGAGAAGTTGAGAACGGGAGTACAAATTTCCAAGAACGCGAGGACACAGTAAGCTGAATCTGCAGTTTGAGACAGTTGCGTTCTTGTCTACTTAACATTTCAGTGGTAGAATTTATTTGTTCACCTTTCTCACAATTTTAATATTGTTGAAAATAAACAATTATGTGCTTTTTCCTCGGCGGATGCTGTTGTCGCTGACTGTCACCAGAGAATGCTGTCACCAGGGGCTCTGCTGTCACATTAGCTGCAAAAGCCATCGGGAAAAAGCGGGCTACATTTGCTGCCGATAGGCGTTGCAAGCTCGGCTCATAACAATAACTTCGTCGGTAGTTGGTTGCTAACGCAAGTGGGTGGCTGGTAGATACATCGTATATCACCACAGATGTATTTTCTGGTTACAAAACCTGTTTTCATATTTAACAGTCAACATTTCTCGTCTCATTTTACAACATATCAAGTCATAAACCCCAAACTTATTAATTTAAGACAGACTTTCCCGGCTGGATCTCTTCAGGTCAGTGGAGAGCCGCTCTCGTTCTGCCACCTGGAAGTATCTTAGCGCATATTGTTAACAAACATTCTGAAATGCCATATAGCTTCATATGTAAGACGTCAATGGTTACAGTAACAGTCCGTTGAGAATATCTCACGTTACAAACGTTGTGCTCGTGGCTGACGTTAGCTTGTTTCCAGCGCTAAGGCTAGCTCAGTGGCTAGCTGTGTTTTATATGTAATATGCTGTAACTCTATTTCTAATATGCCAAGGTAGTCGTATTGGTTTGGTCTTTGACCTGAGGCCACATTCACAGGATACTTGTTGATGGTAAAATGTAGATATTTCACTGTGTTTGCACCTAGCGTTCACACAGATCCGCTGACGATTCAGACATAGGACACTGCATCCAGGTAACGGGATGCGAGACTCGCGCTTGTGCATGCGAATCAGGGGGTGTGGCTTTGGTCAGAGACTTGAGGGGAGGGGGTGGGTTTAGAGGTGAGGCTACATTGAAATCTTGCTTGCTGTTCCAAGATTGCATAGTCCAGCTTTAATCCCTAATGCTTAACACAACCTGACATTGGTGTTTAACTCCATCCATTCAACCGTCCATCCATCCATGATTCATCCCTGTCATTCATGGCTGGGGTTGTTGGGGGTGCAGGAGCTCATTCCAGCTTTCAAAGGTTAGTGGCAGGGATACACCATGGACAGTTCACCAATCCAACACAGGACACACACACCATACACTCTCACACACTCTTACCTGTAATCTTAATAACTTTTAACCCACCACTTAAAGTCCCATATTGTGAAAATCAAGTTTTCCCTCGACCCAAAATCAGGCAAAACTTGACACCAGATTGTCTTAGCATTTTCGCGGCAGCGCCACTCCAAAGAAATCATTTGCTTTTGATTCTGTGACATCACACTTGCAGTCATTTGCATAGTGCGGCCCAGTACAGAAAAACTTTGGTTTTGGCCGTTTACGTATGTGCAGCTCACAACACAAAGAGGCAGCCAATCAGAGCACAGTCTCATCTTCATTGACTCCCCATCCACTCAAAACAGCTCACAGTCAAATGAGGGGAGAGGAGGGAGTGGAGACTGACTGTAAATGCTTAATTTGTGCAGGGGTTTCTAGCGACAAGCTTTAAACTTGTTGCAAAAACACCAGGGAACTGTCTTATATTGTTTAAAAAGAATAGCATAGGACCTTTATGTCAACCAAGAGTGATTAACTTTTTACTCTATTTGACTTTATTTTGTTATTATTTTGCTAGTCCGCGGAGGATGGGCTTCCCCACTATAGCCAGGTTCCTCCTGAGATTTCTTCCCACTGGGGAGTTTTTTCTCACCACTGTTTGAGGATTTTTCTCCCCACTGGGAGTTTTTTGCCTCATTTGCTGTAGTGAGGAATAGGCTGGGCACTGCCCTTTCATTTATTTAATCTCTCACTGTAAAGCATCTTTGTGACAGTCTATCTGTGAAAAGCGCTATGCAAATAAATTGAATTGAATTGAATTAACTCTGCTTTACTCAACCGAAAATGTTGACCTCACAATGACTGAAACCCACACAACTGAACCGCTAATGTCTATTACTTGCCGAAATCTACGATTTTGGCAAGTATGTTAGTCAGTTGAGTTAGTGGTCTGTTTGTCTGTTTGTTAGTAACACGCTTTTTTACCCTTTCCATATCATTCATGTTCATGAAACTTCACCATATGATAGAGGAGGTTTGTCGCCAGAAGCAGATAGTTTTTTTAGTCCCAAGGAGAAAGATCAAGGTCAAGGTCACCAAAAACATTAAAACCACATTTTGGTTCATAACTTCCCTACTTTTACAGCTAGAGACTTGAAGTCAACTCCATTCTGTTCATTCTGTTTCAGAGATCTGTGCACGATTTCGGCAAGTCCTCATTCTATGAATGACCTTCCATTGAAGCATTACTTAACTGATGATACGTACTTCAACACGAGCCAACCCAAAGGGCAGGAGACAAAGATAAAGATCATGCTTAGTCTCAGGCTTAGTCCTTAAGCTTTGTGTAGAGAATCTCCATTCAAATGTAAATTTAATCTGGGGCTTCATTTTTATTTGATAATTCCCCACAATGCTCAACTCAACAAAACCAAACCCATGACATTCACCCTAACATGAGTCATGTTACCATGATAAATTCGACTTCACCAAAACCAAAATGCTTTAATCGGCAAGATCGAGTTAACTCGGCAACTTTACTCCCCAGAATGGATTGAGTCAGGATATCAGTCCTACAGGCATTCACTCCGACCCTAACGAAGCACAACCTCACTCAACAGCAAGAGCTCCGCGTCGAGCTGATTATAAGTACCCAGGTGTGTTTTGGTTGGAACCAGTCCCAAAGAATGGCAGCTCTCCAGGAACAGGGATGGACAACCTAGGTTCAACTCAAGAAAAGACAAGACTCACCAGCAACTCAACTTAACACCAGTTAAAGTAACTCTGGCGCGATGATCAGTTCTGCACACAGCAGGTGTTAAGGTATGCTACAAAGATTATGAATGATCACACCCTACTCACACCCTGTTGTTGGAATAGGAATTTTTACCCTCTGGGCGCTGTTTACATGTTCCAAATTAAAAAAAAAATCTTTTATTCCCGTTAGCATTCGTCTTTTAAATCAAGGAAACACTTAAACTTTTGAAATCATCACTGAGCAACAATAGCTGCTTAATTTAAGGGTTAATTTTTGACTCGTTGAATCCATGTTTCCTGCATGTGCAGTGATATGTTATGTATGCAAGTAGCAGTGTTTGTAAAGGAGTCATTTATAATGTCTGGATGTTACGAGTCTTGGCAGTGTAAAATGAATTTCCTTCAGGATATTAAAGTGTTATTATAATGAACAGAGGGTCTGTTATATGAGATGTGTCAACAGGAAGTGACGTAACACGGAACATTAGTTCTTGCATAGCAGAATTAGAATGCAGAGATTACATGTTTTGGTCTTCTTGTGTGTTAGTGCCCAAAATGGTCCGTATTAAAAAAGCTTTAATACACAAATATTAGTTCTCAAGCCCCATTAATTACCACACATCAGAGCAAATATTTTATGTTCTATGGATCAAAAAGAAAATAATGGAATACAAATTACTCCCTTTTGCTATAAAGGTTTAAGCTGCTCCCTTAATGAAGTTCCCAATTGAAATCCATTCATTTTTTCTGGCCTTCAAGGGGCTAAGCAGCTGTTTTTAGCACAACTACCAAAAATCGATGGCAGGGCATCCCCAATGTATGTAACATTTGCTAATGGTTTCTACCATTCATTTCTAAATGTGGTATGGCTAATGCTAGCAATGGACATGTCTCTAATAACCGTCTCTGACACCATTCATTATGAAGAGCATCACGGCTAATGCTAGCAAATGAGGAGTCACTCATAACCACCTCTAGAGTGACGCACGAAGGCACATTCACCTGTCCCAACGACGTCTTTCGGGTCTTCTGAGGGATGTTTAACTCCAGGCTGCCTGGAGATGTTTGGCTCTGGCAGGAGGAGTCAGCATTCTGTGGGGGGCAGGAGTACTCCTCAGAATAACTGCCCCTGCGGGAGGGGCAGGGAGAGGGCAGGGGCGAGTTCCTGCGCTTTTTGCCCCCGGGGGAAGTGGGCCGTGGGGACGGAGACAGGCAGAAATGGGTGGCAGCCTCGGTCAGCTCCTCCTCCTCCACCAGAAGCGAATCACAGCTGGAGGCGGGGCTGAGCCAGCCTCGAGAGGAGGGGCTGGAGGCGGGGCTGGGGCTGAGAGACCCGCCCCCTGCCATACCCTCTCGGTAGCAGAAGGGATCCTGGAGGGGAAGATACAGGCGCTCCCTGTCCCAACCTCCCCCACCATCCCAACAACTGACCCCAGCTGGGGCAAATTCCTCCTCTGGGGAGATAGTGGTGATCTGTATACTAGGGCATTCCAGGATCCTGGACTCTGATACCTACAGTGCAAAAGTGACAAAGAGACCAAGGAAGAGAGAGACAGAAAATTAAAAACAAGAGAGAGAGAGAGAGAGAGAGAGAGAGAGAGAGAGAGAGGGAGGGAGACAGACAGACCGACAGAGAAGAATGAAAGAGTGAGAGCGACAGAGAGGCAGCGATGGAGAGCACAAGAGAAAGAGCAACAAAGAGAGACCAGCAAGCACAAATATTAACAACCTTCAACATAAAAACAAATTATAGTTAATACAAGTTACACAACTGTTATGACTTTCATTTTTGGTGTTACTGCTAGTTGTAATTACCGTTATTTTGTCATTCTGGGGGTTTGAGAACTTGCAGTGGTGGAGTTTGACCAGGACTAAGAGGGTTGCTGGTTCAAGACCCAGTGTAGCCACAGCAAGATTGCTGCAGCTGTTGGGGCCCTTAAGCAAGGCCCTTAACCCTATATTGCTCAAGGATGTATTGGCCCCTGCTTAGTCTAATTCAATGTAAGAGGCTTTAGATAAAAGTGTCAGCTTGATCCCAGTGAAAAGCTAAAAACCATAATTGACGTTTTGTGACTCATTTGCTTTGGCAAGATTTACTGAAGCATTTGCATTTGATTTTAAGGCAAAGAAACAGAAACCAAAACAGAGACAAAGAGAATATGACATTTGCCAGTAGTTTTATAAAGTTCAGCATGAATCAGCCTTACTGGCACAAGAAGCACTGTGTTATGTTGCCAAAGCATTCACAACACACAGAGGAATGACTCTGACAAATTGAGGGGAGCTGCTATGTGTGATAGAATTGAGGATTTCGCGATTTTATCACTGTAGCCCTGGATAATGAATTAAAGCAGGTTGAGGTTAAACCAAAACTCATTCTATGGGAAACTCCATCAATTTTCAGCTCACTGTCAGCTGCAGATCACCATTACAGTAGAGAATTCATTTGCAAACTAACTACAGACAGCAAAAATCAATAACAATACAAAAAGATCCAGTCTTTGGGAAATGTAATACAATATAAATCTACTCACTGCCTCCGAAGGCGAGGCATTCTGGTGCTGACTGTGGTTGGCAGGCAGCTACTCTGGTAAAATGAAAACAACCCAGCTCCAGCCTAGAGATTTACCATCCAGTAGTTTTTCCAAACAAAACCCAAACAAAGCAGAAATAATTCAAAAGCTGGGACCCATTCCAATGCCTTATTTTCCGCTCCTCCCTTTCCATCCCGGCATCTAACCTGATATTCGGTCGAGATCCTTCGTTGCTAAGGAGGTTCCAATCTGTTAAATGGATGAGAATGCAGGAGTAGAGGTTTTTCAGATGTATCTTTAGTGAAGAAGTGTACTTTGTGGACATATTTTTCCAGAATGTGCGATTGTACAAATGAAGAGTTTGTTTCCAAAATGCAATATATCCATATTACTGATTTTGAGTAAATCGCTTTTTCTATGCTGGCGCCTACTGCATTTTACAGAAAAACACCAACTTGAAAACCATGAAAAATTACACCAAATAGTATGAATTTCTAAAAATGGATTTTTGCACCACGTGTAAGAAGCACAGGGCTATCGCTCGATAGAATTATCTCAATTTTTGTCATTTTGGCACGTATTGCGTTTTAGAAACAAACTCTTCAAGTGATTGACTGATGAAAATACCTCTGCCCAGCTGGTATTAACATTCCAAGCCTGTACCTGTTTGTAAAGCCGTGTTTCCACTGAAAAGTTTCAGGATAGTACCCTTAAAACCAGTATGTAACCTACATTCAATTGTACCTAAACCCTAGATCTGGTTTGCATTTCCAATACAGACAGTAGAGGAGACTGGGATCTGATGAGCCATGGGGACCAATGAGCCATATCACATATCAGTAATGAATAAATGTCAGAGCTGCTTAAAATATGGCAACATAGTGATATGGCTCATTGGTCCCGATGGTTCATTGGACCCCAGCCTTCCCTACTCTTCAATGTAGGTGAAGTTGTTATCGGATAGTAATAGCCGTGTCAACGACTTGTCCTAATCGATTGTCTTTGACAATTCTCTCTTGACCAATCAAGAGACAGCAGTGCTTCTGGCTCCACCTTTTAGTGTTGAATCAATGTGCTGTATAACGAAAAAATTTGTGACGGATTGGGACCTGGTGGACCTGGTTTCCCATGACATAGGGTCAGAGTTGTGTCCCTTTTTGCATTATTTTGGACGCTTACCTCAAGGTTTCATTAATTAACACCTGTATTAATGTAATTATAACTGATTTTAGACAGTTTGTTGCACACTTTCTATGTAATCCTGTTTGACCTAGTTTCAGGACTTAGACATTTCTGCCAAAAAAGGTCCTCAAAACGCCTTTTTTCATAAAATATGTTCTTATCGAAGGAGATTGATAATCAAAGTTTTTATTTCATTACATGATGTTTAAATATGTATACTGAACAAAAATATAAACGCAACAGTTTAGTCCTTTCAATATTCTGCATAAATATTTCTGAGGTTGGCTTAGTTGGGTTTATTTATGTGACTAAGGATGTGTGCCACAGGTCTGTGTGCATTTCAGTCACCTTCTCCATATCATTGTCAAGTTCCTGCCCTTTGTCAAAACTGGCCTGTCAGACAGGTGGGGCCTGATCCAGAGCTACTGAAATCAGGTACAGTCAGCCCAGGCACATCCTGTACTCTGGTCAATAAAAGGCCACCTCAAAAGTCCCAGTTCTGACATTGTTCAAAATGCCAAAAATGACTCGAGCCATCAGGGAGCGTGCCATTGGCATGCTCAATGCAGGAATGTTTCTCAGGGATGATGAAAGGGCTCTTAATGTCCATGTTTCAACGACAAGTCCCATAAAACACCTTTTTGAGGAATGAGGCAAGACAGCACACTGCCCTCATGCATCACGACCATGTGTGACAACCTCCGCCCAAGACCGCCATATCTAGATTCTCCATCTCTGTGATCGTCTGAGACCAGAAACTCCCACTGCAGATGAGACAGCTGGTCCCCATCATCACCCCATTTTTGCCGAAACCACGAAAAATAATCTCCAGGAAGCCCACATCTTTACGTCTTTTGCCCTTTGTGAATTGGACCTCTCCTCAGCTCGATGAAAAAGTTGGTTCAACTGAGTGAATAGACACATTTGATGGCCAATGGCACAATGGAGGACTGTTTTCTTCACAGACAAGTCACGTTTCCAACTTCACAGAGCGGATGGACGGGGGATCGTTATGCTGACATCGTGGTGGTGCGCACGGTGGCACATGGTGGTGGGAGTGCTGGTTTGGGTGGGAATATTCCAAGGACATTGCACCCAACTGCAGTTCATGAACAGCAACTTGAATGCAGAGTGATTTCATGATGAGATGCTGCTGCCTATCGTCCTACCATTCATCCATCAAAACAATAACCATCCAGCATGACCATGCCAGACCCAAGTCACCATGTATGCACAGAATTCCTTTAGCCTGAAAACATTTGTGTGCTTGAATGGCTGGCTTATTCCTTGGATTTGTCCCCCTTCCAGCATCTTTGGGATGTCCACAGGCAACGAGTTCGTCATTGGTTCCCATTTTCGGCCAATAGCCACCAACTCCGCACAGCTCTTGAAGAGAAGTGGGAACATGTCCCTCAAGTCACCATTGACCATTTGTTACAATCCACACAGCAGAGATGTGTAGCAGTGCAGCAGGCCAAGATGGACATACCCAATATTGATTTGTGAAATTTGGACAATAGACCCCATCCCCTTTATCATCACGCCATCGCGAGATTCTTGTTTGTCTTTTTAAATCATTGATGGAAATGTATTGCAAAATGGTCATACAATCTGTCAACACTCAATGAAAGTACAATGAGCTTCTGAACATGGTGATATTGTCATGGTTTTGCCCCCGCCGGCTGAAGACATGAAGCCGGCGGGCACTGGGACCATGTACCCAAAAACAGATGAAGGGACCCAAATGCACAGGCTGAGTAAAAATATAAAAGATCTTTAATTTAAAGATAAAAAAAGACAGGAGAGGAGCAGCGGCAAAAACATAAGCAATCGGGGCTCAGAAAACAGAATGCAGCAGTGTATATTTGTCTGGTTTAAATGCAATTACCATCATCCAGTACCCACAGGGTGATCTGGGGGTCTGAAGTCCAGGGTCTGAAAGGGTCATTTTGGCCCGAAGTGGTTTTCAGACCCCCACAAGTCCCCCAGCAATGGTGCTATTATACTAAAACTTAGTTTGGTGGTGAAGTTCCCAAATATGAGAGAACCACATTTCCAACAGTAGCATTCATTTGACTGAATCCTAGGGACCCCCAAAAAGTGAAAAATCACTTGCCGCCTTAAAAAATTAGGATTTTGGGGGCCCTCCTCTCACCCCTCTGATGTCACATAGTGGTTCTGGCTGCGGAATCCTGATATATGGGCCAGAATACACCAGAACATCAAATTTTAGCTTCCTATCTCTATTATGTGAGAAGTTATGGTCCTTCCAAATTGCTACAAAACTAAATGACCAATTCACACAAATTAAAAAGAGGCGTGGCACCCAAATTTCAATAGGGCGCCACACGAAAACCATCTGAGATATTGACACTAAACTAGGGATTCTTTTGTTTCGTACCATAAAATATTTTTGGACAAAGTTTGAGCAAAATCCGAGAGGTGTTGTACAAGGCACCTCAGTATTGGCTGTTTTGACATGGAATGACCCCAATTCAAGTTTCTTGGACACAAGTGTCATTTCCTCTCTTTCTGCCTTGTCTCAGTTATGTGAGAAGTTAAGAAGAAGAAAAATTAGGGAAGTAGTGAAAAATAAGCGATTGCAATCATCCCTACCGAGATCTCACTGAGCTGCTGACTCAGGGGTTGGGAGAGCCATAGCCTAGCATGTTTTATATGTATTTGTGCTCTAATGATTCAAATGACTGCAGCCAGTCAAGGGCTTGAGAACAAGAAAGTCACATGAGTGGGAACAGCGATGGTTAATTAAGCCTGGAGGACTGGGGTTGCCCCTGCTGGTCACTGACCTGTATGGACCGCGCTGGGAGGCTCTCGTATGTCCCACTGTGCTCCCTCACCAGTGCTCGACGGGGGGGCGGAGAGTGCATCCCTGCCCTGAGATTGGCTGACGGCTGACCGGCGGGGATGCCGACTGGCTGGCCAGAGTAAGCGGGACTCTGAAAATCATCTGCGTTAAGAATTAGAGAGAGGGGTGGAGCCATTTACAACATCAGAACCAATCAGATTTTCCTCGGACAGTGGGCGAGATTTCTTTCCAGAAAGAATTCAGAGAAAAGGGGAGGAGTCAAATAATGCTTTGAACCGAGTGGTTGACCGAATATGCAAATTAAGCCATGAGCAGCAGTGTGGAGCAGTGTTTAGAGCAGCAGTGTGGAGCAGTGTTTAGACCTGCAGTGTGGAGCAGTGTTCAAAGCAGCAATGTGGAGCAGTGTTTAGAGCTGCAGTGTGGAGAAGTGGCTCTAGAGCAGCAGTGTGGAGCAGTGTTTAGACCTGCAGTGTGGAGCAGTGTTCAGAGCAGCAGTGTGGAGCAGTGTTTAGAGCAGCAGTGTGGAGCAGTGTTTAGACCTGCAGTGTGAAGCAGTGTTCAGAGCAGCAATGTGGAACAGTGTTTAGACCTGCAGTGTGGAGCAGTGTTTAGACCTGCAGTGTGGAGCAGTGTTTGCCTGCAGTGTGGAGCAGTGTTTAGAGCAGCAGTGTGGAGCAGTGTTCAGAGCAGCAGTGTGGAGCAGTGTTTTTCTAGAGCAGCAGTGTGGAGCAGTGTTTAGACCTGCAGTGTGAAGCAGTGTTCAAAGAAGCAATGTGGAGCAGTGTTTAGACCTGCAGTGTGGAGAAGTGGCTCTAGAGCAGCAGTGTGGAGCAGTGTTTAGACCTGCAGTGTGGAGCAGTGTTCAGAGCAGCAGTGTGGAGCAGTGTTTAGAGCAGCAGTGTGGAGCAGTGTTTAGACCTGCAGTGTGAAGCAGTGTTCAGAGCAGCAATGTGGAGCAGTGTTTAGACCTGCAGTGTGGAGCAGTGTTCAAAGAAGCAATGTGGAGCAGTGTTTAGAGCTGCAGTGTGGAGAAGTGGCTCTAGAGCAGCAGTGTGGAGCAGTGTTTAGAGCAGCAGTGTGGAGCAGTGTTTAGAGCAGCAGTGTGGAGCAGTGTTCAGAGCAGCAGTGTGGAGCAGTGTTTAGACCTGCAGTGTGGAGAACTGGCTCTAGAGCAGCAGTGTGGAGCAGTGTTTAGACCTGCAGTGTGGAGCAGTGTTTAGACCTGCAGTGTGGAGCACTGTTCAGAGCAGCAGTGTGGAGCAGTGTTTAGACCTGCAGTGTGGAGCAGTGTTTAGACCTGCAGTGTGGAGCAGTGTTCAGAGCAGCAGTGTGGAGCAGTGTTTAGACCTGCAGTGTGGAGCAGTGGTTAGAGCAGCAGCGTGGAGCAGTGTTTAGACCTGCAGTGTGAAGCAGTGTTCAGAGCAGCAATGTGGAGCAGTGTTTAGACCTGCAGTGTGGAGCAGTGTTCAAAGAAGCAATGTGGAGCAGTGTTTAGAGCTGCAGTGTGGAGAAGTGGCTCTAGAGCAGCAGTGTGGAGCAGTGTTTAGAGCAGCAGTGTGGAGCAGTGTTTAGAGCAGCAGTGTGGAGCAGTGTTCAGAGCAGCAGTGTGGAGCAGTGTTTAGACCTGCAGTGTGGAGAACTGGCTCTAGAGCAGCAGTGTGGAGCAGTGTTTAGAGCAGCAGTGTGGAGCAGTGTTTAGACCTGCAGTGTGGAGCACTGTTCAGAGCAGCAGTGTGGAGCAGTGTTTAGACCTGCAGTGTGGAGCAGTGTTCAGAGCAGCAGTGTGGAGCAGTGTTTAGACCTGCAGTGTGGAGCAGTGGTTAGAGCAGCAGCGTGGAGCAGTGTTTAGACCTGCAGTGTGGAGCAGTGTTTAGAGCTGCAGTGTGGAGAACTGGCTCTAGAGCAGCAGTGTGGGGCAGTGTTTAGAGCAGCAGTGTGGAGCAGTGTTTAGACCTGCAGTGTGGAGCAGCAGTGTGGAGCAGTGTTTAGACCTGCAGTGTGGAGCAGTGGTTAGAGCAGCAGTGTGGAGCAGTGTTTAGAGCAGCAGTGTGGGGCAGTGTTTAGACCTGCAGTGTGGAGCAGTGTTCAGAGCAGCAGTGTGGAGCAGTGTTTATAGCAGCAGCGTGGAGCAGTGTTTAGACCTGCAGTGTGGAGCAGTGTTCAAAGCAGCAGTGTAGAGCAGTGTTTAGACCTGCAGTGTGCAGCAGTGTTTAGAGCAGCTGTGTGAAGCTGTGTTTAGACCTGCAGTATGGAGCAGTGTTCAAAGCAGCAGTGTGGAGCAGTGTTTAGACCTGCAGCGTGGAGCAGTGTTCAAAGCAGCAGTGTGGATCAGTGTTTAGACCTGCAGCGTGGAGCAGTGGTTAGAGCAGCAGTGTGGAGCAGTGTTTAGACCTGCAGTGTAGAGCAGTGTTCAGAGCAGCAGTGTGGAGCAGTGTTTAGAGCAGCAGTGTGAAGCAGTGTTTAGACCTGCAGTGTGCAGCAGTGTTCAAAGCAGCAGTGTGGAGCAGTGTTTAGACCTGCAGTGTGGATAGGTGGTTAGAGCAGCAGTGTGGAGCAGTGGTTAGAGCTGCAGTGTTGAGCAGTGGTTAGAGCTGCAGTGTGGAGCAGTGGTTAGAGCTGCAGTGTGGAGCAGTGACCAGAGCAGCAGTGTGGAGCAGTGGTTAGAGCAGCAGTGTGGAACAGTGATCAGAGCAGCTGAGTGGAGCAGTGGTTAGAGCAGCAGTGTGGAACAGTGGTTAGAGCAGCAGTGTGGAGCAGTGGTTAGAGCAGCAGTGTGGAGCAGTGGTTAGAGCTGCAGTGTGGAGCAGTGGTTAGAGCTGCAGTGTGGAGCAGTGACCAGAGCAGCAGTGCAGTGATCGGAGCAGCAGTGCAGTGGTCAGAGCAGCAGTATAGAGCAGTGATCAGAGCAGCAGTGCAGTGGTCAGAGCAGCAGTATAGAGCAGTGATCAGAGCGGCAGTGTAGAACAGTGTGGAGCAGTGCTTAGAGCAGCAGTGTGGAGCAGTGGTTCGAGCAGCAGTGTGGATAAGCAGTAAGAGCAGCAGTGGTTGAGCGTCAGTGTGGAGCAGTAATCAGAGCAGTGACGAAGGTCTGTATGTTACTGGGATGATTATTTTTATCTTACTGTCTTTAAGCATTAAGAGCAGTAGAGTAAACAGGATTGAACACACACATAGTACACACGACATACAAACACCCCATCCCCCCACAAATAGTAGACACATGCATAAATAGACACTCTCTCAGAACACACGCGCACACACATGCAAAAATGCACACACATACACACAGTACACACACAGGCGCACAAACACACATAAACACACAGGCACAGCTGATTGAAACCATATGCAGCTCCACACGCGCACACATACAGACACGCACAGAGCGTTTGAGAACTGGCCAGAATATTAAAGCGCAAACACGCATCACTTAAGCACTGCACACGCGAATTCAGTAAGGTAAACCGTACGTTTATGTTTTTATTAGTACCATTCGCGCAGGACAAGAACAATGTAAAAGTTGGCCACAGCCTGCCGTGCACCCCCACCACCCGCACTGGCTCTCTTTTAACTCCAGCTAATTCTCGCAATATTGGACAGTGATACTGACCGGTGCTGCAGCCCGGCCTTTCTCCGGAGCGGCACGGCGATGAGCCTCGCGGCGGATCCTCCTCAAACACTAATTTAAAATCCAGTTCGCCCTCTTCCCAACCCGGCGCGGCCCCCATCCCGCCACAGAGATGGGGATATGCGAGAAGTGACAGAGGGAGGCCGGGAAACGTCGCTTTCTGCTCAATGTCAGTTTCCTAAAACTTGGTTGCGCTGCGCCTTTCAGTTGTTCCAGCCTGCATTCGGATTATCACGAGTTTCAGTGATCACGCATAGAAATTGTATTTCCTGCGAGGATGCAACTTCATCTAGGCGGAAATTTTTCAGAAGTTCCGAACTGTATTACATAACTTAGGCAACATTTATGTTACACTTCGGAGAAGGACTGTGACGCTGCCCAGTTGCTCACAACTGACGCGTTTCTTCAGAGATAAACTTCGCATTTACAAACTCCTGATTTTTTTCTCCCTTCAACTCCCGGTCGGTCTATATTTGCTGTCTTTCCATCGAGTCTTCCTCTCGCAACTTGCACATTTTCCCTTCATCAACGATACTTGTCCCACCTCTCCATCTCTTTTTTTCCGTTAAAGTTTCCCCCAAAATTTTTTCGTCCTTTACCCTTAATTGCCTTTGGGAGGGTCCTCCAACCCCGTTACTCAAAGTTGATTGGCCCCGGTGCTTGTCAGCCCGAAGAATCCTCTTTCTCCTCTGTCTTAGAGTCGCGCACGCTTCCTGGGTGCTGATTGGCCCAGGCTCGTGTCCCTGCGCTTAATTTAAGAGCTCTGGCTTGCTAAATGTTGAACTGAATCTTGGACAAGGCGGCAGGAAAAAAAAAAAAAAAACACTTTTGCTGCGAATGTGTCGGTCTGCTGCTGCGATTAAAAAAAAAAAAAAAACTCAAGTTAGTCCAAACAGACTTGGAAATGTCTTTTTTTCTGAAAAGCTCTGGGATTAGGGTTCTTTGCTGTTCTGTCCCCTCCTTCCTATCCACACCCTCTCTCCTGAATATATCTGTTTCTCATTATCTAAAACAGTGTGTGCTTTGCCTGAAACAGAAGAAAAACACTTTTGCATTCTCCCTCACATTCTGTGCAGTTTCCAGTCTCTCTCTCTCTCTCTCTCTCTCTCTCTCTCTCTCTCTCTCCTCTCACACATGCACGCACGCATACTCTCACGCCAATCCACAATTAGGCACGAACTCTCGTGCACATGCACACAGCCACTGTCTTCCTATCACACGCTCACGGTCAAATATGTTCCGCATCTTCTGACAAGACACCAGTGGAATACACCCAAATATGAATTAGCGGAAGATGCAGTTGCACGGCAGTTAAATTATGCCATTTCCGGGAACGGCTGGTCACGGCCTGAGTTTTACTGTGTTTACAGAATGTTTCTATTTATTTATTTATTTATTTATTTGCATTTTCCCAAAGTTGTGTCCCAGGGGATACAAGTTTCAACTGGTATTCTTTGTGAAATAAACAGTGTCGTTTCATCTGTCTCTGTGACTCAGGGATCCTGGCCAATCAAGCGAGCTAACAGTAGCCAGGGGGCGGAGCTCTACAGGGTGGGGTCACAGAGAAAATCATAATAGGAGGACCATAAGCAGGACCCATCAACTTACGATCGTCGGTGGCCAAGAACTGCAGGTTTTCCACCCTTTCTTTAACTGGGTGTCAGTTGTAAAAACAGTTTAGCTCATCAGTTAGTTTTTTACTTGGGAGGAAAGAAAACTAGGACAGGGTTCAGTGATCCCAGAAAATACACTGAACTGATTTGCACATTTTCACAAAGCAGTATTCTATGTTAGTTGGAGAACTGCTCTGGAAGAGTAAATCCTGGACCATCTCAAACTGGGAATGAGGACTGAAGTGGAGGCCAGCCGCTCCAGGGTTTACTCATTAAAACAGCCTCATTTATCGGGTTAAATTGGTGATCTTGCTTTGTGAAAATGCAGCTCTGCTTGGCATTGATTTACTTTCAAAGCTGGAATGAAGAGTCAGTGCCAAGTCACTTTCCCTGGACGAAGATATTATCACACAAAAAAATGCATGTCTCACTGACTGAATTACACGAAAAGAGTGCTTGATATGGGACTTATTAGTCTGACCCTGCATGTACAGTGCAGTAAATATCTCAACAGTGACACAATCATTTTTGTTTTGTCTCCGTGACCCAGAGAATAGAGAGTAAACATCATATAAGAAGCTGAGTTGAAGAATATCCACTTTAATGTAGGTCATTTGCGAACAGCCGTATCAGGTGTTGTTCCCAGCAATCGAGACCATGTTTTTGCACAGCTACTGTCAAAATACCAATGAACTGCTCTCGTTATATTTGTGGTGTAGCATTTCTGTGAGCCTCTACAGCGCTGTCAATTTGACAGGCTGACCAGCTGCTTACAGTTTGACAGACTAATCAGCACAAATGCACACAAACACACACATGCACACATGCAAACACATGAATCCGCAAATACACGTAAACCCATCAGCATATCAAAACACGCGCACACACATACACAAACACATGCATAAACACACATGCAAAGACATGCACATACAATACACACACACACACACACACACACACACACACAGACCTATGCACATCCACTTCTCTTTCCTGGTCACTGGTACATCCCCCTATTCTCCCTTCTTTCTTTGTAGCAAATCTTAGCATTAGTTATTAACATCCCGAGGAGGGAGAGAGAGAGATAGAGGAGGGTGTGAGAAATCTGCCAGCAAGTATACACATGCTTTCCCAGTGTCTCAGTCTGCCTATATATGCGTTTGTGAGCGTATCTGTGAGAGTAGGAATCTGTAGGAATCTCCGTATATAAGATATACAGTATATATATTTTTATGATGCGTCTGGGCTTGTGAATGCTTATGTTTGTGCATACCATGTGTGAGAGAATGTGGGAGTGTACGTGTAGGATTATTTAATGTGCCAGTGAAAGCATCCACAGCGTGTGTACACTGTTCGCCAGTGTGTATGCGAGTGTGTGACAAACTATCTACTTCTTAGCTGAAGAGGACAGTGAGGACAGAAAGTCCACAATGTGCGGAAACTCACTCACCGCTAATAAACATGTGGTTATTGGACTTACCAGGGGGGTGAGAGAGGGGGAGGGAGTCAGAGAGAGAGATGGAGGGAGTGAGAGAGGGAGGGAGGGAAGAGGAGAGACAGGAAGGACACTCCCCTGCGTCATCTCAGCGTGTTTCAGCCTGTGCACAAGTTTCTGAAATTTATTACCTGCAGTAGCGTGGAGATCAGAACCAGAGACCCAAGGACTGACGAGCAGACGCAGAGATTTACAGGCCGAGCTGTGGCAGACGAGGATTCAAAAACTGGGGTCAGAACCACAGGAGGTCTGAGATCAGAGAACCACTGGGACTCTAAAAGAGAAGGTTCCAGGAGCTGAGAGTGAGAACTGGAGTGGATTCACAGAGCGCGGAGTCAGAACCAGAGGATATTCAGAGAGTTAGGAGTCATAACCGAAAAAGATTCAGATAACCGGGATTCAGAGCGGGAGACAATTCATTAAGGTAGGAATCAGAATCAGAGGACATTTTGAGAGATTGGAGCTAGAACCGGAGAAGATTTAGAGAACCGAGACTCTGAACCAGACAAGAGTCACAGGCAGGACTAAGACTCAGAATCAGAGTGGATTCAGAGAAGCAGCAGGTGTGAACAGACAGACCCACTGCTGTGAAACACTGAGAGCCTGAGAGAAGCACCCTGGGCCCCAAACTCTGCTGTTCCCTCCTCTCTTTTAACTCCCAGAGACAGAGCCCCCCATCAGAAAAGTGAGTACCAACTCTCTGCCTCTCTGCTCTTCCTCTACTTTTCTCTCCTCTTATGCTCTTCTTACTGTCTCCATGGAGACAGATAGCCACAAGCAATTTCTGAGGCAGTCGTGACATTCTGTTTCATACAGAGGTGAAAGCTCCAAAGGGTTGAAGTCCAGCCCTGTACAACCTGCATATTAATAAACTCAGCCAGTCAAATTCACTGATTCTATCCTCCTACAGAAAAAACTGTACCAGTAACTAAATTTGGGTGATCTGTGCAAGGGGAGAAATTTTAGTCCAGAATCTGTATTGTCTACATGTGCCGTTATATCAAAAATGATCTGAACTAGGACACTTCTCCCAATGGCCGTCGTTGGCATGGCAGCCATCCAATGATAAAGATTTGAATCAGTTGCCTCCGAGCAGTAGTTTCCAAATTTGGTCCTGGGGCTCCCCGGTTTTCGCTGGTTTCGTTCCAACCACAAGTGCTCTTGTACAAATGTTACAAGCTCTTAATTTGTCTTAAGTAGGCAGATTTACGTTTAAAGTAGTTATCCAGCAAACATTGAGATATTGAATGACAGTTGGTTGAAAGTCTTATAAAACCTCGCTATATGGTTAAAAACAATCATCAAATGACAGTTGCCCCGACATTCGGGACATTACCAGGCTATCAACAGGACGTCCTTCCTGGATGTGACAGCGAAGAGGCCTATTCAGCTATTCTGCTAGTTTATACAGTGTGCATTCAATGGCTTTACTCATCCTAGAAACTGAAAATAAAATGTCAACTCAGTCTAAAAATAAAAATCCAACATTGACCTTCTGTTTTTCTGTGACACAAACCCCGGTCTCCTGGGTACAACGTCTGTATTAAAACCTCTCATCCAACTCAACCGCATGCCACAGTTCGTTTGAAAAGAGACTTACAAATACTACAGGCTTAAAACAGTGACACAGGAACAAAATTTACATGTAGATATAGAAATGGCGTGAAGGTGTTTCATATCTTTAAAGAATGGGCTCTGAGTAAGTACCACTTGACTTTGTTCGTGTAGTGGACATCACAAGATGGCTGTCTGATCATGTCATGACCAAATAAATCGTCAATCAAATGTCGTTGTGTAAAAAAAAAACAAAGACACGTCATATCCTTTTTTCACAGAGATAATATGATCAATATTTGCTGGTCTGCAAGTGAGGACCTGAATAGATCATTACTGGATGTGGAAATAATGCTTCCACCTATTTATTTGCCTTGTAACCACGTCACAGTTTTTGGAGTCCATTCAAAACCATTTCTGGCCAGGGATAGGACATCACTGTCCGAACAATGTTTGCCGTGTATATGTCCTCCTAATCCACATTTTGGCAGGTATCTATACATGCCGACAAGAATAAAATTCCCTTTCCGCATTGTGATATATTAGAAAGAACTGCATAAAAATAGGAAAAAATGAACCAATTAAAGTAAAGAATCAAAAAGTTTGAATTGGTGAAACTATGGACTCATGGCAAAGAAAACCAAATAATTATTAGGCCAGAAAATTATTATCAGACCTGTTTTGTTGCATGTTTATGTTATTGAGTTCAATTTTGAATAACTCTATAAACATTTTTGTTTGGAGCTTACTGCTTTTCTCAGTGTTCAAATTGATCTGTTTAAAAATATTCCCTGAAGTTGTTTGCCGTGTAGAGAAATAAACAGTATGTATAAGGGTCTTCTATTATTCCTCATGGCTCGCATGGATATTTTTGTGAAAATGTGGCTTAAGACAGTAAATGCTTAAACATGACATGCACCCATTTAGGACAAATTTATATTTTTATAAAATTTGGCGATTGCAGCTGTGGTTGGAACAGAAACCAGCATACACAGGGGGCCCAGGACAGAGAATGGGAACCACTGCCTCTTTGCAACTGACCGCTATAGAGAAAGTTTGCAAACTGCTGAAGGCCACTATGTGCTGTGTTTGCAGGAGCAACAAACACAGTCACCACAGCTTCACCGGGATGGCCGAGTGGTTTTAAGGCGTTTGACGTAAGGTCCAATGGATATATGCCCACATGGGTTCGAACCCCACTCCTGGTAGATTGCCCCTTTCACTCTAACCTAAAAACATGGACCCACCTTCTCACAAAACACTGAAAAATGGGGGAATTCCACATTTTAAGTACAATCAAGATACTGGCAGCTATGTCCGTGTTGACTAATCAACAACGGGTTACATCAGGCGTTCCCAAACTCAGTCCTGGGGCCTCCCTGTGTATGCTGGTTTTTGTCCCAACCATAATTGCCATCATAGGACTTTAACAAGCTGTTAATTTGTCCAAATTGGGTGCATTTTGTGTTTAAATATGTTATTTGCTGTTTTAAGCCAAATTTTAATAGAAATATCCATTTGTGCCATGAAGAATAAAAAGACCGAATAAAAAGACCCTTGCATATAAAGTTTTTTTTTTTTTTTTTTTTCTGCGTGGCAAGCAATTTCGGTAATAACATTTTTAAACAGATCAAATCAGGTACTGAGAAAATCAGTAACCTCCGAATTAGGTTGCTGAAGACAGGTGATTAGAGTTCTTTCAAAATAATTTGCTTGCACTCAATCACAAAAACGTAACATAAAACAGGTTTGACTCTGTCATTTGCTTGTTTAGTAAATTGTTAGTTTTAGCAACCATGTGCCCACAGTTTCACCAATTAGGAACCCATTGTTTTTTTTCCTTTGATTGGGTACATTTTTTCCCTCTTTTTATGCAGTTGTTACTCATATATTGAAATGTGGATGCAGAATTTATTCCTCACTGTTTGCATGCATATCTGTCAAAATTCTGTTTGTCGAGAGAGGATAAAGTGCTGCTCTGAACAAAAATGCACCTAATTAAGACAAATTAACAGCTTGCTAAAATCCTGTGATTGCAAACCAGGGTGGAGCAAAAACCAGCATACACAGGGAGGCCCCAGGACCGAGTTTGGGAACCCCTGGGTTACATCATAAATCAGGGATAGTGAGATGGATGGATTTGTGGATGTGATACCCAGAAGAGCTGAACCATGTTGCTATTTGTGAAAATTTCCAAGTTTTAATCATTCAATTTATCAAGCTGACTCTGCAGTCCTGCCGTGAGACGCCCCACCCCCATATACGTAACTCAAAGGTTTGATTCCCAGATTGGACTCTGCCATCGTACCCTTCAGTCAGGCAAAGCATAGTGTTCTTTGAGCTTCATGTGAGGAAACCATGATAAGTGTAAGTTACTATGGATGAGAGAATGAGAGAGCGTTCGCAGTTAAACATAACATTTCATTTTTTTCCATACAGCAATTAACTGTGAAGTCAAAAAGTGTGGACACTTAGCTTTCAAATTTATTTGCCTTACCACAAATGGATCAACTAGCTTTGACATGTATTGACTGCAAAACTGACTCAAAAAAGGCCAATGGATGTGATTAATATCACTTACATACCATGTAGTCATTGCTGCAGGACTTAGCTAAGGTTTCCTGTAATTAAGTAACAATAGCATGGCTATAAACTGTGGTTGTTTGAGCAAATACCTTGTGCAATGTTAGACATTGTTGATTGTGTCGTGTATTGTAATCTGCTCCCTCACACTCCTCCTACCTAATCTTTGTAGAATGTTTTAAAGTTATTCTGTATTTCACAAACTCCATGTTCAAAACCTGAAAGACAAATTTTTAAGTCCCTGTTCCCCGGGCTTGAGCATCGGCTTAGTGTCTTTACTTTAAAAGAGAAAGCTGATCCAAAGAGGCATGTTTTTGCACGCTGTCACTAAGTACACCCACTGCCAGGCGGAATGCTCGGATGAATATTTGGCCTGATACGTCAGTCTGACAGGGGGCACGCGCATGTACACACGTGTCTGCTGCAGAGGTGGTGTGTGTGTGTGTGTGTGTGTGCATACGCGCACGCACATAGGTGCATTTTTCTCATCTATTGGGGACTTTTATAAACTCTGACCTTGTCGGGACCAGTACTTCTCATGGAGTCAAAGCCCGGACTTAATGGAACAAAACCTAATTACCTGGTCCTTGTCAAGGCTAGGGGTAAGGTTTGAGTTGAGATTAGGCTTCAGTGCCCCTATTCTGTGACTTTTCACTGATCATTCTTGTATTCTTGAACTCTACAAAAAAAAGTTTCAATGGGTCACTGTTAAAAAAAAACTTGAGTTTTCTCATGCTTGCCAATTCTGCAGTACCTGTCTGTGAAACGCTCCATTGAAAGTCCTGCCCCCGCCCTCCCGAAAACCTCAGTGCACTGTGATTGGTCAACTTGATCACTCACTTGTGATTGGTCCACCCTTCGAGCCCCTTGTCACGCCCTTTACCATAAATGGATTTCCGCCTTAGAAACAAATATCGGTTAAGGCTTGTGGGCGAAACCCACTTGATTCAAGAGCGTGCCAAACCATCTGCTTGGCGCGAAAATTCAAATGGTGACATCATCAATTGATGAAAAAAAAATGGCCAGAAGCTATTGGGGCGTTTCAGTCAGCTCTGTAGCAGTGTGTTTTACGGCAGAAAATGTTTCTTCTGGAGGTGATTTTGAGTTGTTTTCCAACACAGACCTTTTAAATGCACATAAAAACGATATTATTCAGACTACGACATTAAAATAATGAAAAACCATAATAGGTGCACTTGCAAGTTCGGGCTAGCTTGATTTGGTTATGCTTAGACCTACGGTAAGGGTTCCACAACGGATGGAAGTCAATTAAATGTCATAATGAGGATAACTGCGCAAACCTGTGTGTGTGGGTGTGTGTGTACATGTGGGGACTAAAAGTGCCAAGTCTGAACTTAAAGACACCGCAGGTATAGAGAAGCCCAAAAAGAGCACTGTGGAGACTTTTTTGGGATTCCTAAATGGAAAAGGCTTAATTCTGGGGCAAGGTTTGGGTCTGCAGTTACAATTTAGATTATGATAAGGACTAGGTCTACTTTTGAGGTTTGTGATTTCAATTATGCTTGAGGATAATGCCACCCTGACACTTGCACGATTTTTGTCCCAGCAATGCCACGCAATGCGTTGTGGCAAGGCGTGCCATTTCGGTGGTACGCAGCAGAGCCTTGTTTGCGCCCTGTTTGCGCACTGTACACGCATAAGTTACGCGCTGTCTACGCAATGCGCAGCCAAAAATTTGAACTATGCGCGAATAATGCGTGAACACTTCATGAGAAGTTCCTGCCATGCGCGAATGGCTTGTGACGTGCGCGAACTATGCGCGAGCTGGACGTGCCATGATCACGTGAACAACTCGTGACAGCACCCTAACACGGCACGCACTGACACGCACCGTCGGCAGTGTTCGCACCGAGTTCGCGTAGTGTTCACACATGGTTCACGCAAGTGGCACGCGCATGGCACGAACATTGCATGCCGAATGCATGCCGAATTTTTGAACATTTCAAAATTCTCTCTACAACATGGCACGCACCCCCGCACCCTTCACACACTCCTCACGCTCCTTCCCGAAGACTTTAATCATTGTCAGGCATTGCGGGAGCAAAAATCGTGCAAGTGTCATTGGGGAGTGCATCTCTGGGGTCCTCTTCCCTCAGGACCAGCCAGTTCACTCGCCCATCTGCCTCTTTCGTAGTCCATGCTAGGGGACCATACCAGATTCTAACACCTAAACCCCACAGAGCAACAACATTGCATTCATTCTGACCTCTGCCTGTATTGTGGTTCAGCCAACCATCTCACAGCTGACAGCCCAGCCTGATGACTCCAAGCTGTCCAGGGGACTGAGGTGTTCTCTGGGTCCCCCATCTCTTCCTCCCAGCCTCAACTCCTGTAGCAGGCCTGCAAGTTTTCAGCTCAAACTTTGATTGATTCTGGGGCAAATGGTAACTGTCTACACCCTTCCCTCACCAAATGGTTGGGTGTCCCCACGGCCCATCGGCCTGTGCCCATCCTGTCCAGAAATGGCGGTTCCTGACATTGTTGAAGCCATCAGCCTGGTTCTGATGAAAGTCTCCAGCAACAATCTTGAGACCAATGTACTCCTCTGTGATGGAATCAGCACATGCTCCCCTGGTGCTGAGGAGGTCAAGGCTAAAAAGACATAATCCTTACATAAATTAGGCTTGTGGTGCCATTTTTGAATGGAGTTCTTCTGCCCCCCCCCCACAAGGAGTCACCAGACGTTAAATGGGCTCCTCCCACCTACTACGACTTTCACCCATGTGACTGTGCCATTGATCACCACCCTGGAACATTGGCACTGAATGGCAGCCTGTATGCACTCTTAGTACCAGAATCCAGAGTAATGGATGCATATATATCTCTGAGGCCCTGTCCTTTGGCACTATTCAAACTTAGTCTTCACTGTCCAGTGCCGGTTTCTTCTTTCTCTCAAAAAATGATGGTTCTCTACGCCCATGCATTGACTTCAGAGGTCCAAACGCCATCATAGACAAGAGCCACAATCCACTTCAGCTTTTGGACTCCACCATCTCCAACTTCCCAGGGTGCTACTACATCACTAAGTCGGACCAGTGCAATGCCTACCATTTGGTCTGAATTAGGGAGGGTGAAAAATGGAAGATGGCATTCAACACCCCCTCCACCTTCTACAAGTATTTGATGATGTCATTTGGGCTCATTAACACCCCTATTATGTTCCAGAACCTGACCGATGATGTCCTCCGTGACATGATCTCTCGCCTCATGTATGTGGACCCCGATGAGACCCTGGTGTTCACCACCACCCTGGAGGAACATACCCAGCATGTCTGGAGAGTGATCTAGCAATTACTGGAAAGCCAGAACTTCCTTCGGATGGAAATCATCATGGGTCAGTTGAAAGAACAAGCTGTCAAGGACAGACTGGTACCCGCAGACTGCAACTAGCAGCAGAGATTCCTGGGCTTTGCCAACTTTTACTGGTGCGTTCATCAGAGGTTACTTTACAGTTGTCCAGTTGGGCATGCATCGCCATGTACCTCATTTCTGGGCTGCTGGAGCCTGTTGGGTTCAGGATTGCCTTGACTATCATGGACCATTCTTTGAAGGCAGCCCACTATGTCCCACTAGCAAGGTTGTCCCCCGTCCAAGGAGACAGCGAAACTCCTCCTTCAGCATGTGGCGCACCTCCATGGTATCGCCCCGGAGGTCATCTCTGATCACCAGTTTTTGAAAGCCTTCACCACCCTGGTGGATGCCACTCCTAGCCTCTCATCCGGCTTCCATCTTGAGACCAGTGGTCAAGTAGAGACACTGAACCAGGAGCTGAGACAGACTCTCTGCTGCCTTTCCAAAAGAGTCTCTAATAAGTGGACAAGTTTCCTGCCTTCGCTGGAACTTTCTCATAATTCTCTCCCTGTGGTGGGTCTCGAAATGTCCCCCTTTGAGTACTGTCTGGCCTATCAACCCTCCCATTCCAAGTCAAAGAGAGAGAAGTATTGGTCCCTTTCACTCAATTCCTAGTCCACTGCACCCACCAGGGATGGAGAAGAGTTCGCACTCTCCTGCTGAAACATGTTCCAAAATCAGAGCACCCATCGACGCCACCCAGCCTCCAACAATGGAGTGGGACAGAGGAGTGGCTGGTGACTTAAGACATCCCCCTGAGGGCACAATCCAAGGAACTCTCCCCCAGTTCCTTTCCCATTTCTTGGGTCTTATCGCCTTCGGTAATGGGAATCATCCTCCCTTCTCCCCTTTGCTGCATCCACCCTATTTTCTATGTCTCCTTTATTAAATCTGTATGTTCCTCTCCTTACAGATATACTCTGCGCTCCCCACCTCTCTCCCTCCCCCCGGTTCATTTATTGTAGTTGAGCTTACACAGTGCCTTGCAACCTGGATGTTCGATGCGGGGGGGCGGCGGGGATTAAACGCCAGTTCCTGGTTGACTGGAAGGGGTACGACCCTTAGGAGCGCTCCCAGTTACCGGAGCATAAAATCCTGGACCATTCCGTTTTGCGCTTTCTTGCATTGGCATCGGGGTCGGCCACAGAGCGGCCAGGTGGCGCCCCTGGGTGGGTATACTGTCATTTCCTGAGTCTTTTCGTAATTGTTTCCTTCCCAATCCATCCATCCTTTTCAGTTTCTCTTTAGTTTTCCCTAATTTGTTCCCTTGCCCCTCCTTTTGCACTCCTGTTGTTAACTGTCATCTTGTGTATTTAAGTCCCGGGTATGCATTTCCCCTTTGCTGGATTGCTTTCTTTCATCCTCAGTGTTTACACTAAAAATAAGCAAGTTTCTATTTATTTGAGAAACTCCTCCCACTATTTGCATTGCTGGTGAGTGGTTTCTTCCAGTCTTTTCTACACCCCAGTTAGAAGTTGTGCACCTGCCCAGTGTGCCTTGGTTCATTTAGCCTACCATCCTGGTCACTGACCGTGGAACAGTCCCCTCAACTGTGCCTTTCCTCACCTCATCTTCGCTCCTGCCTGACTTTGGACTGTCAACGGATAACACTCTTTTGAGCGTTACTCTTCTGCTGTATATAAAAGAGGCCTTTTGGCCTTATCAGTGATCTGCATCTGGCACCTGTTCTGAAATTTGTGATACCTTGGTTTGGAGGAAATTGATTTTTAATTAAATGAATCAAGAATTTTAGTCGGCCGGTTGAAATTCTAAGAATGAACAAAATTTTTTGCATTGGGAATTTTGAATTTACCACAGTAATCCATCCATCCACTCTCTATATTGCCTCTTCCTCACTAGGGACGCGGGAAAGCTGCAGCCTTTCTCAGCTGACTACAGGGGCTTTCACACATTCATGGATCACGTCGTGCAACACCGTGATTTCGTCGCAGTTCCGAACTGGGTTCTAATACGCAGAAGTACGATGTCTACATGGATAGACAAGGCAGCAACGTGAACGTCACCGGAGAAGCCCCCGGAGTTAACCCGGAGTATACTGATGAGCACAGAAGCAACTGGGCTTTTACACGGTCTTTTAATGGAGGTGCAGGTTCTTTACTGGGATACCCCCGGAGTGTTGACGGTGTGTTGACTGCGGTCACTCAAGAAAAGGTGGCGCAAACTAATACCTGATCATTTACTCTGCTACGTATATAAGTCTGCAATGTCATTTTGTGCTGATCAGTCAATAACTTTTTTTGTCAAGTTTTAATAAGTTTCATGTTTTTTTTTTTACTGTTATGGAACTGAAAATTAGACTCAGTATAAGGAGACTTCTGAAGATGCATTTGGAATGACTCCATGTGGTTATCCGTTTTCTACAATGATCCGTGTGGTTCTTCTGAAGAGCACGTATTTCTTGTGACAGTATCTTAAATTTATCAATGATCGTAGGCAAAATATACAAAATTTTCACACCCGGAGAATGCCGGTCTTAATAAGGAGCTCCCGGTAGCTACACCAAGACTCCCGGATGTATTCGGTGGCTACACGAAGGTACACAGTGCCTACCAGGAGTACTACAGATCATTTATCATCCGTGTACTCCGGGACGAAAAAATGAGCATGTTTCATTTTTTCCCCGGATATGCCGGTGTCCCAAGGATCACGCCGGATGCCTGCCCAGTGTATACACGGTGATGCCAGAGATAACACGGATGATCCCAGAGCGATGATCTGGGATGATCCGTGTTGCGATCTGTGAACATGTGAAAGCCCCTTATGGGTGATGGCAGGGACCCACTTTGGACAGTCCGTCAATCTATCATAGGGCGCACACACCATTCACACACCGCTTACCCTCACACTCTTACCTATGGGCAATTTAGTGTCTCCAATGATCCTGATGTGCTTGTCTTTGGACGTGGGAGGAAACCGGAGGACCCGGAAGAAACCACACTAACATTGGGAGAACATGCAACCTCCATGCAGACGGACCCCAAGCCGAATTCAAACCACGATCTTCTTGCTCTGAGGCTGCAGTGCAAACCACTGCGCCACCGTGCCGCTCTACCTCAGTAATGTTATTATTTACTTATTTTGATGGAAGTTTTAGGGCATTTCCAATCAGGAATCAGTGCCAATAATTCTGGAGCCCACTGTATATCCCGTGTAATACGAAATGTCTGGCTCCCTCAATGATCGCACAACCTTTCATTTTTGGAGGCGCGGTTTGCTTCAGCCTACCTGATTCAATGGCCAAGCAGTGGACACTTAGTTCGTCAAGACCTTTTACATGCAAAATATGTTTTGACATGTGCAAAACCAATAACATAGCCTATGATTGGTGTAAAACAAATACCCTGGCAAGTCAGTAGTCATGTTAATGATTTTGTATGTGCTAAAAGATTTTGCACTCTCGAAAGGTTTTGCTAAATCTGTCATCAAGTCTGTATTTGGTTAGGATCTGTCGCTGCTTCATTTTTGAACACTCTCTCTTTCTCCCTTTCACAGATTGATGGCCCCAAATGATGCTGCCTCCAACACCACAGCACGGCCGAGCATCCTCCACCCCACTTACACCAGCTCTGTGTATTTTTCGTCGCTAACCACAGTGCCGGCAGAGGACCGCAGCACGGTCAGCAACGATATCTCAGCAGCCTTGGGGGCCTTCATCCTCGGTCTCGTCTTCCTCCTGGGCGTGCCGGGGAACCTCTTCATCATCTGGAGCATCCTGGCGCGTGCGCGAAAGCGCTCCGTCACCACCCTCCTCATCCTGAACCTGGCTTGTGCCGACGGCTTCCTCATGGCGCTCACCATATTTTTTGTCGTCTATCTGGCAAAACAGAGCTGGGTTTTCGGGAACGTCATGTGCAAGATTCTGTTCTACCTCTGCAACGCCAACATGTACGCCTCCGTCCTGCTCATCACGCTTATGAGCCTGCACAGGCTGGTGGCAGTGGTATGGCCGCAACGGGTCGGCGCCCTCTCTGGGCGGAGGACCGTACGACGCCTACTGGCTGCAGTATGGCTCCTGGTGCTGCTCATGTCCTTGCCGGCGCTCATATTCCGGTGCGAGAGGGAGGACACGGGCGACAGCGGGAGGCCTCGCCACGTCTGCGCAGCTAATCACACAGACTCCGAATACGTGAGTGACAGGTGGGGTGGGCAACCATTACTGGTTTAGAGCAGAGATCTCAAATGCAGATCTTGGAAGGTCACCAGCTTGAGATAAACTTTGATGTATTTCATCATATAGTTCAATCACAGATTGGCTAGAATCTCCACACCATGTTCCAAGCCTGAATTTTCTGGTGATTGAATGGAAATCCCGGGAAGCACTAAGTGGACTTAATTAAAACAGTCTTAATATTTAAATTGGTCATTGCTAAGATTAAGTTCGAAAGAGCCCTTTACACCCATTGCGCTAACAAAAGTTACGCCCAGCTGGTTGCAGCTAAGGCTGGTCTTTGCAGTGCATGTCCATGTAAACACATATGAAACAATTGCTAAACAACGTATATAAAGGACATGCTGATTGATTTTAGGAGAAATCCACCTATTCCTCAGCAGTCGGTTATAGCCGATAAGTCTGTCGAAATTGTTAGCCGCCTCACAGCAAGAAGGTTGTGGGTTCGAATCCGGCCTGGGGCCTTTCTGTGTGGAGTTTGCATGTTCTCCCCGTGTTCGTGCGGGTTTCCTCCGGGTACTCCGGTTTCCTCCAACAGTCCAAAGACATGCATATCAGGTTAATTGGAGACACTAAATTGCCCATCGGTATGAGTGTGAGAGTCAATGGTGTGTGAATGGTGTGTGCGCCCTGCGATGGATTGGCAAGCTGTCCAGGGTGGGTCCCTGCCTTTGCCCGTAGTCAGCTGGGATAGGGTCCAGCCCCCCTCGCGACCCTAGTGAGGAATAAGCGGGTATAGAGAATGAATGAATGATGAAATTGTTAGCACCTATAAATATCTGGGCACAGTTATCGATGACAAACTGCAGTGGGTGGAAAACTCTAACTCCACTCACTCCAAAGCACAGCAAACACTGTTCCTATTGAGGAAATTTAATTCTTTAATGTGGACAAACCAGTTCTGACCTTGTTTTACAGATCCTATGTTGAATCTGTTTAAACTTTTGCTTTAATTTGTTGGTTTGGTAACCTTAAAGAAAGGTGTAAAGCCAAATTACAGAGAGTGGTGAATACCTGCTCTCAGATTATAGGGGTGCCCCAGCTAAGACTATCTGTACTATACAACAGACACTCAGTCAGAAAGGCCTCTTCTATCCTCGCTGACCCATTGCACCCTTTACACCAGGAGTTCCATCTTCTGCTCTCTGGGTGGCGCTGTAGGGTGCCTGGGCTCAGGAGTTCCAGAGCTCAGTGCTCTTTTATTCCAAAGGCCACTGCTGCCATTAACCAGCTCAGATAGGTTGGATTTCCTTCCTTTCACTTGGCAGATTCTACCAGTACTTTTAATCTTTGCATTTCTTTTAAAAGAACAATCTTTGAATCATTGATTATGCTGTTTGCACAACCCAATTTTTCTGCAGTAGGCTTGCATGGTGGACCTGTGTATTTGTGTATTTTTGTGTGTTCCATGTGGGTTTTATGTGCTGCACCTGAATTGCCCTTTGGGGACAATAAAGATTTACAGTACAATACAGTACAGTATAATATATTGCTTAGCAGTTTCCATCAACATACAGGCAATAGCCAGCAGCTATCAATAAATGCCAATGTCCACTTGCAGACTCTCCCATAAATAATACAATCAGAATTTGTTTAAATGATTCAGAATTTCTCAATGAGCTCTTTATCTGTGAAAACAACCAATAGTTAACTTTTGTCGCGTATTATTCTTTCACATCTAAAGGCTCTCTCATTGCACATATGAGAGGCACCATTGCAAGGATTTAGTTGGCAATGTTCATGTTTTCTGCCATTCTTTTAGATGGCCAAGAAGTCGACTTTAAGTATACCCCGAGCTAGGCATAGATTTTACACAAAATCTCAGTGAAAATAGAGTTTACGAACAGTTGGCACAATGGTCTTTAAGTGTCACCTCAAAAGTTACATATCGCATAGCTTTAGACGAGGACAACATCTTGTTGATCCAAATTACCCTAAAAGCTGTCAAAGACCACAACCCTCCAGGACTGGAGTGTGAGACCTCCTAACGTACAACCTGTAATGCCAGCGATCTTTGCAGCTGCCCCTAATTTTGTTGAACCGTGCTTTGATATAGTTTGAATGTAAATTGTACATTTCCAGGAATAGGGCTAGGTAGCCTGGCTCTAGCTGTCAAATGATGAGGACTTTGTTTCGGTTGTAGTGAGCACACCTGGTGGACTAAAACAAAATAGATTATCCTGAGAGCATAAACTCCACCCATTTCCTGCTCCAAATAGGGACAACATTAGGTGGCTTTCCTATAGAGGAAAACAGAAGTGCAGCCCAAGTCTGACAAACAGTTTTTACGTTTTTATTTGGCTGGGGAATTCACCAAGTTTGGTTAATAAATCCAACCTCTGAATACATGATAAATCAACAAGGCTCAGTAATGGTGACTTCCTGGCTGGCTCAAATGCACCAGGCATGATCAACAGAGTGCAGATAGCACTTGAATCCCAAACAGGTGCTGTATTCAAACCCTGTGTGTCCTGACGGTGTTCCCTGCCACCTGCAGCTGATTGTCCAGTACTCGTTCGAGACGTTGGTGGGCTTCGTGCTGCCGTACGGCGTGATCATTGGCAGCTACGTCTGCATCCTTCGCCGCCTGCGCCAGACTCGCTTCAGAAGGAGGATCCGCAGCGAGAATCTCATCCTCGCCATCGTCACCATCTTCGGCCTCTTCTGGCTGCCCTACCACACCAACAACATGATGCAGGTGAGTGTGTGTGTGCGCGCGCATTTATTACACTCATCTCAATACCATGATCCAGGTGTGTGTGTGTGTTACTAATTACACACAGATCAACAACATTATGCAGCTGTGTGTGTGTGCATGTGTTTTAGTTATTTCACTCACCTCAATAACATTGCGCTGGCGTTTGTGTGTGTTGTGGTGTGTGAGTTTTTAAGTTATTACACTCACATCAACATGATTCAGGCATGTGCTAGTTATTACACTCACACCAATGACATGATATAGATGCACGTTTGTGTTTCAGTACTTTTGTGTATTTTTTCGTGTGAGTGTGCATGCATGTTTGTGTATCTGATCTGTGTGTTTTGGGATGTGCATACCTGTTTTTATATTTCTGTATGTATACGTGTGCATGTGTGTGTCCGAAGCCTGTATGTTCTGCGTCTACAGAGCTAAAGTTGAAATGGAAGAATCACTTTAAGTGGCGCTGAGATCAGTGGTAGCAGTCAGTCCAACTAACCGCAACTCTGCTATGATCATGTCTCATACTGCCACCTAATGGTCTAAAAAAAAAAAAAAACAATCAATACGGCCACACCGCCATCTGGTGGAAGGATGTGTTTTACAACAGTCAAATCTGCAGACTGCGTGAATGAGTAGTTTAGCGATTTCCATCCCTGGCCCTGGAAATCAGGAGTCTGCAGGTTTTCATCATGACTTGACACTTTATTGATCACCTAAATTCAGTCAGTTACACAAAATTAGGAATAAACAAAAAAACGCAGACCAAGCATCTTCTGGAACAAGGAATGAAGACAACTGGAACAGTTCATTGTATAACTAAATGAATACAAATCAAAGCAAGAGCTGCTACCTTAGAGTTACACTGGGTATCGCAGTCCAACCAGCTCATGAATTTATTTATTTCCTTTCCGAATGAACTGCGCATCCCTTAAATAAACTCCAATTTCATAGTACATCCTATGCCAGGGATTGTCATTGGATTTGAGGGCCAGATTTTGTGAAAGTAAATTTTGACTCTTGAACTGAATTTGGCACACTAGGTTCTACTAATTATCAGCTCAACAAGAAATCAGCCTGTTGAGTGAGGTGAGCTTTGTTAAGGTTGGAGCAAAAACCTACAGGATGGTAGTTCTCCAGGGACAAGGTTGGAAACTAGTGGCCAAGTAGCTTGAGTATTTGACTGGGACTCAAGGTGGTAAACCAGGGGTGTCCAATCTGTTTGGTAAAGAGGTAAGAGCTTTTGTATAGCTCAGGGCTTCAACATCATATTCAACTAATTAACTAATCTGGGGGTTCAATCAACACTTAGATAAGAAGAATCAGGTGTATTAGTGCTGGACAGTACAAAAAAAAGAAAGTAAAACAGCTTCCACACTGGCCCTCTGTGGATAAGATTGGACTCCCCTGTAGTACATGATCAGCGCATATGATCAGATCTTACCCTTGAGTAAGGCTCTTATGTCCACATTGGCCCCTGCTAAGTTGAATCAACTGAAAGACACCCCGGATAAAAGTGTCAGCTTTAGAAAGTTTGTTTATTTAACTTCTGCCCTTTTTCTTTGTTCTAGGTTGTTGCAGAGGTCCTCCCGTCAAATGGGACCATAACAACAAAGTACGTATAGATCAACCGTTTTACTGGACATAGGAAATACCCAGGGTATAAGTCAGGAATTTTATGGCCCACCTCCTCTAGAATGCCTGGGGAATCTAGGCCCCAGGAAACATTGCCACTTCCCAGTCTGAACCCACCTCTGATTCAGTGCTGGCCCTTTAGTAGGATAAATATTAGGCACTCTCAAAAGGTAAGAAATTGGGCTGAGACCTGTCACGCACAGAATATTTGGTGCATTGTGAAACGAGAAATATGACATAGGAGGCCATGAAGTTCTGACAGCTGAAATCATAAATCAAGAAAGACTGGGGAAAATATTTTGCTTTCAAAACTACAGAATTTGGTCTCCTCAGTTCCCAAGTACATAGTGAGAGATGTTTAAAGAAGAGGTGATGCAACACAGTGATGAACAACCCCCTGTTCCAACTTTAATTAAATGTTTTGCCTACATCAAAATCAATATGAGCATACACTTTTTCAAAAACAATGAAATTCTCAGTTTCAACATCTGATATGTTGACCTTGTGCTATTTTCAGTTGAATATAGAGTAAAAATGATTTGCAAATCATTGCATTCTGTATTTATTTATATTTTAGACAGCATCCCAACTTTTTTTGGAAAAGGGGTTGTACATCCGGAACCAGATCCACAGCAACATGGACTCTGTAGCCTTCTTAAAATTAGCCTTCATAGCGTTATGCTTCCTGCACATTTCCACTGGTGGTGAAGTGAGACAAGATGAATGTGACTTCTATGGGAATAATGTTGCTGACGTTTCTGTCCCCATTCATCTCTACGTCTCCTTGCCGAGGCTTTGCAGTTTCAGCGGAAGCAATTAAAATCCGTTGTAAATCAATATTTACATTAAATTATTGATTTCATCAATGAACAGCTGTATAGGACAATGCACAGTAAGTGGGTCTATTGCAGTAATCAGGTATTCATAGCAAGGGACCACCATTTAGAAATAACAGACCAGACAATGCCATAATTGACCAATTAGAATCAAGAATTCAACAAAGCTGTGTAATAAACTGTATTACACTATGTTATGTTGTCTTGCACCAAGCTGTTACGTTATAGCGCTGTATATTACATGAAGCTATTTTATGCTATGTTTTATAACAACGTTAGGGTCATTTCATATGAAGTCAACGAGAGGACCCCAGGTCACAGACTCAGATTTGGCTCAATTTTTTTTGGGAGTACTTCTATATTCATAATGAACACATGCAACATTTTAGGCTCCTATTCCAGGGGGGTTTCTGAGATATGGTCCCTAAAAAATCGGAGGTCACGCCCCAAGTGAATCGCAAACGTTAATTTATAGGGATTTTGGAGGCCAATATCTTTGGAACAAATCATAGGTATGGGCTGAAAATTGCTATACAGGGTAATTTGGGTCCAGGCTTTCAGAAGCTCTTGTCTAATTTATCTATCTCTTTTCAAGATATTGGCCTCACAAATATGAAACTTTTTATGGGCGGAAATCAAAAATTCAGTTTTCAAGGGCCCCCTATGAGGCCAGGATCCCTTACAGAGGCTAAATTGCACTGGATTCCTTCTATTTGAGGACATGTTTGTCTGTATAAGGAAGATTGACTGTACCCAAGGCATAGTAGTGGAGTTATGAGACCCTGGAAAGGGACCCAGCTGAAAAAGTAACTTTTTTTGCCAATTTTACATTGGCAATTTCACCATGTGGGTAGTTACCCATGGTAATGAAACAACTTCTGCATAAATGTATATATTTTGGTTTTATTCATTCTAAATGACAACTTGTTTTCTTATCTCCTTCACTATTTGGTCATGTTATCAAATATAGGCGTTTTGGGGTAAAAACGCCCACTATTATCCCCTTTCTTCTGCAACTAGAAGTTTTAAATAGACCGTGCCTACTCAAAAACTCAAGTTAAATCATTTACTAAGATAATCTAACATCTGACATGATGTTGCATTCCCTCCCTAGGATCCCCCAGGTATTGCATCATCTTATACTGTATTACACTACTAGGCAATATTGTGCTGTGCTATGTTATAGTACCTTACGCTATATTACTTTAAACTCTGTTATGGTAAGTAAAGCTATATTACGTTAAGCGATGCTATATTACTGTATGTTAAGCCCTGTTATGGTGATACTACTGTATATTATGTTAAGCCATTATATTATGTGATGCTGTATTGCTGTATGTTAAGCCTTGTCATGGTATGTGACACTGTGTTATGTTAAGCCGTTATATAATGCAATGTTATATTACAGTATGATAAGCCTTGTTATGCTACGTGATATAACATTACATTAAGCCATTATGTTAAGTGAAGCTATATTACTATATGTTAACCCTCTCCAGCCTAATTTATTATTTTGAGATATGAAAAATCTTTCATTCATGGAGAATAGTTCTCATACACTAAAATAACTAACAGAATTGGTCAGAATTAGATATCTCATATTTTGAAGGATTTTGAGGTTGTTGCATATTATCATTTATAGTTTATTATCATCTACAAGCATTACTTTTTCATTCAACACAACTATTTTTTCGATCTTAATAAAATATCCGTGATACCACAAAAATGCAGACCGACTCTCAACAAACTTTGTTTCTCATGGAAGCTTCCATTTTGCAATGAGATAGTGGTGACTTCTAGTGGCTGCAGGTGGAACTAACGTTGTATTTTTGCAATACTGATCTGGAAGGGTAACTTTATCAAACCATTTCCCACGTGGTCTTTAATATTTTATAACAGTCATCAATTGATTTACTGTTGCAAATTTGCAACATGAGCCTGGAGAGGGTTAAGCCCTGTTATGCTAAGTGATATAACATTACATTAAGCGATTATGTTAAGTGAAGCCATATTACTACAACCCCAATTCTGAAATAGGTGGGACAAAGTGTAAATTGTGAATAAAATCAAAACGCAATGACTTTCAAATCACACCAGCCAGTATTTTATTCACATTAGAACAGATATAACATAGCAAATGTTGAAACTGAGAAATTTTACAATTTTATCCACAAAATAAGGTCATTTCAAATTTGATGGCTGCTGCAGCTCTCAAAAAAGTTGGGCCAGGGGCCTGTTTACCATGGTGTAGCATCCCCTCTTCTTTTTAACACAGCGTGGAGGCGTCTGGGCATTGAGAAGACAAGTTTCTTGAGATTAGCCATTGGAATTTGATCCCGCTCTTGTTTAATACAGGCTTCCAGCTGCTAGAGAGTTTTGGGTCTCCTTTGACAGACTTTTCGTTTGATTATGCGCCAAATGTTCTCAATCGGTGAAAGATCAGGACTGCAGGCAGGCCAGTTCAGCACACGGACTCTTCTACTACGAAGCCATGCTGTTGTAATAGCTGCAGTATGTGGTTTTGTATTGTCCTGCAGAAATACACAAGGCCTTCCCTGGAATAGCTGTCCTCTGGAGGGGAGCATATGTTGCTCTAAAACCTTTATATACCTTTCAGCATTCATGGTGCTTTTTAAAACATGCAAGTGTCCCACACCATATGCACTAATGCATCCCCATACCATCAGAGATGCTGGCTTTTGAACTGAACGCTGATAACAGGAGGGGTGGGCTTTCTCCTTTTTAGCCCGGAGGACACGACGCCCATGATTTCCAAAAAGAATGTCAAATTTGGACTCGTCTGACCACAGGACACTTTGCCACTTTGCTACAGTCCATTTTAAATGAGCCTTGGCCAACAGAACACGGCGGCGCTTCTGGATCATGCTCAACAATGACTTCGTTTTTGCATGATAGAGTTTTAGGTGGCATCTGTGGATGGCACGGCGGACTGTGTTTACAGACAGTGGTTTCTTGAAGTATTCCTGGGCCCATTTAGTAATGTCAATGACAGAATCATGCCGGTGAGTGATGCAGTGGCGTCTGAGGGCCCGAAGATCACGGGCATCCATTAAAGGTCTTCAGCCTTGTCCCTAACGCACAGAGATTTTCCAGTTTCTCTGAATCTTTTGATGATGTTATGCACTGTCGATGGTGAGACCTTCAAATCCTTTGCAATTTGACGTTGAGGAACATCATTTTTAAAGTATTCCACAATTTTTTTACGCGAGCCTTCACAGGTTGGAGAGCCTCTGGCCATCTTTACTTCTGAGAGACTCAGCCTCTCTAAGACACCCCTTTTATAGCCAATCATGTTACACCCCTGATGCCAGTTAACTTAATTACTTGCTAAAGCTGATTCTCTTATATATTAATTGCTTTTTCAGCCCTTTTTTTTGGCTTGTGTCCCAACTTTTTTGAGACCTGTTGTAGCCAGAAAATTTGAAATAAGCTCATGTTGTGGATAAAAATGTAAAATGTCTCAGTTTCAACATTTGAAATGTTATCTATATTCTATTGCAAATAACATTGGCTCGTGATCTGAAAGTCATTGCATTTTGATTTTATTCACAATTTACACTTCATCCCAACTATTTCAGAATTGTGGTTGTATATGTTAAGTCCTGTTATGCTAAGTGATATAACATTACATTAAGCCATTATGTTAAGTGAAGCTATATTACTATATGTTAAGCCCTATAATGTTAATATAGCATTACATTCAGCGATTATCTTAAGTGAAGCTATATTACTCTATATTAAGCCCTGTTATGCTGTGAAGCTACACTGCTTTAAGATATTACGTTATGTGCTGCTATATTACTGAATTTTAAGCCCTATTTTGCTAAGTGATACTATAATACTTTAAGCTATGTCATGCCAAGCAATGCTAAATTATCAATACTGACTCTCCCTTTCAGGCTAAAAGAGGGCGCGCGTAAGAGTCGAGCGGTGACCTCATCGTTGGCTTTCATTAGCAGCTGCGTTAACCCGGTGCTGTACACCCTGGCAGGGAAGGCCTACATCCGCAGGGAGGGCCTGGGCTTCATGGTGAAGCTGTTCGAGGGCACTGCGCTGAGTTCGGGCACCAGGAGGGGCACCAGCCGAGAGAAGGAAGGCCTCAGCCTCCAGAGTCAGGACAAGGAGTCACAGTCCCGCACGAGCACACCCCCCGTCTCACGGGACGCTCAGAATACTGCTGCTGCTGTACCGGGCAGGGGGAGATGAGAGATGTGTATACACACACACACACACACACACACACACACACACACACACACACACACACACACACACACACACACACACACACACACACACACACACACACACACACACACCACTACACACACACACACACACACACACACACACACACACCACTAGTGTTGCAGCATATAATAGAGGCACACTCACAGACACGCACGCACAGACACACCATGCAATGGCACTTAAACAAACACATGCAGTCCCCTTCAAAAATATCAGAACAGCAAGGTCAATTCCTTTGTTTTTTGCAAAACACGGAAGACAATTGAGTTTGAGGTCAAAAGATGTACGCGAGATGACAGATCCAAATTTCAGCTTTTATTTCCCGGCAGTTTCATCGAGATTTGTTAAACAAATTAGAGCACATCTGTTATGATCCAGATAAGGAACCAAATGCGGATTCAGAGTTCAAGCACACAAGGGCATATTTATTAACAAGAATATGATAACTGAAAAAAAAAAAAAAAAATAGGCCGAAGTCCCGAACAGAAGAACAGCTATCCAGCGATGTTGGTGGTATTATTAGAGCAGGTGGGGGTGTGTTTGCGTCAAGGCCAGAAACTGTCCCGGAGCAGAAACAAGATAGAGAATCCCACTCGCTGGTATAGGACTGCTTGCAAACAGAAACAAAGGATTAAGAAGAACGTGGTCTCAATCCTGGAGACCGATAAAGGCTTGGGAGGTTGTTCCTATTAAAAAGACTCAGGAGAGTTACAAACATTTCTTCTGATAACCATTACAAAACACATGGAGGAAGAATACTATGGTCAATACCAGACAACATTTACTGACAAAAAGGTTATATGGAGAGTGAACCTTAATCAAACCCAGACAAGCATGCAACTACAACTCATACAGACCAATGACACAGAAGGGGCGAGGCGTACATACATTCACAGTGAGAGGCGGGGGATATGACAAGGCGAAAATCAAGAAAAAGGGAGATAAACTGCAGGGCTCACAAACACCGCTGGAACCTGGGAGGAACTGAATAATGAGACACAATGGTTGTGACGCATATCACCTTTTGGACCAGACCACCCAATTTTTATGTGAGCAGAAGTATTAGAACATGGAACTTACAGATCATTCTTGTTGCTCAGATGTAGATGTGTCCTGTTAGATATCTGATGAAGCAATAGTTCTGAACTTCTAATCTTGGCTTTAGTCTTGGGCCAAAACCGCAGGTATACAAAGCAACAGACATCAAACAAGTCTTGCTAGGGAAACAACAGCAGGTGTTGGTGGCAAACATTGGGTGAGCTGAGAGGAAAAACCCCAAAACATCTCTAACGATCTCCTCTGGGCAGGGGTGAAGGTATCTCCATCAACCATTTGGAGAAGATTTAAAGAGCAGCAACATAGAGGTTATACCACAAGATGCAAACTACTCATCAGGTGTAAGAACTGGAAGGTGAGATTACAATTTGCAAAGTACAGACATGATCCACAAAAGTTCTGGAGCAAAGTTTTATGGACTGATGACACCAAGATTAACCTCAAACAAAGAGGTGGAAATGGTCAATGTGTGGAGAAAGGAGGGACATGCTCATGGTATAAACACACAACCTCATCCTTGAAGCACAACGGAGGAAGCGCCATATCTTGGGCTTGAATGGCTGCTTCTGGCGTGGGCTCTCTAACCCTTGATGGAGTCTCCCGTCGGTGCCACGGATTAGTGGCAAACAGTTCCATTTCTGGAATGTGTCCGCATGTGGGAGTGGAGACCTATCCTGGAGGCACAGTGTCTCTCACATATGGTGTGATGGACCACTTCGTCGGATGCTGTGCTCTGCTTTTGTTGTTCTTTCTTCTCCAAGATGGAGGCAGCTCTCTTTCCTTCAAATACCTTCAAACCTTTCTTATTCAGATGTCTCCAAAGGAGCCTGTCTAGTGACTGAGCTTCCCACGTTGTTATGTTATGAAAGCTCACAGGCTTTCAAGTTTCCCTTTCGGCAGTCTAATCCTGATTGATGACTTAAGTCATGATGGCAGCCACAGGATGGATTCAAAAGGCTCAACATAGTGTGCCTCAGCACTTTAAAGGGGCTGCGTCATGATTACTGCACATGCTCAGAACGTACATCCCAAGAAAGCGAATCTGCTTGACTGCAAGTCATAATCTGATCCCATCCTTGCCAATCCGTCTTCGTTTGGCATTATCTATCTATCTATCTATCTATCTATCTCTCAGTTACACCGGCATTATGCTTTTTACATTAAGGAGCTTTCTATGTAAATTTGTTTATTCAAATCATTATTTTAAGCTGTAGCCAAGGGATACAAAGAATGTAAGCCGATTTGCCATCGCCAATAATCATAGAAGAAGAAAACTACCTTCCAGATTTCGACTTGCGGTTGAACGGATTTACTTCGTCCAAAGTTGCAAGCATGCTTCATAATCATGACACAGCTCGTTTAAGACCCTCAGCACACATTTAAGACACTGCTGCCCCTAGTGGTGCAAACAGATACACACGCGTTTCATAATTTTGCTCGGGACACACTATCAGGCGGACGGACAGACATGAAGATGGCTATAGCCCTTTGTCACTAGAGGGGCCGAGGGGGTAAAAACATACTGCCTGCCAGTTTAAGGAGAAATGTGTCCAAACTAATTGGGAGGAACTTTATCATGCAGCAAGACAATGACCAAAAGAACACTGCCAACACAATAAATGACTTCAGTAGGGAGAAAAAGAGTACAGTTTTAGACTGGACAAGTCAATCTCCAGACCTTAAGCCACCTGACTATGCAAATAACCTCCTGCAGAGGATGCTGAGGGGAAAACCCCCCAGAAAGAACAACTAAAACGGGCTGCAGTAAAGGCATAATTTAAGAAGTATGCAACAGTTCGGTGATGACAATGAGTGCCAAGCTTGATGCAGTTAAAGGGCGTCTAAAGTCGATTCTCAGAAGGGATGTTGAACTTCCAATGTTTACAAACAAATCACTTGCTTTTGTTGACATCTTGCATTGTCACATGACCAATTTCATTCATATAAACCAATGTTTTGTGTACACGTGTAGATAATCCTTCTATTTCGGTTCGTTTGCACAGGTGCGGCTCACTGATTGGCCGATAAACAAAAACAATGGTAATCGACTTTAGATGCCCTTTAAGGAAAGCAAGGGATAAGTTACCGAATATTAAGTGTAGTACTGTCAGATCCGGTACTTTTGTTCACCCAAAACTTGGACAGATTTCAAATATACCGTATTCTAAGAAGTTCAACACATCTAGTTGTGAAAACCAGGAAATGAGAGCTGATATTTTTAACTTATATCACATATTCAACTTCAGAACTCAACCCCAAATATATTCAGTGGTATTGCATAAACAAAGGAATTGGCCTTGTCAGTCCTTTGACTTCGGAGGGGACTGTACGCGCACTCAGCAATACTGATCTCATTTCAATTCTGGGGGAGGAACATCAACAAGCCAACCCAATATGACAGTACTGAGAAACTAAACTGCATTAAATTTAACCAAAATTAAACCCAACTTAAACGAGGCTTGTGTCCCCCCTGCAATCACCGCTTCCAGGCTCTAATTTCATTCACACCCGCGCACACACACACACAAACACACACACACACACACACAAACACAGGACAAAAGCACAAAAGCTGTTAAACCCCCAAAACACTGGACCCGAGTCACAATTCTGTGACATTTAATAGGCACTGTCACGGCCGAGCATGTACAGTACATGCTCATTGGTTATCAGAGAGCTCGTTCAATTGTCTGCATCACTGGCCTGACATAGCAGCATGCAAAAAAAAGTGTCAGTTTGTGCTAGTAAAATGGATGTTTAAAAAACTGCAATTAAATATATGAAATCCTGCCCTAAGTAAATAATTTGATGATTATTGGCGATTTAATTTAAAATGAGCAATTTCCACCGGAGACAAACCTGAAAATATTGGCCAATTCCCCCCCCCAGTTCACCGTTAGTTTGGCCAACCATGACAGTGACCCTTTAAAAGTTCGAACATGTAACATACATGTTACATGTTACATTACTGCTAACAAAGAATGAGCCATTTTCAATTGTTGGAGGTCATTTTTCATTGAATTCAAGCACACTTCATGTGGCATTTATCACAAAGAATCGCCACAAAGCACTTCACAGAAAGGCCTGGCCTAACCCAGGCAACGCTGGAAAAACTTTTTGACTGACTGGCTCAGTTTGTAAAGTGATATACAGTAACTGTTTGTGTTTGTATGAATGAATTACGTATAGATGCTTTTTTTACTACAATATTGCTTGGAACCAAATAAATGAAACCCTGCCATAATTTTATTTGACAGCATTCTTGCACTCAACACTCTGGCACACTTATGCAAGAGTGGTCAAGAAACCAAGACCAAGCTGAGAAGTAAAACATTTGGCATATCACAAAGCTCTCATTTAAATATGTTAAAGTGCCATCTCTGAGCCAGTGTTTACGTCCTGAAGACGAGACGTAAACACTGACAGTTTGACTAGCCTTTTTCTCCGACGTTCAAGCACCTCTTACTCCTTTATTGACATAAACATAGCAAGTCTGGGATTTTTTTAATGGAGCTTTCAAATGCTGATGTGTTGTAGCAGCAAATTAAGTTAAATATTGAACTTAGGTTCAGAAGCAGAGTCACAACACAACCGCACCGCAACTACACCTTTAATCTCCTGTCAAGTCTACTTTCACCCGGTCAAACCATGGCCCCGCCCCCTTCGTCTCAGATATCTGACCCAACCCCCTTCCTTTCTCTTCATGCAGTGTTCTCTCTACCTCATCCCTGCCCAATACCCCCCTTCGCTACTCACCTCATTCCTGCCCAATACCCCCCTTCGCTACTCTCCTCATCCCTGCCCAATACCCCTTCTTCACCATCTCATCCCCATCTACTCTCCTCATCCCTGCCCAATACCCCTTCGCTACTCTCCTCATCCCTGCCCAATACCCCCCCTTCGCTACTCTCCTCATCCCTGCCCAATACCCCCTTCGCTACTCTCCTCATCCCTGCCCAATACCCCCCCCCTTCGCTACTCTCCTCATCCCTGCCCAATACCCCCCTTGCTACCTCTCCTCATCCCTGCCCAATACCCCCTTCGCCACTCTCCTCATCCCCTGCCCAATACCCCCCCCTTCCCTGCCCAATACTCTCCTCATCCCTGCCCAATACCCCCCTTCCCTACTCTCCTCATCCCTGCCCAATATCCCCCCCCCCCTCGCTTCTCTCCTCATCCCTGCCCAATACCCCCCCTTCGCTACTCTCCTCATCCCTGCCCAATACCCCCCTTCGCTCCTCTCCTCATCCCTGCCCAATACCCCCTTCGCTACTCTCCTCATCCCTGCCCAATACCCCCCTTCGCTACTCTCCTCATCCCTGCCCAATACCCCCCTTCGCTACTCTCCTCATCCCTGCCCAATACCCCCCCTTCGCTACTCTCCTCATCCCTGCCCAATACCCCCCTTACTCCCTGCTTTCTCTCCTCATCCCTGCCCAATACCCCCCTTCGCCACTCTCCTCATCCCTGCCCAATACCCCCCTTCGCTACTCTCCTCATCCCTGCCCAATACCCCCCCCTTCGCTACTCTCCTCATCCCTGCCCAATACCCCCCTTCGCTACTCTCCTCATCCCTGCCCAATACCCCCCTTCGCTACTCTCCTCATCCCTGCCCAATACCCCCCTTTCGCTACTCTCCTCATCCCCCCCTGCCCAATACCTGCCCCCCTTCGCTACTCTCCTCATCCCTGCCCAATACCCCCTTCGCTACTCTCCTCATCCCTGCCCAATACCCCTTCGCTACTCTCCTCATCCCTGCCCAATACCCCCTTCGCTACTCTCCTCATCCCTGCCCAATACCCCCTTCGCTACTCTCCTCATCCCTGCCCAATACCCCCCCTTCGCTACTCTCCTCATCCCTGCCCAATACCCCCTTCCCTGCCCAATACCCCCTTCGCTACTCTCCTCATCCCTGCCCAATACCCCCCTTCGCTTTCGCTCCTCTCCTCATCCCTGCCCCCCCCCTTCGCTACTCTCCTCATCCCTGCCCACTACCCCCTTCGCTACTCTCCTCATCCCTGCCCACTACCCCCCTTCGCTACTCTCCTCATCCCTGCCCAATACCCCCTTTTTGCTACTCTCCTCATCCCTGCCCAATACCCCCTTCGCTACTCTCCTCATCCCTTCACATTCAATCCGGAGCAAACTTCTCCCAAGTCCCATTCCAGGTACTGTCTGAGGGGCTGTTATCAGCTGAAACAGAACCACACCAGAGAGGGACCCTCCGTCGTGTCTCCCACTGCCCAGACCTTAACCCCTTAAACTCTTAACTCTTAAATTCCTGAAGTTTTCCCTTAATCAGGTTCAAAGTCAGAAGATGCATTTTTTTCATATTGTAGGGCAGGGGTGTCCAATCTTATCCAGAAAGGGCCGGTGTGGGTGCTGGTTTTTGTTAGAGCCCAACACTTACACACCTGATTCTACCCACCAAGGTCCTGATCGAAACCCCTGATTAGTTAATTAGTGGAATAAGGTGCAGTAGCACTGCTGGCTAGCACAAAACCTGCACCCACACCGGACCTTTCACGGATAAGATTGGACACCCCTGTTGTAGGGCAACATCACAAACATATTCTGTATCTGCTGGTTGCAGCTCTTCACTTAAGCCACATCACACTTATACTGGGAGAAATTTTCATACCTAGGACACCATGCTTTTGTGGCCACAACGTCACAGCGAATTGAAAACATCTAGATCTTGAAGATCATTTTATACACATTTTCCTAAGATTCAGCAGGGCATATTAGGGATCGTTGGAAACCTTGGAATCTCGACGAGAATTTAAAATAGGCCGGAAGTTCCAACAGCAGCAGATTTGGCGGAACCATGTATGGGTACGTGGGTTTTACAGGCTTTACATCCTCCTGGACAAGCCTGACCACATGACACACTGTGGAGGTGCGGTCCTTACTTGTGAACAACCAATACAGTTAACTGACTTGAATTCCAGCACACAGAATCGGAACTCTGGGGAAAAAAAGAAGCACATTCCATAACAACTACTCTTAAAATGGTTAACAGTGCATGCTGGGAAGTCCGACTGAAGCAATTTTCAATCTGGTGAAACCATCAAATTCAGAATTTCACTGAAATTCACAATTCAGTCAAAGGCCAGCTTTCCTTTGACGCAGTACTACAGCTTTCGTGGTGGTCTATTTTCTTGGCTGGGATGACATCTGTGGCCTCCACACAACAATCCTAAAATTGTCCGAGGGGTGTGACTGATCAAATGCCACCTCTGCCTCACAGCATGTAGACTGTGGGTTCAAATCCTGGCTGGGGCTTCTGTGTGGAGTTTGCATGTTGTCCCCATTGGGTTTCCTCCAGGAACTCAAGTTCCCTCCCAAAATCCAAAAACATGCCTGTCAGGCCAATGATACCCCTTTCATACTGCTCCGAGAAATTAGGCATCTCGTGCTTGCGAAATTTTAAAAGGTTATGCATACAAGCATGTCTACAGGTGGTTGCGAATGCGATATACGGAATATACAGGTAGGGCTACGTAGCAGTAAAAAGAACGTCACGTTCTGCGTGAATTTCAACCTTTCTTCGAACATTACATGAAAATATACTGAACAGCACATGCTACGCCAATACCATCTTTTCTCCATTGATTGAACATCGCCTAACATTGGAGATCACCTACATATTGATATATTTGCGGAGCTGACAGCTCACCTCGGACATTCCGGTTTACAGGCCACTGAATCTAGAGTGGTCTTAACACTCCGCGACGTTTCATACTGCCGCCGAAGCGCTTCTGAAGCGGCCCTAAACTGCCTCCGAGAGCGCTCCAACTTCAGAGCGGCCTAAGATTTTAGGCCAGTCTCATGACCCTTTCACACTGGGATTTGGGGTGCCTCAGGGACACCTCTGATGCGCTCTAACTCCCAGTATGAAAGGGGAATGAGACACCCTAATTTGCCCACAGATGAGAGTGAAAATGAATAATTTGTGCGTTCCCAGCACTGCAGTGGTTAACTCTCCAGGGCGCGTTCATGCCTCTCGCCCAGGGGATAATGGGATAGACTCCACTGGTGCCAACCAGAAGCAAGCAGGTGAAGTTACTAATGAATGGAGCCCAATACGGAGAGCCATCTCAGACAGTCTTTCATCAAGTAAACCTTTTGATAATCAAGTGACAAGTAAATGCAACCGAACTAAGCAGTGTGAATAGACAGGATGTTTATTAATGAAACAGTAGTACATATGTGCACACAGGAAAAGAATGTGCATAGTGAGAAAAGATTTATAGGGTAAGGATACACATCTTTAAAAGATCTTGTACTACATCTAGCCATTAGTGTTAAAACATTCGTATAAAAAAAAAAAAATTCAGTCAAGTCTTAAATCTCCCAATGTTTTGACAGTACAGATTTAATACTGAATTCTGTAATAGCAAATGTCAATCATCCAATCCTGCCCCAACCTAATTAAATCAAGATCTGCAAAATTCGCCGCAATGCTAATGACAGACATTTCTCTCTAGGTTCAACCAATCAAGGCACTCAGGGGGCGGGGTTATCAAATGTAGAGGAGCATTAACAGGTAACAGCAAATCACAGTCGGTCTGGTAGGTTAAAGAACTGTCAATCATTCTGCACCAGACCTAAAAGTCTTCGTGGCTACTACTATGAGCAGTGCTCTTCACAGTTCATGACACAATTCTGTCTGAGGTGAGATTAGCTGAATATAATCATTCACAGCGTAAAATAGCCGGCTTTTTGACGCTAAAGGTCAGTAAAGCTAGTAGCCTCGCGGCTTGCACTTTTGACAGGTGATCTGAAGGTAGAGGAATAAAATCAGTGCAGCCAATAGGCCCTTGAGCAAGGCCCTAACAACCCAAATTACTCCTTGGGGAACTGGCCTCAGCTTAGCCTGATAAAATGTCCAGTTGCCTGCTGAACAACTGAAATATGATGAAACAAGTCCCTGACCAGTTTCAATTCCAGCTCTTATTTAATTACCTCAGTTGACATTGGTACAAGCACTTGGAATGTCCACAAACAACGAGTGCAGCCCGAAGATTTTACAGTACTCCAGAACAGGAGTGAGAGAGAGTGGTTTTCAGAGCTTCCACAAACACGAAGGTAAATTTCAGTGATGAAAACCATGTAGTATCAGCCCTCCAGGCTGGAGCAGTGGATTCCTGCTTCAATACCTCTACTGACCGGCAGATTCACAGCATTTCAACAGCAGTGTCTTCTTCAGATGCAGTTGCAGCCTCCCGAGTTTCAGATGAACGGGTTCTGGTTTTGCGCGAGATGGCAGATGCAGTCACATCCCGTCTGATCCGTTGGTTAACGGCAGAGAAACCCTAGATGGGATTAGTGGTTAAATTGGGAGACAACATGAACAGGAGGGTGGGACACGTCCCACCAACAGTCTCTCCCAGTCACTCAGGGAGTAGTCTCTGAACTGCCAAAACAGAAAAACAAGCAAGTCTTACCGGCCGTTTCAGTCGCGTTTCTACTTAAAAACATATTTGAGCGACTATACGGCTAAACGACACAAAACAAATGCCTCCAATGAGGTGAGATACTTCGACTTATTCGAGATGCGCCAGCACCGCGAGTAAATTTCACCAGTGAAATGCACGACCCCCCAAAGCGAGGCAATATTCTGCACTTAAAACAGAAAATATTTAGATCACGTGAACTAAGCAGCTCTTTAAAATAAGCCAATATTCTCAACTTAAGACAAAACTTAACATTCAAGCAAGCCTGAAACGCGCTGAAGATGTTGCACGTAAAGTTTTGTCAAATTTGATCCGTATTTTGTGACCGCTAGAGGTTACGGGTCAAATAGTTTACGATTACAGACGAAAGATGACAATGTTGGAAGACGAAGTTTAAAGCATCTCATCTTAGCTTGTCAACTAACAGTTGAGTTAAAAATTACGATTTATGTCTAACGGCAAGACCAGAACTTTCCGAGCCTGACCTTGGCGCCTAGGGTTTCTTTGGTCTCAGGCCCTCCTTGTGAGAGGCCTGGTGTCTCTTGAGGTTCCGCATCACACGGAACCGCTTGCTGCAGAAGCCACAGGCGAAGGGCCTCTCGCCGGTGTGGAAACGCAGGTGGTTCTTCAGGCTCTGGCGCAGTCGGAAGCTCTTGCCGCACTGGGCGCAGGCGTGAGGGCGCTCTCCTGTGTGGAAGCGCTCGTGCCGCCGCAGGTTCTTGCGGAGGGCGAAGCTCTTGTGGCAGCGGCTGCAGCTGTAGGGCCGCTCGCCAGTGTGGAACCGCTGGTGGCGTCGCAGAACCTTCCGGCGCTTGAACTTCTTGCCGCAGAGCTGGCAGGCGTGGGCGCGGGAGTGCAGCCGCCAGACGCCGTCGCCGCATGCAGTGAAGCAGCAGGGCCGCTTGCCCGTGTGCAGCCGCTGGTGAGGCCGCATCTCCTTTGGCAGCGCCGCCCCGCCCTTCCCGCTCAGCCGGCCCCGCCCCCCGCCGCCACTGAAGATCAGGAGGACGTTCCCAAGGCGCACCGAACACGGCTTCAGTGACCGACCCTCCCCCCGGCCTCCCACTCGCTCTGCAACCCCGCCCACTGTGGGAGGAGTCAGTGGAAGAGCGGGGCTAGTCTCTTGCTCCACCCGGGGCATCTTGCAGGGCTGGGAGCCACACTCCTGTTCCAGCATCCTTTTACTCTTCTCTTTCAGAGGTACGAGTTCTGTAACCCCGCCCCCTTCAACAGGTGTGTGTTCTGTAACGCCGCCCCCTTCAACAGGTGTGTGTTCTGTAACGCCGACCCCTTCAACAGGTGTGTGTTCTGTAACCCCGCCCCCTTCAACAGGTGTCTGTTCTGTAACCCCGCCCCCTTCAACAGGTGTCTGTTCTGTAACCCCGCCCCCTTCAACAGGTGTCTGTTCTGTAACCCCGCCCCCTTCAACAGGCGTCTGTTCTGTAACCCCGCCCCCTTCAACAGGCGTCTGTTCTGTAACCCCGCCCCCTTCAACAGGCGTCTGTTCTGTAACCCCGCCCCCTTCAACAGGCGTCTGTTCTGTAACCCCGCCCCCTTCAACAGGCATCTGTTCTGTAACTCCTCCCTCTTCAACAGGTGTGTATTCTGCTACCTCTGCTTTTACAGATATGGGCTCCGTAACTCCCATCTCTTTCACATTTGTGTATTCAATAACTCCTCCCTCTTTAACGAGAGTAGATTTTGTAACCCCTCCCTCTCCTACAGGTGGGCCACTGGTCATGTGTTTTATGGGTGTTGGTCTCCTCAGCTCCTCCTCTTTCACAGGTGAGGAATGTGTTTGCACATCACCTTGCACAGGCAGCATTTCCTGTTCTTTTTTCACAGATAAAAGCAGTGTCATGCCTTCCTCCACAGGTATGCACTGTGATCGCCCGCCCCCTAACGCAGGTACAGGTTTTTCCAGCTGTCCTTCAACGGGTGTGAGAGGTGCTATCTGCCCATCTTCTGGCGCCTGTCGTGGAGACGACTTCTCACAACACTGCAGAGCATTCTGTTCCTCGACAGCTCCTACAGTGAAGATCAGAAAATACAATGCAAGTCTGAGCAAAAATAAGTCCAACAAAAGTGATATTGCACTGAACAATTACCCATGAATTAAAGTGATTTAGTAAAACCCAAGTGATCAATGCAAGCAATTACGTGTATATAACATTCAATGCCAATCATGGTTTACGGTGTACCCAAAAAAGTACATAAATGTATAGTACCACAGATTTCTTTACAATTATCAGTGGAAAAAAATCTGCTTTTTTTTTTTTTTAAAACCACTCCATGTTTAAGATCACAGATGCACGATTGAAAGGTTCACACTGAAATTGCATTCCCCCCCACACACACAGACATGTATTTTGATAGCCTCCTGCCATCTTTCTTTCCCAAATGATTTTCTATTTTGCTTTTAGTAATTTCCCGCCCAAAAGGTTTCATAAAAACAAAGCTGACCTCCATGGGTGCTGAGGAAGGGAGACAACTGGAGACAGATAATTTAAAAAAAGTGATGACACGTACCTTCCTCCAAACTGTCCACCAGTCCAACAGCCACCCCATCACCAATTCTCCAACTAGGACCTGGAGAAGGAGCCGTCAAGGCCAGAGATGTCGACTGCACATTGGCTACCTGCAACAGAAAGGCCCTTTCTCTCAGTAATCATCAGTATCATCCTGGACAAAAAACGAGCATTAGGAAAATCATTTGCATCCAGCGGCAAAGCAAATTCGATTCTGGTGACAAAGAAAATTCGCATCTTTGCTTTGTTTAAAGCATGGTTCACACCTCAATGAGCCATTGACATCAACTGAAACACCAATTTCGCCCATTCTCGCAAGCATGCAAATTCACGTGTTTAGTTGCATGTGTGACTGGGTCTCTATCGTGAAAGTGGATGGCCCTGGCCTATCCTGCAGAGGTAATGCGACTGCCCGTCAGCACAGGCAGGAGAATACCAAGGATGTAACCCTAACAATCCTTTTAAACAGGAGAAGTGGGGGAGGGTAAAGTGGAAGGGGCAGAGCAGTGGGGAGAAGGGAATTAAGCACAGGACAAGCACTTTCAAGTGGAGGGGGTGTGAAGGGGCTTGAGGCAACTTGGGTACTCTCAAAAGTTTCCACCTTCCAGCTTCTAAATAAAAACATTACCAAAACAGGTTGGCGATCCCCTGCTTATAAACATTATTAGAACGACTTCAGCGAAATTCTTAATGCTTATCTACTTCTCCTGTTCCTCAGATATTTGTAAAACGTTGCGGTTAACATTACATGGGAAAAGAATCTCATTAAACTGGTCCCCAGAACGCCATCTTCGCGGACTTAAGTGCAACCCAAGAGTTAAACAAGAGTAAAACAAATGGCTTTTACCTGGAATTCTACAGCAAGCGACTGCCGCCCCTCCGCTTTCACGCTCCCCGCTCGGGGGGCGTTCCCAGTCCGTCCACTCTCCAGAAGCACAGCCGCGCCCTCGGCGGTAGGGATGGCCCGCCTCCCATCACAAACTGGGGGAAGAAAACAAGGGGAGGGGGTTATACATTTGCCGCGTGTTCACAATGCAATCTTCGAGCAGCGTTAATCACCGACAAACTTCGGTCGGTTTAGAGCGAAGATAATTGCTTCGCACACGTAACAATATACACGTAACAAACATGAATACAGTAATATAAAACAGGTGCGCGCACACGCAAAGTGTAGTATTAAATTTAAAGTGTAACCGTTTTCAACACGCATTGCCAAGAAACGCATTTCTTACTCGTATGTGTTCTCGAGTATGTTTATTAGAACAGAAAACTGTCAACAATGCATTAAGAAAAACAAGCAGTCCCATTTACTCCCGTCAGATACCAAGAGTCAAGTCATTTCCAGGCGAAGGCTATCTAACAGAAACAACACAATACTGGGAAACAAACATTAGCAGTGGGAAAAAATCATCCAGATTCTGTGATGTACGCTGCTTCGGTCAAAAAAACAACCGCAACTGCACAATTTCGGAAAGTGATTAAGAATAATTAGCCAGCCAAATGCGTAACAATCGCAGACTCTCGAAATCACGAAAATCCTGACCATTCTGCAATGCAATACCAGAATAAATTAATCAATTTAAATCTATCATAGCAGCACGTCTTGCACACGGATACGAAAATCACATCTCCTCGTAGGCCAATTAACTGGAGATGTCGGTTTCGTAGCAAGCGAACGTTAAATCCCATGTGCACTTCCTTGCTTTCTCTGCTGAAAACGACTCAGTTAGTCAGCTACCGACTAAGACCAGCATATTGCCAACTTTGAATGGCGATAGTTTGATATCGAGCACAACGTTTGAGATATGATGCAAATGCGGAACAATCAGTAAAGTACCCAAGTTAAATCCCACATGCACTGTTTACATGCACAGCAGAGCAAGCCTGGTTGCCGTTTTCTCGGCTAACAAGCTACTCCGTAAGGTAATGCAACATGAGGTAACATACGCCATTTCTCTCCGTCTCTAGCTTGCACTCCGGCTCTCTGGATACGTTTTCTCAAATTTTCAAGCGCAGATTCCGCTCTTGTCCGAAGGTCTTCCTGCACAGTCGATGTCTTGGAGTTCGCCCTCGCACCTGAAACGTCTCTGCTCTCGAAAAGTTTGGTTATTTCAACAACAGCAACGTTTAGTAGGACCTCCAAAACCGATGCAACTTGCGTTTGAAATACTGAAACGGAATCAGACATGCTTTCCGACATGTTTCCCCTCCGTTCAAGAGATCACGTTTATCATTAATAGGCAGCCTAAGCGAGTCCTTGCAAGCGTTTTCCTCCTATACACGGCGTGGTGGTCTTGTAAGCGCGCGCCATGCACAACATTCGATCAGATTCCACAACTGCGCGAGCCCGCGAAGTGCGTATTACGTCAAGACGTTTCTCATTTCTGGCCTTCTTCTTCTTCTTTTGTACTGCAAGAGGCGATCCCAGTTGATTGAGGAGGTGATCCCAGTGGCTTGAGGAGGCCTGCTGTTACCTTTCGCTAGAAGAATTTAGTTTGCAGTAGGGATGGCAAATTTGAAGCGTCGAAACGTTTCAAAACATTTAAACCATTGTTTCGAAATGTTTTGAAACATTTCAAAGCTTGCTTGCTCAACATTGGCATCCACTGGCTGAAGTTGTCATTGCAGCGTTTAATTATTGTTGGTGTTGATGTGCTGAAGCTCCCCTTTTCCCAAATCCAAAAATGTTAATAGTTCTGACACAGGCACGATCAGTCAATTATTTATTTTTTTGTGCGATATGACTATTTCTTATTGTATGGCACTGTTTGTTTATTTTGCCGTTAAATGTTCTCATTCATTCATTCATTCATTGAGAATGATTGTGTCAGGTCAGGCTTTTATATATGAATGGACTTGACAATTACAATCTTTGATTCTGCCTAGTTGGTATTGCACCTCATTGGGATTATACGCATCAATAAAATATGGTATAAAGATTTAGATTCAAAAACATTTTGCTCACAGATTTTTATTCAGGGATAACATTTGCTGCGCTTTTTTTGATTCAGCTGGCTTTTCTGCTTCTCGGCCATCTGAAATCAAATTACAAGTTTATGTAAACAAAAAACAAACAAATAAACAAACATGCTTCAACTTATTGACACATTGGAAAGAGTACCAGGCAAGATTTAGAATATCTATCTTTCTATCTATCTATCTATATTGTATTTTGAATAACTGTAGCAAAATCCTCACAAAATCTCTCATCACAACTCAACACAACAAAACACCTCAAACACCTGTATTCTCCCTTGGCTTTGGTTTTTAAAACCTTTTGCGGTGGACGGATAGCGGTCACGTGATGTTTTGAAACATCTCTCGAACGCCGTGTCAGAACTGTAAGTGTTAAAACGTTTTGAAGCCGTTCGAACTTCGGAGTCGAAATTGCCATCTCTAGTTTGCAGTACGTGGTTTGTCCAACTCATTTAAAACAATCAGAGGTTCCCCCCGGCCAACTCGTGGACATCGTGAAAAGCCGAATGTCCTCTTCGTAGCGGCTTCAAACTCCTTCTTGTAGCATGAAAAGTGATGTTTAAATATCGGTTTGCTAACCCCTCAGTGAATGAGCAAGTGACTTATTTGCATACGAGTCCCTTAAATACCTCGTATCTCTAATGGCAGCCACCACCATTATTATTACCTCAGTTTTCTTTCTATCTTCACAGCACAATTGACCACCATCAAGATGAAAACCAAAATGCTGATGCAGTCTTTATCCTGCACCTTCTCAACTACCTGCCCTCTCACCTGCTCCTCGACATTTTCCACTATCACCCTCTTGGTTACCTCTGCTTTTTTCCCTGTTGTTCTCATCCTTTCCTCTATCCTTTACATTTTTCCACTATTGCACTGCAGTGATCCAATTTCATGATCATCCCACCGAGAACACATCCCAGGTGTTCTTTTGCTAAAATTCACTTCTCCTGCAAGCAGCCATCTTTCTCACACCTTCTACACTCCTGCTCCCCAATTGGAACATCCTCGCGTGCTTTTGTTCATCTCAATATCAACTTGGACCTCGATGATGAGAAGAACATTCCCCTACCAAACAAATCATACCTTACAGACACACAGGCAAGCCAAACTATTCAAACCGAGAAGAAAATAGTTCCAAGTTCTATACAGTTGTGTTCCACATAAATTATGCATGTTTGGACATGCACTGATTAAAGATATACCGGAAATACAAAATTGTCTGAGTGTTAATACTGACAGAAAAGGAAAAGACTCTGACAGAGGGAAACTCTTACAATAAACTGTAAACAAATCACCCGGAAATGTCAGAGTTGTGAGCTGCGCCAGAATGCTCAGAACTAACATCCAAACACAGTGAATCTGCTTAACTGCAAGTCATAATCTGATTCCATCCTGTCCAGTTCATCTTCATTTTGCATTGTATTTATATTTTAGTTACTAAGCCATTATGCTTTTTATTCTAAGGAGTTTTCTATGAAAATTTGAGGATTCAAAGAGCTATTTTTAGCACTTTAGCTGAAGGCTATGAAAATTGTAACTCGGTAGCCATTGCTAATAAACATCATAGAACAAGAATACCTTGTTCTTTTATGATTATTGGAGGTTGGCAAACCAGTTCTTCATATCCTTCGGCTAAGGCGCTAAAAGAGAGCTTTGAATCCTCGAATTTCTGTAGAAAATGAATTTAATTGATTTTAATGTGCCCAATCCATCGGATAGGCATATATCGCGATCGCCCCAGTATGTCCGTCAGTCTCATCGTTCTCACTCTACAAACTAAAATTTTTGTAGGATTCTTTTCATTTTTTTATTTTGTGGGACAATTGTGATATGAAGAGGATTCCTATTGATTTTGCTGATTGCTGGATAATTTTTAATCAAATATCTTGTCATCGACAACGCTGCCATGTGGGCGCATTACCATGCTTCGCCTGGCTATCTTTTTAAAATAATTACTTATTCCAATTTTGATTCTTGCAAAATATTTTAAAAAAAGCTGAGAAAGTTTGCCCATTTGTAATGTTGCCAATCCTTTTCTCAACACTTAATAAACGTTTACGGACTGAGAAAACCAAGTGATTAAGTACTTGTATTGCAGATGTAATTTTGTCCCATTGCTAACTAGTGATTAGGTGTACACCAATATAGAATCATTCTTATGGCAGTTGGCCTTTCAAAAGGCATACATTCTCATTTGGGGGTCAAGCCTGGACTGCAAGCAGGTCAATCCAGCACCAAGAGCCTCTTTTTTTTTTTTTTTTTTTTTACAGCCTTGCCTTTGTAACGCATAAAGACTGCACTTTTGCATTGTATTGTCAAAAAAGCATGGGTGGTCTTGAAAAAAAATGTTGCCTTGAAGGCGAAAATTGTCATTCCATATCTCTGTGTACTTCTCAGCATTAATGGTGCCTTTACCATGGTGCAAGTCACCCTCGCCAATAACTCCGACACATCTCCCCACCATGAGAGAGCATAGCTTTCGGACTTGTTGCTGGTGATAGATTGGGCAATCTTTTTCATCTTTGGTTTGGAGAGCACGGCATCCATTTCTTCCAAAAAAAGACCAAAAATATTGATTCTTCTAACCAGAATAAGCATTTCCACCGCCTGATGGTCCCTTGCAGATACCTCCAACCTACAGGAGTTGACAGAGCTTTTGGACACTGTCAACATAAAGCTTCATTTTTACCAAGCAAAGCTTTAACTGGCATTTGTGGATGTGACTGCATTTTGTAGGACTTAACAAAGATTTTCCAAAGTAACCTTGAGCCCATGTGGTTACACCACTTCTAGCAAAATTATGGGTCTTGATGCCGAGCTGTCTGACTGATCAGAGATCACAGGTATTCAGCTTAGGCTTGCACACTTGCTCTTTATGTACAGAAATTCCTCCAGACTACTTCAATCTTTTAACCCTTGGAGCACTAAAAACAAATAGTATCGCTCAATGATGCAAGATATCAAATTCAAAGCTGTTGAAAACCTATCATATGGTAACTTGTTTAAAAGAGCTCCCCTGCGACCTCTTTTAACCCTATTCCTGTGTTTTGTGGTCCAATGGACCCCGGAAGACTTTAAAATGGCATATCTTTGTCAGATGAGAATATACCAAGTTTTTGTTTCATGTAATCTGCAGGCAACTCGTTTTACACTTTCACCGGTCAATTCGACAGAGCGGTTCCTTCAGTAGCCATGAAAAAGGCTTTGCGGTCCAATGGACCCCAGAGCAGAACTTGCCTATTTAGCGGTAATTTTATCATGGAAAAAGCCAAATAAAATATCCCAAACATAATGAAAACAGTGGAGATGTTTTCACAGGGATTATTTGTAACTGAAATGTTGAATTCTAGAAAAAAAATATTCCAAATGTTCCAAATTACCATGATTTAGGACATTTGGAACGTTTTGGTGATATTTGGAATGTTTTGGAGGTATTTGGAACGTTTTCAAAGCCAATATCTCAGGTAATCGGTAGTCGTACAAAAACAAAGCTTATATTTTTGGAATCCTTGGAATCTAGACATTCAGATTTAATCTAAATATTTGTCATAAAAAGTGATTTGAAAAAAAGTGTTTTTTATTGTGTTCCAAATAGAATGTGTCCCTGCATCAAAATATTCCATTCGACAGATTTCCAAGTTTGGCACTTTTCCATGTATTCAATACTTTTTACAGCTCACCAATCACAGAATAAACAAAAAAAGTTATGCAAAGTAATAAAATTAGGTGATTTTCTTGTGACTTAAATTTTGAAGGTTTCAAATAAAATCCGAACTGTGCCCTCAAAATGGTGATTATATTGTTATATGGATTTGTATTATAATCATAAGATCCAACAGTAATAAGTGAGAAATGATTTTTCATGTGCAACACATTTGTCATGGAAATGGTAGGAAAACAAGCTTGAGGTCCATTGGACCCCAAAACAAGGGCAACGTAGGTAAAAAAAGAAACATATGAATAAGGTTAAACAAGAGCCACATGATAGGTTTTCAACAGTAGAAGATAATTACATTTATATACTGTAAAAATGTATTGCAGCGCTCTAAGGGTTAATTATGTCCTGCACCCTATAGGCTGAAATATCCAAATCCCTTCATATCTTTCTTTGAGGAACATTGCTGTTAAACCTTACAATGACTTTCCCATGCACTTATGCACAATTTTTTTGGAATGCATTTCAGGCCTAAAATGGCTGTATCCATCTACCCATTATCGATACCATTTCTTCCTAATTAGGATTGCAGGAGTGCTGGAACCTATCCTGGCTGACTATGGGCGAAAGGCTGGGACACGCCCCCTGGCCAGCTCGCCAATCCTTCACCGGGCACACACACCATTGTCACATTATTCACTCACAAACTCTTAGCTATGGGCAATTTAGAGTCTAAGAGTGAATGTGAAGTTGTACTCACAAAATATTCAATATCTTCTCTTCATTATGTCTGCAATGAAATACAAGTCAAAGTAAATCTTTTTTTTTTCACATTTTCGATACTGCCACAACTCTTCCCAAATTGGGGTAGTAATCTATGAGTAAACACGTTTGTGGGTATGAGCATTTAGCTAACTTACTATGGATAATTGGTGAAAGCACAAACCTGCATGCACAATGGCAGTCCAGATCCAAAATTTTTCATCCCTGCTATAATCCATCCATGCAATATACAGTTCAATCTCCCTTATCATGATAGCCGCCTCTCAAAGCATAAGTTGCAGTCCAAGTAGGCAACATTTCTTGGCCACAACGTCATCAGGGGCCATTCAAATGTGAAGACTCGTTCAAATACCGTCAAGATGCAACCTTCATCGTCTGGACTTCAGAGGACAGGTGAGGTGTACACTTTGTGTCCATATGTAATCCCACAATCCTGTGCGGACACAGGAAGCAGGTGTCCATTCAAAAAAAAAAAAAAAAAAAAGTGGATAGCACAGCTGTATCAGCTCTGGTGGATTTTGTCATCATTAAATGTGAATAAAAGTTTAATACTAAAAACAGAACCTCAGATGTATATTCCTGTTCGCATGATACCAGGGACATCGATCCAAGATTTAAACCCGACTACAGGCACGCACAAATATGATAAAAAGTTTGTTAGCTCACTTAGTCTAGTAGTTTCAGTAAGAACATATAATTTGACAACTTGAAGCGCAAGGTTCATAAAACTATCTCAATGAAAATGCTTGCTGCATCATTGTACAGACACAACTTTCTGTGACATAAACATCCGATCTTGGTTGACAGTTTTGTTATGTATGAGTATTTTGTGTACAGCACTGTATATCATTTGTAAATGGAGATTTGTTAGACACTATTTAAATGCCATTTATGACTGGTCAGCTATTCGTTTATTTTGTTCATCATTTAGCACCCTCTGGTGGTATGACTGTAGAAAAACATGATCTGATGCAATACCACTTCTTTGTAATGAAATAGACTAGTGCTTTCTAGAAGCTTCTGGCATCTTCTTGCCTGGAGGGGGCAAGAATTCACCCAGGAATCCTGTAGATCTTTCCAGAATGTTGCTAGTCTATATAAATGCTGTGATTTTGGTCAGTAGGGGCAGAGTTTTTGTTTGGCATCAGAGTTACACAGTGGCATAAGAGTGTTATTATAAGATTACAGTGGATTATTTGTAGAAGTTTTTTTTTTCCCTAATCAGTGGAGAATAAATTTGTTTAAGTTGTCATTGCTGGTTTTCTTTGTTGTGATTTTCAAGTCATAACAGTTTCGAAAAAGGACCCTTCATACTATACCTTTACAGCCTTAGCAGTGAGGTATGTCAAGGACGTGTCCTTCCACGGCTTCAGTGTAGGCCTTAAGAACAGGACTATTCAACATTATCCTGCAAGGGCTGGTGTGGGTGCAGGCTTTCATTCCAACCAAACACTTACACACCTGATACTACTAATCAAGCTCTTCAGCAAAGACTGTTGGGGTTGATTAGTGGGGTCAGGTGTGTAAGTGCTGGGTTGGAATGAAAGAATCCTTAGTCTCCACACATGGCTACAGTCCGTTTGCTGTTCACACAACATGTTTTTTATCGACAATTTTAATCTGTTTTGGGAGCGTGCAGCTTTTTATAAAAGAGACGGAATTCACCCCACTCCGCTTGGTACACGAAAGCTTGTTGATAACATTCTATTCACGATAGACCTGTCACGCAGATGACTATGTCAAGCAGTGCAGCCAAAACACCTGAGGGTAAGCACTTTCGGTCCTCGGCCACAGGCTAACCTTGACGTAGCAACTTCCTTGAACTTATCCAGTGTTTCGAATCATATTTCTCATGTTGGAATAGAATCACAAGATAATTTAGTCAAGGGTCTTAATTTTTTTCTACTGAACACAAGAAGTGTGAAATCTGTAAATACAAAGCGCAACAAGTTGATTCAGCTCCAAGGCTTAATATACGCTCGCATGCCAGACATTGTTGCCCTTACAGAAACATGGCTGGATGACTCCGTTGAGTCAAATGAAATTCTTCCTGAAGGTTATATCCCGTATCGCAGAGATAGACGTGGCAAACGAGGCGGCGGAGTTTTTATTGGGATTCGCAAAAATATACACTCCTGCCGACGCCTGGAATTAGAACCCAGTAATTGCGAAGTCATCATCTGCGAACTTGTGCCTTGTAAATCAATGAAAGTGTGCGTTATCTTGTGCTATAGACCTCCAGATAGCGATCAAGTATCTTTTCATGATTTATTGTCAAACGTGTTTACTAAATGCAGTGTGGAGTACAAAATTACTTTCGCACTTGGCGATTTTAATCTCCCAGACATACCTTGGTGGGATGAATCAGTGAACGCTGGCCACACACTGTGTGATTTGGCTGACAGTTTTTCCCTTGCCCAGATCATCGATCAACCGGCTCACATTAAGGGCAATGTACTCGATTTAGTATTTTACCAATACCCCCGAGCGTTGCTCCGAACCAAATATAACATTTGGCCAGTTTGACGGTGATCATGCTGTGATCGAGTTCAGTTTCCAAACTCGAGTCAACAGACTTCGCACATGCGCGCGTAAAGTGTACAATTTCAAGAGAGCTGACTTTAATGGGCTTCGATCTTACATGGGCAAAGTGTCATTTCACTCTGCTATGCTTCATCCTGATCTTAAAGTAACTGGCAAAGTTGGTTAGATCTTGTGCATTCGTCTGTCAATGAATTCATTCCTACTACTGTAATCAAGGATGTAAATTCTCCTGCCTGGATTGACAGTGAAGTATGTCACCTGAGCAACAAAGTACAATCCACACGGAAACAAGCTAAAAAACGCAACACTGCAGCATTGTGGACAAAATTTCGTAAATTAAGGAACACATTAAAAAATGTATGTGCTTTTAAGTATAATCAGTATTTAGATGTTCTCAGTGATTCTCTTGCCAAAACACCAAAGCGCTTTTGGGGGTTTTTCAAGAGCAAAACAAAGACAAAAAGTGTCCCTAGCGTTGTTGCTTATGGTGAGAGAACTGCCTCTGATCCTTGCTCAAAGGCTAGTCTGTTTAACGAGTATTTTCAATCCCTTTTCACTCCCCAGCCTTCGCTACGTTCATATCCAGACATAACAGTTTTTAAACATGCTTATTTGGGTAATGTAAGGATTACTGTCCAGGATGTCAGATCTGTTCTGACTGATCTTGATACGAACAAAGCGTGCGGGCCAGACGAGTTACCGGCTCGGATTTTAAAAGAATGTGCTCATGAATTGGCGCCATCACTTTGTAGCCTGTTTAACAAATCTCTTCAAACTGGAGATTTGCCACTTGCATGGCTAAGAGCAAATGTTATTCCTGTGCATAAAAAATCTGATAAAGAAAATGTGAGAAATTATCGACCAGTATCGTTATTGTGCATATGCAGCAAGGTGCTGGAAAGGTGTATACTAAATTTGGTTTATCCTCACGTTGTGTCTGTTTTGCATCACTTACAACACGGTTTTGTAAAGGGACGGTCGACAACAACTCAGTTAATTCAGGTTTTTCACGAAGTCGGCAAAATCCTGGATCAGTCTGGACAAATTGACATTCTATATTTAGACTTTTCATCTGCTTTTGACTCTGTCCCCCATGACTTACTTCTGCATAAACTTCAGGTTAATGGATTTCATGGCAATCTCTTAAAATGGCTTATGTCATATTTATCTAATCGCAAACAAAGAGTTGTTGTCGATGGTGCTCTATCCTCCTGGTCTCCTGTTACATCAGGAGTTCCACAAGGATCAATATTAGGTCCTTTAATGTTTTTATTGTACATCAATAACATGCCAGACTGCGTAAGTCCTGAGACACAGGTTGCTTTGTTCGCGGACGATTCAAAATGCATAAGAGAAATCAAAAACACTCAAGACTGTTCAAATTTGCAGTGCGACCTTGAAAACATCTTGGTCTGGAGTCGCAAATGGAATATGAGATTTAACATCGCTAAATGTAAACTTCTGAGTGTTACAAGGAAGCGATCTCCCATTCTTCACCAGTACACAATGAATGGTAATATAATTGAAAAAGTCGATTGCATGCATGATCTCAGGATTGTGGTGTCATCTAATTTATCATGGGATGTACATGCAAATGTACTGGTCAGTAAAGCAAATCGCATGCTAGGATTAATTCAAAGAACTTGTGGTCACTCCTGTTCAATTCAAACAAAAAGAAAACTATACTTCCCTCATAAGACCACTTTTGGAATATTCTACCCAATCTTGGGCTGTAGCATCCAAAAAATCTCTCCTTCACATCGAAGGTGTGCAAAGGAGAGCAACTAAGTACATTCTTGGTTACAGTGATTGTGAAGGTAGCGATTACAAAGTCCGTCTAATGAAGCTGAACTTATTACCGCTTGGCTATCGGCGTGACATAATGGACTGTGTATTTCTGCGTAAATGTTTGAGGGGTGACTATGACATTTCCTAAGTGCATTTTGTTTCATTCCAATCTGAGGATACTTTTTCAATGCAAATTCCAAAATTTAGGACGGAAACTTTCCGACATTCGTCGGAATATGATCCAATTGGCTGCGCAAATTGCCCTCTCCCTCCCCTCCTCAACCCCCAGGGCTCCCTTGAAAAAGAGATTTCAATCTCAACGGGACTTCCCTGGTTAAATAAGGGTAAAATAAAATAAAAAATGAAATTTTAATCGAATATTTTACTTATGGAATGCCAATGCACTTTATCAACCTTCTGATACCACAGCTGTTTTTAAGTCGAAGTTATTCAATTATTACACAAAAAAGTTCAACGATAATCTTTCGCCCAACAACTCTTGTACATGGGTTAGCAAATGCCATTGTACAGGCTGCCGCCTAATATAGTTAAACTTTTTTTTTTTTGGCCGCTTTTATTCTGTATTTCTGAGGCTTCTTTTCTTTGTTTTTAATTGTCTTTTTCTTTTTGCAATTTTCTGTATATGTAATTGGAGGATTGCTCACTATAGGTGCCTTGTCACTTGTGCGATCTCATCCTGACTGCTGTCAAAGTTCAATAAATAAATAAATAAAAGCTGCACCACACTGGCCCTTTCTGGATAAGGTTGAATAGCCCTGAGCTAGACACTGCTACAGAGTGTTGTGATTCTAGTGTCCTGTGCCGTTCTGCCAGGACACTGCCAGGGTTTTAACAGTTTCTTGTGCCAGGATTCATTATTCACAGTTCATATGTTCATTGTTCATGTTTTTATTTTTGCCATGTTTTGTATCTCTCCAGGTCTTGTTTCCCGGTCTGCCCAGCCAATCCGCCTCGCCAGTGTCTGCGCGGTCGTTTCCATGTTTTACTTCTCGCACTACATTCGGGAATGGCTTACGGGCTGCGTTCCAATCCGAAATAAGATACTCCCTTCACTTCTTCCCTCCTCTTGAGTGAGCCCTCCAAATGATGAAGCAGGCGAGTAAGCCCTTCCCGAGCGAGGGAGGGCAATGGAGGGAACTTAGGGGGAGGGTTGTGGGTAATCAGATTGGAACGACCCTCACCGCGTTTTTTCTGCACTTCGACATTTGTCAACAAGCCAACAGGAAGTTTGTGCTGCCACGGAGCCAACTGAGTTAGTTGCCTGTACGTATTACCTTATACAGTTCACGCGGACTCTGTATTGCATGTTTATGGCAAGAAGAATACGGTGTGCTCGCTTGATTGCTGTGGCACTTGCGACTGTTTTATGGGAAAATAAAGCCGCTTTCACACTGGACGCAAAACAAATTTTTCGCACGACAGATTACATTCAAAGTCAACGCAAAGACGTGAATACATACGTTTCGCATGTATTCGCGTCTTTGCATTGACTTGGAGTGTAATTTGACGTGCGAAAAATTCGTTTTGCGTCCAGCGTGAAAGCAGCTTTAAGCTCCGCAACAGTCCTCGCGGATGCTATAGGCTACATCAAAAATAAATGTGAAGTTACATGCTTAAAAATAATGCAAACCGATGCCCCTCACCCCCAAACTTCGTTATTTGCATATAACTGTCATAAATGACACACTACTCAAACACAATTCTGACGTTTGTACGGTAATTTCCCTGCCATAATTCCTCCTTTTGCCAGCAGAAAAAATGGCGGACGTGAAATTTTTACCGAGGGAGAATGAGCAAAGCATTCTGGGCAATATCAAAACTTGGAGGGATGTTCGTTGTTGGCTTGGTTTGAGGGAGGATAATTGAGGGCTTGAGCAAAGGAAAATGCGCCCTTCCCTCCGCAAAACTGGATTGGAACAACCCTACAAGTGGCAGCCATCTTACATCCAGGATTTTTTGGGGATTCCCCCCTCGATTGGAGGGCGAGTGAACACGACGAAGCAAGCATTTTTTTGGATTGGAACGCAGCCACGGTTTCAAAATTCTTTCTTACGTTTCTTCCTTCCGGGCTTCCTAGTCTTCATGCTTGTTAATTATTTACATCACAATGTGTGTGGCCATAATTCAAAAAGATGTGCTTCTTCACTGTGCCACTCTTGGTCAATATAATGATACAAGTATCATCACCTTCTTTGACAGTTCACATAATCTTCTCTTTGCCAACAACCAAAGGATTGGGCCAGAGCCGTAGAGGTTTGTTGTCAACTGGAACAACTTAGGTTTCCACCAGGCTGCTCTGGTCCATAATTGGTTCATTGATCATCCAGTTTTTGTTTCTTAATCGGCCACCATATTTGGCACTCCTCGCTGCAATGGAGAAATCGTTTTCGACATGGCATTGGGAGGTTTATGACAGCCAACGTTGCCAAGGCATACCCCTTCTCCTGGCAATGGAGGGGGCTTGTGGTGACAGTGATGGAAGAAGCATGTCAGGGCTGGATGCACTCCTCACCAGCAGGTACTTCCCCTGCTCTCTGGTCAGGGGGAACGTACGAGCAGTGGCCAGACCTAAATTGAGGACAGGTTGTGCCCTAATTTTTCCTTTTTTACCATAACAAGCCCATTTTTATTATGTTCCCCTATATGTAGCATTACTTGTCTGTTACTGAATTGTTCATGTAAAGATGAATACACAAAATATCCCTTTGTATTTGTGTTTTAAAGTTTATATGTACTGAATATGCATACTTTGAGAGTCCAGACTGAAAAATTGTAAACTGCTGTGTTCTAGTGTCCCAACAAAGTAGCTAATTTTGTCCAACAAAACTTATGGGTAAGAAAAATGGATGAAAGCACCAAAAACATCTTTTCTTTCCTCAAACAATATAAAGCACGTTGTTCAGAGAGATAGAGGTGCGCTCTGCCAAAGATCATGTATGTTAAGTCATGTGCCTTGATTTTATGTGCATATGAGCAATGCATTTCTCTACAGACAATCTACAGTCTGCAAATTATTTCAGAACAATCAAATTACCTCAAAAATTTTGGCGTAGTCGGCAGGATCCTCAGCATAGACCAGCCCTAGCTTCAGATCAGATGGATAATTGATGTACACTGGCTGGAGGTGGACCCTGTCCATGGCGGGATTCCTGAGTAAGAGAAGTGGAATTAATGAAAGGAGCAGCTCCAGTCAAAATAACGCCAAAATTCACATACAGACTGTGTAAAGAGCGATATCCTTTCAATGAAGAGGTAATTTGGGCGAATAACACCAGTATTAAAAGCTCTCAAAGAAGCAGGAATGATTATTCCATCTGATACTTAGCCAGAACGAATGCCAGTTTTTCCAGTACAGAAAACTGGGGGCAATGGACAGCCAAATGACTGAGGATTCATCTGCTGAAGTTTATGCATGAACAAGGAACATTCCAAATCCGCATTCAATTTTGGCACAGGTCCCATTGGGTAGCTCATAGTTTTTTGGTAATCAGTTTGGCCAATGCATTTTTCTCCATACCAGTACATGAAGATTCACTGTTTTGGTTTGTGTTTTTGTTTTGGAGGAAACAGCACCTGGCTAAGGTTACCACAGGGGCATTGAGAGAGCCCTGCAATGTATACTTAGCACCATGAAAAACACATGCATGGCACTATTAAAGGAGCACTATGGTATCACACACAAATGGCCTATTGTGTTATTCTGAACCCTTATGAACCATACTCAACCAGTATAATATTCAGCAGTACGCTAATAAATGAGTAATTGTAGTCCAAACTGCCAAAGGCGCCTAATTATCATGCTCGTGTTAGCTGCCATAATGGGCATGCGCACCAACGAGAATGCACGGATTCCCCGCAAGTATGACGTAAACCGGCACCTTGGGCACCATATTCAATCTTCAACAATAACACAACAAACAAAAGAATATCAAAAAGGTAATTCAGAATGGTGGAATTTTAATTTTAAAATTAAGTAGCTGAGCTTCAACCATGTAACCGCAGCACAGCGCAACTGTTTGAAACGGCGTCATAGTGAGAACTCCGTGGCAACATGAACCATTGGTGACTATGACAGTTAGCTGGAGCGGCAAAGAAAGTTTGGTTTTGTCAGTGTCAGAAGGTTCGTATGAAATGGATAATTCAGACACCGATGGAAAAGCGAGCATGGAAACGGTGAGAAACTTACTGTATTTGTACGAGCCGTACACGTCAGAGGCTGACGACGAAAACACCGAGAGTGACAGTGACCAAGGTGCCGCTGGCCCTAGCTAGCCTTCTGGTATAGCTGTCGACTTAACGCAACTGAACGATGTCGAATGGTATGTTAAGTGGCATCTTGTCGTCTTGTCATCTCTTCCTGTACAACAAATGTTAAATATTTTGAGGTTGCCTGCATGCGCGCCGCATGGCCATGAAAGCTGCGATGGAAATGAGTTCCTTTCGAGTTTCGTAGCCCCTCCCCTGGTACACAGGTGTAGCTGGGATTCGTAGAGATTATGTGACTGTGGAACAGTTTTGGTGTTATTGATAGATATTTTTATGGAAATTTTTTTTTTTCTGTTAAAAATTAAGTTTTTTCCTCAATTTAGGAAAATGGAAAACTGTTAGTGGAAACAGTGGTAGTGGAAACAGTGGCTGCTGAATCAAGGTGCCAGTATGTCATAGCTTCGTTTTCGATCTTGGGCAATGGCGCGGTAAAACGAATGTAATGGCGCAGCACAATAGATTTTCAAAATCAATTGTGTCTGCTACACGCGTCTACTACCAAGGTGGAAACAAGTGGATTTGCATTGTTTAAGGTATCCTTTGTGATATTAGAGCTACTTTTTGCCGCACCTTAGTGTTGGTTTAATAATGCACGCGTGAGGTATCTTACTCATGGCTGCCCTGGGCAGGGTCAGTCAGCGACATTGCCTATGTCCCGTTCGTGGACACACAGCTGACTGATTAGTGACCGGGGACAGTGCAGATGATGCATCACCTCTCCGCGGCTGAGACCTGCCCCTAACATGCCAATGGATCTTTCTCTCTCCTGTGTCGTAAGCTGTGTCACTTTCTTGAAGCTCTGGCATTTTCTGTGTTTTTTTGCTGGCTTTATGTAGGCCACTGACCACTTCCAAAAGAACAAGTTGAGCGTCACTGTGAACATCACAAACAACTCAATGTTTTTAATTATGGAAGTGCTCCATACCACACACTTCCAGTACTTCAAATTTTTTTTTTTTTTTTTTTTGCGCGCACGGACATGAGAATGCGATAAAGAAAATCCCGTTGGGGCAGAATCAATTTGTGGCGGTCCAAGTTGATTCTGAGGCGGCCCGCCACACAATGGTCTATGTGTGGGAAACTGGTATCTGCTAGCACTAAGCCACCTACTCCATTCTTCACCCGCCCTGGTGTCCTGTCCAGTCCTTGGCCTGTAGACTGCCTTTAGTATGTTGCAAAGAGTACAGCCTATTGTCCATATTTTATTTTGATAACCTCACAACTGTATCAGTTACCATATCCAATATTTACCTTAGATGGCGAAGGTAATTTTGAAACGGGGAGCTCGCGCACTTGCATGCAACGCATTAATGCCAGTACAGCAACTTCGCATGTCACGTTTCTACAAGCACACCTTTAAACTAGAGATGGAAGAAACGGCGAACCGCACGAGAAACCACCTAATGCTCCATTAGCCTGGACTTACGATAGGTAAATTAGCATGCTTCACAAAAGTGCCGTACACGATAAAATAAAAATATATAAACTCCAAAGTAATCATCGAAGCAATAATGAACAAAATCTTTGACCTCTACAAAGAAGTATCTTCGACTCCGTTTAGCATTTTACTGCGTTCTTCAAAACCATTTCATACATCTCCACTAGAGCACAATACTGAGGAGAATACCGCAAATTTGGAGGAAGTTACGTCGCCAAAATGTCAAAGATGAAACAGCATTAATATAAAAATTCTACTGAATTAAAGAAAACTCTCTAAAACAATACATGCATAGATAAGAGGAAAAGAATAATAATGTACGAACAGAAATTGATTTTTGGTGAAATGTAACATTGCATGTTCACACGGGCTACACTTAAAGGCTCAGTAGGCAGCTTATTTTTGGCAATATTGGGCAAAAACTTCCATTTAACCTTTGAGCATAATGTAAATGAAGTGATCTGAGAGAAGAGCAGACCTCTGCATCCTCTCTGGGCTCTGTTTTCAGCCTGCAAAGAATCTGCCCCGTGACGGAAGAATTTGACCAATCACAGAACAGCTGAGAGAGCGAGCCCTGTGATTGGCTGTTCTGCTGAAGCAGATGCGCGTGCACGTCTCTTCGGTGGAAACTCTACTCTGTAGCGATGGCGGATGATCGAACAGGAAAGATTGCGATTCCACGATTGGAAACATCCGCAAAACAATCTAAGAAGAGGAAGACGGATTCGTCAAAAAGGGAGTCTAAAAGACAGTCTGACGACAAACGCAATAAAACACGTGTCAATATCGGCGTCGCCTTTCAAAGATGGAGAGAAGTCCAGGATAACATTGGTTTGAAGTTAGACTCGGAGCTCGCTGTTCTTCTCTTGGACAGGTAAACTGCTAAATTATTTTTCCTCTAACAACTACAGTTGCTGTGATGGTGGTTAGGTTGTGTGGGTTGATTTACCATATAAACAGCCAGGTGACAGCGGCTACCGATAATGCATTGTCGGAAGTTGCTAATACGTTAGCCTTCTGCTAACCGTAGCCAAAGGCATACGGCTGCGGCTAATACAAGATCAAGTTTATGTTGCTAGCTAGCGCAACGTTAGAGTCCCGAATCATACTATTCCACCTCAAACGTCTTCACATACCTACAAGTTTGGTGAGAGTGACAGTAAATTCCCTTCTATAATTTTAACAATCGCAATCATGATCGGGACGATTGAAATGAGTGACGCGTAAGCCTACTCATACAGGTGACCATATGAGTAAAGTTAGTTATCCATTTCAGTCACCCCGACCGTCTTATGAATGAAGCGCGTGCATCAGATGCCCGTGCTTGTCTGGTGGGAGGAGCTCAGGTCAGAGATGAGGAGATGAGACCTGCATAGACTCAACGATCACCGTTTTTCTAGGATTCCTGCCTACCGAGCCTTGAAGAAACCTAGAACAAAACCTGAATGATAAAGACGTTGAAATTGTTACCGGGGTACGTCAAATGGGCTAACGCTTGGATTAAATAGTGGCGCACCCCTGAAGTGACTGATGGGCGTGTTAAATCGCGCCTGTGAGGATGACTTGGCGGGCGTTTACGGGTGCCGGCGCAATCGCGCCCGTCTCGTGGCATGCACTGCAGCATGCTAGACTTAGTTCTCAGTACAGTCAAGGAAAGTGACATTGAGTATAGTGTTCAAGTGGCCAAATCAGATCATAAAGCAATCCATGGTAGTTTGCGGCTTCCTGCGGAAAAAACAAAAGACTCCAAATGTGACCGGATTTCACACACATGCAGCGCCTGCTGTGTTGTATTTCATTGAACAAGTTACAATCAGTAGAGTGCATCGATGAAGCATTTTATTTTTTCTATGACATTCTGAAATTCTGGCATTCTGAAAGAGTGTGTGCGGTCATTAAACTGAAAAGATGATTTTTTTCCTCATATGGTATGAATAGGAATTAATAGCCATTTTTGAGGAGAAAGAGTGGAGTCACAGGGAGTACAAGCATTGTGGTGCCAATAAAAACTCTGCAGAGTACACACAGTTTGCTAAACTTAGAACTGAGCCGAAGAAGCAATAAAAGGCAACGTATGGAGACTATTGTGATAAGGCTGAATATTTGATAAACAAAATCCCTAAAAGATTTTGGTCGTATGTAAAAAGCAGGCGGATGGAGGAAAATATAGCTTCATGTGTCACTGATGGCATCACAGTGGCAGATTCTCCATCAGATATTGCTAATATGTTTAATGGCTTTTTAAAATTATGTTTAATCCTTCAAATGAGACTCCTACAGATATAGACCCTTTTATTGATGGCACCGTATTGTGTATACCTATAACAGATGGCGACATCCTCTGTGTTCTGAATTCATAAGGCATGTGGTTACGATAACATCTCAAATATTGTTTCTAAAGAGCTTGCAGAAGAATTGTGTCCACCCCTTTTATTCTTCTCAAAATGTCACTTGAGTCTGGACATAATCCTGCTGTTTTTAAGAGAGCTTATGTGATCCCTGCTTTTAAATCAGGTGGCATGAGCAATATGAAGAACTTTACATCTTCATCACTTTTACCTGTTTTTAGCAAAGTATTTGAGAGAGTTTTATTTGCCCTGAGCAACATGGTTTCATTTTGAAGAAAAGAACAACAAGTAATCTGACTTTCTTTACTGACTGGATTAGTTCATGTATGAATAATCACAGGCAGAAAGATGTTATGTATAGTGATTTTACAAAAGCCATTGACAGCATTTTACGTCAACCCCTAATCTGTAAATTGAAAGTCCGTGGAATTTCAGGAAATCTGTTAAAGATGTGTTCTTCTTATTCTTATTTGTTTCAATAAAAACAGAGTTGTTATCAATTGAAATATGTTTGAATGAACTGATGTATTATCTGCTGTTCCCCAAGGGTCCCTTTTGGGTCCATTAATGTTTATCACCATCATCAATGATCTCCCATCTGTACTGAGCAGCTCTAATTGTTTTTTCTATATGCTGATGACAGTAAACTTGGCAGAGAGATCTGTAAATGAATAACTCATTACGGAAAGACATTCAAAATCTGTCATGGCTTTAAGGAGAGTTTGTAGTGTGAAAGATCAAGGTGTTTTATTGTCGTCAAACCTTTATTTTAAGCATCATATTTCACATTTCAGTGACAAATCCATGTGCGTGCTTGATTTTTTAAAACAAAAGTGTAATTCTTTTAGATCTGTGCAATGCGTGAAATCTCTGTATGTTTCTTATATTTGGAGTAACCTTGTATATTGCTTAGTTGTTTGGAATCCTTGGCATTCTACACTTACTGACGAGTTAGAGAGGGTCCAACAAAAGTTCATCCAGTTTTTATGTTTCAAAACAAATTGTGTACACACCAGAGAATCTTATGTACGACTATGTGAATCTTTTAAGCTGCCAACTCTTTTATCTCAAAGAATGTACCTGGATATCATGTTTTTATACAAGTACATTCACAATGTGCACAACTGTTTTAATATTACTTCCTGAATTTGTTTCAATGCTCCAAAATGGGCCCTTGGGTCCATGCCCACTTTTAATCCCCTTGTATCCAGAGTCAATGTAAGAAAATTCAGTCCGTATATCCAAATTCAGGAGTATTTTATTAGTCTTAGTTGTAATACTCCTAATCTCAATATTTTCACTCACAACATGAACACATTAAAATCTACAGTCCGGAAGGGAATTTTTGCCAATTCTCCTGGTTGATCCCTGTCTGTATATTTATGTATATTATTGGGTTTTTTTTTTTTTTTGCAGTGTTGGGTGCTGCTCTTGTCATGTTTCATCACTGTATCGTCCTGCACTTTTGTTTGTCTGTTTTGTGCATTGTGTTTTGTCTTTCTTTTTTTTTCTGGTGCCAAGCGTATATGCGTGTTATTTTTGATTTGTTTGTTGTCACCATGTCCTCAACCCACTGTTACAGGCACTTTGCTGCTGTTTGGAGTCAAATGAATATAAAAATTGAAAAGAACCTTGAATGCATGATCATTTAATGAATAATTTTTATAATTATCTTTTGGTGGCATTCAGAATCATATTTAGATTGTATTTATGATTGTTTCACAGTTGAAGAACTGTTTGTTGAAAATAAGAATGAGAGAAAAGCAGCTGAGTGCTTGTTTTGTTGTGAAAAGAACATTCTGAGCTAAATGACCTGAGGAAGTGATAACTGTCAGATAGGCCAGCTCCACAGCTCGGCTGCTTTAGACCAGTTTTTGCCTTTCTCTGTCCAGCCAGAGAAGTTACCACTCGTACAGTAGCAGCTTCCCTGCTACAAGGATCATTCATGCCTGAACAGTGCACTGACCTAATGGGATCATACGTTTGGGGTTCGGGGTCAACCATATTGGTAAGGAAGGTATAAAGCATCTATAACTGAGAGGGAGAGGTGCACGCTGGCAAAAATCTTGTATCTGCAGATGTGTGTTCCGCATGCGAGTGCATATGATCTAAAAATCTCCCTAAAGACACTCTCAGGTCTTCAAACTATTTCATCACACTCAAATTTTCACAACACTCCCTTTGCAGCCTCAGTCTGTTAACAGCCTCTGCATATGATATTTTACCCTTATTTATATGTCTCTTCAACTTCAGCGCCAGACTTCATTCCCTCACACTGTTTTGGACCCCCTTTGTGATTTCCCAGACAGTGAAAACAAGCAGCTCTTTCTTTCGACATTTCACAATCATCTTCTCGGCACCCATCTTAGCCACCCCTTCTACATTTGGATGCCCTTTTTGCTGCCTACAGCTGCCACATGCCTATATTCTTCACACCAAAAACACCTCAGTGGAGCCTGTTCAAATGCCCTCACCCTATAGCTGACATAGTCCAATATCACCTGGTAATTCTATTTCAACTTCTAATAATACTGATGTACAATCCACTTCCTTTTCATCTCAATAACTTTCTAAAGATCTGGTTCTAATGACTCTCTCTACCTCTACAAATGAATCAGATTTCAAAGAGACCAAAACAGCGCTACTCCTCTAACAGTTGCATGGTTTGGCTTTAGAAAACAGGTTACCTGCATTGAATTCTCCAATTTTTTTGTGCCTTTTCCATTTGTCTCCTTGTTGTACATTCTATAATTACTATACTGCTTCTACGCTACCTGACTGCACTTATTTCTCCAACTTCTTGATACATTTTCCATCTAAATGATCATAATTAAATACATGATTTGCTTCTTGATTAGTTCCAACTAGTTTCATGCCCCCTACATACAATTCCCCTCCTACTTGTTTTTCAGTTCTTTTCCTTTTTTCTCTCCATCCACCCCTTCCCACTCCATTTTCATGCCAAGCCTCTGCTATGCTATCAAACCACCTCAACATCTGAGTCCTTTTCCTCTCATTTCAACACCTTTTATGCTCTTGGGCCTCATTGGCTATTGCTTCCTGCTTGGGTTTCTATCAGGAAACTCACCTATCTTCCTACTCTTATTGTCTTCCCCTCAGGGTCCAAAAGCCCTTTTTTTCCCAATTCCCTGTGAAGACACATCACACCAATGACCTGACCAAAAGGAATTCTACAGGGATTGGCTGCAGTGCAGGGATCCTCAAATCTGGACCTCGAATTCAAATCGAGCCCTGGTTTTCTTTCCTCCTGAGTTATTAACTAAACTATCAGCAATACTAAATGGATATGTGTTCCATTGCCTGTACTGAACACAGGAGTGTTGTTCTGACAATGAAACTTCCGCCTTGGATTTTGAATAAAAACTTGACTTATCAAATCATTATAAATCCTCTGTTCCAAACTTCACCTGACTCTGAGTCTTGACTGCTCAATCGAGTGTATGTTACAGGACCCATATCATGGAAAATACATTTGCCCAGTTCAGTCCACGCAAACAGTAGTCTCCACTGTATCTCACAGCCAGGAGAAGGTTGACTTTGAAGACCTCCCCCCCAATCTAACCATTTGACTTTCTTTACCTCTTCAGTGCTTCAATCGGGCAGCTTGAAATGCCTGCTCTTTTCTTCATCACAAGCAGATCTGCCCATCATATTTCACACTTACTTGCTCTTTGTCATTCCTTCTGCCTCCAACAACCTTGGTCAACCTCCCGTCCTCCTCCTAACATTACTTTTTTGCCTTTAGCGTGATTTCCCAGCCAATCGGAGTTCATCACCAAAGATGGTATGCCCAATCAAGAGTCTGTTCTTCAGCGCGCAAAAAGCAATAGGGAGTTAATGACCGACGACTACGAATATTTTGTCTGCAAAGTTTGACACACATGCGTGCACGCACACACACACACACACACACTGCATAAAAGAACAACACCGAACAACAGTTTGTTTTTTGAAATTTTTCTTTCTTTTTTCCCTGACATAGAACCTTTTAAAGATATTTTTCATCTCTTTCCAAGCTGTGTTTTTTTTCTTAAGACTTTACAGTGAGATCACGTTTCCTTAAAAAAAAAAATAGAATAAGGTCGTTGTTTTATTTCTTCACCAGTAGAAAACATTTGTCGATTTACAGCACTTTTATTTCACAAAACGTAAGGCTCTGCGCCTGCCCTGTGAGCATGCTCAGTGGATGGAGCACTGGACGAGGAGCTGTCCCACGAAAGGGGGGGGCGCGAATATTTAACAGAACAAAAAACACATTCAACTCATTTTTACAGCTGACCTCGGGCCTATAGTTTGCCGGGCCGAGGCTGGAGGACAGTGCACCTACGACACCTACTGCTGGGCTCCAATTTCTCAAATGGGAAATTAAAAAAAAAGGAACACATTCGTCATGTATAAATAACCTACCTGTGTATCTACCACCAGCACTTGTGTACTACGCACATAAATGTGAACGAATGTTGCAGCCCCCACACAGGCTACATTCATGAACAAAATGATGAGTGTGGAATTTGTTTATGCTTTAATGACTCCTACCTACTGCTATATCCTGCTAAAACTCAGATCTACGTTGTCACTCTCCCTCTTGTTTTACCTCCAGTCCTCTTGGCTCACACAGTGTTAGTTTTCTGTAGACCATAATAAACTGAGAATCTGGAAGTGGAGGATTTTGGGGCCACTTGAGTTTGTTTACCCCCCTGTATCTGAGTAATAAAGCAGGATGTCTGACTTTGACGCGGAAGCGGTTGAGGTGCTGGTGCAGGCAGCTGAGGCAGTGGGGCAGGGAGAGGGTTGCTGGGGTTAGTTGGGCAGGAGAATTGGGGACAGAAGAACAGAGGGGTAGTTGTCAAGGAAGAGGGGATAAGCTGCCAAGATGGCTGTATGGATTTTGGGAGATGCGTGATTAAATTTGATGTCAGAAGCTGGTAGACTGTACGAGGCAAACGCTTGCAGCGGGAAAGGAGGAAGCTTTGAAGACCTTGATGGTTCTGAGCAGTTTTGACCAGTGCTAAGCAATGCAAAAGGTGGCAGGAAAAATTTAATCGTCATCATCATCATCGTCATCGTCGTCATCATCGTCATCGTCATCATCGTCATCGTCGTCATCGTCGTCATCATCATCATCATCATCGTCGTCATCGTCATCATCGTCGTCGTCGTCATCATCATCGTCATCGTCATCATCATCGTCGTCGTCATCATCATCATCATCGTCATCATCATCATCATCATCATCATCATCGTCGTCATCATCGTCATCGTCATCATCATCATCATCATCATGATCAGGATCGATTTTTCCACTGAGTACATCCTCCAGCCAGTCCTCAAGCTCATCCACAGTTGGCATGTCCTCTCCATCATCCATGTCCAGCCAAACACTGTCCGCCTGCAAGATGAGAAAGATAGTACTCATTTAAAATGAAAACTGCCATACAGCCGCACACAAATACACTCAAAACTACAAGCAGCAGCTGGGAATAAATACTTAATCTCAGTTAGCGAATCACCACACTAACCAACCAGGAGTTAAGAGAATCCCCTCCGTGTCTGTATGACTACTGGCTTATCATGCACAGGTTAAATTTGTGGTATTTTCATTTTTAACTTTAGCTGATTTCTCAGTTGATTTGTTGACTGATTGACTGAGCCCTTGGGTGATTGGTTATTCGGTGAGCTGGTTGATTGATATTCCCCTTGGAGGTTGAGATGTGCTTCCATCTACATTCTCAAACCAACAAAAGGCTGGTTACAGGCCACATCCCATATATGGGATATGTTGAGATGAAGGTGTGGTAATTTGAATTTTAGAGATCTAAGAATCATTGGACACACTGCTATACCAGCTTTGTTTTTGGATTATATATGGATTAAATCAACACTGTGTCGATTGTTAGAGGTGCAACTCTATAGTTATTAGCAACCATCCAATCAAGTTTCTATGTGACCCAGTCAGAGAGCTTTGACTTGTGGCCTCATATGTTGTCATAATTTTTTACAGAATTCCTATCAGCACCTTAAATAATTCGCCATTTTTAGAGACCACCGCATTTGCAATTTGGCCACCAACTATTTTGCCCCCTTGGAAGTCTGCTAGCATCCTCATCTTTGTTCGAAAATTGACTGAGCGACGTGCTGCAGCTTAGATGCCTTTCAAGGTGGCAAATCCTGCTATTTAGATTTCACATTGTTAGGAATCACTCATGCAAGTGCTTTTGTAATCATGGTTTACATACTTCAAGCATGCTTACGATATTTTGTCCACTGTTTTGAACCTGCATATTTGAGCCCTTAAGAACCATACTGGGCCAACCCATGTTGGGCAACTTTTGAGAAAATGGGACTTAAAGTTGCCAGCCTCCTGTGTCATCTAGAGTATCTGGGAACTGGAAACACTGCTTCTGTTAAAAACTCATGATATGTACAATTACGTAATGCACTTCTTTTGCAGGTTTTGGATGCCCTTCTGTTTCGTTTAAAGTGAAAGGTACCTCCTTCTGAAGCGGAACCATCATCTTCTGATTAATTTGGGACAAACTGTGGGTCTCCATTATCTTACACTTCACCATCATCATCGATGATAGGATGGAGTTCCTCATCAGTGAGATACCTAGCCGCCATGTTTACATTGAATTATGGGAAGTTGTGGGATGGTCCACTATGGCTAAGGCAGTGCAGTGCATATGTACAGTGGCAGAGAGGATGTTTGCTTGTATGAACAATCCATGTGGGTAGATTGGGTTGGCTCATTTAGGAAATGTAGATCTTAGTTTTCTGCACATGCTGACTACCTCAACTCAATTTCGCCAAAAGTGCGGGATGGCCCGGTATGGTTCTTAGGGGCTCATTTGATGTATTCTCATCAATTCAATATCAGTCATACTACCGGGCAATTCAACAACCAGGGGAGTGCGACAATTGGAATAAAGCCTTTACTCACATCGTCTACATCAACAACTCCAATCTGTGGGTGGGACAGGTCAATGTGAAAGGTCTTCTCCCAGTATGGAACAAGCTGTGGGAATCATGAAAGAAGAGAAAGTTTCAGAAGATATTTGGAAATACAGAGCAATGGGACACAGTCTTTCTCAGAGAGTAACTTCTATAGCTTCTGTCCAGCCTCAGCATAAAAAAGTCTACAGCAGGTAAAAATTACGCTAGGAGATTTCACAGCCATAACTGTATTCAGTTGTAGATTCTTTTGGTGGTCGCTGTCAGCATGCCATCTTATTTGTGTTTATTGCTGTCATTAGAGTATACAATCTAATTGGCAATCAGGGTTGAGTTTGTTCAGCAATCAGACTAGTGATCATAGATGTGTTCAATAGTTCTCATTCATGGACATGGTTTAGATCACAGTATGAGGGCCTACTGGTAATCAGAGGTAAACGTAATATGAGACTCCATAGTTTCAGTTGTGATCAGGGTGACGTCTCATTTGTCCTCATGGTTTAGCTGGCAGTATGAGATGTTTTTGGTAATTAGAGTTGTGTTAGGTATGCATTCTGATTGTGGCCATGGTCATGATCCATTGTACTGTTTGTTTGAGGTCAAGATTATGTTCACAGGATGAGACCTTTTTGATAATCATGGTTGAGGTTGTTCTTTGGTCTCAGTTTAGGCCATGATTATGATCTAATCAGTGGTTACCATTTTGTTCAGTGAGTTCTTTTACTGTATTTGTGGTTATGATTGTGTTCACCGTATGAGATCTCATTGGGACTTAGGGTTGTGGCCCATATGTGATCTGTGTGGAGGTCACAGTTGTGTTTTCTGATGGCTTGTATTGGTGGTCACAGCTTACTTCAGTATGAGTTCACATTGGTGGAGATATATGCGTATGAGGCCATGCAGACTGTCATGGGTTGCTTCTCACCAGGGGGAAGTCATCTGGGTCAATCCAGAGTATGCTCAGGTGAGGGTGGTCTGTATTATCCTTGGCAACCTCCTTCAAGATGTCCAGGAACTCAAAACCATCTGGGGGAGGTCAGAGGTCAAACACTGAGCCAGGAAAGCAAATCCACACATTTACACTGCCGGTCATGCATGAATTCCTGCATTCCAAATTTGTCCTCAACATGATACTTCCTTCCAAGCGGACAGTCCATCCACAACCTGACTCATCCACTCCTGTGATGCTGGGTTTTCCTCATTGTTATTTCAACAAAGGGCTGCCTAATCCTGACAGTCGGCTCCACTGGGTTTATTATGAAAAACTAAATTTGGCGTGCTTGGTTCTTCTAAATGGCAGTTCTCATGTTATCTAACAGTTTACAGAGGTGTTCTTTGTAGAGTTGGATTGAAAACAGATGGAAGAGTGAATCTCCAAGACCATGTTCAGGCAGCCTGAGTTTAGCAAAAGCCACATCTGGTTCCTTAAGACTTTCTTCAAGTACAGACTCTGCCTTTCCACAAACCCAAGTTTCATTGGATAATTGATTGAGGCTCTGCCCACATCAAAAGATCGTTCAGCTGATTTTGGGCCCAATTTTCCACTTCCGAAAATCAAAATCAAAGCCCGATTTTTTTACTGGCCCCAAAGATTATCTAGCTGGATTCTCATGTTGTGCGAAGCATGTAAAGTGCATATTGGACATCACCACATCTGTTCAAAAGGCCACAGGGGCCAGAGGATAATTAGAGCTATTAAAAGAACAGACTTTGCTTAAGACTGCCAGAAGAGGGGAGTCCGGTCCAAAATCAGCTGAATTATCCCTTGATGTGAGCTTAGCTTCAGCAAATGAAGGAATTGATGATCTGACACTGAGCGTAGGACACAATTCATTATGGTGAGCCAACGCCTACCATCACCAAAACCCAGTAGACCATCGATCAGCATGTGATGAGTAATGAAGAATGGTCAACAATGCACATACAGTACAGTACATTCAAGGAGTTACAGTCTAGCTCAGGAGGAAATTGGTAAGGTCACATATTGTTATCATGCTACAGGCTATGAATGCCCTTGTAAGTTTGATGAGATTGGCTGGCATCAGGAATGGGAATTAATAATTGAGACAATTTCATATTATCTGAGTATTTGTGAGGCTTGTATAACTATCCTCCCCAATGAAAGTATACCATTGGAGGTTTTGGGGTAAGAGGTTCCCAGTGCTATGCTAAGTTTATGAAGGACTCGTGAAGAGGAATGCCCAAGGTTCATGGCAAACTCATCACAGCCATCCTTGCAGTCACAAGGTCAGTTGTATCATTGCCAAATGGTCAGGGTCACTTGTAGACGCTGGCGATGTGCAGAAGGCGGTAGCTGAGTGTACTATTGTGTAACTAGTGGTGGCCAGCCCACATGCGGCCGCAATCTGTTCCTCCCCCAGGCCCACACCAATGACCATCCCCCCTCCAAAAGTCTCCTAATTTGAGCAATGCCAGTGCGCAATTACCGGTACATTAACCACCAATCTGATTAACATGACATACATTAGCGACACAATGCACATCGTACTCAAAACCCTCCATACCTGGGTCAGACTCCTCAGCAAAAGCAACGATGTGTTCTCCGTCAACATCATCCTCCTGAAAAATAAAAGGAGTGGGTGAGAGTGAGAGGGAAAGGGAAAGGGAGAGGGTGGGGGGTGACTTCTAGAGATGGGTTTGGTCTCCTAAAAGTTGGACAGATTGAGATCTTTTGTCAGGGAGAGGGAGACACTATGGGTGAGGACGGATGAGATATTTATGGTGGAGAGAGCAGAAAATATCTCAGATAGGGAAAAGAGAGATATCTATGATGGCTTCCCTGGTAATATTTACGGTGGGCAAAGACAAGATCTCCGCAGTCTTGTAGCTGAAGAGGAGATTTTGATGGTTATAAAGGGTATGGTGATATTATATTTTTTGCATTCTTACCCAGGTGTCATACATGTTGTGGGGCTCCAGTTTCCTCAGAGTTGGTCTGCAGTGAAAAATAGAAACATTTTGTGAATCATGGGGAAATTACTATGAAGTTGTCATTACCATTTAAAATTTTTCATTATACCTGTTTTATGTATGAGTGTTAGAGTTTGAAAGAAACAGACGTTTGAGAGTGCATTTGTGAGAGTGAGACTGTCAGTGTGAGCAAGAGTGCAAGCTTTTGTGTGTGATTGCATGCATACGATAGGGTATATTCACCACAGCATTTTAAAATTTTGCATGCATTTTTCATGAAATGTTGTTTATAAGAAAAGCTGCTTAAGTCAAATTATCCCATCAGTTGCTTCATCTACGTATATCGAGGAAGAGTTGCGATTTATGTTTTACTTGAGTGAATTTTACATATCATTCTATCCCACAAAATGTCATCATTTTTTGTGCTAGCTTGTAGCCATCTTGACATCAGCCTGTGAACCAGCTCTCGCCATTGTGTGAGCCTACAGTTGGCACTTAATACATAATGTCACTGAAAAGTATGACACTCCTCTTGCTTGTTGGCACCCAAAAGTATTCTGTCGTTGCCTAAGAGAATTCTTTTCGAATTTAACCCTTAGCAAGACACTTTGTAATGGCAGGTGACTCAGACTAAATATTAATGTATCACTTTCAAACGACTGTTCTTGGAAGTTAAAGTGGTAATCCATAAGATTTCCGTCTCATTACTGTCTGTTAAGTCAGTGTCTATCAGAGAGGGGGGATAAAACAATGGCGATTGGGCCTATGACCCACTGATGAAAGCACTTGTATTTCATTCTTTGTCAGGTAAAGCGATCAGTGTGTCTGTGGCGACATTCCCGCGCTATATTCAAATACAGGCGCACATCTAGTGACGCTTTTTACGTCAGTAAGCAGTGTTTGGTCTGTGCAGAAGGTAGGAGGAGCCGCAAGCTAGCTTGAAGGAAGTAAGGAACCCCGGGAGAAGCAATTACAAGGTAGACGTCAGAGGGGATCCAGTAGCAGTACTTTCCCTAACCTGAACCTTGGCTGTATCCCCTAACCCTAAATCTAACTTGTCCCTTACACAATATGTCAGTTTTACGGATGGACTTAAGGGTGGACTGTTAAAAATGCAGCCTTCCAAGAAGTGGAAAGTACCACTACTGTATCCCTTCTGATGTCTACCCAATGGCAATGGCAAATACCATACTGTGTAGCTATACTGTGCACAGTAGAAACTAACGTTAGCTGAGTCTCTGTTGAGGCTACTACTGAAACTAAAATTATAACGTAATTTCAGGAAGCAAACAGGAAAAAAGCTACGTTAATCGCCTCGACAAATTATTTATATATATATATTTTAAAGTTATAACGTTACCTGTTAACCAACTATCGTTTTTATTATTTACACAGGGCTCTTAACTTTCACATATTCGCTTGAGTTTAAATGACATATTCACGTTCCCGTGCTGTAGTCAGAAATTATTCTTTCAGACCGTTTGTAGAGATTCTCAGGTGGAATTGAAGTCCTTGTACATAGAAGTTTATCAGTTTCACACGTGTTACGGTAGATTTCGCCTCCGGCAACATGAATGAAGCACAAATTCTCACGGTGAATGCGTGAGAGTTGGCAGCCCTTTAAGTTAATCGATTTATCATAATAGCCTAACATCTTACTGGAATGAGATGACGCTGATGGTTGACTAATGTCACATAATTTTTACTTTTATTGAGTTCAAATGCCGTGTCAAAGAGCATCTTTCCCGTCTGCAGGAGAGTTGAGGAGGCATGGAACTGGTAAGAGCCGTCAATTTACCAACGTCATACAGGCGACACTGTTGGGTCTCGACAAGAGTTATGGGAAATGAGGTCCAGAAGCGCACTTGCAATTACAGCTTACTGCCAAAGATGTCACAATAAACAAACCAATTCAAATCTTACGGATTACCACTTTAAGGAGTCAAAATTCAAAAGGGGTTAATGTTTTTGCTTCGCTGGTTATTTGCAGTCTGTCTTGAAGATAACGGAAGGCTTAACAATAAATATGGTGACTTAAAGGTTTCGGCATTGGGAGCCGCAGCGACTAGAGGCACAGTTGCTTTTAGTAAAGTGGAAACACAGAGTCTTTTAGAAAGAGGACTCTGCCTCAGGTGGGCTCACCTGTGGTCCTCGATGAAATCGACAAGCTCTGCCTCCGTGTAGGGTTTCCCTGGGATTAGCATGGGATCGTCATGAAAGGGCTCGTAGAGATCCACCTCATTTAACTTCAGGTCCAGCTTCTTGGCAACCTGCAGGTCCACACATTCTCTTTTATAACAACTACAAAGACAATGAAACATTAGCAGAGTCCATCCCAAAAACCCCACTGATCATAACTGACCAGCACAGGGGTATTGAATCCCCATCACCTGGGCACTGAGGAGCATTATTATGGAACCCACCAATCTTGTAGCGAAGACACACCTCTCTGGAGCATTCAAGTGCTAGGATTGGCCAGCTGTTTAAGCGCTGGGATTCCAATCCTAGAGCTGAATGGCTGGCTTATCCTGGTGCTTGGATGACTGGCCAATCCCAGGGTTCGAATGCCGGGGGCGTGTCTTTTCAAGAACGTAGGTGGGTTTCATAATAATGCCACTGAGGAAAGAAATCTCCATTTAACTCAATCTTAATGGTAGGACCTCTGCCCATCTGGCTCACTGAAGGAAAAACAAACTGTTTTCCGTGTAGGTCTACTGTCATTGAAAAACATTGGGGCCAGACTCTTCACTCCTACACGGACGCCATTTTCTTCTCTGACCGAAGGACATGGAGGAAAAGGTCTCCACTGATCGGAGAATTCAGAGATCAGATTCAAGTTTGATTGGAGAATGCAGAGGCAGTCTCAGTTTTGATTGGATTCAGGAAAGTTTCATACCTTTGCTTCAAAGGTGGCAAAGAACTTGATGCCAGGATGGAATTCCTCAGCTGCATCTTCATACTCAGTAAAATCTGAAAGAGAAACAAGTCTGACTCACTTTAACTACAGCTGTGTTCACATTACAGGTCTTAGTCCTCAACTCCTGTTTTATGGTCGGATTTGATGTTTCTGGTTTGAGGATTCACATTTATGTCTGGAAGTAGTCTGTGTCTGACACCGGTGTGCACACATCTGCCCTGAAAGGCCACGCGTGCACTAATTCAATGAACTGCCTGATCCGAGCAGCTAGTGAACGACAACAAAAAATTCATATGTGCAACTGTCAAATAGTGCGTATAGTTGATTAAGCTGTGCAAGCCTGCCTGCCAAGGATTGTTTGCTGTAGAAGCTGGATGACTGTTGAGATGATGAGAGTGAGTTTAAGGGCATGAAGACCAAAAAAAGGCTGAAGTCATAATGGTAGCTGTGCTATGTGAGAGTGGTTGGCACCTGGGTTCAGAGGAGGGACAGAAAAAACTCACTAATCCAAATCTGACCAATGAGACAGTATCTGCATCGCGAGCGATTGGATATGAATTAGATCGAGGACCACATATGCAAGTGGCCATGATCTGACGCGAAACGGTCAGATTTGGGTAGTTTCTGCACGAGAGAAAATCTGATCTGCATTACATGTAAGCTAAGAAATTAGACTTGGGTTAGTTCAGCCTATAATGTGAATGCAGGGGAACACACTGCGCTATGTGCTCTCCTCCTTAAAACGCACTGTAAACCCTTGCACTCATCTTTTACATACTGAATCTATGGTAACCATCCTTTACACACTGGGACAAAAACTCTCAGCTCTTACAAATGGTAACTAAAACACATTCTTTAAACACTGTGACCATAATAAGCATCCTATACACAGTATGATGAGAAAACTGTTTGTAAGCTTTAACTAATATGTATTTTCTTTTATGTACTCCGGCAGTGGTCATCCTACGCACACTAGAACACATCTGCTCATCCTCTTGCATTTATTTTTCTTCTATTTCATTTCATTTGCTCACTACTTCACACAGTGTAACCAAAATCCTGGACTCATACTGCTGCTCACGCACACTTATTGAAACTGCTTGCTGGCATGCTGAATGTTTCAACATAATATCTATCACATTGCAACATCCCTCACAAAAAAAAGAAAAAAAAATAGTCAGTTCCAAACTCATGTTTCTAGTTCTCTAGCTTGAGATTCACATGGAGACAGTACATACGCTCAGATTTTTCATTCTTGAAGTAGCCAATCAGTTTGATGTCCTCTTCGATGTTGTGAAAAGCTCTGAGCTCCCGGTCATTATCTATGAACTCCACCGGGTCTTCTAGAACCTTCCAAAAGGAAAACAAAGGAAAAGGAAGGGATGAAGAGGAGGGTTACATATTTCTGCATCACAATATTTTTAATGAAGTCATATGAACAAGTGCAAGAACACGCAGAATCTATTATCGGGGGAAAAGGATATGTAATAAGATTTATCTGAACATGGAATAGATGCACATCTACAATCTTCATTCCAGGGGATCATTACCAGCACTTAGCATTAACTACTTTCTTCCTTACTTGTGCAGGACCCACAAATCAATTGAGGTCCACCATCATTAAAAAGTTTCCTACCTGGTTAATAAGTTTGGAAAACAATATAGAGGTTTCCCCAACTTCAACTGAGGAATGTCAAGTCTTTTGTGGCAGTATTTTTTAATGGAATGTGCAATGGATAAACGATTAGCCTGTAAATGTTATTCTCTCCATTAGCCATACATTGAAATGCCTGCAACCGCCTGTAACTGATGTCACTTTTAGGTTACATTTGAAGGAGCAAAGATGTTCCACTTTGCCAATTTCAGTTCATTCAACCCATCAATCTTTGTTTCCATATCTAACTTTTTACCTTGTCTCCAGTCTAAAACCAAGAATAGTTTCACTTGCTGTGCCCCTGCCCCCCAGTGTTCTCTATTAGAAGCACATTTTTTATTTTGCCCTTTTGCGCTTGCCGCTGTTTACGGCCATTTTTGGTCCAATTTTTCCTTGTTTTCTGACATATATAGTCTGTGTGTGTGTGTATATATATATATATATATATATATATATACGACTCTGTTTCACTCATTCTGGGCCAGGTTGTCTTTGGCTTAGGCCTAGTCATCCCGGCATTTTATTGACTAATTCTCCACCTGCCAAAACATTGCGACTGTTTCTTTGGCCTCTTGAACCTTGGATCGCAAATTTGTTTAGCTGCTGAAGCAGGGCTGATTTTTGGTATAAACTTCACCTGATTTCTCAATTACGAATCTGATCACTCCTCATTCATATCATTTCACACTCGGCAACGAAACCATTCCAGTGCATGTTGGACGTTACAGCCTGATGAAGCCAACCGGACCATATCATCAGCAAACGGCAAAGATGCAACTCTGAGGCCACCCAACTGGACACCCTCCAAGCCTCAGCTGCATCTTGAAAAGCATGGATAAAATAGGTGAAAAGGCACACCCTTAGTGGAGTCTACCACCAACTGGAAACAAATCTGACGTGAATGTGGGCACAGCATTGGCTTTGGTTGTACAGGGATCAGATAGCTCAAACTAACGGTCTTGGTGCCCTATAATCCCGCAGCTCCCCCCACAGGATACCTCATGGGACGCGGTCATAAGCCTTCTCTGAGTCCACAAAACACATGTAGACTAGATGGACAAACTCCCATGACCCCTTCAGTATCCGCAGAAGGGTAAAAAGCTGATCCACTGTTCCACGGCCCGAACGAAATTTGCACTGTTCCTCCAGAATCCGAGATTCAACAATCGGGTGAAGTCGCCTTTCCAGCACCCTGTTGTAAGCATTCCCTGGGAGGCTGAGCAGTGTGATCCCAATAGTTGGAGTACACCCTCCGGTTCCCCTGTTTAGCTCGCTTGGTCCAAAGAACCAAAGGGAGCTTATAGGATCATGCAGAGCCCTGGGTGTCTGCGTTAACTTTGATCTTCTTCTGCCAAACCACTGAAGGGATCAATGTGAAATTTGGTGGGGAGGTACATATGGATGTTCAGATTAAAATTTGTTTGAGGCGTCAAAACTCGACATTGAACATGGCCATCAGTTGGCCATATTTAAAATGGCACTACATCAAGTTGGGGAGTGTTTGAAAGCAGCTAGACTGCTGACACTTTGTACACACATACTTTTGGAGAGCATAAAATTAAAAGCTTAGCTCTTAATTTTCTACAGTACTACTCCTTTGAGCAATACATTTAAGCCCAATAGCCAGCTGCGAAACTCTTCAGTATATAATGCTGGGTACAATGATCTGGTGTCGGGGGCTTGATATTTCAATGGTGCTGCACTATGAGAAGAGCACTGAGCTGCAAAAAAAATGACATGATGAAACATCAAACTATGATACTGAATTTTGCTTAAAATTTTTCTTTTTTCTTTCCTACACAAATTACAAAAGGTGTCTCAATTTTCCTAATGTTGGACCCAAGCATAAAAAATACTTACACTTGTGTGCTTCCATAACATTAAAGCCTGAAATAAACCAAGTGAGCTACAGTGCCCACAAAACTATTTTTTTAAAATTGGAACCACCAATTAGTCTGCCAGTCCAAGGGCACTGAACCCAACATCCACGCAATTCTAAACAGGTGTGCCAGCGATGAAAGCCCACCAACATCCAGAGCCTTCAGCATCACAGAGCAAATCTCCCTCACCCCCAGTGGCATGCCACAGTGGAGTTTTTTGACCACCCCAGTGAAATTCACCAGGGACAGGGGCTAAGCCTCACCCGAGTCCTCTGTCCCTACCTCCTCAAAGGAGAGCTTGTCTGCCGGATTCAAAAGTCCCTCAAAGTGCTCCTTCCACCTCCAAACAATATCCCCAGTCAAGGTCAGCAGTTTTCCACCTCTGCTGAAAACAGCCTGGGCGAAGCCCAGCTTCCCCTTCCTAATTTGTCTGATGGTTTGCCAGAGACTCTTTGAGACTGCCTAGAAGTCCTTCTCCATGGCCTTTCCAAACTCCTTTCAAACCCGAGTTTTTGCTTCTGTGACTATCACAGCTGCAGTCCTTTTAGCCTGCCGATCCCTGTCTGCTGAGTCAGGAGTCCCCTGGCCCAACCAGGCCTGAAAGTCCACCTTCTTCAGCTTGAAGGCCTCCCTCGCCACTCGTGTCCAACAATAGATCCTTGAGTTGCCACCTCAACTAGCAATTACAACCTTCAGGCCACAGCTCAAGGCAGCCTCTTCCAGAAGGGAGACTTTGAACAGGGTCGACTCAGACCTTATGTCTGCAGCCTTCCCCAGGATATGGGAAAAACTCTCCCGGACGTGTGAGTGGAAAATCATTCTGACAGACTCCGACAAAAAAACGTTCCCAGTGAACCCTCACAAAACGTTTAGGTTTTCCAGGTCTGTCCTGCAGTCTTCCCTGCCATCTGATCCAGCTCACCAGCAGGTGGTGATCAGTTGACAGCTCTGCCCCTCTCTTCACCCGAGTGTCCAAAACATACGGCAGCAGATCTGATGACACGATTACAAAATCGAGCATTGACAGGAACACTTATGAGCACCCTTATGCTTGATTATGGTGTCAAGTATGGCTAATCCATCTCGGCACAGAAATCCAGTGACAGAACACCACTCGGATTCAGATAAAGAGGCCATTCCCCCCAGTCACTCCCCTCCAAGTGACTCCTTCAGTGCCCGCGTGAGCTTTGATGTCTCCCGGTAAAACTATGGAGTCCCTAGTTGGAGCCCTTTCCAGGACCCTGCCCAGGGACCCCAAGATGGCTGGATACTCCGCAGTCCTGTTAGGTGCGTAAGCATAAACAACAGTCAGAGCATTCCCCTCAGCAACCTGCAAGCGCATTGCAGACCCCCTCTCATTGATGAACACCAACAAGGCTGCACTCAGCCAGAGAAACGTAAGTATCCCTATGCCTGCCCGCCACCTCTCACTGTGGGCAACTCCAGAAAAGGGGAGAGTCCAACCCCTATCAAGCAGACTGGCTCCAGGGCCAGAGCTGTATGTAGGGGTGAATCTGACTATATCTAGGCAATACCACTCCACCTCCTGCACAAGCCCCAGTTGCTTCCCTGCCAGTGAGGTGACATTCCATGTCCCAAGAGCCAATTTCCATTACCGGGGCACAGAATGCCTAGGTCTCCATCTTTGTCTGCTCTCTGGTCTACACTGCACCCAAACCCACTCCTTTTCTCCTGGGTGGTGGGTCCATGAGGTGGCAGATCCATGTTATCTTTTCGGGATGAGCCCGGCCTGGTCCCAGGAAAAACCCAGCCACCAGCAGTTGGAATGAAGATCAGCACCTCCAAAGGTGAGGCCATTGGTCTTTGCCGTAAAAAGATGAATTGTCCTGTCTGAGTGGAGGGTGAGTTCATACTCCGAGTGAAGGAGTGTCTTGGGTTTTTGTTCCTGCGTAAGGGTAGAATGGAGCACAAGACTGACAGGCAGATTGGTGAAGCATCTGCAGTGATATGGGCATTGTACTAGTCCTTTGTGGTAAAGACGGAGTTTAGCCTTAAAGCGAAGCTCTCGATTTATGTTTCAAACTTCTCTTATGGTCATAAGTTATGGGGATAAGATCACAGATACCCGCAGCTGAAATCAGCTTTCTCCGCAGCGTGGCTGGGTTTCCCTTAGAGATAGGGTGAGGAGCTCTGACATCTGGGAGAGGCTCAGAGTAGAACCCCTGCTCCTCCGCGTCGAGAGGAGTCAGCTAGGGTGGTTTGGGCATCTGGTCCAGATGCCTCCTGGACGCCTCCCATTAGAGGTTTTGTGAGCACGTCTGAATAGGAGGAGGCCCCTAGGCAGACCCAGGACACGCTGGAGGGACTATATCTCCCGGCTGGCCTGGGAATGGCTTGGGGTCCCCCAGCAAGAGCTGGAGGAAGTAGCTGGGGAGGGGGATGCCTGGGCTACTTTGCTGAGTCTGCTGCCCCTGCGACTCAACCTTGGATAAATGGCTGAAAATAGATGGATGGATGGATGCAATCTGATCATCCTGCATTACACAGCCTACTGGCTACAGACCACTGCTTGTACTTTTATCTCTGCATTAGTCTTTACTTTTGAATTTATTGTGGGATTGTATTTTGTTCCTCAACCCCAAACCCTGATAAATAGGTATGGAAGAAAATTTGGGAAAGCTGAGAAAAAGGAACCAGTGGAGGAGATAATCAGCAGTGTGGATTAGAAGCAGGCGAGCATGAGGCAGGGTCTTAATTGAAGGATCTAGATCAAAGCGAGTGCAGAACAGATAGCAATGAATTAGGAGCTTTACGTGTTCAGGCGCTTGTATGATGAGGCCAGATTGCTGAGTAAGCTGAATGGAGAGCAAAACGCAGAGTCCTATGTTGAATATGGACTTAAGAATAAAGCTATTTTTGGTTCTATTGAAAACAGTTGTCCAGCTAACACAGTAACCCTGCTTCGTGATAAAAGCCACTGGTCTCTCTGTTACTCTTTGCCCCGTCCCTCTCTGTCTCATTGTCTCATGCAGATTCTCTCACTCACGTCATAGAGGAACTCCACCAGTGTATCCGCTGCTAGTTCACCATCATACTCAAAGACCTCGTCTTCCGTGTAGATGTAGATATTGTCCACTTCATCCAGACCTGACGAGCAGGAAGACAGAGTATGTAAGTCAACAAGGTGGGGTCCCCGGCAGACACAGTTAGGAAGAATCTGTGGGAATACAGTGTGTGTGTGTGTGTGTGTGTCTGGAGGGGGGGAGGGGGGTGTTAGATGAACACAAAATCTGTTGGGCAGTCATTTCTAACTAATAAAGGCTTCTTGATATAGAAATAGAAAAAGTTCACTCCCAATTTAATCACTCCACTTCAAAAAAATAACAGTAGTAAAGTAAGATCAATAAATTCCCCATTCAATAGACCCATCTCAAAGCTAACATCTGTATCAAGTCGAAGGCAAGATTGTTTCACCCTTGAAACGTGAGTGAACACAATGGTCATCTAATTAGTGTAGTGCAAAAGAAAGTGCGACCAATATGATTAGCTGCATTTTTTGTGAGACTCGTCGGTCATTGCAGCAATAGAACAGCACTAAAGTCTAAACTGGTCCATCAACCCCTTCTGTAATTGCTTGCCTTACACTGAACAACTTTTGAAGCGATTTTATTGGAGGAGAAAAAAATTGAAATATTGAAAGTATGAAAGTTTGGACAGGATGTGGGAGTTTTGCTTGAGTTGGGGTGCGGTCCTGCTATCTCCATCATTTGGTGGTTGTAATGTTCCAATAGGTAGTTTGATGTTACAATAAAATCAAACATTTTTAGCATTATCGGAAGTCTTAAGTCAAGGCTCATGCACATAGCAAAGTGAAAATGAAGTAAACCTTGTGAACAACTAATACAGTTGCAATCAAAATTATTCAACCCCCATTGCAAATTGGGTTTAATAGCAAACAAGCTTTCAACTGTTTGTGATAAACAGATTAAACAAGAACATTTAAAATAGCTAAACACAACTAATATTACAAGTGGTTTCTCCAAGTTTAACCCAAAATGCCATTTTTAATGACAACTGCAGTCTCAAAATTATTAAACCCCCCGAATAGAATCCGTCTTAAGAGCATATTTGCAAATCAGGTGTTGTCTCAAGCACACCTAATGCAGCTAATCAAGAGCTTAATTAGTTGGATCAGGTTTGCTTGAGATAGAACACATCAAATAATTGCAGTAGCTGGCGGTGTGTTGACAGTGACATTTGATTGCATATTAGAAATATGGCTGTCAAAAGAATTGTCCAACAAGCTAATAGAGGAGATCATTGCCGGGCACAAACTAGGAAAAGGATACAAAAAGGTAGTACAAGTACTGAATTTTCGTAGAGATACAGTTGGAAGCATAGTTCATGAGTTCAGAGTTAAAGGAAGAGTGGCTACAGTACCAGGATGTGGCAGAAAGAGGAAACTAGCAATAGCTGTCACCAGATTCCTGAGGAGACGGGTGGTCAAAAACCCTCGAGTGACTGCAGGAGACCCGCAGCAAGACTTGGAGACAGGAGGCATTGAAGTTTCAGTTTGCACAGTAAGACGCATACTAAACGTTGAAGGTCTCCATGCCCGAACTCCAAGACATACACCACAATCCAGAAGCATAAGCTCCAATATGTTCGAAACCATGTAAATAAGCCACAGAAGTTTGGGGATATTGTTCTGTGGAGTCATGAAACAAATCTGAAATATTTTGGGCTTATGAATCAGTGGTATGTCTGCAGGACGAATATGCTGAAAAGTACACCCTGCCTACAGTGAAGAATTGTGGGGGCTTTTTGATGCTCTATGGCTGCCTGACTTCCTCTGGCACTGGAAATCTGCAAAGTGTGGAGGGCAAGAGGGATACTGTCAAGTACTAGGATATGCAAGGAGAAAATGTCATGCCGTCTGTAGGGAAACTGACGCTTGGGCATCATTGGACCTTCCAAAAGGACAATGATCCTAAGCATACCTCAACATCCACCAAGGCTTGGTTTCAGAAGACGTCTGGGAAGATTCTAGAGTGCCCATCACATTTGCCTCACTTGAACCCCATAAAAAAAAAAATCTCTGGTAGGATTTGAAGAAGACAGTCGCAGCATGCAAACTCTAGAATATTAGTGAACTGGAGGCCATTGTCCATGAGGACTGGGCTAATATTCCTTGGGAATGCTGCCAGAAGTTGTTTTCTGCCCATGCATCACATTTCCAGCAGGTCATAGCGGCAAAAGGGTTTTCTACTAAGAATTAAAGATGCTTGCCGTGAAGGGATTGAATAATTTTGAGCCTGCAGTAGTCATTGAAAGTAGCATTTTGTGTTGAATTTGGAGAAGCCACTTGTCATATTTGTTGTTGAGCCATTTAAATTGTTCTTGTTTGATTTGTTCGTTGCAAACAGCTGAAAGTTTGTAAATTTTGCCAGTAAACCTAATTTGCAATGGGGGTTCAATAATTTTGATTGCAACTGTAGGTGCAGTCTGCAAGATCTCCAGTCTTCACAAAATCTCATAGTCTGCCAGTAAAAACTGCATGACATTAAAACACATTGTCTATAGATGTCAGAAGATGTCAGACATTAGTCTTTCGTATGTCTTTTTAAAGCCTTTTCAGGGCATTGGGCTAAAGTCTCAGGACCCGAGACTCGACTCAGGGAGAAAAACTCATGCAGTATGCTGGTTCTCCTCAAGGGGGCAGTAGAGGGTTACCTAGCTTCTTTGCCACATAGTGGTCCTTCTTTTCATCAATAAGACCAAAGCCAATGTCTTCTTCATCAAAATCATCGAGGACTTGAGCGGCAAACTGTAGAATGAAAGAGACAGATTAAAACAGGTTTAGAAGAGGTAATTCACCAGGCTTGCTGCTTGATTGAACTCTTTGGATAGGATTTTCACAGGCAGCTGTCAGAAAGATTCTTTACACAGTAGCAAGGCCAAAGTACAAGGCCTGAACCCCCAAGCAGAAAACGCTTAAAAACTCCCAGATGAGGAACACTGCCCTCTAAAAAAAAAAAAAAAAATCCACATCTCCAATCCGTTCCACTCTTTGTCCGGCCCAGATTTTTGTCTTGTGCCTGCATGTTCACATCTACAATGACCTATCACATAATTCTGTTTAGTCTTCGACCGTGTAGACAACAGTCACACTACAGCAGAGGAAGTGGGCAGAATTCATGACACTACAGCACATTTCCCAGTCAGACTCTTTTTTTTTTTTTTGCAAACCGACTTACAATAAGTGTACGCACCAAAGGTCACCAGAGCGAGCACAGAACGCAAATCAGGTAAGGTGCAATTTGCATAAGGTATCAGTTGTCTACATCCATGACATCAAGTCGAAAACAAGTCCAGTACGTGTGTTAAAATACGAGCAAAGTTGTGCACCTCAGGCCATATAAAAAAAGAAAGTTGGTGATCATCCTTTTGGGCATAAAAAAGTGAGGCAGGGGGGAGGTTTTTAAAAAAATTTTTTTAAAGACTGAAACTGGTGGAAATACGTTTCAACTGAAGACTGTTTAGATATTTGCACATGCGCGGCGTGGTTCAACAAACGCTCACTAGAGGGCCGGTCAGTCATCCCAGTTGAGTCGAAATACCACAAAGTTTGAATCACTGACGTTTTTCCCTTTTTAACGCGATTCTAGACATTTTTTCGATGAAAAAAACTTTTTTTTTTGAAAAAAAAAAAAAATTGGGTCAGCACCGTTTTTCCCAGTCGGGCGGGGATGATCACCATTTAATTTTTTGTATATGGCCTTATGGCATGCGGGATGAAACAGACAAAATTAAAAGATGGGGTAAGAAACTATAATGTCGAGAGATACAAGTGTGACACGCAAGCACTTGATGGCCATAGACCACTCTTAAATTCTATGCATACCAGGCATTCCAATGCCAAGATGAGGCTTAACTAGCAAAACAAAAAAAAAAAAGGCTGCATCCAGATCAGGGTTTCACTGTTGTGTCCCCCAGCGTAATGGGGATACTAGACTGCAAGCTGATCTTATTTCTCATTGTTTTCCAAAAGATTATCTTCGGAGAAAGAAATGGTTGAATCAGATAAGGAGAGATAAAGGGCCGGAACTACAGGGGTTTAATGATAGTGAAAGACATTTCCAATGGTTGTATTTGTCGATGCATTTGTGGTGGCCTGATCAGGTCACGACTGAGAGTATAAGGTTCTGCTTATCACATGACTGAATTGCACAATTTAATTGAAAACAAATGTGATTTCCATAAGCGCCTGAATTGTTATTCCCAATATATGTGCATCACTCTGCTAACTTACACTGCGGTCAAGCTAATACTTTTGCGGTTGAACTAGCAACGGTTTGTATTGATCACTTCCATGTCATGAGTTGGGCTATGGGAAGAGTACTACAGTTATGTGATGGAGAAAAATCTGGAACAAATGCCAAATCACAGTTTTCTTCCACTGTCAACTGAGTAACTGGCTAACATTAGCTCATTAGCTAACAAACTGATATTACATAATGGTGATGGAAAGGTACTGCGAGCACGCTAGCTACTTAGTTATGAGAGTGGCACTTAGCTGGCTTGCTACAGTGCTAAGCCATTCTGATTTAACCAACGTTACACTTGAAATTCAGTTTGGCTAAATATTAACAGCATTACTTAACATGGAGCGATTTTTTTCCCA